>OX419181.1:12526585-13764877 GCA_948465475.1 Thalpophila matura
TGTTTGTGAAGGATCTTGATAATTTTGAAAAAACTGCACCCGAATTGCGTAACTCAATTGCTATCACCATGGCATTGCTTTTGACATTCATTACGCCGTATGATTGTTAATCCGTGCTCCTTTGACTAGCTCAACGCCGCAATAGATGTTGTTGAACTGTCAAAATGAAAGCCATGGCGAAAGAAATTGAGTTACGCAATTAGGCTGCTGTACTAGTTAGGAATATCGTTTTATTTTTGGTGCCATATTTGGGTCAATTCCTATCAACTCTAATTATTTCAGATTTTTCGCCCCACAAACTTCGGAGATAAGGGGGGGAATGGTATATTTTTGGACATTTTTCATCATATGTCGAAAACTGTGAGACATAAAATAAAATAAAAATATATTTTGAAATGTACAGATCAAGCCCTTTCATATGATATGTCATTTGACCTAGGAACTCCACTTTAAAATTTCGGTCCCCCACTCTGGCCCCTTTTGCAATGAAAATAAAAATATTTTTGGACTTTTTTCATTTGCAATAAAGTTGAACAAGCATTCTTTATAACTGTTCCAAATTTCAAGTCGATAGCATAAGTAGTTGCTGAAATAAGCAGGTGTGACAGACAGACAGACAGACGAAGTCGCACCATAAGGGTTCCTTTTTTACCATTTTGGTACGGAACCCTAAAAACGGCCTACGGCTTTATGTCCTTAGGCTCGTCTATGCAGTGTCCTTTACAGTGTAGCGGTATGGCTTCTAAGTGCTTAAATTAAAATATTTCGTGCGTCGTGTGTGGCTGTGAACTGTTCATTAAGAGCAACAAAAGATGGCTTAGAAGTCCCAGAATTATCATTTTACACGCAAGTCTTTGACACCGATTTTATGGTTAATTACTGAGATTTTTATTTAGAAAATCGATAAATGTTGATGATTTACACATTATGAGTAAGATTGTCTTAAATCTTATGCTATACAATCATGCTATAAAGTGTTAACTCTTCTCTCGTCTAACTGGACCATTCTCTATTACGTATTGCCAACTGTCTGTTGTCTATTGGGCCGAAAATGTACATGCGCGATCTGAATAATCTTTAGTGTCGGTACAGTGCTATACCTACACTCATACATTACAAACGGCCTGAATAAAATGTATGTAGTTGTAAACGCGCGTTAACAAAACGTGCGTTAAGTGCTTGTCATGTGAACTAGGGCTTATAGTGGATAAAGGCGCCAGTCAGTTGGCAGCACTGACTGAAAGAGCGACCTTCCCAGTGGTGCCAATTTAGGGTATTTTACCCTAGATTTAGAGTAAAAATTATGTCGCAGGGTAATTCTTAGGGTCAAGAATTCTTTAGGGTAAACTTGAGGGTAAAATTTTAAGGTAAAAAAAAGCCCATATACATTAGTAATAATAATAACAATACACTATGTTATTATTATTACTAATGTTTATGGGCTTTTTGGTAAGCAATAATTGTACCTATTTGAATTGAATCTGAGTTAAAGAAATAAATTCAGTATGTTTTTGATTTTTATTGTGAAATTTATAACCATTGACTAAGAAAGAACTTGTTTTATTATCTAAAACTAAAACTTTAGCCTTAGGGTATTTTTGTATAAATAGTGTTTCGGGTATTAATTAATGATTTTATTTTAGGCCCTAAAATAAAATCATAAATTAATACCCCAATGCCTGATTTATTATTTTACCCTAAAATTTAGGGTAAAATAATAAATCAGGCATTGGGGTAAAATGAAAATCTAGCTTGGCATCACTGAACCTTCCTTCACTTTTCAATAAAAAGTATTTAGTTTAATTTGTTTTATATTCGAACTGTGTGGTGTGTTGTGGTTGTGTACCTCCAGCGTTTATCATAAAAAAGGAATTGACATGGTATTTAAACGATTTTTTACTGGTGTTATCTGATACAAAATGCCGCTTTCCAAAAATTGTAATCTGAATCTGACTGACTGTCATTGAGACCATTGAGACATGAAGATAGTTTCTAAATTTTATTTTAAAATTATTAAATTTAATCGTATTTGTGAATTATAATTGATAAAGTCCAGAAATCTACAATCCATAAGTGACCGTAAAAATCATGTGCTCATAAAATAAACCACGAGCTGATTGAAATACAATCACGTTAAATTTATGTATGAAGTGAGTACATACATATTCCAAGGACTTCAGTTGGAATATAATTTATTCACATACGTACTACCTTCTGCTACAAAGTTTATAAGAATTTTATTGTGTATACATTGCAAATTGGATTCTTTTAACTGACATTTTATTACATAATGTAACTGTATAAAAATCTACATATTTATAGTATTTATTCCTATCTAAATAAAAAAGGAAGTTCATAAAAATAGAAAATAGAAAATATCCATTTATTTATTTGAATAAACATTTCTTAGAAGTTGTTTGATAATCAATTTTATTATCATAAAATAATAATTGTGTTATTTTCTTTGTTTTTAGATTTCATGACTACCAGAATAAAGTGACACATCCAAAATGATAAACCTAAATATATTAAAACAATCTACAATTGTTCATCTATGTTTTGCTATATCATACTTCACATCTGGTTTGATTCTGACCTTTATACAAGCTATTTTATATCTTGGACTCAAGCCGTTCAATAAATCTTTGTATAGAAAGATAAACTATTATCTGTCATATTCATTTTATAGTCGTAAGTATTAGTGTTTGTTTTCTTGTTGACAAAAATATTTATTATCCCTTGTTCATCCATGTACTTTATTTTTTGTGTATCCCTGTGTTGGGCTAAGCCCTCTCACAGTTTTCTAACATAACTATAATTCTTGTGTTTTTGACATGATTTATATTGAATTATTGTCTGAATTGTCTTGTTTATTCAACTTAGAAAGAACATTTATGAAATGAGTTTAATCCATTGAATATTTAAATGAATAAGGGATAATGTTTATTTATAACGTACTACAATGAATGTTATTCTTGTAACACTTATACCCAATTTTATTTTCAGAATTAGTGTTTATGTCAGAATGGTGGTCAAATTCAAAACTATCTATATATATTAACAAGGATGAATATGAGAAATTTTATGGTAAAGAACATGGATACCTTATAATGAACCACAGCTATGAAATAGATTGGCTTATGGGATGGCATTTCTGCAATACCATAGGAGTTTTGGGAGTAAGTAATCAATTGATATTGAATTAATTAATCTTAGACTGATAATTAATACCTTCTTAATTAATGATATCTCTTTATTAAAATTAAAGGCTTCCCTAGACAGATGCGATTATATTGCAAGGGCTATTGTGATAATGCATCCCTGTCCTATCAGCCAGATTTCTGGTGGTTAACCTAGGTTTATACACTTGTTTGTGTCATTATTAATTGGCACAGCTGGGTGGTAAAATCAAATATCATATTTAGTTAATAAGGGCATTTTTCCCGGAATATATTATGTTCCGTGAAAAAGGCCCTCGGCTTAGCCGCACGTACCAATGCGTACGCCAATTCAGCGAAGGAAGATGCCGAACGGAGTTTGGCGATCAGCAAGAGCTGAATGAAAGCTGAACATAATTATGTAATAATTGGTTCGGGTCGGCTTTGTTGTTCAACAAAAACTGCCAAATCGAATGTGCCAACCCGAACAAGTGTATGTATAGCTCGCTTTAGGCGTCATACACACTGCACCGCGTCACGCGACGCGACGCCTTAGATCGCGAGTATTGTAGTATTCTACCTATAAATCTATACCGAACGGTAATAAATCAAATAGAAATAATTTTGGTAGGTAGGTCCTGTATCGGCAATCGGGGGTCGCCGTCGATCCATCCGTCTACCAAAGAGGTCTACAACGGGCGATTCTTTCTGTTAAAAAGGTGTAGAAAAATTTGAGTCATGAATACGGTTTAGGCGCAGAATTCCTAATTCTCAAAATGGCAAGTGAGTCTTAAATGGACCAATTCTCGAAATGCCTAATTCTATAAACGCCCAACTCTCAAAATGCCTAATTCTCATAATGCCTAATTCTCGTAAGGGCCAATTATTTTGGGGAACAAATAGATTATGAAGAATTTCCTTATGTCTATGTATGTTTATTCCAATCAAATAATTTAACAACAAAACCAACTCCACATAATTCTGTCAGTCTTAGTAATTATTTCAATTCATGGTAATATTTTAAATGTGAGCTCTATAGGTTTCGGGCTCTGTCTGGTGGCCGATTGACATGTTCACACTTCCCATTACCGCCGGCTCTGAATCATAGTTTCAAGGCTAACCTAATGGTTGAAGAGATTGTCACGACTTGGATGGCTTCCTGATTAACGACAGATTTGGTTTTAGCTTAAATCAGTTAATTATCATGTGAATACGATTCACCACAGTCAGTGGTACAATATCTCGGATGTTTGTGTTTCCAACACATGACCTTCAGAAGATGTAAACAAGTCGACGCATCAGCGATATATTTGATACTAAAGTCCCCCTGTATGCCTATTTGCCTGTACAGGCTACTCTCAGAAACTTTTGTGGGGATTTTGATAGGGGCTTCACTCATAGACATACTAATTCTCGAGGAAGGTTTGCGTAGGTACCTATATGTATAAATAGATATTTTGTGCAAAATGACTAAACTAACAAATTAAATACATGCAAGATACACGATCGATAAATAACTCCAATTTATGTGCGTGATTTGGACAACAAAATACGAATGTTTATTAACATGATTACTATAGGAGGAATTCCACTTTAAGCACCAATTCTAAGCGCACCAATGTTTTGCGCACCGTTTATAATTTTTTTATTCCACTTTCCGCACCGGTGCGCTGGACTGCTGTAAATAGTAATATTTTGTTCCACTTTGAGCACCAAAAATTTATCTGTGTATAGTGGTGTTCATACCCTAAGATCGACAATCAAACCATTTTTCTAGTTTTGGATAAAGTACTGAGAAAGCATATTGATAGTAGTACTGCAATGTCTTGTTTTCCTTTGGTGGTTCTATAACATCGGATAAGACGTACCGCGGTCGGGTTTTTATAACATTTTTAATTTTCTATTTTTATAAGTGTGTTTATCGAACCAAAAATATGAGGTTTTCCGCGTGATGGCCCGGCGGCGGCGTCTTTGACGGCAACTTTGAAAGGCGACACTAGATGAACGAGCGAACGAGCGACTTTAATTACCCGACTGCGCGACGCAAAGGAGGGTAATGTGTTTATTACCCGACTGCGCGACGCAAAGGAGGGTAATGTGTTTATCAGTCTATGTATGTATGTATGTATGTTTGTTTCTATGTGGCGTTCTAGAGACCAAATGCGTAGGCCGATTTTGATAATTCTTACGTCAATCGATTCGTCTTAACCTTGCGAGTGTCACTAAAGACATAACAGTAGGTAATCAAAATTCGCCACAGCGACAACCAGACGCCATATTGTCAAAATGAAAAAAAAAAAGTTGATGAACTATGTCAAGTGGGGTGTCGTTGAATAGGTATTTTAAAATCATCTTAAAGTTCCTTTTATCATTTTTCATTTTAAATAACAGTTTAGGATATATAACGATTTAAAGTTGTTTAACAAAGCAATCATTCTCGCTAATTCTTACTTATTGATTTAAGTTTTTATTTCAAGTATTAACGATATACAAACAAAAAAACAGTGAATAACTAAAAAGTATAAAATAAAAAATAATAATTTAAAGAAAAACAAAAAACCCGACTGCGTAAAAACTATTTTTTTTAAATACGTGAAAGAATTAACTTAAATAAAAACTAAAAAGAAAGAAACAAGCCCAGTAGTTTAGAATTCTGTTAAGTAATACTAAATAACTACACAATTGAAATAGTTTTACAATCGATACACACATAAAACATAAATAATAATAAATAACAAATCATAAATTCTAATGCAGAACAGAACGACTCACAGTCGGGGCCCATTTAAATTTTACCAATCAAATCTTCCCAAAGGGCCCCGACTGTGAGTCGTTCTGTTCTGCATTAGAATTTATGATTTGTTTTATGTGTGTATCGATTATAAAACTATTTCAATTGTGTAGTTATTTAGTATTACTTAACAGAATTCTAAACTACTGGGCTTGTTTCTTTCTTTTTAGTTTTTATTTAAGTTAATTCTTTCACGTATTTTAGAATATTAGTTTTTACGCAGTCGGTTTTTTTGTTTTTCTTTAATTTTTTTTTTTTTTTTGTGAAATAAATAGGCACTTATCAAATATTAAATAAATAACCCACAATTATTCAGCTCATGATGATGATGGAATAGTCATCATCATCATGAGCTGAATAATTGTGTGTTATTTAGTTTTTGGATAGGTACTAAAATCTTTTTTATCTTTGTTTTGTCAAAATATGATGTGTTGTAATTTGTAATGTGTTTATGCTCCTACTGCCGAAACATAGGTACCTATGATACGCAAAAACGTAGGTACACGGAAGTTGAGAATTCAGAAAGATATAAATAATCGCAAAGTTACATCATCGTTTATCAAGAGTTCTACATATTCGGAATTTGTACCCATATTAAGAAATAAAAAACCGGGTAAGAGCGTGTCAGACCACGCACAGTCTAGGGTTCCGTAGCAAGAAGTATTTCAGTCTTCCGACCGCAAATTACTATGAAATACAAAGTCACTTTTGCGGTTGGCAAACTAAAAACTGAAAATAGTGAATATTTCAAAAACTAATTGACGTTCTTGTTCAAACCAATTTTAATCGAAAGTATTGGATACTTATAGATAGACCAGAATCTCATAAAATAAAAAACCTGACAAGTGCGAGTCTGAATGGCGCACTGAGGGTTCCGTACAAACTTGTTGACAATAGGATTTCTTCTAGCGATGTCAAAAAATAATCGATTATGGAAAAAATCGATTAAAATTGATTTTTTTTCGATAAAAATCGATTTTAATAATTGATTCAATAGTTTGAAAAAATCGATTAATAAAAAATCGTTTTTTTTTTCACTCCCGATTTTTTTCTTCGACGACGACGATAGTAATTACGACGTCATACCTTTTGTATGTTGAAAACAAAGTTTCGTAAGTTTCGTTAAAGTTATTAAACCTGTCAATAGATAGCGTCAACGAACTACTTAGTTTCGCGGAATGTTGCGTAGGTAAACTTAATAAAAGCTATTGTAATCTTCTCTCTGATAAATCAAGAAAGAGACGGAAATAAGTAAGACACGTCGGAAACTCTGAACGTGATGATTAAGGGTCTCCCCACATTTATCGACGAAAAGCCTTTATATTTACGAAATAAGGGTGTTACTAATACCATTCGCATCGGCTCGGCTCGGACGACGCGTCTCGACACCGGCCGACGGCGAAACGAGCCGTTTGCCTATTAGCTGATCGCAGTGTGGAGATACGTACTCGGCTTAAGCCGATTCCGCGTCGATAAATGTGGGGAGAGCCTAAAAGCACGCTGAAGTTCATTCAAATCAATATTTAATTTAGTTTTATTTAGTTTATTAGCACTAAAGCAAAAAAAAAAAAAAACAGTTTTGCTACATAATCGATTATTTTTATTATAAAAATCGATTTAAAAAAAAAAGATGTATAAGAAACTTGAAAAATTCGATTATTCAAAAATCGTTTTTTTATCAGTTCGTTGACATCCCTAATTTCTTCTGATTTTATCGTAACACTTTCATACATACAAAGTTACAAACACTCAAACCCGAAAAAAATATGTATTTTGTGCCGGACTCGAACCCGCGACACGGTGCTACTGACTAACGAGATCGACAAAATTAATTGGAAATAATTCAGCGAGGGTCATTATTGCGAGAAAAGTCTTAACACCGCGATTCAGAAATTAATTACTTATGCCAAATTGCCAACTCCATTTCCCTCTTTTTTTTTTCCAATGTCAGCGCCGGCTGCCAATTTAGCAACCGGTGGCGGCTGCAACTTCAGGTCACGGCGGCGGTCGCGGAGTCACTTCCTTTTTTTTATGCCTAGGTATAGTTTTCGACTTATGATGAAAAATGACTGAAAAATTACCATTCCTCCCCCCACCTTATGTGTATAGCACGCTTAACGCATTCTTTATCGTAATATTATAATTGAACTTGATTAAAATTTCAGAATTGTAAGGCGTATGCGAAAAAATCCATCCAATATTTACCTCCTATTGGTTGGATGTGGAAATTCTCCGAGTTTGTATTTCTAGAAAGGTCCTTTGAAAAAGACAAGGAAACTATTAAATATCAGATATCAGAATTATGCGACTATCCGGATCCTGTGTGGGTGAGTTAATCTCTTGAATCATTGTTTAAATATAGAAACAGCCTGATAAATATAAATCTTAATCGATTCGCAATACCTAGTGACTTACGCGTATGTAAGGCGTATTCATTTAATTACATAATATACACTTTTTTGATGTTGTCTTTTTCAAACACACGTTTTCAACATGATCAATAAGGACATAGCTTTTGCTGACCTTTGCGGCTATATAGCTGTCAAGTTTATCCTAATAAAGCCGTAGAAATCAAAAATCTTACGTTTCTATGCAACTTAAAGGTAACTGATATGAAATAGTAGGTATTCCCTTTTCCAATGAAACGTAATAAATATGGTTAGACATGCGGATTGCTCGTTTCTAGTGTCTATAGATACTAAGTATACCTACCACTACGCGCCAATCTTCTTTTAGCAAAAGATCAACCACGTCGCAACGAATGTTTCCAAATGCAACGTAAAACAATCGGTGGCAGCGAATCGTTCGATTTATTATTTAATACTTACTACATACATATATCTATCGCGCATAATATTATTGTGTTCGGTCGTTGATTAACAGCTGCAAAAGATTAGCGGTGGAATTTCCCCAAAATATAGAGCTGAGATTATGGGGTCTGGAAGTATACAACAAATTATTAGGCTTCAATTATTTTCGACTTACGTCGCTCCTAATCATAAAATGTTTGATCCTTTACCTAAATTCGATTTTAGCTTCTAATGACTCCTGAAGGAACCCGGTATACACAGAAGAAGCACGAAGCATCACTAAGTTTTGCAAGAGAGAAAAATTTGCCGCTTCTCAAGCATCACCTAACACCTCGCACTAGAGGTTTTACCACAAGCTTACAGTTCTTCAGGGGAAAAATACCTGTGATTTACAACATACAACTTGCTTTTGAGAAGGATAGTAAGGTAAGACATTTGAATATGCTAGTAATATAATATGAATTTTTGAGGTCAAGCGCAGTTTCCTTAAAAAAAAATTGTTGGCGGAAGAATTGCAGTTTCCGGACGGCTCGCCAAATTGCGGGAAACCGCATACCTACATACGTTTGTGGCCTTACGATACATGATTTATTGGTAAATAAATTTGAAAGTTCTTAGCTGTCAGCTTTCATATTCTACCAAATGTTACAATTTACCAGTGACATCGTTGGAAAGTTTGGAAAATACGTCTTTCAGTCTTTTATTTCATCGTTTCATGTCAATCTAGGTACAAAGTTCGAAGTATCTGACTTTTTCACCTATCTGGAGTGATAAATCTTATGCAACATCCTCTTAAAAGTCTGAGTACTCTGAACCCAATTAAAAAAAAACGAACAATAATAATAATATAATCAAGAGTTGCATAACCTGATTCATTCCGGTCAATGGTTAAATAATGTTTTGTCTACGAAGACTCATTACTCATTAGGGACATCTCAATGTAGACCGCAGATAATAGGTGCTATTATGCTATTATAGTAGGTGATATTATATCAAATACTATTACAGCGGTATTGTTTAATTAAGATAGTGTAAATTATAGATAATTACCCTAATTAAAATTATAAATTTGAGGATTATCTTGTCGAGATACTTGCGAAGTAGATTACGGCAAGATTATGGTTAGGTAATGTTAATATTGATTAATTTTCAGTTTTGGGTTTAATGTCTAATTTAATAATGAGTAATACGGAACTGTGATAAGATCTGCCGTCGTATATTTTCGCATTTGCCTCGTCGTTTGGTTCATGGCTGATGATTATAGGTATAGATAAGTATATTACATAGGTACTGCTTTTTCATTGTTGGTTATCGATAAACTCGACTAAAGACACTTGATTGTCACAATGTTGCCTCGTCATTGTTCTTTGTAGTGATGGTCAATTAGGAGGCCGACTTTCAACGGCGAATTAAATCTATTTAAACCAGTATTATTTGAGTACCTAAAGTACCCGTCACGAGAAGCTATAAATTATGTAAACAAACATCTTTTACTAAGTAAACATTTTATACTGCGAGATAATAATAAATTGACCATATTCAATCGACATGAAATATAGACGTGTTATATGAAAGTAACAACCTATTTAATTTAGTCGGATCATATTTTAACGACGCAAAGCGCTATCGTTTGTGTTTCTTGGTACCGGAACGCGTCCGTCGCAGGGATTGTAAACTATCGGGACGCCATTTTGAAATAAACGCGTCATTCGAGTTTCGAATGCGTACGAGTTTGTTTCATTGCTTTGCATATATCGCGGATCTGGTTGTTATTGTTAATTTTGTTATTGTTTCGTTATCACTTTTTTATTGTTGTTACTTTAATTGTTGCGTTAATTTTATTTGTTATTACGTATAATGGAGCCAGTAGCCA
Source organism: Thalpophila matura (assembly GCA_948465475.1). Lineage (NCBI taxonomy): Eukaryota > Metazoa > Arthropoda > Insecta > Lepidoptera > Noctuidae > Thalpophila > Thalpophila matura. The sequence goes on from OX419181.1 coordinate 12,537,218, forward strand.
GTACATCTAAGGAAATAAATTCGCCACGAAAAAAACGGCAAAAGGTGCGTAATACAATTTATCTAAAATATATAATAAGTAAAAAGAAAGAGTTGTTTGTTCAAACGCGCTAATCTTTGGAAACTTAAGGTTAATATTAGAAGTAGGTTTTAAATAGGGTATTTGACTGATTTTGGGAAATGGTTTATATTAATCTTCATTATATTATAAGCACACTACATTGATATTTCAGGGAGATCTACTGTATTTATCAATAAAAATCAGTGATAAAGTATAAATTTCCAAAACCGCTCCAAAAACGCTGTTTCTGCGGAAGTGACGTAACACGCTAGTAAACGAGCTTTGTCACCAAGACAGACGGTGCAGCTGAAATTAATTTCATCAATAATTCATTTTTATTGGCTATAAAGCTATAATGGCGTATAAATGGTGTGTAGTTCCACAATGTACAAATACGTCCTTAAGCAGTCCTTCATGATTCATGACACAAAAGAATTTATAGGTAATGTTTCTGAGTTTTTATCAACATAACCTAAAATGAGATTTCACAAAACTTCTGAATGATTATACAAAAGATTTGTAAATAAATATGTGGTAGGTAGGTACTTACACTGCTGTTTTTACATTTTTAAGTTCCGCAGCATAATAATCAGCGTTATTCTTAAAGAAAAGTGCAACCATAAATGCGTCTATCTTAGGTAGGTTGTATCAGCTTGCACAAAATTTGACTCCATTTTGAAATTCGATATGAATATTTATGCCACTAGATAGAAGATTTCTATGAAAACAGCTTCAGAAATAGCTCTAAGATCAAATATAGCACCCAGAAAACATAAAACGCAAACTACAATCTGTCAAAGTTGTGCTTACTAGGGATGGCGATCTGAAATCGATTAATCGAAGAATCGATTTTTGGTGCAAATAAGATCGATTTTTTAAATCGATATGTAGTATTGAATCGATTCGGTGAATCGATTTTTCACCCTTGAAAATCGACGTTCGTTTTTTTTTTTAACCATATATCTATTTACAATTAATTGAATGTACTCGTATTATAAAAGTGCTGCCGGTTAAAGAATGAATTATTCAAAAACTCGCGAGATGGCTGTATGTTCAGATTCCTTCGCGTCTCTTGAATAAAAAAAGTTACGTTTGTAGTCTTTGACTTAGTCTTTGACTATTAACTTTGTAAACCATCATTCTTAACCATTTTCTTAACTTTGTAAAACTTCTAAATGTAGAAAATAAATGTCTCGTTTTATACTTGATCTGTTAGTTTGATATGGTAATAAAAATATTTTGTATTATCGAATTACCTGATTTTACTGATAAGAGATCGTTAAATTATAATGTATCTTGTTTTTAATAAAATAGATTTATATTACATTATAAACGAAAATTTGAAAAAAATATCGATTTTTCGGAAATCGATCTTATAAACCTCGATTTTTTTGTGAATCGATTCATTAGGTCACGATTCGAATCGATTTAAAAATCGATCTTTTTCGGAAAGAATCGCCATCCCTAGTGCTTACTCCAGTGTTGCCAAGCTAGATTTTCATTTTACCCCAATGCCTGATTAATTTTACTCTAAAATCTATTACTAACCATTTAACTAAAATCTTTTACTAACTAATAACTATTTATACAAAAATACCTGGCTAAAGTTTTGGTTTTAGATATACAATAAAACAAGTTCTTTCTTAATCAATGGTCATGTTTCACAATAAAAATATGCTGAATTTGTTTGTTTAACTCAAATTCAATTCAAATACTTAGGTACCTACATGTATTGCTTACCAAAAGGCCCAAACTTTAGTAATCATAACAACAATACGAAATCTAACCTTAAAATTTTGGAAGTTACTCCGCGACCGCCGCCGTGTCCTGAATTTTCAGCCGGCACCGGTTGCTAAATTGGCAGCCGGCGCTGACTTTGGAAAAAAAAGCGGGAAAGGGAGTTGGCAATTTGGCATAATTAAAAAAACATTTCATGTTTCATTTGAGTAACATACCTAATTAGGGTCCAAGAGCGAGCGAAGCGAGCTCGGGAACTTGGACACCCCGACACGGACAGGTTAGGTTCGAAGGGGTTGACGGGGGCATCAGTGAGCGAGCGAACGAAGCCCCCGTCAACCCCTTCGTGTTAGGTTACTTTTAACCTTGCAGATAGAAATAGGAGCTCCGCGTACCGAGACTCCGTCGACCACCTCCATCCCCCTTGTAAGTCCAAAAATGTTGTATTTTGTTTTACATTGACACTAATTTAAAAGTCAATCTAAGGTATTTAATTCAACTTAAAACACGGTAACATTAATCTGCTGCTACGGTAGTTTGCAATTATTTTCGTCTGGTATCACTGCTACTCCAAGGCTACTCCGGTTCCTAACAGCATTATTTTTGGGAGCCTAGTCGGCGCCGGCTGCGGAGGCGCTCCCTAAAATTTTACCCTCAAATTTACCCTAAAGAATTCTTTACCCTAAAAATAAGTTGGCAACACTGGATTACTAGCGTGTGACGTCACCAGAGTGCAACAGGCCGTTCTTGTCACAGCTACAATAACAAAAAATATTGCATTTTATTTTCGTGTAATTTGTAAAAAATATACATATTTTAGTTAATAATCAAGTGAAATAAGTTTATTTACGCTATGAACTGATAGGATGACTACAATCTGTAGCATATTTTCAATTTTGTCAAGAACCCTATTAAACAAATTCATTTTTTTTGTTGGTCCAAATGTTGTGAACTCCTGAACACTTGTTTACAAAATTTATAGCTTCTCATGACGGTTACTATAGAGCTATATCAGCCAGCCTATGTACAGTCACGGAAAGGGATTCTTTAGAAGGTTCACATCATTCATAATTGGTCGAATATTCAGTTATGTTCATTCAATTATGAATGATAGTCGACTTGCTAAAGAATCCCTTTCCTTGACTGTACGTCACACCTGCAAGAGTTAAATAAGCATAAGAGTTCACAATTACACAAAACATGTAGAAACATCCGCATGGTCTTCGATGGATACTATTCACCTGAAGCTTCTATTATTACCCGACTGCGGCGAAGCCCAAAAGAAAGGTATAGTGTTTCACCTGTATGTTATTATGTATGTGTGGGTATGTATGTGAGTATTTATGTGGGTATGTATGTATTTCCGTGTCTGTGTTCCCTCCTGCCGGCCTAGCATGACCACGATAGAAACGGGTTTTGTCTACATAGAAATAGACAAAGTGACAGATTGTAGAAACATTTCTACGTTTTATGAATGAAATCTGTCACTTTGTCTATTTCTATGTAGACAAAACCCGTTTATGTTAACATGTTAAAATCCATTCGCTCGTTTAGTCTCCAGCCGGCCTAGCATGACCACGATAGAAACGGTCTATCGTGGTCATGCTAGGCCGGCTGGAGACTAAACGAGCGAATGGATTTTAACATGTGGCATATCATTAGATTCGTATTGACGTCGCGAGTAACATAGGCTATATTGATTATGAAAAAAACCAACATGACAGATTTTAATCGCCAATAAGTGAAGTCGTAAAAAATAAAAATAATCTGACATGTTCATGTGGGGTATCAAATTGAAGGGCTTATAGAGACGATTACGAAAATATATATATCTTATACATTAAAAAAACATTTAAGTATAAAAAACTCATTTATTTAAAAAAAACAATGATTTTTATTTTCTTTTTACATCATGTGGTGTATCAAAATGAAGGGCTTAAAAGGCGATTACGAAAATATATAATATATTTCATTGAAATCAAAAACTAAAAAGTGAAAAATAATAATGGAAAATTAAAATTTTTATAAAACCCGACCGCGGTCTGCCCTACGTCTTATCTGGTGTTATAGAACCCCCAAAAAGAAAAGGAAAACAAGATATTGCAGTCGGGACCCATTATATGACTGACTATTACCCGGAAACAATGAGTCCCGACTGCAATATCTTGTTTTCTTTTTGGGGGTTCTATAACACCAGATAAGACGTAGGGCAGACCGCGGTCGGGTTTTTATAAAATTTTTAATTTCCCATTTTTTTTAGATTTAAAACAAAACGGTATTTTGTTATTTCAATAGCATCAAGAAGAAATATTATTATATTTTCAGACTCCGCCTACGTTAACAAGCTTGCTGTATGGCAAGCCGGTGCATGCTCATTTGTACATTGAGCGGATACCGGTGGAAAAAGTGCCAGAAGATGAAGGTGAAGCAGCGAAGTGGCTGCATGAACTCTTTGTTGTAAAGGTACGTGTTTACATTACATTTGATAATTACGTAATCCGACTAGGTATGAAATGTTACTACAGCTGGAACTCAGGCTTCCTCTTTGTGAGCCACCAACACGCACTCGGCCCGGGTGGATGTCATATGTCTTCGAATTTTTGGTTCTAGAACGTTCTTTAGTTCCTCACGCAACATTTTCATTTATCGTTTTTAGAGCAGTGCAAAAAAAGGCATTGCAAGGCACAGCTAGTATGATATAATTTTGGTTAATAAAACTTCAATTAATCGACCGTGCTTTTCGCGCAGTTTAACACTTTTGGATATCCAGATAATTTGATTTTTAATTACTTAAGTATCTTGGAATTCGCTACATAATTATGTATTTATTATCTGAGGAAGTTTTCCTAATTAGGTACGTTAGTAAAACCTGAGATATAATTAAGTATGATAAGTATCTAGATCTATTAAAGTATGTCGATTTCAAATACATCAACAAAGTTCATGTTGTTGGTAATGCGGATAAAGCCGTGAGCTGAATCCACCAGTGCATAATATTATAGGTACTGTATCGAATGTGTCGACACCGATCAAGATCACATGTACTTACTGCAAGTTAGCGGCCGGTCGGGCCTTCAACTACCGCAATAACCCATTTCCGAAACGAGTTGAGCAACTAGCTACAATGTGTACTTTTCGCAGATACATGTGAAGGCATACAGGGTGTAGGTGTAACGAGGTACGTGTATTGAAAGAGAGTATTCAGTATACGATACTAGTTCGATTAACTACGGGACCAACCTTGAAATCACGAAAAAAAAAGCTGCTGTTCCATACATTCTGTCGAGTGTATACATATTGTCGCACGGCTATGTCCACACTGGGGGAAAGTACTTTAAATATTGTAGAGGAGAAATTTTGGTTCAAGCAGACTTTATTTTTAAAATGAAGTAGTACTGCATTCAAAGATTTTTTTTAAAAAGATGCTTCCTTCATCTGGAAATCGAGCTGAACAAATGTGAAAAAAAGAACATCCTGTATTTATAATGCCGATCAAAAGGGTAAATTATAAGGATTCATATTTTGTTCTAAGTAACATATCATCCAAAATATTTCCTGTAAATATTCTTTATTCATAGTTCATAGTTTATTATTGACTAGCTTTCGCCCGCGGCTTCGCCCGCGTGGACGTCGGAAATTATCCCATGGGAACGTACCTCAGGAGTAAACTTTAACTACCATTATATCACTTTCCGGTTCATAACAGTACCTACAACAACATGACAGTACAAACAGACACTTCAATTTAATTTATTTGTGTAGAAGATTATGAATCTTATTACCCCCGCAGATGAGCTGTTTTACCCCCGAGAGGGTGAATAGTTTTTTATTTTTCTATTTTGAGTGACATAAACACACGCGATTACGGCAATACCGCAAATTCACTACCACTAACAGATCCCGCGTCGAGCGCGGCAACCGTTACACAAAAATAATCCTTATAGCATGATTCAGTATATTTACGCGCGACGGCTTATTAGCGTATTTCATGTATAAGTTTGGTGTTTCTATACCGATTTCTATTATTCATTTTTTATTGAATAGGTAATAATGTTAACTTTTTTTAATTAGGGATGAGTGAGAGTATTATATATACGTAAGAGTAAACAAATACAATCAGAAAGCTCCGAACTGCTAAGCTATCGGGAGTTACACGTGTTATTATGAGTCAATCATAAAAGATAGACATATGCTGTTGTGGGATATTTTTTAGATAATTTTATGTAGAACATTTTCGTTATACATGATTTCTATGTAGCTTTAACCATTAAGGCTGCACACGCGACGGAAGCTTAAAAAATGGAGTAACTTCTCCCGTTTTCCCAACATTTCCCTTCACTGCTCTGCTCCTATTGATTGTAGCGTGATGAAAAGTATACTATAACCTGCCCAGGAGTATGAAGAATAATTGTACCAAGTTTTGTTAAAATCCGTCGAGTAGTTTTTGTTTCTATAAGGAACATACAGACAGACAGACAGACAGACAGACAAAAATTTTACTGATTGCATTTTTGGAATCAGTATCGATCACTAATCACCCCCTGATAGTTATTTTGAAAATATATTTCATGTACAGAATTGACCTCTCTACAGATTTATTATAAGTATAGATTTTCATGATTTAATATTCGGATTTTAACAATTAAGGTATCATTACATTTGTCTTGGTACCACGAGTGACATTAGCTATAATTATGTAGATAAAAGAAAACATGGTGGATTTTAGCCAATGAAAATAATATTACATTTTTTAGTGAAATGTTAATTGATGCCTGATTACTGAGGCAGTCTTTCACTATCCTTTGTTGAGTTGTGCTTTTCTCTTTTTTTTCTACTGATTCATTATATGGACAAGTATACGGCAAAGATTTAAAAACTCGTGTGGACTGTACGTAGATTCCACCACCGCAATTCACTATCGTATTATTGTTATCAGGATTACTAAAATTAAATAGCGCACTGGAAAACATTAGCCCCATCCCAGCCAAGGTGCTGTGGTACATCATCGTCAGTGGTCAACTTGGTAAGCATGATACCCAAAGCAGTTTGGGGTTTATCGCACTTTCTAGAAAGTGACGGTGTCTTGTGTCTCGGTGTCCAAAATCAAAAGCCAGTCATTCGAAAATCAGACAGTACCTACCTACACTAAGTCAGTAGACAAAAAAAATAGGAATCTCACGTCACAACTCAACAAAGGATAGTAAAAGACTGCCTCCGTCATCGATCACCACTGGCATCAATGACGAATTCATTAAAAAAAAATATCCTTAACCCATCATATTAATATCCGGAACGTGAATCCACGCGAGACAAAATTAGGTACATTTTTACTGTGTCTAAAATTGTTGCACACGAACGGTTAATCCACTGTGTTGGTTTTTTTTTAATCCACATAGCCAATGTCACTCGCGGTACCTATAAAGACAAATGTTATGATACCTCATTTGTTAAAATCCGAATACTAAGTCGTGAAAACCAATATAAACTATGAACCATAAAAACGTAGCATTACTCAGAATCACTCGGACAGATTCTGATGCCCATCTGCATACTTGAAGACTACATCATACCCTTTCATTTGGCCTATGTCTTAATCGAGGCGGCTCTTGGACCAACTCCCATACAAAGTTGCCCAGTCTTTTCTCCTCTATTTTTTTTAGAATATAAAATGAAGTTTCCATGAAACAAAATTTTCCATCTACAATATTTTGAAGTACTTTCCCTCCGTGTGGCATAGCCGTGGGACGCACTTCCATGGGCATCATAAAAATACAGGTTTTTTTCACATTAATTTGGGTGATTCGATTCCCAAATGAAGCAAGCAACTTTTTAAAAATCTTTGAATGCAGTATTACTTAATTTCAAAAATAAAGTGAAGTCTCCATTTAGCAAAACTTCCTACCTCAAATATATAAAGTACTTTCCCTCCATGTGGCATAGCCGTGGGACAACCTGTATACTCCTCACAATCGTTCAACGCGAGTTTTCGCAGGTCAATCGTGCGGGGGGTCCCGGGGACCTTATGTACCCAACTGCCATACATGCAGTCCGGGACTTTGGGACACAGTCATTTAGATACCTGCCATAAATTGTTCACGTTTATTAAGTCCTGTCAACTGTAGGTATGGGCAATGAAACAATGTAAGGTCAATACACTGTGGTGTAACCTTGAATACAAAAGATTATTTTTATGATTTATTTCCGCAACGTCATTTGACTAATAATCGCTACCTGTATATGTTAATATGACAGGAAGAAACGAAAAGTTAATTTGAATAATATTATCATAGTCAAGAAGACAAACATAATGCAAATTAGGTACAAAATTGTAATGAAATCAGAGAATGGTTTTAAGAAATTCAATTGTTTGACGTAATATTCTCTCGTTGGTCTAGTGGTCACAAGCGACTGCTGAGCTTGTGGTCCACGGTTCCATCCCTGGGTCGGGCAGTGTTATTTGGCTTCCATTAGGAAATTCTCAGTAACGGCCCAGGGTCTGTATTTGTGCCGGGTTAGTGTAATAAGCTCGACCTTTATATTATGGGCCTTAAAGATCTCTGACTACCTCTTCTCTCGTTCTTCTCCATAGGAATCTACGTTTTGGAACGAGCATCTAGCTTCATTTTGTTTACTAACTGACTGACTCCTTGACAATTCAAAAGTACCTGTAAGTGGTCTAATTGAAATAAATGCTTTGACTTTGAAAGAATATGGGCGTGATGCCGTGATGCTTGTATGTAATTTATTACAAAGTTCTTAATATAATTTGGCCTCCATTGTGGTCAGCTCAGACCACCTAATCTAACCCAATTAAAAATATTAGCCAAACTTGTATAAATACACTTGCAAGTATGTAGGTACCTACGTATAATTGATGTCGATTAAAGAAGACATTTCACTAACGAGATAGGTAATTGAAATGCTTATTAAAATCTTAGTGATAAACGTAAATATTTTGTTTTCAGGACAAAATGCAAGATTCGTTTTTCAACACTGGGGACTTCTTCCTCGAGTCCGGTGTGGAGCGAAGGGAGCCGTTCTCAGTCGCTCCGCCTATTTGGTCGTTGGTGAATGCGCTCGGCTGGGCCGTGGTCACACTCACTCCGATGCTGTACTACCTGATTGGTCTTTTGTTCAGCGGAAAACTTCTTTATTTCTCTATAGCCTGCGCTATATTTGGAGCATGTAAGTATAATTGTTAATTGTCTATGACCATTTAACTTTACAATCAATCATTACGCTTGTTTTCAACTTGATAACCTTGACTTCAATGTTAATTCAATCAAAACAAACGAAATGAAAACAAATGTGGATATTTACAAACAATTGGGGAAAATAAAAGTCAAAGTAATTATTTTAGGATGAGCTGTTGTCATTGCAATATTGTATAAGTACTTGTCTTTAGCTGCAATACGGTAGTGGACTACTATTAAAAAAGTACAAATAAATTATTTTATTCCAAAGAAGGAATAGGAATAACAAAAAAGTAAAAAAACAAAAAAAAATGTCACAAAATGGAAAACATAGGCGCTTTTAAAGTTTTTAGAGGGAGTATCGCTCCGTCTTTGTCGCGCGAAGCGGACATAGGTGGTGTTACGTCACTTATCATGCATGCCATCCGTGTCTAGCAAATCATTTTAAAACGCTTATAACTTTGCCAATTTTGTAGATGTTTCATCGGTGTTTTTGATGTTAATTATCTTCTAATAGTTTACAGATTCACAATAAAAAAAAATAGTCCGGTACCGTATTTTCATGACATTTGGAGTGACAATCGAAAATACACATACAGGGTAAAGGAGTTGTTTCAGAAATGTATGGAGCCTGGGAGGGGTCTACGTACGCAATTAAGTATTATAGCTACACATGATAGTAACCGGTCCCTAATGCTTATTTTCTATAATATTACTTTGTTGAATTGTAATTCATTCTTTTCTTTGTCAAGGAGAGCAACACAACACAAATATGGTGGATCAACAATCGACAAATGAATTAAGTGAAACGTCATTTTGACAACTGTTGTTACGCGTGCGCACAACGACTCAAACGTCACGTCATAAAACAAAACTGTTAAACTCAACTGTCATGGCCGCCCTAAAAATAGGGATATCATAGTGAAAAACTTTATCTCAAATAATTCTCTTACAATTGTACTTTTCTTTAAATTAATTTAATAATATTTTTATGTAAATCCCCAATTTTTTTCCTATTTTTCCATGTGGCGTACGTATACCAGTTCCAGGATGAAACATCTCCTTTACCATGCTTGCATGTATGGCCAAATCCGAAACTACATATAAGAAATAGCGAAAAATATACAAAGGAGTCTCGTTGAATATTTTTTAAATCTCTTATTATTAACAATATTACTTAGTTTCGTATTTGGCCATCCACGCACCCTTCGGAAATACACCCTGTATATTTTGAATAAATTATTATACCTGTCCGCACCGTACGCACCGCAGTCGCCGCATTTTGATTCTTTGTATGAACTTCATACAAAGAATCAAAATGCGGCGACTGCGGTGCGTACGCAGGTATGCGAGGTTGCATAGAACTTCATACTATGAAGTTCTATGCAACCTCGCATACCTGCCCGCACCGTGCACACCGCAGTCCCCGAGTTAAAAGCGATGACTGCAGCGACAGCGACGCGTGCGTGCAGACTAGTGTGCGTCCACCATAAGTTTAACCTATATTTTACACAATTTATCGCTGCAGTAAAACGTGTTAGCGTAGCGGATCATATTGCGAACACAGTCGCATTTATAGGTTTTATTGCAACTCGTAATAATGCGACAGCGCTCCATGTCGTAACGTTATCAGTAAGCCACATACAACATTTTAATGAAAAAGTATATTTTTTTTATCTTCTGTATTATGTATACTAATAGTTTACATGAGTCATTTGCTATCTAAGGAAGCGCGTGAGCGTAAGTCTACCACGGGATTATTATCGATAGCGCATGCTTGACGTGGGCTCATCACTATTTTAACTACAAAACATGATTTATGACCCCAGCAGCAAGAAATTGTTTAAAGTATAAACACAACAAAAAGGTTAAATAACAATGTAATTATTAAAAACTGTTTCAACACATTTCCGTTTCTGTTTGTTATTAACCCTTTAATCGCTTGAGTCGGATTAATCCGACAATATTATCGTGTCCATTTCGCCTGTGGCGTATCGTATTTATGGATTACAATACAGGCATAATGATGGACACGATAATATTTGTCGGATAAATCCGACTCAAGCGGTTAAAGGGTAAAAACCTGTGTATATGCATATTAATTAATTAAACTTTTGTTTCAGTTTTCATACTTCTTCAAAAGTCTATTGGAATGTCTAAAATCAGTCAAGGATCTTCCTATGGAACAGAAAAGAAGTAATGTACCTGTTGCAGTATTCTTTCTTTTACAACGTATTCTATAGCTAATACCTGTATACTATATTTTAAATAAAAAAAAAAAAAAAAAAACTAGATCATGTAGTTACGTACATTGTATGTACTATTACTACTTACTATTGTTTTGTTTATAAATAAACATAGCAAATACTTGGCTGAAAATAGCATAAATAAATGAAGAAATCAGATGTAAATAAAAAATGTTGAAGTTGTACATTCATGTATGATTTATTGTTTAAAATATTTTTTAAACCTCAAAGTAAGCTGCTAATTTTTTATACAAAAATATTGAAGACGCATTGTTTGATTTGTTAAAAAGTATTACTGTGACTGTTCAGTTTATTTATTGTTATTTTTGTTACATACATAATATTATTCTTTTGACACGTATAGATACGATAAGCGTATGTCTCGATATGTTGTATTTTCCGCGCAATGCTCTTTATCTGTTATTATGTAAAGTTTATCTAAGTACCTAATAATATCATAATTTATGAACGATCACACTAATCTGAAGAAGTTAAGTAATCAATAAATTTAAAGGTTTAGATTACATTATTATTATATTATTTTTAACCTTTTAAAAAAACATGTTACATCGGAATTGAACACCGATTAAATTATTATTATTATGGATAAAATTAGGACTGAACTAAGCGAAAATTGTAGTAGTGTTTTACAAATAGACCAAGATTAATAATTATAATTACAAACTAAAATGCGTTCTGTATTTTCTATTTTTATAAAAAATCGTTTGGTTATCGTTAAACTCTATTTCTCTTTTATAAAATCATGTTTATAATTAATAATATTGTTCTAAAAATCTGTGGTGGAGATACATTATTACTGATTTGTAGAATAGTAAACGTTTAAGTGCTGCAATGGACTTATTAGATGATGTAGGTTGGATAAAAATATGTACCTACCTGTCGAATTACATGACATTCATGTTATTTGACACTATACTAATTCACATAATATTTCACTGACATTAAACAAAGATAGAAGAAGATTATAGTCTTCAAACAACATAAAGGAAACATGTTTAGCTAGAAACAATATGTGTTTGTAATATTAGTAATTAGGTACCTACATAGTTTTTTGTACAACCTGCAAACTAAAAACAAAAGCAAACTCTCAACAATATTTGATGGTAATTGAATATTTATGCACAAAGTACCTATACATTCAACAAGCACAATTATGTTGACAACTTTAGATCATAATTAATGTGCAGTTTTGTTTTGTTTATAAGGGCGCGGCGCCTTCAAATTAGAGGCGTGAAGTGGCGCCACTGCCGCGCCACTACCACTACTTTGAAATACCATTATTAAGCATGACTTGCTTAATAAGAGAACAGGGAATAAATATGAAACAGATAACTTTTCCTATGTGGAAATGTAACAAATATTTTGGTTTTATATCCAGTACCTAAACAGGTTTTGTACAATGTTGTTAAAAACTAAATATTGTAAAGATCCTATCGCATTTACACCGTGCTAAAATATTCTTAATATCTGAAACACGCACAGAACAAAAAATACCTATGGCTTCGTGTATATATGCGATTGGACCTTTACTTATTTTAACTAAATTGCTGGTCTGCGTACAGCGTAATGCGTGATTAGAAATAATCACGCATAGCGTAGGTAATGTCAAAACTTGATTTCCCTATAATTACTTATGTAGCCATATTCTTGTGACTAGCTCCACTATTCGTACGCAACGAATTTGTATAAAGTTTAAAATAATTTGATTTTGATCGCGTTGCCTTGAATATTAACACGTTAATTTCAATATGGTTCATGGTTTCTTACTTTTTAGATATATTTATTAATTAAACTTAAATCCTACAGGTAATACCGATATTTTTGATATATGTGTCATGTACTTTTGATTGGTAAACTATACCTATAACAAGATACCTCGACCTGCATTGGCACCTTGTAAAGAATCACTGTCGTTATCATGACTTAGATATCTCATCTAAGATGGGAGTATTTTTTTCTGGTCCTGTAATTAAACAAGATAACCTAGACTCCATACCCACTCTACTTAAAAGTAACTTTTCAATATAATTGCATTTATTAGGATTAGAGTAATTGTGGTTTCTTTATTGCTATTTTCTGGGGACAAAACATGCACAACGATGTTAAAATACTGCATTGTTGAGAATGTGGAAGTAGCCCGTAGGCGGCTCACTAGAATGCGCTTTCGTCCACAAATAAATAGCGTTATGATTGTGATATACTTGTTTACAATTTAAAACTATGTGCTTTACAAGATGCGTCTGTTGGTATAAATCCCTACTCCATTGACCCATTCGAATGCTAAACAGAGAGGCTGCTTTGCTTCTCCTAGTTTAACATAGGTATCTTTATCTAATTAAATAGTTTGGTTAGGAATTGATTTTAAATTAAACGTATGTGATTCTGATTATAAATTCTGCTGTCGCCGGTGTTTATGACCAATGGTCACTGTTACTACATCAGAAGATAATTGGCTAGGAATAAATTGATTCTACACGTGTGCGACTTTTCATAATTGTGATTTATGCCAAATTGACACGATACATAGTTCTACAAACATAGCACAATACCTACTTGTGTAAATTATTATAGACTTGTATTTATATTTCGTTTCAATAGATACCATAACATAGATGTTGTAACTTTGTACGTATGTTTATTATTATTAAACTTGTACTACATATTTTATCCTTTTTATTTTCACCATACCATTACTTTCTTCTAATGCAGCCAAATTTTCACTGGCTCGCAGCAATGAGCTATTTCGTTTAATAAAATTGTTAAACGAAATAGCCCACCACTAATCATTGCATAGAAATGACAAGGATAGTTGTATATTTAATCAATGGAAGTTTTTATATTTGTAAGGGGGATTAATGGGATCATGTTAAAATCTTGGAACTAATTCAGGAAAGTGTGATAACTGCTTTATGGCTCATTCAATTTATACGCTTGGTGTCGGCCTGCTGCGGTGCGGTTGTCGTATTGCGGACAATAAAACTGTTTTTAGGGTTCCGTACCAAAATGGTACCTAAAGACACCCTTATGGTGTTTATTTTCCATACAGTGCGCGATATCTCGCCGGCGCTTTCGATGCGTCAACGTCAACTGTATGGAAATGTGCAGTCGTGCGCAGTACGACACGCGCCGTTGCAGTCCGGCTACCAACGTGTAAATTGAAGGAGGAGTCTTTACCTTGCGCATTACGCGGCCACAACTACGACCAGTTGTGAAGGTGGTCGCAATTTTACGATACTTTACCAGGACGCTGCGACCCCAGGCTGCATTCTTTGCATCTGAAAAGAAAAGTCCAGCTAACTACAGCCAAAGTGGATGGCTCAAACAAATTATACTAAGCTTGAGTTGTTTTCTGTATGAAAAAATATTAGAAGTACTTATAGCAAAAATCGTAAGAAACATGAGCATCTTGTCATTTGAACTCATGGGTATAATGTTGTTTGGGTTACTGGGTGTTATCTGACTTGCATTATTGCTTGGCTATTGTTGCATAACAATAGCCAAGCAATCTATTTAAAAGAAAAAATATAGTCTTATTTAAATATTTTATTCATATTCCCTGTGGAATATCCATGTTGCTTAGTCTAAGTATAAAATCTAGAAGGTACATTTGCACTTTTACTTCTATTGGTTTATTAGTGACAAAAAATCCTGGAACCCCAGCCTTTTCTAGAGTCACTTGCTGGTCACTTACCTGAAACAAAATAAGCATGAGATAAAAATATACCATTGCATAGCAGTTTTAAAGGCTAAATTCTTCTATGTTTACAAAAGCAGTCTAATAAATATTCTTAAAGTGATGTAGGTATGTACTTTTTGATCTAATTGGAGAACTAATTTCATATCGGTGTGGCGCAGCTCTTCTCTATGTCTTGATAATAATAGTGTTTTCTGAAGTTCTTGCTGCTCGGGACTTGGTGTAGTGTTGATCATATTTTGAATTTCCACTGAAACAAAAGAATAAATACCTGATTACATGCAGTATTGAATTCCTATGCTGGTTGTGACATGGGCTTTCTAAACCTCAAATTATTCTTCTAGATCAAAGTTTACTTAAGATTTAAAGTCAAGATTTTGTGTATCAAAATTTTGACTGAGTTTGCAGTTTTAAATTGAGATTTATGAAAGAGTAATAGGTATTGTACAAAAAAAGCCCTAATTTTATTTTCTAAACAAAGTATGTATAGCTCCACTTACATGTGTGTTTGTTAATAATTTGTTGCCGTTGTTGAAATAAATGTTTCTCAGTAACATGTTGAATTTCCATAAGTCCTTTTACTATTTCAAATACAGTTTCATTTAGAAGACAGTTTGCTAATCCAGAGAGAAGTTCAATCGGGACTCTCATTTGGTACTTCCTGCAATGTAAATCATTAGATACCTTTGTCAAAAATAAATCTAAATAATGTTGATAGGTCCTTTATTATAAACAATAGCCCAGTAAGTTTAAGCAAATATTTAAACTTACGGTGGTAATTCTCTGGCCATATCTTGCAGTTGTTCAAGCAAAAAGTATAATTTTCTTTGTAAAGCTTCTGGAGTGGGTTCACTGAATTCCATAGTTTGTTACAGCATTACTTTGTTAAATTCTATGAATGAACTATTCAACCAAAAGAACTACTCCGTAGGTATTTAAAACTACAATTGCTGTTGGAACTATGAAACGTTAATAGAAAATTGGAATGGAAAAATGAAAACAAACTATTGTAAATATTGACTGACTGACTGACACGTCTGACACCAACCAACTGACACTCTAGGCTTGCAGAAAAAATATCGATGTATCGATATATCGATATTTTTAGTTCGATATATCGATATTTTTTGGCGATATTTATTATTTCGATACATCGATATAAAAATCAAGTATCGAAAACGTATCAAAAACGATATATTTTCAGTAGCAAGACCACGTCGCCATTGATTAAAATGTCACAGTTTTTAGATATAAGTGATAAAGTAATGTCAGGGACACTAAAAGTTGTGAACGAGAATAGGTGCTGATAGAACACTTCTAACATCGTTAAAAACTCAGATCATAGAAACAAGGATATGGCATCATAGCAAATTAGTACGGGAATAACTGTCGCAACTTATAGTACATTTTTCAACACAATTACAAGCGCTTCTTGTTAATAAAAAGATCTCCCATACATTAAAAATTCCGCACACCCTCAATCTAACACTGTTAATCGTTACTCAACACTAGCATTAAAACACTGTATTTATTATCGATCGTGTTCAGTTCGTCGCCAGTATGTACTACGCTCAAAATGACCAAACTAAAGTAAGTATCAAACTCAATAGCGCCTTGGAACAACTCCCTTGTTTCTATGATCTAAGGTTAATAACGTTGCAACTTAATAAAATTCAGCGCCGAAAGGAATTCATAATGAAACGCAAACTACATACTTTTATGAATAGTAATAATACTGACAGATTTATTGAAATAAACTTGTAAAAAAATAGTAAATTAAAAATTTAAAAAACCCGACTGCCAAAAAACAACTAAAAAGTTCAAAACAAGAGCACTTTTCAAGCAGTCTGATGCAGTTGGTGGCAATTATTTGTATTAAATCTTAGATTTTATGCCACCAACTGCATCAGACTGCTTGAAAAGTGCTCTTGTTTTGAACTTTTTAGTTGTTTTTTGGCAGTCGGGTTTTTAAAATTTTTAATTTACTATTTTTATTTTTCACTTTTTAGTTTTTAATGTATGTTTTCGTAATCTTCTTTTTTGTTTGTATATCGTTAATACTTGAAATAAAAACTTAAATCAATAAGTAAGAATTAGCGAGAATGATTGCTTTGTTAAACAACTTTAAATCGTTATATATCCTAAACTATTATTTAAAATGAAAAATGATATAAGGAACCTAAAGATGATTTTAAAATACCTATTCAACGACACCCCACTTGACATAGTTCATAATTTTTATTTTTTTTTATTTTGACAATATGACGTCTGGTTGTCGCTGTGGTGAATTTTGATTACTGTTATGTCTTTAGTGACACTCGCAAGGTTAAGACGAATCGATTGACGTAAGAATTATCAAAATCGGCCTACGCATTTGGTTTCTAGAACGCCACATAGAAACAAACATACATACATACATACATACATACATACATACATACATACATAGACTGATAAACACATTACCCTCCTTTGCGTCTCGCAGTCGGGTAAAAACAAACACAATAGAATTTCGTAAAGTACCTACTAATATTTTTTGAAAATTTCACCGATATATCGATATTTTTTTTTTCGATATATCGAAACCGATATTGATATATGTTTTAGACCCCCCGGCTCTGCCAGACCAAGGGTTAAAGAAACATACAGTAGGACGACGCCTTTGATCTTGCGGTAAATGCCGACAACGTCTAGACAGTTTCACGACAGCGTCTGGCTAGGGTTGTCACAAGTATTAATTAAATTATTTATTTATTTCACATCAACATCGTCATCAATTTTATTATTAAAAACAATTATTAACAATCATTTATTAAATAATAACTTGCTGAGGTACAATTCGAATTATATGTATGATAATAAATTATAAATATGCAAGTAACAAATATTTTCGGTTTCTAGATTTATTAGATTTGAAAATGGATCCCATTTTCGTAATCATCACCCCAATAAAGCTCGAAATTGACACCCATAACATTTCAAGAAAAAAATGTGTAGGTATGCCATCTTGGATTCGAAAATGCATTCTTAATTAGTAGCCCGAGAAACTTCCAACTACTTCAATCACTCAATGCCCTACGATAAGTATTTCTTACCGTCCGCCATTTTGTTTACTTTGGTAATTTGACATGACAAATTATATAATATATCTAATGTTATATTTTAGTGAAATTCATTGCTCCCTTCCACCCCACTTATCACCATCATCACCATCATCATCATCATCATCATCACCATCACCATCATCATCGCCATCATCATCATCATCACCAACACCATCACCATCACCATCACCATCATCCATCATCATTATCATAATCATCCATCATCATCATCATCACCATTTATGCGAGATGATGACTTACTATCTGTCACCACAGCACACGTTGTTATGGTATGCACCATTTTAATTAGGCCCAAATGAAATAATAACAAAACATGTTATTATTTGGGTTGTGTTATGTTATTGGTTGGGTTATTAAGGGCTGGGACACTACTTCCAGGTAACCCTGGAAGTAGTGTCCCAGCCCTTCCCGCGTCTCGTCTCTCACGCCCCGCACGATTGATCTGTCTAGACGGCTTCGTCGAACGACTGTATGGATTTATAGACTGTGGTATTATTGTTCTGTGGACTGACATTTCACTCAATAATTTCACATTTTAGGCTTGACTAGGGATGATCACATCACAGAACATAAATAACGAGATGATCGATATTTATCGATGTTTAACGGAAAACATCGACATTTTTACATCGATGTTAAGTCCTCTAAAACATCGAGACATCGATGTTATGGGAAAGATATCGGAAATCGATATTTCCATATTCAACTACAATCGAAGTCCAGCAAGTACCCGCTATAGTTGATGCAGGAGCGGTTTCTTGGAAAAAGATACTTGCCGAATACCCCTTAAACTGCAAACTACGACGCATGCGCTGTTATTTCCATGTATATTCAGTATTTACATTTGGTCGTGTTCGGATATAAATAATATCACCACGTTGTATTACAACAAGATTATAATTAGGGAGTCACTCCAAAATACAGGGGGGTCACAGGGTCACAGTAACAGACATATCATGGCCGCTTGGCGTCAGTACAAGTAAAAGTAAGTAAGAGAGAGGAAGTGAATTGCCGGAACAAATACATCCTTCCGGCTTGTCAGTGTTGCTATGTAATCTTAATATTATTTACTAAGGCTGCCCATGCATGGGTCAGTGTTGCCAATATGAACAGTTATATACTAAGGTTGCCCATGCATGACGCCACATACACATTACACATCCAAATATGTAGCATTGGATAATTCGTATGGGAAAAAGTAGTACTCGTAGCAGGGTTTCAAATCGAGGTGAATTGCTTACTTGCTGGACTTCGACTATCTATTTTGGCATCCAAAACATCAATGTTTTTAGACATCGATGTTTTTCTTTCAATATTTATCATACATCGATACTTTTGAATCGATGTTAACATCGACCATCCCTAGGCTTGACACTATGTCGATTTATCTTCTTAAGCCTGCAATACATGTTGGCCGAGCGTTGTCGAGTGAAGGTGTTAGTAGGCACCTCTCGTGAAGGTTTTCACGATCCCACTAACTCAGACTAGTATCAGAATAGTATTGAGCTGATAAATAAAAGATCACATTGATGTGATGCCTTGACAAGATTTATTTTCCAAGTGAAGAGTTACCAAGTAGACAGTTACCAATTAAACAATGAGCATTCCAAAAACAAAAATACAAAAGTAAAAAAATAAAACTTGTTGAATAAAAAGATCTTATACCTATAAATAAAATCTCTTTTATTCTAACAGAAGGCCAATACTGGACCAACATTTAGACGGTATATTTGTCTTGTCTTGCTATCGCTCGGCGTCACTTGCCTAGTTGGTTGAGTATAGACAAGCGCCAACGTGTATAGTAGCTTGCCACAACTTGCAGTCGCTCGCGATCACTTGCCTCACTTCGGAGCGGTGTCGGTTTTTCTGCGCAAATCAAAGGCGCTCGCGCGCGCTCGGACTAAAGTGTTCACATGTTTGTCCGCTCGCTATTATGCGGTTGACGTCAAACTTGCCGAACGTCTAGACAGTAGCGCTTGCCTTGTGTCAATTTGTCTAGGCTCGCGTTGGTCTAAGCTCGGCCAACATGTATTGCAGGCTTTAAAACAATAGATACTTAATAAACCGATATTTCTATCGGCCAGCTGCAATCGAGCGATAGATTGATATCGCCTATGGCTGTTTGTGCACTACAGCCGTTTTCAATTCGTATTCGGTTTTTTACGGATTTTTAGCCAATAGGCATGCAGAACGATCCGCACCACTTTTTAATTTGTATGAAAAAAAAACGGTCCGTGAAAAAACGTGCTGTAAACGTGTAGTGCACAAACAGCCTATCAAGTGTCAGTGTCTGACTGTCTGTCATCTGTCACTCTGTCAGTAGGGATGTGACATTGTACATAAAAAATCGATTTTTTATTAATCGATTCTTTTTTGTAGCATAAAAAATCGATTATTAAATAATCGATTTTTCTAAAAAAAATATTCAATTTTTAACAAAATCGATTATTAATTGTTTTTTTCTTAATTTGTCAATTAATTTTAAAATAAACGCCATAAATATTATATCAATAGATTTATTAATTAAAAATAAACTTTTCGTTTGAAAAATGAAGTTTCACCAACGAATAATGAATGACATATCAACCAAATGTCGGTAAAATAGTACAGTTCGTTGACTCCATCTAGTAAATGTTTGATTAAATTATTTAACTAAACTGTTTCAAAAGCACAGAAGGAATCCCATTATAGGTGCACACTTGCACAGGATGGCGTTAATGTAATATTATTATAGAGATAGTATTCTATGGCAGTTCGCGTTCCGGGCTCCGGGCCAGAAGACCAAACAAAATGGAGGTTGCAGATAAAAAAATCGGTAAAAACTGATTGTATGTTTATAAAAAAAATCGATTATTAATCGATTATTCCTACAAATAAAATCATGTATTAAAATCGATTTTTACTTTAAAAAAATCGATTTTAATCGATTATTTTCATAATCGATAATTTTTTCACATCCCTATCTGTCAGTCAATGTCAAATTGTCAATGGTTTGGTTTGGCTGTGTTTATTTGTGTAACAATTTTTAATTGCGAATTGGTTTATTACTATACTCTTTCATTGCGACTCTTCCACAAAAGCCACTAAGTAGGAGTAATATTATTGAATACGAGAAGTGTTATTTATATAAAAAACAATTATGAATAATTATCACTATGTATTACTATTTCTATCCTTACATTCTAATTTATTAAAAGCAGATACATCGACCAAAGAATCTGTACATGTTGACTCAATGCTGTAAGTAAAATACAGAATTTTGTGTACACACACCGATTAGTAATAATACATTTTAACTATACATTTGTTGTCTTACAATTTATAACAAAAATCATTGACATTTTCAGATCTAAAACTGGGGCAGGTTATTTGACTCCAATTCCACAAAACTGTACTAAAATATTGAATGATTTTGCTGACAGTGCTTCTAATTTTACCAAATGTTCCATAATAAATGCTAGACCTATAACAATATGTGAAAAGTGTATAGATCACTATTTAAGCTTCCATAAAACATATCAAGAGTTACTGAACGCTGTTGTAAATGGAACTTCATGCAAGTCAGTATTTATGTCATGTGACAGACTGGATGCAATTTTGGATTATCATGATAACATATTAAGCATTTGGAATGAAGCTCATTGCTATGGTATGTATTATTTTAATCAATAAATGATTTATATTTTATAATTTATCACTTGTATCACCAATTACTACCTAGAAGTACAAGATTCAGTGATTAGTAAAATTGTAGTTACTTAACACTGCTAGACAGTGAACAGCTATAGTAGCAATAACAATAAAACTAATGTTGTGTGGCATACTGACACACAAGTAATGGGGGTAATACATTGGTGAGCAAGACAGTTGGTGCACCAACAAGCTCATGAGCCAAAGGTATTAACCGCCAATAGAGCAGCTAAAAGACCATGGCCTTAAAAACTGAAGTTTTGGTTTGCTGGCACTTTGAGCATGTTTTAAATACTGAATGTGCAGTATAAAATCAATTGAGATTACCCGTGCCTCTCAAATGGATCTCTGGCCGAGCCAATGAGACAATGTATAATACCACTGGCTTGCCAATGGATCACCAACTTAAAGATAAAGCCAGGATGTTGAGGATTTAATAAATGATGGAAGTACCTAATTAGGTTTAATTACTAGTGCTGTTATATTTATTGTTTATTTTGAATACATCTACATTAGTTATTTCATAGGTCTTGAGTTAAGTAGGTTTTAATAATAGTACATGGATCCTGTAAGGGTGTTTGCAAGAGAAAATAACATTTATCTATATTATATAATAAAACTAAGTCGATAAAATGTGCGTGCCGATAAAACTTAAAAAGGAGTCCCGACACGATAAAGGGACTTATATGGTGTGATAGCCCTTTATCCCTCCTCGAACAAGAAAGTTCCCGTTTTAATCTAAAGGGCATGTTTATAAAGATTTAGGGGACTTTCCGACCCTTCAACTTGGAAATTAAGTGCAGTGGCGCCATCTGTTATCGAATATTTGAACTTCGTTCAAGACAACTATGGAGACTATACACTCCAATAGTCATAGTGTATAGTCTCCATAGTTGTGAGCCATTGCAGCATGTGTAGTAGTGGCGCGAAATTTAAAATTCCAATTTCAATAAAATCTTAAATTTCATTTGTTACTATAATAAAGTTGTTAAATTTTGTGTATTTATACGTCATTATTTAACGTATATTTTGGAGTTAAAGCGACATAATTTTAGTTATCCAAATTAGTTCTCAAAATATTTAAAAATTTAGGTTTTTAAATTTCGCGCCTTTACTACATACGCTACCGCTACAGAAGCTAGAAAGTTCCCGTTTTAATCTAAAGGGCGTGTTTCTAAAGCTATAAGGAACTTTCCAACCCCTTAAACTTGGAAATTAAGTATAGTGGCGCCATCTGTTATCGAATATTTGAACTTCATTCAGGACAACGATTGTTTGGGTTGCATTTCCAAAAGCGTTGCGAGCAATTGTAGCATGTGTAGTAGTGGCGCGAAATTTAAAATTCCAATTTCAATAGTCTTAAATTTAATTTGTTGCTATAATAAAGTTATTAAATTTTGTGTATTTATACGTCATTAGCTAACTTATATTTTGGAGTTAAAGCGACATAATTTTAGTTATCCAAATTAGTTCTCAAAACATTAAAAAATTTAGGTTTTTAAATTTCGCGCTTTTACTACAAATGCTACCGCTATAGAACCTTTTATTATGGCGGACGATAATGACCAGAATACTCTAGAAGGTGTGAGAGAGAAAATATTTTCAAATTTTCTCGAATATTCTAGAGCCTAGCTCTCTGAATATATAAGAGCCAGGTGTCGCTCACCAGAGTTAGTTTAATTTGAACAGCGAAACGAGCGATTTCAAAACGAAAAGAAGAGAAGTTATCTGTGAGCCTTTATTTAGAAGTATCACGTGTGAGTATTTTTAATAGTGTGTTTAATTAACTCTCGATTTTGAAACGAAATAGAAAAAAGTTATTTGTGGGTTTTTATCGTGAAATTTCAAATGTGAGTATTTTTAATAGTGTTTAATTAATTCTAATGGTTTTTTTTTCTTTAAATTGTAATTTTCTTAACCTTCAAAAAGTCGCGCGGCGTCGAATTGATGCCTTCTATATACACACATCAAAAGTATCTAGGGATCAACATATATTTTTGCAATAACTTTTCTCCTGATTGATATTAATTAAAATTTTCTTTAAGGATTCATCAAATAAAGTGTTTTCGTTTGTCACAGTAACGATAAACCAAGTCACCTTTGCATTAATAAAGAAATTTGCCATTTTCCTAATAAAGGGATTTTTGACATTTGAACCACTAACATTAAAGTTCGAAAAAAAGACTGAAATAACAGTTTTCTTTAAAATTTTATTGGGTAACTTAAACAATTAATAATCCGTGTTTCTACCGCGAACACTAACACAAGAACATCGGTTTGGCATACTCAAAATGAGTTCATCCAAATCACGCTGTGGAATGGCCGCCCATGTTCGTTGCAACAACAAAAAAAGGTCTTCTTGCGACTGGATACCCTCCATATTCGGCAGAGCTCTTCTCTGTAGCATATCCCATGCATGCTCAATCGGGTTCAAGTCTGGCGACTGAGCAGGCCAGGGCAGGACATTGATGTTAGCTGCGGCGAGAGTCTGTCTTACAACTCTTGCGGTGTGCGGTCGTGCATTATCATGCATTAACTGAAATAAGGGACCGATTTGCACTTGTAGAGGAACGATGACGTCTGATACAATCGTCTCAGCATAAATTTGAGCGTTGAGGTTGCCTCTGATCCAAATCAACTCAGTTCTTCCGCCGATCCAAATACCCGCCCATACCATGATGGTTCCACCACTATAAGGATGGACTTCCTGGCAGGATTTTAATCGCTGTTGGCGTCCAGGGGTTCTCCAGTGTCGTATACGTCTTGTATCCGGTCTCATACCAAAACGAGACTCATCAGAAAAGCACACGAAACGCCATTGTTCTTCTGCCCAATTTCTGTGTTCAAGAGCCCATTGATATCGAATCCTACGATTGTGCATTGCTATAGGTGGTACCCGTAGCGGTCTTCGGGAATGAAGGTTCACTTCATGCAAGCGGTTTCTGACTGTTTGGTCGCTAATTAAGTTCCCTGAAGAGTGATGAAGCCTCACGGCTAACATCATGGCGGTTATTGTTGGAGCTCTTCGAGTTAAGATTTGAATGTATCGGTCTTGTCTCCGTGTGGTGCAGCGATACCGTCCTCCATGGCGCTCAGCCACGGTACCAGTGCTTCGGTAACGTGTCCAAAGTCGACTGATAACACTCTGACTTGTATTCAGAGCTAAAGCTACAGTACGTTGCCGGGAACCAGCTTCTATCATTCCCACGGCTCTGAGCATTTCTTCCCTGCTTAAATGACGTCGCCGCTCCATAATAACGTTGGTTTTAATCAGTAGTAGGGAAACAGTAGCACTAATAATGTCTTCAATGCGTTGTATGTTTTTATAGGGAAAATATTGACAGCTTATTTTCATCTTTTACTCGAATTTGATTGAGAGTTCCTGATTCAAATTATGAAATGCACCAAAAAGGATCCATATAAATTTATAAAATCATAAATTTATTACAAAGCCACATCTCAATCTCAAGAAATCCGCATAAAAATGCTTGATCCCTAGACACTTTTGATGTGTGTACTTTTGGCCGTAAACAAAATATCGCTCGACCGCTTGAAGGTTAAATATATTTTTTTTTGTCTCAACGTACCCCACGTTTCCGTTACAAAATAATTATCTATAAAATGTTTATTTAATTTATATTTTATAGAATACAATGCCCAGACGTAAGAGAGGAGGAGATTTGGCCAGTTCTGCAGCGAAACGGCGGAAACAAAAAGAATCTCGAAGAAATGAAACGGAAGAAGAGCACGAAGCACGTTTACAGAATCAACGGACCAGAATGAGTAACCTGAGAAGCAGAAGAAACGAAGAAAGAACAGCAAATAAAAGTACTGAAGAGTCGAGAATTTTAAAAGATAATCTAACAAAGGAAGCATTCCACTACGAACCGACGAAAAAATATTGATTGTATATATATTTGATTAAAAATAATATTGTTGACGATATCAATTTTAATATTCTAAAGAAAATACCTGGTGAAGAGAAAATATATAAATCGATCGACACGATGGTATCCATTGAAGAAAGTGTCAACTTCCCCACTGAATTTCTAAACTCTTTACAAGTACCAGGAATGCCATTACACTGCCTTCGTCTGAAAATTGGAACTCTAATCATACTACTCAGAAATCTCAACTCCCCAAAATTATGTAATGGAACTAGAATGATCGTAAAACAGCTATCGAATAATATCATTGAAGCTGAACTTATTTCTGGAAAGACCAAAGGACAGACAGTATTTATACCTAGAATACCTCTGATCTCTTCGGAATTGCCATTTCAATTTAAAAGACTGCAGTTTCCAATAAAATTAGCCTTTAGTTTTACAATTAACAAAGCGCAAGGACAAACTTTAAAATATTGTGGCATTAACCTCAAAGAATCCTGCTTCTCTCACGGTCAGCTATATGTAGCTTGCTCAAGAGTAGGAAATCCAAAAAAATTATGTATACAGGGTGTCACGGTAAGGGTATATCAATACAAACGGGGTGAAGAGTGTATCTGGTTAACAATCTATACAGCTCAAAATAAATTACTTTGGAAATGTAATTATTTTTTTGTATTTCTACAGTTTATTAAATTTAAATCATAACAAACGTGTTACCGCACTACGAGGGTCATTATCCTGTCCTGTTTACTCTGTTTGATACGTATTAACTAGTAATAAGAGATACTCTGTGCGCCTGGTACCAACGCGCGTGCCGCATCACATGCCCTTCGGACAGGAATAAACAAACCGACAATCATACCTATCAACCTATGTTTTCCGATTTCTGCGCGCCTAGTACACGCGGAGCCGCGCTCTGCCCAGCCGCAGCCGACGGACCGTGCGGCGGGCGGTGGGTGGCGGGATTAAATGAACTGACTAATGTTTATTCCGTCCCGTGAAACTTGCTTCATCAGTCCAAAGCACTTTAATACCATACCTAATTCTGCCGAGGCTTCTGTCTAACTAAGGTACCACTCACAAAAGCCACGCGTTCCAAAAAATCTGCCGGCGTAAGTTCCTGAGGGGGGCAAAAGTGGTATGAACGTTGGTGGTCTTAGCGCAGCACTTGCCATACCTCCATGGTTCGCAGCACCCATCACTAATGCAGCTCGACGTGTGCTACTGCGTGGATTACGTGTAAAATGCTCTGGTACAGCGTCTTCAAATCCAGGATCCCTCCTGCTTGGCCGATCTTCCAATACGGGCTCATGGAAAGAACAGGTCGCGTACAGACCTTGTACCATCAGGCTGAAACATGCTCTCGATGGCAGCTGCCGAAGAGCCGACGCTCAGCAACTGGTCTTCCGTCGATGAAACGCTGACGATACAGCTCTCGGTCAGCTTGCAGATTACCATCCATTGCTCCAATACACACCAGCATCTCGTAATTTCGCTATTAGTTAAACTTGACGTAATTTTTACGACAATTTTATTGACAACGATCACAATCACAATCACAACTTCGCACAGAAACGGATAGAGAGCGACTGAAGCACAAGTACGTCTACAAGAAGTCTAACAGTCTGATATCCTAGTAATAAGGTAACTGTACCAGTTGGTTTCGTAATAGGTAATTAAAAATTTCAAGAATAAAAAACTCAGACCGACTAACACCAAACACGTCATATGTAGTAGTACTCCAAGTCACCGAGATACTAGCTGTGAACCACGACTGTCGACTCAGTTAAAATACTTTTCTCTTCCCTAGCTCAATTTTAAGAGCTGTCGCATTGATAAACAAAACCGATAGTTGTCCACTTGTAAGTTGTAATTGTTTATTTAAGATTTATTATGTGATACACAAGTATCTACGTCAGTTGGGTATTGTATTGGAGGCGGAAATAAAAAAAGGCTTTGAGCATAAAACATCCCGCGTTTTGCTTAGGTTGGATATCGAACTCAAAAATAACGTCACAATAATCAGAAAAAATTGCGACGTGCTTGCAACTAGCTGATTGACCCTAAATACCATTGTGTGTTTATTTACCTTTCATATCTGATCCATGTCTGCTATGTTTATGTAACAGTATCCAAATTAGGGTTTCGTAAAGTTATTATTGTGCACCAACGCTCGCTGTCAGGACAACTTCCGTCACTCATGAAGTCCTAGTAGATACTTTTAACAACTTCTTTTGAATAAGTAGTTGGATACATTTTCGGCCTATTAAAATGCACGGATAATTAATTACTTTTAGTACCTGCCTACGATTATGTTGTTCAAACAAATAATTACTACAGACGCGACACGTATTGTAAAACTGTGCTTCAGACTCTGGCTTAC
The DNA here is from genome assembly GCA_948465475.1 of Thalpophila matura. Taxonomy (NCBI): domain Eukaryota; kingdom Metazoa; phylum Arthropoda; class Insecta; order Lepidoptera; family Noctuidae; genus Thalpophila; species Thalpophila matura. Next base: position 12,565,254 of record OX419181.1, read on the forward strand.
GAACAAAAGTAAACAAAGCGTGTTTAACTTCATACTTTATTTGTTTTTTTAACGTTACAGCGGTGACATTGTTGCAAAACTACAAATTCTACAATCAATGTAATCTTAATAATAAAATAAAATTACGTGCAGAACCCTTTGCCATTTTTTGTACTAAGAGACGTAGTTATGAAAGATTTAAAGTAAACAGTACCAGGAGTAAATTGAAGAAATAGGATATGTTTCATTGAAGAATAGTTTATTGACCCAGATCAGCTGACTTGGTGCTAGTGATGTGTAGAATTCAATTAGAAAAAAATATTTTTAAGTTTAATGTATCATAACTTCATAATTTTGTAGGAAAAGGTATTAAAAAAATGTTGCCATGTAGTTTGTTATCACCTAGAGAGTCCGTGAATTTAATTATGTTATACCCTTTCGGTGACATCCTGTATATACTCCGGACAATAAAATGAAAAATGTTGTTGTAAATAATGTATTGTAAATAATGAGAAAACGTTTTCAATAAACTTTTTTTTTACTTTTTACGTCATAGTTTATTTTTTTATTTCGACTCTACCACGTCATCTCATATCAACTCCCGGGCGAAGCCGGGTTTTTTAGCTAGTATGTAATCAAAATAACTTGCCTAACAAACTAACCTACTAATATTATAAATGCGAAAGTTTGTGAGGATGTATGGATGGATGTTTGTTACTCTTTCACGCAAAAACTACTGAACAGATTTTAATGAAACTTTACAGTAATATAGCTTATACATCAGCGTAACACATATAGGCTACTTTTTATTCCAAAAACGCGAGCGAAGCCGCGGGCGGAAGCTAGTATGTAATAATTGGGTATAAGTATCGGCAGGGATCTTGATCACAGATCGCGCATGTATACATATTTTTGACCCAATAGACAGTTGATAATACATAATAGAAATAATAGACGACGAGCATCGACTCACGAACCAATCGCGTGCAGCCTCGGCGCCCCCCGTCTTCTTCATTCCGCTAAAGAGACCGGAAAACCGTCTGCCTCAGAATGGCTGGTTGTCAATAAATTGGTCAATGAGAGTTGATTCGAAAATTGCTACATAATTGGTTATATTTGCTACATATAATAAATAATTGCTACATAGCATGTATATTTAGAAATAAAATATTTTTTTTGACCAGCCATCCTGACGTTTGGTTGGCTGGTCACCTTCTAGTTTATAGTCAAGTCAAGCATGCAGAGTTTCCCGAAATGTATTGCGTCAATAATTGCTACATATTTACTTCATTTATCTAATTCAGTTGTAACTTCAAACATATGTTAAATAAAGGATGTAGCAATTATTTAAATTATCCCAAGGAAAAGTGCCTGATAAAATAATAAAGGCAAATACTTAGCGACACGTACATAACTAAGTATTTGCCTTTATTATTTTATCAGGCACTTTTCCTTGGGATAATTTAAATAATTGCTGACCCAGACGGAAAACCAGCTAATGCGCAGGTGACATTTGTGATCATAACTGGTGCCACTAGTTATAACAATGAATTATAAAGCAGTGCCAATTTTATTATTCATAATTATGTCATTGTGACGACAATATGTACAGATGCCTGCATATCTTAGTTATCTTCTTTCTGAGTTATTTTAATGGATAGGCCTCATGCATTCAAACTTTAAAATCTGCATTACTTATAATAATGCAGATTTTCTGATGTTGAAGTAAATAATAACATATTATTATGTTTTGCTGTCTTCTAGCCTGTTACAACTGGACGAATGCAGTGCCAGTGTTGTTAAATGAAACAATACACTTCAACCAATTATTTAATGAAACTACAAATTGTATAAATAAATATCGTTATTCAGTAAATGATAATAATAATGTTGTCTGTGATAACTGCATGCAGTCTTACCTCAAGCTGGATAATTACTATAAAACACTCAGTGAAGATTCTATTGGAGTGGATAGCATCTGTATGGACATTGTAGATTCTGTAAGTTAGGCTGTGTCCCCAATAGGCAAACTGTGAGCGGCCGACTGAGTTTGCGCTAACAAATTGCAGTAGCAAACTAACAAACTGTGATAGTGTGGACACTCTTATTTTTCAAATATATGGAAGGGCGTACTAAACCGATACGCCGCAAACTCAGTCAGCCGCTCACAATTTGCCTATTGGGGACACAGCCTTACAGCTATTTTCCACTATAACTCCTTGATGAAATATCATTAACCATTTTACGAAATGTTATATCACTTGCATTTCTATTTCCAGATGAATGCTACAAGGTTTATATGGAGTAAAACATTGAACTGTTGTAAAATAAGAAGAACCCCCGAAATCATATTTTTGGTTTGCACTGGTATCATATCCGTGTTACCGCTCTTTTACTACCTAGTTCTAAGGTATTGCAGCCCTATGAGAGACTTGCCAAATGTATTGAAGCGTAAGTACCTACTTGTACAGTCAGTGAAGTTCTTTTTCTTGCCTATGACCTTGTCTTTTCTTGCTATCTTTAGTCCATTGTTGTATTTTTCAATGAAAAGATTTAATATTACCATTTCTGCTTTTTATTTCAGAGTCCAGATTCAAGCAGACAATTCTGCGATCACTTGGAAGAACAAATTAAAGGCGCAGTGTATATAATAAAAGTCTTATTGTAACAAGTAACACATTATGTATTTACAAATTTACCAAAGAAATAAAACAATATTTTTGATAAAATTGGGTCTAACTGATAAGTACGGACATTTTAGGCACATAAAAACAGGTTTAAGTCACTAAATTGGGTTTAATTACCGGTGTCTTGCTTTCTTATTGTTATTTTTCTTCATACTGTTATTACTACTTGTACTACTGGTAGACATTTTGTGTTTTAGTGAGTTTGGTGTCATGTCTCCTTTGTTTATAATATTCATACTGGAGTCCTTGTCTTTCGGAGTACTAGGTCTGCTGTCTAGCCCTACAGCTGACAGCATTTTACTGTCACTTCCAAAGGCTTTTTGTAGCATACCAGATGAAGTAGCAATCTTCTGTGTCAAATTTTGCTTTGTTTGTGAATGGTTTATAACCTTTTCAATACTGCCATTAGTATGCTGTTTTCCAGAAGGTTTGGATGCTATGCTTTCAGTAGAACCATGTATGGTGGTGTGGTTCAAACTGCTAACATTGAGGTTAGAGCTGATTTGGGTGTCTGATGAGTCCTCATTAGTCTGAGATTCAGTCTCACTATTTCTTTCATCTAAAAAAAAACATGATTAGGTATTTTAAGAATGTTGCTGTGGCGAAGGGTAAATTTTTGTAAGAGGTAAGCCGGAGCTACAAATGCTTACCTGGCCACGAAAAGGTAATTATAAATATTTGCCAATAGTAGGCTATACTGCCTGTGCTATTTTTCAAAGGGAAGCTGGTAGGAATCGTATTGTAGGGACCCTTCGCCACTGGAATGTTGTATTACATTTGAATTTAAAGAACTCGTGATGACTTACTTTTAGCTTCAGCAGGATCCACAAGACCACTAACTGCCTAAAAATAAAAATTTTGATATTGTAATACAATAAAAAATAAAAAGCATTGAAATGTTAGTTACTGAAAGTGTTTACAACTTACAGCCATTGATGTAATACTGGATTTAGAAAACAATCGTTCAGCCTCTTTAAACTTCCTGTTACGTTTATCTGCTTTTGAATTTGTGCTTTTATTGGTGGTAAGGTATCTGTCCCATCCTCTGATGATGTTTCCATAAAGCTGAGTGTCTTCTAAATATGATCCTTCAAAGGCATATATCTGGCGTTCCAAGTTGGCAAGGGTCTCCTAAAATAAATTACAGGGTAACAGAAAAACATTCTGATAAATAAAATGTTTTTTTTTTTTGTCGTTTTGTTGTACTTACGGCCACTTCGGCTTTTCTTTTCACTAATTCCGCCAACTCCGCTCTAGTGTCAGCCACTGACGACTGTTTAGACGCCATATTGTTTCTTTTTGCATGCACAGTTTGGGTTTCGTTGTCGGGGGTTTGAGGTGAAACAACCATGACGTTAGTTGAATTTATCGTACTTTAGATATCCATAATTTAACAACTATACGAGGTAGTACGTTTACTTTAAAATAAAAAATAAATGCTGTTAGCGTTCAATCAATAGGTAAGCAAAATGTGCTCGCTTCGCTCGTCAACGATTCGACGATGAACGTACGACGAATGACAATTGACAGTGACACATGACAGTGTTGACAATGAGACATTGTTTCACTGACAGTTGTGGTAGAGATGTGCCGCTATTGAGTTGTTTCTACGACGAATATTATTATGTCATTTTAGACGATTTTGTTTCGGATTCAAATGACTTTGTTAGGGTTCCGTACCAAAATGGTAAAAAAGGAACCCTTACGGTGCTGTCTGTCTGTCTGTCACACCTGGTTATTTCAGCAACTACTAATGCTATCGACTTCAAAGGAGATGTTTCAACCTGCCGGCCTAGCATGACCACGATAGAAACGGGTTTTGTCTACATAGAAATAGACAAAGTGACAGATTTCATTCATAAAGCGTAGAAATGTTTCTACAATCTGTCACTTTGTCTATTTCTATGTAGACAAAACCCGTTTCTATCGTGGTCATGCTAGGCCGGCTGGAACTGGTATACGTACGCCACATAGAAAAATAGAAAAAAAATAAGAGATTTACATAAAAATATTATTAAATTCATTTGAAGAGTACAATTGTAAGAGAATTATTTGAGATTAAGTTTTTCACTATGATATTCCTATTTTTATAGCTATATATATATATTTATATAGTTGAGTTTGACAGTTTTGTTTTATGACGTGACACTTGAGTCACTGTGCGCACGCGTGGTGGATTGAATGTTGCCATTTTGACTGACATTAACATAACAACCGTTGTCAAAATGACGTTTCACTTAATTCATTTTTCGATTGTTGATCCACCATCTGTGTCCACCATATCTGTGTTGACTCCTTGCTCTCCTTGACAAAGAAACGAATTAATTACAATTCACCGAAGTAATATTATAGAAAATAAGCATTAGGAACCGGTTACTATCATGTATAGCTATAATACTTAATTGCGTACGTAGACCCCTCCCAGGCTCCATACATTTCTGAAACAACTCCTTTGGAACAATTATAAAGAATACTTGCCCAGCTATATTGCAAGTAAATGAAGTTAAAAAAATGTTGTAGTTTCATTGAAAAAGGGGTCTGAAGTGGGGTTCGAACTAACATTGTTTACAAAGTTAACAAATTTAATTGAAATGGACCCTAGCACAGTTTTTTCAAAAAAATCAAAAATTCCTTCAAAAACAAACTTAGTTATGCAGTCCGGTTTTTTTTAACTTTTATACGTCCACGGATGGTACGGGACCCTCGGTGGGCGAGTACGACTCGCACTTGGCCGGTTATATTTTTTTTAAATGGTCAATACAGTTAGATGGCCAGTGTTTTTAGGGTTCCATCTATAAGGGTTCCTAGTTTTACTACGGAACCCTCCGTAGTAAAACTAGGAACCCTTATAGATTCGTCATGTCTGTCTGTCAGTCCGTCCGTCCATCCGTCCGTCCGTCCGATTGGATACTGAACTGCGTTCAAACAAAAAATATCGCATTTGATTTGTAGGTATTAAAATTATTGATAATTGAAAAAGAAATGATTTTTGATGGTTATTATCGAGATTAAAAATATATCGACGATTTAAAATTAGGTATTTTATAAAAAAATATCGATATTTATTGCCATGCCTATTACATCTGTTTAGTGTTTGTGTTGTCAACAGTCAAAGTCAAACTTGTGATGCTTGATGCTTGTGATGTCACTATGTCAGTGATGTGCCTCGCTAGAGTAATATTGTTCTGTGGTGATGTGATCAGATGTGATGTGAATTGTGATTGTCCAACTTCATGTTCCTTGCCCCTGCCTTTTTCTTTTGGTTTTGGCTAATTTTAAACTGATAACCACTATCTTACGTTCTGATAAAACATTGTGGCTGAAGTAATGTAAAGTTTCAATAAAATGAAAGCAGCAAGCTAATGTTTGTGTACAATAAAAAAATGTCTGTAAATTATATACCTCGGGTCACACAGGTGAGATTCATACCGCATTTTATATTTATATTTTCAATACAGTACTGAAATTCATGCTATAAAGATAATTATGTACGTTTTCTAGTACATACACAATATTATGGGTAAGTACCTAGTACTGGAATAGTGAGGGCTGTGGATGATATTAAAGATGATCGACTGGCAAATGATTATGTGCAAGCTATCCTTGATCCAGTAGTGACTAGTCATTCACAATAATTTGTATTGATGAAAGATGACGAAAGATGTTGTCCTCCCCAAATATTGGCTTGCCTAAACCTGATTGCAGCGCCGGCTCCAATTGTAAATTTAAACGATCCAGGGACTCGCTCGAAAACACTCTAAAAATTTCATCAGAATTGGTCAAGCTGTTTAGGAGACTTTGGGAGCGAGACTAATGTACAGTGATTGATTTTTATATACACTAGCTGTCCCATGTGTTGCAATGCCCGTTTAAACCTTCCCTGGCTTCCCTACTGCATAAAGTTTCTAGTCAATTGTTTGAGCTATTTTTGTGTTTTTGTAAGACTAACATACGGCATTAAATTTTACAAGATACATAGATTACATATTAAACAGCAATACCTAGTTATAAAAACAAAATTAACAGTCATAATGTTCTTTTTGTAGCTAGATGCTGTGCAGTTGGACAATCAAGTTGAAGAGCTATTCAAACAACTAGTTTTCCAAGCAACTAAGTTTATAGAGGTAGGTGCACCAAATTTTCACATTGCGGAATATGTATTTATTATAATATTATACTAACATTAAATATATTTTTATTTTGCAGCCACGGTATTTCCAACCAATTCTGCCAGAGCTTGAACTTTTAATAAGAACATGGATTTTCAAGTATTCTGTGTTTGATCAAAAAAGAACTTTTGGACAACAGATGCTGTCATTGAATTATAAATCAGACAATTTTTCTAAGAGTAAACTATTCTGGTATTATGGTTACAATGTTGGATTGAAGTATCTCAGAGAAAGAGCTATTTATAGTTTTACATCTAACACCAAAGTCCAAAACTTTGTAAATAAATTAGAAACTTTTCAATTGATTGGAGATATAATAAACTTCTGCAGATTTATACAGACTGGCAAACATCCATTGCTCATAGACTTTATATTAGGAATAGAGTTGTCTGCTGAAAAATTGACTAGAGAAGATCTTACTGATTTCTCATGGACTAGAGAACTTTTATGGCATAATTTTATTGCAAGTATTTCTGTTACTCATTTTTGTTATTAAATAGTTAATGACCTGCCCTTAAGTAAGGGCAGGTCATTAAACAGTGCTACAATATTATTAAATACACATTTTTAATTTAAAGTTGTTATATCAATATAATGCTTGTTTTTCAGGAACTAATAGGCACAACAATAGCATTAATTAACATTTTTGGGCTAAGAAGTAAACTGTCCAGTGTTTTAAAGTATGTGTGGTGGCGCCAGCACGTGAGGTCAACTGCATCTGCGACAGTAGCCACAATGACACTACACACAGTGTGTGCATGCTGTAACAATAAACCAGTTCTACCTCACACCATGGGCTGCAGCCACATATTTTGTTACTACTGTGTAGTGGTATGTATTATTTAAACAAATACAGAAAAATTATAGAGCGACGGTCCCTACGTACAATCACCTAAGTGCTAGATACGTGATTTGTTTTTGTTAGTTTATTAGAAGTAATTCTATGTTGGCCAACTGAACATTAAAACCACACACAAAATTTCTCTTGTAGAACATTACGTGCGTTTGAATCTTTGAAGCACTCTCCTGTAAAATTTGTAATTTGTAGTTAGGGGATTGTATATAGGAATCGTCGAGATGTTATTTAGTAATCATGTTTTATGACTATTAAAATTAGAACTGCCTCCATGGTCTAGTGGTCGCAAGTGCAACTGCTGAGTGCGAGGTCCTGGGTTCGATCCCTGGGTTGAGCAGTGTTATTGGTTTTTTCCAATAAGAAATTCTAACAGCCACAGTTTGGATTTGTGTCCGGTTGATGGCAATAGGCGCGCCCCCTACATGCGATGATGCACATCATATTACATACCTTACGAAATGTGATATTATAGACATCTATGGCGGCACGTATAATGTATGTAGTAGTGGCTGAGTGACTGGCTGCTGCGACGTGTTGCGGGTTCGATTCCCGCACGGAGCAAATATTTGTTCGGGGTCTGGAGTGTTTGCGCATGTGAAATTTGTGTTTGTAAACGCACCTACGACACAGGAGAAATCCTAGTGTGGGGCAACGCAATTTTTAAATAAAATAAAACCTACCTGTTTGAGTACTGTAACTGTCAGAATACTTTTTTATCATTAGTTAATAAGTATAAGATAATATTATACTAGTCGTTACAGAATGCAGAATTAGATAAAACTCTTAACGTTCTGCAAGTAGTATTATTTATTATGTTTTTATTTTATTTCAGGCAAACAAGACAGCAGATCAAGATTTTGCTTGTCCGAAATGTTACTATAATGGCAAAGAAATAAATAAACTTGTAATGCCGTAATGCAATCAATAGATGTTATTGTATAGGTATACGTACATATTATATTAATAGGGAAGTTGGTGCTGTGATATTTAATAAATAGTTATAAAGTAGGGCTCGGTTTACCAGTAGTAAATAATATTATTAGGTATAAGAATTTGTATAATTATATGGTTATAAACAATTGATTTAGTATCGTATGATTTTTTATTGTATAATTTTAATTACAGAGCTTATATTAAAATAAAATTTATATTGTGTTTAATATATTGTTTAATTTGATCAAAGTAATGTGAACAAAAACAGTAATAATTCATCAGTCACATTTTATTTAGCACAATATTCAAAAACACTTTAAAATGTCATTGCTGCGTAATACCTAATCATGAACTTAAAAGTATTAACATCTTTTATAGAAGAATAAGTTATACTTTTATTAATTTTATTATACATCAAGTTCATCATCAGTACATCACTACCATCAATGACATGTCATGTCATGTCATGATGATTATGACAATACGTCATAATCATCATGACCAGAATCAAATTAATTGAAAAAAGAAGACCAATACATAGAGGTGAACAACTGCACATAATATTATGACTAAGGTGTTTAACTTAATGAGAAAGTCGATCAATACCTAATATTAATTTTTAAATTCAATGCGAAAAATGTAAAAGGTGCAAGCATGATATAACAGGAAAAAAAACCTGACAAGTGCGAGTAGGACTCGCGTCATAAGGGTTCCGCTTACAAACTAATTTTGTGATCGCAAAAAAATATTTTTTAAATGATAAATTTTCGGATTTGCCCTTTATTTGTACTAAGCTTTGCTTCTTGCCAAATTTCATGTTACTAGGTCAACGGGAAAGGTCAACGAGAAGTACCCTATATACATAATATTTATTATGTTTTGATTTATTTGCGAGTGTTAAAATATATGGCATAAATGGCTGTATTAGAGGGTTCAAAAGAGATTAGAGGTACCAAAATGGTAAAAAAGGAACCCTAAGGCTGCCTGTCCACCGGAGCGGAGCTAGGCTGCGGAGTGGAGAAACTGAGAAATATTAACCAATAGGATTGCACAAAATCTCGGAGCGGAGATTTTGTGCAATCCTATTGGTTAATATTTCTCAGTTTCTCCACTAGCTAGCATGTTTCTCCATTAGCCTAGCTCCGCTCCGGTGGACAGGCAGCCTTATGGTGCGACTTTGTCTGTCTGTCCGTCCATATGTCTAATTGTCTTTCAAAGCTGCTTATTTCAGCAACTACGTCTAATACTTGAAATTTGGGACAGTTATAAAGAATGCTTATCTTCATTTATTGCAAATGAAAGAAGTTAGAAAATATTTTTATTTACATTGCAAATGGCGCGGAAGCGGGTTCGAAATTTTGAAATGGGGTTACTTGGTCAAGTGGCTTATCATATGAATAGGCTCTATGTTCACATTTGAAAATATATTTTCGTTTTCTTTTATGCCCTATAGTTTTCGACATATCGATGGTCATTAAGTATACCTAATCCCCTAATTACATATATGACAAATTTTACCTACAGGAGGGTGCTTCAAGGTTTCAAAACGCGCGTTCTACAAAAAAAAAATCGTGTGGATTTATTGTCAAATTTTATTATGCTTCTTTTTATTATCTAGTTTAGGTTGGTCTTGAAGGCCACGAAAACAAAACATGCAAATCACGTATCTACCACTTAGGGGATTGTAGTTGAACGTAGGGACCATCGATATGATGAAAAATATCTAAAAAAATATCATTAGGTAGGTACCTTATCTCCGAAGTTTGCAAAGCGAAAAATCGGAAATAAGAGTTGATAGATATTACACGACAAATAAATCAATGTCCGTAACTAGCCCGATTTTTTAGGAAACATCAAAATTTCTTCACAAATAAACTTAGTTAAGCGGTCCGGTTTTTTTATTTACTTTTATATGTCCAAGGAAGGTACGAAACCCTCGGTGCGCGAGAATGACCCGCACTTGGTCGGTTTTATTTGCGTTGAATTAGAAGCTTGATTTTTATAGAAGTATTGATATTAATTTCAACGTGATATCTCTTATGTCATGTGTTCCTGAGAAAAAGGGTCTTGACAGACATGCAGACAGACAGACGGACAACGAAGTGATGCTCTAAGGGTTCCTTTTTAGGGTTCCGTACCTCAAAAGGTAAAAAAAGGAACCATTATAAGACCACTTTCTTGTCCGTCGGTCTGTTTGTCTGTCTGTCCGTCTGTCTGTCCGTGTGTCACCACCGATTTTCTCAGGGCAAATTTAGATTTTCGCGAAAACTTGTACCAACTTTACCTTAATTTTCAACTTTTTTTATTTTTCGGAATTTTCCCTTTAGGTACTTGTGCTGTAAGACCATGCTTTTAACCAAAATTGACAATTCTAGGTCAACCGGAAGTACCCTATAGGTTTTAGGTCGAAAACCTATATGGTAGTTCCCGTTGACCTAGAATCACGAAATTTGGCAAAAAGCCAAAGGAAAAATTCATTTCAATTCAACAACCCATACGTACATAGTAAAGGTTAACCCGTATTCTGGGTTGATCAGCCGATTAATAACCGGGTACACGCATAGAGTTAATTTTTGTTAATTTTTGTTCCATTTCATTCGGGTTAATCAGCAATATTAATCGGTGACGGACACCGTATTAACCGGTTAATCGGTTACGCTGCGTTAAGATTAACCAAACATATGGGTTAGAGATTTAACCGGTAACCTATCAACCCGATTAATCGGTTCCTGGAATGAACTTACATTAATACAGACGCACTTAAGTATATAATATAATTATCTATAGTAAGGTAATAATGAATCTTTTAATGAATTAATGGGGAAGAATCGAACCAGGCATATTAATTATGACGATCTGTAGTTTAAGTTCGTCTTTGTGAAATAATCATGAGTCAATTTAAAATATGCCTACATGTAGATATAGGTAGCTAAGTATATATACAGGTATATATACAGGCTGGGACATGGAGGGAAAGTACTTTAAATATTGTATATAGGACGTTTTGTCTCATGGAGACTTCATTTTATTTTTAAAAATAGGTAAGTAATATTGCATTCCAAGATTTAAAAAAAGTTGCTAGCCCCATCTGAAAATCGAATCGACCATATGAAAAAAAAGAGACACCTGTATTTCTATAATGCCGATCAAAAGGGACAATCATGACATGTAGTTCGCTATCAGATTACATTTTTCAAAAATGCATCTTTTCATTTACCATTCTTAAAATATATGGTTCTGTGCGAGTGAGAGAGGTGCCGAATGCGTGAGCCCTCTTAAAATAAGTAGGTACCTACCTAATACCTTTGGGTTCGACCTCAAATTGAAAATGTGTGACAAAATACAAACGATACACAAAGCTAGTTACTTACCTAAAAACAAATGAGCGTCTTCAACGCTCTGTTGAGTCAGTTGGGGCATACCGCATACGGCATACCTAAGCAATGGTAACGCTAAGCTGGTGTGAACAGGTTGTTACACTTTAGTAATTATTACACATAATTAAACGAGTATGAGCGTGATACCTAATCATTAAACATTTATGATAATTATTTACTTACCTACATAATCTAAAAATCTAGCAAATATCAGTTGAATTTCCCTTTGACTGATATAAATCACATTTTTTACTGAACATACCTGACCTAAAAGGCTATTGACTTCCGTCCTTATCCAATTCGATTCGTTTTACTAATTTATTTACAATCATAAGCTACCTAAGACCGTTTAGGGCACTAATTTAGGCTTTAACAGGTGGTCAGACCAAATAAGGCATGCATTCGAACCAGTCGTGGTGCCTTTCCGAATTATACTCGTATTTCTAATGTTGATTGTCTTTGCTGTTGCGCACGTCGGCGTGGAAGCCAGTCTCCCAGTCGGCGACGTAGTTCACCGTCCGCACAGAGCCGTCGGGCTCCACCAGGGAATACTGACCTGATTAAATAAAAAATAATATCGGTAACACGTAGGACAGCTACGCATTTCCGCTGTCCTTCAACGCGCTTGTAGGTGCTTTTACACCGGCGAGGCGAGGAGAGGACGAAAAGAAAAGAAGAAAACTGAAATCTTGTCGACCTATGTCTACCAAAAAACAGTAATAGCAAGCACGAACCATCGCGAGCTCACGCGATATCGTGCGTGACTAGGCTGTGTACCCAGTAGGCAACTGTTAGCAGCCAAACTAAGTACCCAGTAGGCAAACTGTTATCGCAAAACTAGCAAACTGTGGACACTCCATTTTAAATATATGGAATGAAAGGGCGTACCTAAACCGCCGCAAACTCAGTCGGCCGCTAACAGTTTGCCTACTGAGAACACAACCTTAATATAAATCGCGAGATTGTGGCGTACCCCACAATACCTATATGGTGAAGATATAGACGCTGGCCGTGGGCGCACAGTGCTGAGGCTCTAGACAAGTTGCTTTTCTGTTAGCGTTCACGCCAAACGATAAGCACAAAATGTATGGCAATGACATTACCTGCGGAAAAGTCACGTGACACACAAATGTCGTTTCCATACATTTTATCCGTAGCGTTTGACGCTAACGCTAACAGAAAAGTAACTTGTCTAGGGCCTCTGTTCCGCGATGGCTATTGCGAGCTCGCGCTGTCTCGCAATGGCCATCTTGAGAATCGTGTCCCCGTTGCGGAGTTAATAAATAATAATCTATGTATATACCAATAATAAATGAACAATATTTCAATTCTCGTCTCGTACGTCCTCGCCAATCCAGACCATTTCCACCGAAGATGCGCTAGGACAGAATTGTTTTACCATACAATATTAAATTCTCGTCTCTCCTTGTCTCGCCTCGCCTCGCCAGTGGAAAAGCACCTTAAATAAGAGCTTATGAATAGTGCTATAATAAATGTATTTAGGCTATCATTAGCATCCATTCTGTTTAGGTACACCTTGAAATAGTCGTGATTGTGAAAATTATAAATGCTCTGCAAATAACAAAATGACAATAAAATAAATGAAGGTGTGTTTTTAAAAACTACGGAAGCTATTTAATTTGTCGGCGCGTAGTTAAGTCGATAACTATCTACAATCGGCAAGAGTTAACTTGAGAATCGAGCGAAATGCGCGTCGTCCGAGCGACGAGTCTCAATCATTAAATTCATCGATATATTCTTGTGATGATCATTTGGATGTACAACCCGTAAGAACTTGAGACTTCGCTGGACCGACGCGCATTCCACTCGAGTCTCAAGTTAACTCTTTCGGGTTGTAGATATGTGTAAAAGGCGTGGCTCAGGAGGTGTACTGGTGTGGTCCGAAGGAGATCCTGCTGACCCACTCCTCTGAATAGCTACAGTTTGCACGATCTTACTTGGCTGGGCAGATTAGTCACGAGTGGCTGCTAATTTAAATTGCAAATTTATTATCCTTTACTGCATAAATCAAGAAATAGCTGAAAAAGTATTATTTATGTGAAACAACGAAGTTTATTGCCTACTTTTAACTGTTTTCTACTGTGCTCTACAATGCAGTGGTTTAACCATGTGCCTCCCACGGCGAATGGTTCGAGTTCGATCCCGAGGCACGCACCGCTGACTTTTCGAAGTCATGTGCGTATTAGAAATTAATTATCACTTGCTTTAATGGTGAAGGAAAACATCGTGAGGAAACCGGCATGTCCTAGAACCAAAAAATTCGAAGACATGCGACGTCCACCAACCCGCACTGGGCCCGCGTGGGAGTGGGCCGTAGTCCACACTACGGCCCACTCCCTCTCACAGAGAGGAGGCCTGGGTCCCAGCAGTGGGAACATTATAGGCCGATTATGCTATGCTATTATGCTGTTTTCTTGCGACTGTATCTACGTGCGCGAATATCTCGGTGAGCCAACTTCTGCCCGGCCAAGTTAGATCGTGCCTACTGTACCTACCTACCGTATAGTAAGCAGTCCGACATAATAACATAACCCTCGGCCATCTCCAGGCGAAAGCTATCAATGAGCGAAATACATAACGAGAAAAAAGTTACAATGTTAGGTAATCATAAAAAGTTCGTACCTTTGACGACTTCTCCGTCCCTTTCCTCTTTCTGTTGCTTTATGTCACCGGTGTGAGGGTCGTTGACACTGTACTCGAAAGCATACCGCGGGTGGGCGTCCTGCAAGAGGGTTATCACAATTTAGATGGTGCCGTGAGAAATGTCAGTTGCAACAAAGGTCGCAACGAGTATTGAATGAACTTTAGTGCCCATAAAGTGGGTTAGATACCTACTAACAGCATTACAGCACGCCTAATAGATAATAACGAAATTGCCCTAATTGGTGCAATTTTAGAAAAGTTCGCGAAGAGTGTTATTTCAGGTTAAATTCCAAGAATCAGCGTATTTTTATAACCTGGAGGTAAAGTCTGTAGAGGCTGAGTATCAACTAAATCACACGGGTTTTGGCTAGCTCTAATGTTGCAATACAATTTTGTATATCGTATTGAAGTTCCAAAAAAAAAACTTAGGATTTGATAGATATTAACCTGCCTAATATAGAATTATAGACAATGATTAAATTAAAGAGCTCTTAAGTCAATTGTCATCTCTATTCATTGTCATTGACAAGTTGTATATTTGATCAGTGGTTAAAGTTAAGAGGCGTCGAAAGTAAGGGGGTAAGTAAGTTTAATAGATTCTTTGCAATAATGAAATCCACAACTCGTAGTAGCGATCCTATAAAAGACAAAGCTAAAAGAGGCAAGAATGTCTTGCTGTAAGAACTTACTGTGACAAAATACTTCGATAAACCCGTCACTCAGCCGGGATCCTTATCACCTCGATAAGCCGAGGGTGGCAAGACCACAAGCGGTGAAAGTAGTCTAGATTGAAACCGACGAGTTCAGACTAATTGTTATGTAAGTGAATGTACTGTAATGTTTAACTCGTCTGACGCACCAAACGCCCTCGGTTTGACAATAAAAAGTTTGGTAATCCACGTTAACTGTTCAGAAACTCAACTTGTGAGATACTTAATTCTTTCGAAGAAATGCCGGTTACTCGTGCCTACTACTCAAATTGCACTGTTAATAAGATTACGATATCGAAATGTTTAGTCAACGAGAAATGTTTTGTATCATAAACTTTACGTATTGTGTACCAAAGTTTATCGACACTAGGTAGGTACTTAGATTTATATAGATCCTTTCTGCAATAGAATTTTAGTACCTAGGTGCATTGTATGCAATATAGAATGGACAGTTTACGTAACTGTATCGTGAATAAGTTAGCTCTAAGTCTTCGTGTAGAAAGACAAATGTTTACTTATGCAGTGCGGACACAATAAATTAAGTTACCTTCACCTATTTTTAGTCAGCTGAGCTAAGACCTGTATTGGAACTTGTAACGTATTGAGATCCGATTAGATTGCTAAGCGAAGTTTATGCTGTGATTAATTATAGATATAGTATCTAATGTATTTGTAAGCCTTATTATCGAAATACATCAGGCAGTGTGGAGTTCAGATTCCAGAAGATAATAGCGTATAGGTACAGGTACCTACTTTTTACGGATGCAAAATATAAAACAAACCATCCATCCATACCAATGGATGACCTTGACCCAGCAACGGTCCCATTACCTAACTCTTAAATTACGTGGATATTATTTAGAAAATTGTTAACAACATAAATGGACAAATTAATGACAAGTATAATGATCGCATGAATTCCATTCGACAAATAATTAAATACCAACTGTCTATTAGTATGGCTGTGATAATTGAATAGAAGCAATTAGATGTTTACCTACTCCTAATCAATCAAATAACATTGTAATGGGGTTTGTAGACCATTGCACAACTTGCAGTCTAAACATGGCCGGCTGAACGCATGACAATTTCTCACATTTGAGCAGAGTGAGCAGGTAATCGGTCAAGATTTCAACGTGGTGGAACCAGTCCTGGATCTAACTCGACAGCCAATCAAATTGATTACGTCACTGCATTAGTTGTAGGGATATGAAGTAACTTATTCCATGGTATGCCGCAATGTCCTGAGGCACATTCGTCACATAGGTATAGGTATGTACCTACGTTAGTTGGGTTTGTGTCAATATGTGAAATGTAAACACCAACGGAGAGACGGATAATAGCAAATTCAAATTAATCAATTAATGGCAATTTAAATATAATTTAGTGGACTTAGAAAGGTAACGAGAAAATAATAAATTATTTAATTAATTAAAATGTGTGCTTCAATATTAAGGAAATACGGGTTATTAATTTTTCTATGATAATTACTAAGTAGGAACTAAAACTATAAAAGTAACAATTCGATGTGATTATAATGGAAGCCTAATTAACGGTGTTTATAATAAATTATTTATCAACGATGTTATTAAACATAGTACTTACATAATTCTCCAAGAATTCGGTGTGAACATTCTTGACGGCGAGGGGTGCTGCTGCGACCTTGGCAACCACAGGAGCGGCCACTGCGGCGTAGGCGGGCGAGGACACGTGCGCCACACCCACGGGAGCACTCGCGTACTGTCTCACTGATGCCACAGCGGGCGCCGAGTATTGAGCCACGGCCGGCGCCGAGTATTGAGCCACAGCCTGCGCCGAGTACTGAGCCACTGCCGGCACCGAGTGGTGAACAACGGTAGGCGCCGAGTGATGAACAAAAGTAGGAGCAGAGTGTTGAACTACTGCAGGAGCGGAGTATTGTGCTACTACCGGAGAAGCGTACTGCGCTGAGTGTTGCGACACGATCGGTGCAGAGTATTGACTGTATGCTGCACCAGAATGTTGGGAGACCACCGGTGTGAAGTAGTTTGAAGATGGAGCCGACGCGTGCGATACAGAAGCAGTTGAGTACTGTGCTACCGCTGGAGCGATGTGGGCAACGGGCGCAGCCACAGGAACTTGACTGTACTGAGCGTACTGTGCGACAGCAGGCGCTGTAACTGTCGAGTAATGTGCAGGTCCGACAATCTGTGACTGTTGCACTCTCAAAGCGGGTGATGTTGCGTATCCGGTAGATGGAGCGGCATACACTTGTGAGACCACTGGCCCTCCTGTCTGTATATTGCTGTACGAGTTAAGTGACGCCTTCGCTGCCGATCCAGTCGAATAGACTTGCTGTGCTACCAAGTTTTGTGTCACATAAGAAGTCTTAGCTGGAGATATAGAGAATTTGGCGATAAGTGGAGCCGCAGTCACTTTGGCGAGGATCGGTGCTTGAGCATACGTTGCAAGTGGTGTCACGGTTCTGCCGCTAGAAGCAGCAGATGAAAGTCCGGCTGACGTCGCATAACCGTGGACTTCTTTGGTGCTATATCCTTGGGCAGCGTAGTTGTTGTAATTGGAACCAAGTGACGAAGTTTGATAAGTGGCGGCTGGTTGTGCTGCATACGTTATTTGAGGTGCTGCAGACTGATATGTTATTCCAGTCGTATAAGCTGAACTTCCGCCGGCGGAGTAACCTGAGCTACCACTCGAAGAATAGCCGGATCCTCCAGAATAACCCGATCCTCCAGAATAACCTGATCCTCCAGAATATTGGTATGCGGGTGCTGAGACTATCGGTTGTGAAATTATTGTGGCGGATGGAGCTGCGATCGCTTTGACGCCGGTCGTCGTGAGCTGCACCGCAGGCGCAGCGTATGAGTACCCATTGTCGCAGTTAGATACTTTCTGAACTTGGCTCAGGTGATAGTTCAGATCAGGGTCATGATAGGCAAGTGCATTTTGCAGTGCCAACACAATGAAGATCATCTGAAACAAGACCGTATGTTAAATTTTTACATAATTTTGTTTACAAAAGTGGTTATTAGGATTTCATTGAATACATAAAAATAAATTCCAATCATTCTACTTACCGACTTCATTCTTATTTTTATTGTGTACACTCTATATACAATATCGCATAAATGAATATTTTTGCAATGTTCGCATTAAGTTGTCGAAAGCTTAAAGTGTATTTGCCAAACTTAAGCGTAGATCGAAATGAGAGCAAAGTTGGTCCGCAAAGTCTTATATAGCGATCTCATATGTGTAAGAACGGGTCACACTTTTTCACGTTCGCCATCACAGAGTACGTCGGTGGGCGCGGCGCGGGCGCTGGTGGCTAAACCACGGGCTATAAACTAATATATGACCACCACACGTTTGAAACACCATTATGTTAACTTAGTGTGTAGTACCTCTATAAATATCACTTAATTAGATACGAGAATACGTGAGATACATTCAGATTGAGCTGATTGATTGTCTCTTTAATAAATGTTTTAGTTGGCAAGTTGCTACTTAAAAAAAAATATATAAGTAAAGTTTTCTTTTAAAATTAAACTTCATACAACCATTTGGGCTTCTTATTGGGAGCTTAATTAACTTCTTAAGATGATAAATATTAGAACTAAGAAAATTTTTAGGTAGATACGGTCAAAGTTGAATGTCGAACGAACGTCCGAACGTCCTAAAGCTGCATGCCAGTGGGTCTAGCTACGCATGATATTATGTTTACATGTGTGTGTTATAAGTATGCTTATGAGAAATTCCCATAAATAACCCAACTAAATATTTTTTCCGATATCAGAATCGAATTCAGAAGCTAACACTCGGCATCCTTACTTAGCCACTTATTCAAACAGGCAAGTAACATTAAAATAATTTCCAATATTGATAAATATCATAGCGACTCGCTTACGACTAATTATAACTTGTTAATGTTATATTCGCAATTAAATAAGTAAGTAGGTATATGATCAAATAATTAACTTCGGTCATGATCGCGTGCGCCATTAATCCTAAGCTGAATGAGTTGCTTCATGACGCGACATTCAAAGTAAATAAGTGCCACATGATACTTAAGTACATAATTAATTCATCACTTACGAAACTAATCCCGCTATTAGATGCTAATGCCGACGGATTTGTTTATACGAGTCATATATCGTTAAGCGATTTTTTTTATATCTACCACAATGGTGGCAAACGGGTGTATAGCTCGCCTGCCGGCCTAGCATGACCACGATAGAAACGGGTTTTGTCTACATAGAAATAGACAAAGTGACAGATTGTAGAAACATTTCTACGTTTTATGAATGAAACGGTAGAAATGTTTCTACAATCTGGCACTTTGTCTATTTCTATGTAGACAAAACTCGTTTCTATCGTGGTCATGCTAGGCCGGCTGGTGGTAATAAGTTATCGCAATTTATGAAACGCTTGCTAAACCAGGAATATCACATGTACACTCGACGCCATTTACGGTCAACCACTTTTCACCCTTATGTTCTTAGTAATAAGGGCGAAAAGTGGTCGATCGTAAATGGCGTCGAGTGTACATTGACGACCCTTTAAAAACCTATTTAGGTGCCTCGGGAAAACCTTGCCATAAAGCTCGTTCCACAATCGAATTAGTGATCCGGAAAAAGTATCGATTTTCGACTTTTAATGTCATTGGTACATCAATGCCTTCAAAGATTTTTAATCGCGAGTTGACAAAAATAAATGTTATTAGTAATTGTGGGATTGATTAATTCAATTTATTTACATAAAAATGTAATCATTTTAAAATGTATTGCTCAATTCGCATTTTTTAAATGTACTTATCATTTAAAAATGCGAATTGAGCAACACATTTTAAAATGATTAGGTACATTTTTATTTCATTTTTATTCATTATTAGTGAATCAAGATTGCGAGTTAGATAGGAAGGTGTAAATTAATAGTGTTTCAGGTAGGTAAGTATTTTAATGTTTTTTTAATTATAGATTAGTATACCTAAATACAAATTAAGTTACCATCTGTCAATAACTTGTATAGTATTTAATGAAAGTATTGGTACTTTTCAAACATATTAGATAAATGTTATCTTTTCAATCAGTTGTCTGTACACTGAACTCATTTAATAAAATCGAATCGGTTGCAATCGGGTGTACAGTCGGGCAAATTCGGATTCGAATCAAAACTATCGATACAAAACTTACTACAAAACACCTACCTACCTGTACCTATTGATTGTTATGAGTAGGTACAGTTTTGTATCGATAGTTTTGATTCGAATCCGAATTTGCCCGACTGTACACCCGATTGCAACCGATTCGATTTTATTAAATGAGTTCAGTGTACAGAAAACTGATTGAAAAGATAACATTTATCTAATATGTTAATATACAGCAGGTTGTGGACGTTTGCGGTACATATTTCAAGCTTCTTTATGCAGTTTTGAATCAGATCAATTTTATATGGTTGCGTAGCTAATATACCTACTGAAGAAGGTTCGAAAAGGAATAAGTGGGTGTAGTTTTGGAACTTTCGGTGCCAATTTTTTTTTCAAGACGCTTAGATATTCTTATAGATACGCCCAATTATCACTCTTGATAATTGTGATTGGTGAATACAGGAGGTTAATAAATTATAGTAGGACTTACCTACTACACATTTTTGTTAGGTATTTATTATCTATCCAGGTATGAAGTCTGAAAGAAGTTTTAACATGAAATAAAAAAATCATCGTGTCAACCTCAATGCACATTTGAATTTCAAAAACTCCTGGTACCGTATATAATGTTTTAAAACCATGCTGATTTCAAAAGTATACATTTTATGATAAGTATCTACCTATTTCATTATGAAAATGGCGTTTATATTTTAACAGCTCTGTTTTCTTTATTTTTTATTATTATCTTTATAATAGTTTGATACAAGACGAGATTTAACTTTGCATTTCTGCAGCATCCAAGGAACCCTATTCACAAATACGGCTTAACTGGTTTTTCTCAGTAGAATCAGTGATCGATGTTTTTCGCACTAGAGCGTGCATTTGTTAGACAGATAGTATGTTAACTGAATTTTGCATTTGAACTAATTGCGCCGGTAAGTTTAACATTTCCTCACACATGTGCAAGTGCCTAAGTAATTTACGTCATTTAAAACGTTGATACGGGTTGCGGCTTGCATAAGCCAACAAGCCCCTAAGCTCTTTACTTACAGCTTACATGCTAATGACGAAACCCGCATGCTAATGGAAGGATTTGAAATAAAATAGTTTGATATTACACTGGCCTGTAAATGTTTCACTAGTCTAACGAGCAATAATCACCACGGTTCAGGGCGGGTTAGTGATTCAACATCACTATACGTCCGATTTTCCTTGCGTTTTTCTTCCCCAACAGTCAGTTATATATATATATATATTTATTTTTTTTCTAAGAACGTTGCCCCACACTAGGATTTCTCCTGTGTCGTGGGTGTGTTTACAAACACAAATTTCACATACACAAACAGCCAGACCTATGTGCAATGCGGGAATCGAACCCGCGACACGTCGCGCAGCAGCCAATCTCTCAGCCGCTGCGACAACCGTGCGGTCAAATTAGTTATATCTAAAATTCTGTAAACCTCTGATTAAATTAATGTACTTACATAAGATTAGGTACATATGAAATTAAAGCCACATTGCTACTAGCCAGGTACGAACTCGCATGCCGCAACTTATCATTACATGAAACCTTCATTAAATAGTTCTAGCACGAGTACCTTTGATTAAATTACTATTATGGAAATAAAATAAAAAAAAATAAAATAAAAATCGTTTATTCTCAGACAACACAGTCCATAGGCATAAGAAACATAAGAAACAGATATTTAAAAAAAAAAAAAAAAAAAAAAAAAAAAAAAAAAAAAAAAAAAAAAAAAAAAAAAAAAAAAAAAAAAAAAAAAAAAAAAACAAAAGCAAAAGAAACAAAAGAGAAACTAATAGAAAACAAAACAAACCCGCTCCTACCCAGCAAGTTCACTGACCTCGCAACACATGTAGTTCAGTAAACCTGCCAAGCAGAGCAGTGTCTGTTCTCTCTCCCATCATACTCAGCACACTGTTCGGGCTCCCCCGCACTCGCCGCACCACCGACGCAACCTTTTTACGCATGATTGCGTAGAAGTCATCTACACTGGCGTCGGCAAACATGCCGGATGCACTGCAATATCGAGGGAGCCTAAACAGAGCCCTGAATACATTATTGTACTGGACGCGCAAGGCATTGTACGCTCTTTGTGTATAGTTCGCCCACAGGCCGCTCGCGTAAAACGTCTGGCAGAATGCCTTAAACATGGTTATCTTGACAGGTGCAGTACACCGAGCGAACCTGTGTGCCAACATGTTACCACGCACCGACAATGCCCTGCGCTCCCTTTCAATATCTAATTCATCACTTAGATTCTCAGTCACAATGTGACCCAAATATTTAAACTGTGAAACACGTGAAATGGTGTAAGGTTTGTGTTAATGAAAACAGGTTAAACGGATATTACCAAATGTAATGGATAGGCCGAGAATTTGGTAATAAGGCGGAGTTAGGGCAGGCGCTTGAATAAAATATGTCTCTATCCATATCTGACAAATCATACATTAAAATTGTTACCCTGTATTAGCTTAACTAGGTATTTATGCATAACATCGTGCCTATTTCGGGCATGCCAATCAAAAATAATAACCTAGAACTTGATACGTTAATACGTATAGGTACCTAATACGTGTAGATAGTTTAACAATACCTTATCACTATCGTAATATATTTCATTTTTTTTTACAATACGAATTTCAGTAAGTCAGTCTTTTAATCATCCAAAATAAACAATTCAGGGTGTAATAAATACCAGACCAAATACTGTGTAAATTATTATAATTCCAATTAAACATCATTATCAATTTAGTAGATACGGTCATTTCGTTTGACAGAGCTTGTAAAGATGGGCCGTTGGGAGCTTCATACAAAAGACATCAACGACAGCCGTGCGAAAATATAATGTTAGAGAATTATTAGGTATTATTTTTTATAATTATGAGAATATCGATAAGGTAAGTTGTTATTTGTATTGTGTTGATATCTATCACGTATTGTTTTACAAGAGTTCAGAAACCCTAGATCAGAGTAAACCGGAGTAAACTGAGAGCGATTATCCACACATTATCATATTATGTAACGCAGTCCACATGAATCTGTTATATCAAGACTGTAATGTAAATGTACCAAACGTCGCAGTAAACTCAGCAACCGATCTGGATCTCGATAACGTCCTGGGTGTAGCGGCTAGCGATTTATATCTTGTCACCAAATAACTGCGAGCTTCGGTTCCGCGGAGTAATAAATAAATGGAGTGATTTTGTGCGGGCTACCAGAGATAAACATAATAATCTGTATTTGCAAAAACACGCCACTATAGTCGGTAATAGATTATGATAATTTATATTGTTAGTTTTTATGGAACGAGGGAGGTCGTTAAATGACAGTAGTTTTGTTATCTTAGCTATACCTTTACTGAAATAATAATGATTAATAGAATGTCATTAGAATTATACATAGTTCAGCACAATTATGCATACAATGGAACAAACTTAAAATTTATAGTAATTATTGTAGTAGTTGAATTTGAAGTTTAAATTTTTACAATTTAAAATTTAATTTTACTTTTTCTATAAATTTCTTTAGACTGTTTTTAATACATTAAGTGTGCATGAAAAATACATTTTGATTATTCTTTTGAACTAATATCGTGAAAAAAAAATCTTTCTTTTCATTCGTAATCTTTATCATTCAATTAAAATCGACTCGACTATGCATCGTGTACAAGAACCATCAGTCAAGAAGAAATAAAATTATCCCTTGTTAGTACTCCATTTGCAGACTTCTCCGTGGCCCACTGGCGGACACAGTCCCATGCCCAGTAGCGCTCCCAAACCTGATTGTTAATCAACAAGTACTCGGCCAGTGTTTGTTTTATTGACTAGTTTTTATTAAGTATACACACATGGCACAAAATGAAATAGGTACATTTTTACGTAACAGTCTAACAACTGGCGCGAGGTTCCCAAAGTAATGGTCGCCTTTATTATCTGAGCAAGGTCGATTTACTTATTCTATCATAAATAAAACATAAAAAAACGAATAGAGCTCTTTATTTAATGAGAGTTTTCGGCGATCATTTGGCGTTGCCTTGAGAGGAGTTGATGCTTTTTTTAGTTTAATATTTCAATCTAATGATAAAAGGTGCAGTAGTTATTGTTAATGTATATAATTAAACCTGTTAACTAATGTCTAAGTCTATGTGTAAGGTTCACACGCTACTGAAGTCTCTTTGATGTTGTTTCAGTCGTGACTCATAAGGTCATAGCGCTGTTGTCTCCTTTCAACATGTGCGATTATGGCAGACAAAGAAAGTCTTGATAATAAATTGCATAAAATACTAGTAGGTATGTAGTTTTAATTCTATAATTTTGCAGCAAAGATATTAAATATTACATCTCGTTCTAATCTTTTTGCTTTTCACACTCTTTGACTAAATGCGAACTAAACTACTTGGAAGTGATGTAGACGATTTATTATTATTTCAGATACACTATTTGTCATTTTCAATGTGGTGTTTATAAAGTAAATGCGGACCGCATAACTAAGTTTGTGAAGGAATTTTGATGATTTTGAAAAAACTGTACTAGTTAGGAACATCGTTTTATTTTTAGTGCAATATTTGGGTCAATTCCTATGAACTCTAATTATTTCAGATTTTTCGCTCCGCAAACTTCGGAGATAAGGGGGGGGAATGGTATTTTTTCAGACATTTTTCATCATATGTCGAAAACTATGAGGCATAAAATTAATGAAAATATATTTTGAAATGTGCAAATCAAGCCCTTTCATATGATATGTCAGTTGACCTAGTAACTTCACTTTGAAATTTTGGACCCCCACTCCGGCCCCTTTTGCAATAAAAATAAAAATATTTTTTGACTTTTTTCATTTGCAATAAAATTGGACAAGCAAATTCTTTATAACTGTTCCAAATTTCAAGTCGATAGCATTAGTAGTTGCTAAAATAACCAGGTGTGACAGACAGACAGACAGACAGACAGACAGACGAAGTCGCACCATAAGGGTTCCTTTTTTACCATTTTGGTACGGAACCCTAAAAATAATATTATAATTTTGTTATGAAAGGCGTATTTATGAATTGACATTTTAGAGTCATCTCATTGAATAATTGCATTTTGTTTTTAGGTCTTATTGTGTTACTTATTTATAGATTTTTTATATAGATTAAATGAATTAATAATATAAACAGATATCTAAAATTGATTGAATTTGGTTGAACTTACGCTGTGACTATTGAGACGAGTTTTATTTATTTAGTTTATTTATGGAACTACAAGAATCAATAAAGCTAATAAGTACCTATCCCGATTACAAAATGACAGGCCAAACAAGATTTTAGTTCAATAGTGGGTTATTTTCGTGATGTGAGGTTAAAAAGCTACCTTTTGTTCATAACCTAGGTATTTCCATGGGGCATGCTAATGTGTCCTAGTTCCTGAACGATCGGCGGACAGGGAGAGACATGTCGTGATTTGAGACAATTAAACATAACTGACATTTTGCCATTTATCTTAACGATACGATGGAATTGTGATGGAAATATGAGTCATGCATTTATAATTAATAAAGCGATATGCTCTAGATTTGCTTGGTTTTAAGTAAAACTTAATCTGTTATCTAAAATTATGTTTAAATTCAGTACAAAATTTTAGTAATTAAATAATTGTATGATTTGGCTTCGGGCGTGAATTAGAGCAATTTTGCAAGCTTTCACAATATTCAAAAGGCCCGCGGCTTCTCACATACATCAAAGCAACTTTATCTTGACGAAAGCGATAAAATAAAAAGTTTTTTAAAGTTTTCTCTAAGTGATTGTCTTGATGCTGTTATCTTGTTTATTTAATAAAAGATAAATATTTTAGGGATTGTTTATTTGTGTTTGTTAGGCGTTCTTACACAATGTCGCATAAGCTTTGATAACGAACGGTCCGAGAAGGGTAGTCATAGGTGTCATGACCCCTCCAAAATCTTACAAAAATATGCGAAACACGGTAATTCACGGTGTAGCATGTCGGCTTTAATTGGTATAGACTTCAGCTGCGGTACAACCACCTTCAAAGTCTTCGGCTGCGACCGCGCCTGTAGGTATACAATAGCAATTTAAGTTTACGGCCGGATCTGCTACTTCTGGATTACTTGTTTAAATACCTTTTTTTTTAATATCTATCAAATAAGTGAAACAGGAAGTCGGTACAATTTGACAGATAGTTTCATTATTATAATATCACATTTTTGAATTTATGTAGTATCATAGTATAAATAGGGGAAGTAGGTTATCTTCATATATATCGCACCACGCGCGGCTTGTAGGTGTGCGCCAAAGTATCTATGCGTCGCCGCATGCACACTTAAACAAATCTCGACCCGTTTCTCAGTAGAAACGGGTCGAGATTTGTTTAAGTGTGCATGCGTACGTGTATGAAGATAACCTACTTCCCCTATTTATACTATGGTAGAACCTAGTTAATTCTAATCTGGAGATTGTAGAACTGGTCCTATGGGTCAAAGAGAGAAAGAGATAAAGTATCTAAAACTGCGTAGATGAATTCTCAGCCACGATCATAAATTACATCATTATTGTTATGCCGTGTTGAATAATTTAATTAAATGTATCAGATTATTTAGGTCAAATTCCAGTACGCTATCGACTGCGAATCAATTACAATTACTAGGCAAAGAGTTAGACTCCATGTAGCCATGTGCTCATTATTCCCATGCGTCTAATCTTTAGTTCATTACATGTTACTTGGCTTTTGTGTAACGCCGTAATTTGTACTACTTTATTCAAATGTCAGTCTACCAGACATTATAATGGGCTCCCACCGACGTTAGCCCAACGTACGATATGGTTTGGTTTTAGTTAACTAATTTATTAGTATTCATTGCTGACGAGATTTTATTGAAAGATAAAGATGAATGTACTCGTATTTATGATATGTGGGAACAGAAGGTCTCTGTAGAAGTGTTATAAGTAGATATCTTTAGCTCTACCTTAATAAAAAAAAAAACGTTTAATAAGTTAAAACTGCCTTCAAAAAGGACACAATAATGTTCTAAGTTAAGCAGTTTCAAAAGTCTACAGTACTTTACAGAAACATAAGAGTAACATAGCTTATACATCAGATAATAGATAAGATATCAGTACTAATATTATAAATGCGAAAGTAAGTTGTTGTGAAATATGGAAGCTCCACGCAAGCTTCCTCTATCAAATAAAATAACAATCACCAAATCGATGCATATTTAAGTCGGAGTTGTACGTGAAATACATTAAAAAAAGGTTCCGATGAATTGAGAACCTTCTCCTTTTCCTGAAGTCGGTTAAAAAGACTGGAGTAATACACTGCATGGGAACAATTTTCTTTAACATATTTCACTTAATAACTAAAAGCTAGTTAAGGGAAACTAGTGTAATTTACTGCAATAAGAGCTTGTACTAAGTCCGTATGAAGAAAGCTTGCGCAAGTAAATCAAACCACTCGGTAACACTAACGCTGCGGTATTGGTAACTGAACTTGTTTGTTATTGTCAAATTATTACATGCAGCAATTTTCCCTATAAGTCGAGCAAGTTAAACATGAACAACTAATTTCGTATCTTATAATATTAGTCCTACTAATATTATAAATGCGAAAGTTTGTGAGGATGTATGGATGTTTGTTACTCTTTCACGCAAAAACTAGACGGATTTTGATGAGACTTTACAGTAATATAGCTTATACATACATCAGAATAACACATACTTTTTATCCCAGCGGAAGCTAGTCATATATAATTTCTTCTGTAAATAGAATTTATAGGTTACATAAACTATGTTGGGTCTGCAGTTTCGATAAATATACTTTTTATGGTTCCGTACCACAAAAGAAAAAAACCGGGCAAGAGCGTGTCGGACCACGCACAGTCTAGGGTTCCGTAGCAAGAAGTATTTCAGTCTTCCGACAGCAAATGCACA
This sequence comes from Thalpophila matura, assembly GCA_948465475.1. Classification (NCBI taxonomy): domain Eukaryota; kingdom Metazoa; phylum Arthropoda; class Insecta; order Lepidoptera; family Noctuidae; genus Thalpophila; species Thalpophila matura. The sequence goes on from OX419181.1 coordinate 12,593,712, forward strand.
GTTAATTTTGTGGTTGTCAAAACTCAAAACTGAAAATAGTGAATATTTCAAAAAGTTATTAACGTATCTTGTTCAAACCGAATTTTAATCGAGAGTATTTATTAGATGCCACAAGCTTGAATTTTTTCAGATTTTTTGATACAGCGGTTAGAAAATTACAGGGGGGGGACACATTGTTACCGACTTTGGGAGCTCCTAGTTCACTAAATATGCAAACAAAAAAGTCATTTAGAAACCTTTATGTTATTTTCAAAGACTTGTCCAACGATACCCCACATGATGGGGTGCGAGAAAATATTTATTTTCATCCCCCAGTTTCATGTATGGCAGCCCCCCCTAATAATTTTATTTTTCATAATTTTATTACAGGCCTTTATGGCGGCTCATAGAAGACATGTACCTGCGAAGTTTCATACAAATTGGTTATGAACTGTGGATTTGACGAGGGTATGATAGACGGACAGACGGACAGACAGACGGACAGGACGAAACTATAAGGGTTCCTAGTTTTACGACGGAACCCTAAAAAACGAATCCATATCCACTTTGTTGTCCATCCATCTATCTGCTAAGACTTTTTTTTCTCAGGAACGCGTGGAGAACTGAACGCTACAGTCCCTTGGAGATGTAAAAATTCCAGCTTCTAAGTTAACGCAATAAGAAGTGTGGCCATTTATGCTGCATAATTTGACACTCGCAAATAAATCAAAACCTATTGGGTACTTCCCTTTAACCTAGAATCATGAAATTCGGCAAGTAGCAGGGTCTCACAGCACAAGTAAAGGAAAATATCCCAAAATCTTACAAACTTTCATTTTTTACGGCGGAATCCTCAGGGCGCGAGTCCTACTCGTACTTTTCTGTTTTTTTTTTTATATATAATAGGTAGGTATGTCTTAATGTTTGATCTAGACCTGCATCCGGTTTGCTGTGTTTACTTAAAAAAAAAAACATTTAAAAGCTATTACCCAAAAGCTTAATTCAATAAAGTTGAAATTTTGCATCCTGTTTAAGAAAATATATTTTATTACACAAACTGCTTAATGGTTAAGGCTTAAGGCCTCTTAATTTATTGCTGTGTGATTATTTTACGTACTATCATTACTTATAATTATAATTTTTACCACCTACTTATTAACTTTTGCTTTTCATATCCTTTCAGTGTCCAGCCATCGTTAATCGATGATCAATTACCGATTCGATGCCAACAATGCCGATGTATTCAAATCGTTTGGAAATATATCGAATAAGGTGTTATGTAACGTGAGCTGATCGCTGATAACACAAGGATCTCTGTTATCTGGCGTCAGATCTGGCGTGCTTCAACTTGACGGTTGAGTAACTGTATCTATACGATCTGCTCGTGGCCTATATGGCTGTTGGTTTGATCTATATCAAGAGTACATGAGAAGTAAGCAATAAATTACATTCAGTAATTCCCAAAGTGGTCTATATTGATCTCCAGGTGTCGACTCCGGCCTGCAAGGGATCCATGTCACTGAAAATTTAAATTGGGGGTGCAAGAGATGTAGGTACCTACATGGAGGTACACGAGAGTGAATTTAATTTTAGCTGGCCGTTACCAAAGTTTTGACTTAAGTTGTCAATTATGTACACAAATGATGTCAGAGACAAACATTTGTTTTCCACAAAATTTTCCACTCTGCAGTAAACCGTACTAAAGTGAGTACCTAGCTCTGTGTCGACGTCAAAAACAATTTTAATTTGATGGATTTGTATTAAACAATATTCGAAAAGTAGGGGTTTACGCAGAACAGAAAAAAACAGTCAGGTCTGCGGGGCAAAAAGTTTGAGATCCTTTGCGATTACATTAATATGACATCACGCCCGGAATCTCCATAGACCCACCCACACAGAAACATATAACTGGTGAAGTTATATGTTTCTGTGTGGGTGGGTCTATTGCCATTAATCGGGTACAAATCCAGACTCCAAGCTGCTGCTCAAAATTTCCTAGTGAAAAAACTCAATAACACTTTGCTCGACCCGGGGATCGACCCTAGGATCTAGGAGGATCTTTAAGCTCGGACTAATTATATCGATAAATGTTTGGTAATGACTACGTATAGTTGTGATCATAACATACAATATTGTTCGTAAGCGCATCTGTACTCGCGATGTTTAAATAGCTTGCAGTTCCGTTCACTTAGTCTAGGTACACCGTGTTTCAATAAAACGTACATTTAATATCAACATTATACCTTAATACAGAAGTAAAAACTTAGAATTTTAAGCACAAATGTATGAGATAATAGCTAATAACTCAATATAATATGCAGTTATTCGCGCCAGCAATTCAATACTGAACACCTAGTGTTTTGCTCTTTTACAATGCAAAGTATACGCACGCGACAATCAACTGAATCAACGCAGCTGTGTTAGAAAAAATACCATAAATGTAATATATTGGCCTGCCAATGTATTTTGTTGAACAAAGTGGAATATGTATGTTGTGCAAATGAGAGTTTGGTATATATATGGTCGGATTATGATCGATTATATCTCGTTCACGATTCGGGCTACAAAGAAACAGTAGTAACGTGCATGTGCCAACAATAGATCGAGATACATGTGCATGTAGAACACGTGTTTGGAACACTTGTTAGCAGAACAATAGTACATTACAGCAGCCAATAAAGTTCCCACTGTTGCCTTCTCTTTGTGGGAGGAAGTTTACAGAAAGCTGTAATCCTCAACGATGACTCAGTACGAGTTGGTGGATGACATATGTCATCGATTTTTTGGTTTTACACAAATAAAGAATAACCACACTACTTCGGTTATTTGAGAATAAATAGTATTTAAATATTTAAGAGATTCTCAAAAATCGGATTGTCGCGAGAAGGATTTGAACCTGCGACCTTTGGCGAACCGTGCCACTGCTTTGAAACCAACTGAGCTATGGCGACCTGCTCGGTCAACTCGAAATTTGAGATCCCTTTGTAACGCCTGAGGGTTTGGCGACATCTATCGGAAACTATTACAACTTAAGAGCCTATACTACCTCAGCTCAAATTCTAATTTCGCCCCCACTTCACCGCGCCGCCTAACTCTTTATCTCGCTCGCACCTCGCACACTGCTGCTCGCGCGGTCCCGCGGCGCGGGCACACAGGTGTGCGTTACCCCAGCAGGAAAGTAGCTCCTAGGAAGATATGAGTGGGACGAATAATTAGTGCCTAATCTGCTGTAAATGTGCGCCAAATAAATAATTTGTGCGCCTTGTAGTTTTGGAGAAAAACAGAAAAAACGCTGCCTGCTGGGGTAACGTTGTTCCAGCAGGAAAATTCTAAACGAATGATCGGAGAGTGAAATATTGTGCATGGGCAGATAGTTTATATTTGTGCATAAATGTGCGCCAAAAATATAATTTGTGCGTCTTCAGGTTTTCGAGATATTCCATTTCCTGCTGGGGTAACGTTTTGCAGAATCGTGTTTCTCTAAAACCATTGTATGTGCGCTTGTAGAATAAACACACACGAGTAGCTCTTAATTTGTGCGTATTTGTGACAGAATTAGATTTCAGAAAATATTTATAATTTTCAAGTAATCGCGTTTTTTCGAAAACCCGAAAAAATTTTGCAGCGCCTAAATGAGAAAACGTAGAAGGTCGCTGAAAACTGTATTCGGTCCTTCTTGACGCTTATAATAACCATAAAAAGTTTCAATAGTGTACATGCATGCGTTATTGAATAATATTGCTGAAAATCAAAACGACGGTGTCATAACTTTGACGAAAAAATACAAGAAACCGGCTCAACCTAAGACGTGTGAACCAAAAATTAGTGCGTTTAGTCAAAAATATATAGTAAAAATATTCAGCTTGGAATGTTTCGCATTATGTAGATATAAACAAAAAATTAAATACGTAAACAATGGCAGCGACGGATTCATACATATCGATGACCTTCTTTATTGGACGTATTAAGCCTTGGACTTTATTGGACGTATTAAGCCTAAGTACGGACAACGGCTTACCGTTGTCCGTACAGTCGCGTTCAGACGTTTGTTGGAAATTATATATGACCAAATTTTGGGGGCTAATTAAAAAATATATTAAATTAAGGTGCCTTTAATATATTTTGTGACCATATTATTATGAAATGAAAGAGCTTGTTGATGTGGAAATTATTATTTTTTATGTTTATTATTTTATTTATATTATTATTCTTTCTCATAGATGGCGCAATTGGGTTTGGGTTGTTTTTATACGCCCAAGGAAGGTACGGAACGTAAATGTTAATTCCGGGACTTCTAAGCCCTCTTTCGTTGATTTTGATGAACAGTTCACAGCCACATACGACATGTTTTAATTTTAAGCACTTACCATACCGCTACAATTATTTAATAATTTGCATTTTACAACCATAACGCAATGTTTTGATACACTAAGTGTATCACTGTCAACAAGAAAAGGCCAACCTTCACACAATATACAGACACGGATACAGGACCGCCAGCAATCTACCTCCAATGACCTTCATATTGTTGTCAACCATATTAACGTACTTTATTTTCGATAAAATAGGTATACTTTATACTTTTGCATAAAACTATGCGATTATTTATGAAACAGATCGTCCATAAATTAATTAAAATACGAGTTATTTATTTATTTAAATCTAAATTTCGATTGTAAAACTACCCTAGAAATTTTCAAAGGCAACCAAAAATTGTTAGTGTGTGCTAAAAAATAGGTACAAAAATATATTAAAAGGGAATAAAAAAATACTATTATTTTCTCTAGGTATATCTCTATAATACCTATCATATGTATCTGCATAAAATCTCTAGATCACAATAATAGTATTACCTTTACTTAGTCTAACCGGAATCCTGCGAAATTAACAAAACTAGTAGTTATGTACAGTGTTGTAGTTATTGTTATAAAAGTATCCTTTTGACCTCTGCCCAAGTGCTCACGCTCAGGTCTAGAAGCTCTCAGCCAGCACGGCATACTATTATTACCTACCTACATATAATTATTCTAAATGTCCACCTACAAAAAAAAATATTTAAAATAATATGATTATTCTATTTATTTCAATCTATAATGCATTGCAAATAGGAGTACAAATTCTACTCTTCGTTACACGCAATTTTTTTTCGTATTATTAACAAGTTTATTTTTTCCATCTTTTCTACTTCAGTGTACTCGGGCACAACACGTTGCCACCGGTTCGTGAGTAAAGTTAAGAAGGTCATCGATATGTATGAATCCGTCGCTTTTTTGTAGTCATTCGAATTTGGTCGGATAACCAGCCGTTGTTTACGTATTTAATTTTTTGTTTATATCTACATAATGCGAAACATTCCAAGCTGAATATTTTTACTATATATTTTTGATTAAACGCACAAATTTTTGGTTCACACTTACACGTCTTAGGTTGAGCCGGTTTCTTGTATTTTTTCGTCAAGTTATGACACCGTCGTTTTGATTTTCAGCAATATTATTCAATAACGCATGCATGTACACTATTGAAACTTTTTATGGTTATTATAAGCGTCAAGAAGGACCGAATACAGTTTTCAGCGACCTTCTACGTTTTCTCATTTAGGCGCTGCAAAATTTTTTCGGGTTTTCGAAATAACGCGATTACTTGAAAATTATAAATATTTTCTGAAATCTAATTCTGTCACAAATACGCACAAATTAAGAGCTACTCGTGTGTGTTTATTCTACAAGCGCACATACAATGGTTTTAGAGAAACACGATTCTGCAAAACGTTACCCCAGCAGGAAATGGAATATCTCGAAAACCTGAAGACGCACAAATTATAATTATAAAAATAAAATTATATTTTTGGCGCACATTTATGCACAAATATAAACTATTTGCCCATGCACAATATTTCACTCTCCGATCATTCGTTTAGAATTTTCCTGCTGGAACAACGTTATCCCAGCAGGAAGCGTTTTTTCTGTTTTTCTCCAAAACTACAAGGCGCACAAATTATTTATTTGGCGCACATTTACAGCAGATTAGGCACTAATTATTCGTCCCACTCATATCTCCCTAGGAGCTACTTTCCTGCTAGGGTAACGCACACGGCACACAGTACACCCCGAGTAGGTACTTCATTTCGATGTTTGCCTGTTTCTTTACGCCAACCCCGTCGCTTCTTATTTTTGTTTCGGTTATTTCCCATTATGCAAACACTAAAAACTCACGTACCTAATTCAATATTTTTATTTTATTGTCGTTCTGTTGCGTAATGTGTCCTGAGCGCAAAATGACACAGCCCTCCCGTACGAAAGCCGGAGCAGGAATGAGCGCGGGTTGCGCGCGGCGGGGAACAAACTTTAATACGGCCGATATTATAGTTTATTTACTTTAAAATAGAAATGCACGAAAATAAATAACATAAGACCTGCTTTATAGTTAGTTTAGTTAGTATAAAAAGGTTCATGATCTAATTTGAAGTATTTTATGATTGCCAGCTGTTTATTGTTCGGTTTAGAGGTAACTTTGGAATTTATTTCTATCGAGAAAATTTTATGGAATCGTGTTTTCGCCAAACATAGGACTTAACATTAATCCTCAACTTTACCATATATTTATTTCAAAATTAATGCTTCAGTATTTTCGGCGTAACAGAGTATTTTGCTAAGCCATTTGAGGTAGTATAGGCCCTTAATGTTTTGGTTTTATTAAGTATATTATACTAATATTAGTAATATTATAAATGCGAAAGTTTGGATGGATGTTTGTTGCTCAATCACGCCAGAATGGCTGAACGGATCTGGAGATAGACTATAGTCTGAAATAGCACATAAGCTATTTTTTATCACAAAAAACGCGAGCGAAGCTGCGGGTGGAAGTTAGTATTGCATAATGTTATGTGGTTACTTTTTGTGTTACCTATAGTTTGATAAAAGTTTGGTTTATATTTTTTAGTGCAGTCAGGTTTTGTTACGATGTTTTCTTTCACCATTTTAGAGAAAATCAATACTAATAAATAATATTAAAGTAAAGCTTGAAAATCTAATGAAAGTCTGGTCTTAGACCATTGTTATTTCCCTATTATTGTTGCATTTGCAGAGGTCAGATTGCAGTCGCCCTGAGAACGTTGTACAATCCTGATATGCCGTTGTATCTGGTTATACTGGAAGCTTTCTAAGCTTGGAAAATTGAAATAATCGATTGTAACGAAACTAAAGTTCATAATGAGCGTATTATCTGTACTTTGTTGAACAAAAACCTTCAGATAGACTCTAATGATATTGTTCAAATGAATTGGGTATTCTGGTTCTGAAGGATCATTGGTGGGTTTACTAAGATACTTTATTAGCTGTCAGTCATGTGAATACTGAATGCCAAATATTTTGATGACTTATAACGGTAGGTAACCATGACTAGCCAATAGCTCAGGCGGAGCGTTGCAATATAACTCGTTAATGAAGTGCTACGAATCGCAATAGATGACTACTACATGTTTTATTAGTAGCAGTTTGCATTTTCGCCGTAACTCTCTCTCTCGCTCGCTCTCCGGCGGGCGTAACTATAGAGAGCGATAGTGTGACAGAGAAAGGTGAATGGAGGCGACGCCATTTTCAATCCCATTCGTTATGTGCACGGGTTGTATGTATGTAGGTATGCCTTGTATTAGCATCTAGATAGATCGGCGATACAATACCGCATATAACTAACCTCCGTATTGTTGCTATAATCCTAATCTTATTGTCACTTCTTACCACACGAAATTAAGGCCATAGCTAACACCGATACTTTTAGCATCAGCGATTAGCGATTGAGTCGTTTTTTGGCAGCTCGATACAGCGAATGAACGCTGGCTGAGTGCGATTTTGACACCACGCTCAAACGCAGCGAGTCGCCTTAACGCAATCAATCATAGAAGCAATAGCTAAAACGCGCGTTTACGATACGGCGATCAAAAGCAATGAGTCATCAAATCACGATGGCGATCGTTTCAGCAGCAAAATCGCTGATCGCTGATGCTACAAGTATCGTCTGTGCGGCCACCATTGCCTTAGTGAGAACGTAGCCGAGACCATGCGGTAACTAATTGATTAGCTGAGCCTGAAATACAATGCATAGGTGAAGGTAATCAATCAAAGAACAACCTGCTCACAGCTTTTATTTCTTAATTTACTGGGGCCTTAATATTGTGTATGGCCATGATTATTTAGATGTAAGATAGACATGGAACTGTACAGGACAAAATAGCACAATCCCTTTCTGACAACGGATTTAAAATGATTTTATTTGTAACACTTCTATTACGGCAGCTGAACTGTGAAGAATGCTGACTGGCATTTGTTAAAGTTACGTTATGTTTAGGAAATATGACTTTACCTTCGTCAATCTATTCTAGTTCTAAAGATTAATAAAGATGATAATAAACATTATCCATTGTGCACGAAGTATTCAACGGCAATAGATTGGAGCGACAATGAGATACAGGATTAAAGAAATCATTACCATTGTGTAATGGCTTTATCCGGGTAGAGGAGACAAGGTCTGCCGTATTTATTGCATTTCATTTTCTTTATCTGTGCCACGTTAGGTTGTCTTTGTTATGTGACCACATGAATTATTATGACGGGTATGATATAGGGGATATATTTCGTTTAGTAACAGTGGTGAAAGTTTAGCAATCGATGTATTGCGAAGTGGTCCTACGTTACAGGTGACCTGTCTTACATGAAACATGTAAGTGCCACATATCTACCTACATACGAGTAGATGTATTGGTTCTATGTCCTAATATTTAAACTGCTGTCCATTTTCCTTGCCATTATACAAAGTAATGAAGATATGATTGCTGCAATGTTTGTTGTAATTTGAAGTATTGGTCTATTGTAGCTTTAACTCCCTTTGTGGTTATTTTATGAACAAGCTGTTCCCCATGGTTTTACCCCCGTTGCTCGGCTCCTAAGGGTAGTAGCATGATTTAAATAGCTTATGCTATTTCTCATGAATCTGGCTATCATATACAAAAAGATTTTTTCGAATCCGACTGGTAGTTCCAGAGATTAGCGCGTTCAAACAAAGATGTGAAGGGATACATGGAACAACTTATTTGTAGGATAACATTTTAGGTGGTGTTTTTTTTTTTACTGCGATGGTGGCAAAGAGGGCTACGGTCCGCCTGATGGTAAGCGGTTATCGTAGCCTGTGCAATGCTTGCAACATCGAGTATCATGCGCGTTGCCTACCCTTTAAAATGAGTATTCGCTGTGTTGACAGCTTAGGGACTTATTCTGCACTTGATAAAGTCCCTGCCACCATTGCCCCTGCTAATTATATTTTTACTTTGTCAGTAGATATTAATGATAGTATCATAATACGATGTTAAAGGGTTTCATTGCACATGTAAAAATAGTTACGTAGTAGGTATATAAAGGTTCACCTTACATAACAATTTTAGCGCCACAAATAGATATCAGTGTCAAAGAAATTAATGACCTGACGGAAAGGACCAACGTTTATGAGAGCCAGTAGATTGGCTAGTTGATCTAGATTTAATTGGCCGACTATCCGTTGCGTCACGCCGACAAAGTGTAGGTACGCATACAATTATTGGACAATGTATTTTACATATTACTTGTTAGGATCGTAAACCAAACATGTTTTTGATTAGGTATTACATTCTTCGTTTTATGATTCCTTTAATAGATGTAAGTGGCTTTTATAATTATGTGTTGCATCAATTGTACCTGTCTCGGCGTTTAATATCTTAATTTCAATGACATGATAAATTTTATTTGCAGTTTAATAATTAAAGAATAGTTAAATGTTGTGTAACGAAAGTAGAATATTTCATCAATAGGCGTTTTTTTAAGAATTTAATGTGAATTTTATATCACCGCATAATGATTCTTGAGAAAGGTTTTATTACTTTGTTGTATAAGGGTGCCTAACAATAAGGTAAAAGTACAAAAAACTTGCAACGATATGAACTCTTAAATGTATTTTTTATTCTTACGACTCATACTTAGGGTCTAATAATTGCAAGTCACCAGAATGGGATCAAAACGAGGTACCTACATGTACAAGTAGGTGTGATCTGCGTAAAATCCCACGTATTTGGAGATTTGCAATTTCATCCACCTTCTTTTCTCACTGGGTGTCGCAACTCGTGGTTGTACAAGAGACGTACAATTCAATTTGGAGAATTTAGACCAATCCGGTCTGTAGTAATGAACGGTCCAATTAACACCCACAATGACACCTTAGAGACTTTCGTAATTGGATTTATGTCTCCTTTGATTTATTGGGATTAAGATTTTGATTTATACTTTGGACTTTATACAAGTTATAGATTATATTCTAGGAATAAAAGGCAAAGTAAAGGCACGGTAAGCCTGATTCCGCACATATTTCGCAAAGTATTTACTTGTACCAATAAGAATTTACATGTTCACTGCATGCAAACTTGCATAGATTACGTTATGAGATATGTAAGCAGCATTCATGAACCCACCTTAATGCATAAACTTCTGTAATTTTCTTACTCGATTTTGCCAACGACTTCTACTGCATGGATTGGTTTATGTTATGATGTTTGAATTACCTATTTGGTAAACTGGTAGAAAAACTATTCTCTGTCAATCTACAGCAGTGGATTCGTGTTAAGTTGTTAGTAATTTTAAAATTATTGAATGACGCTGAGGTGCAGAAAAGGTCATTAAGTTTTAAAGGAGACTTTAACGATAGAAATTGTATTGGTAATGCCTCCATTAAAATTTAAATCGAATCTCACCCAATCTCATGTTGGGGGCCTCGGCAAATATCACGTAACTTTTCCACAAGAAACAATGTAAAATTGCGAGAAAATTGGGTTAAATTAACTAAAACAAACTAGGTAGTCCTAAATACAAAAATCAAACAAATTACCTATGTTTTTTAAATAAATCGTATGTATGTAAACTAATTACACTAAAAATACGCATTTTGGAAAATCTCACGTTAGATTATGGGGGGGGGCGAGATTTTCCAAAATGCGTATTTTTAGTGTAATTAGTTTACATACATACGATTTATTTAAAAAACATAGGTAATTTTATTTATTTTTGATTATGGGGGGGCCTGCCGGGAAAGCGGGATTGTCCGGAAGGGATACCGCTGACCCGGACAAAAGGGCTAAGGAAGGAACACGGGTGGGTTTTAGTCAGTAAGAGTCTGACACTCCCTTCCGCTCATTTAACATCCACAAAAAAAAAAAAAAAAAAAATGGGGGGGGGGGAGGAGTTCGAGCCAAATATCACGACATCTCACCAAGGGGTCGTAAAATCGCCTCACGTAATTAATGGACGCCCTCTAACTGTAGTAGTAGTTACTACATAAACGGTGAGTTGCAGAAAAGGTCATTAAATTTTTAAGCCTTTGCCTCCATTAAAATGTAATTATCTTTCTGCAACCGACTGTAGATACCTATTGCAATAAGTGATTAATTGATTATGGTGCCCTCTAGCGAAAATATCGCGACTAAAACAACTGAATACTGAGGCTGCGAGAGCTGCTGAGAGTACTTACAAAGTTGAAGTGAACGTATTCAGGTTACATAAAGTGTTACAAACTTACGCCAGATGTAGCAGCTGTATTTTATATTTTACGTTCATTTAAGTTAAAGGAGACTAATGCACTTATCGGACTGATATGTAAAAAAGGTCTTCTAGATGAGGAGCTGTTTAAAGGGCGTAGTTAATAGACTTTTTAACTCTAGGAAATTAAAAGAATGCTGCCTACGGCCTACCTGACACAGGTGACAACGATATAATAATTATTTTAATTGTAATTAGTTAGGAGCAAGGAGGTTACACATTACATCTGGAGTGTCTACTGTGTTTCAATAAATAAATTACAAGAGAGAAACTTTATCCGTCAGACATAGTTTCTTTTGCATTACCAATAGATGTACGAAAAAGCTTGTCCTAGGAAATAATGCTAATACGTAGTGATATCAAGTTCTCTTTTCAGACCCAAGAATTCCCTCCGTCTGCCATTATTACGTGTCAATATACACTGTTCCGGCAGGCGCTATAGGTTCCCATAGTTCCCCAAAACCAATCCACTACCATCCCATCACAATAGCCCAAGTAGTTTTTCTCCACATGTTTGCAATAGTTCTGCACAGCTGGGGTTTGTCCTTGGGTTAGTGCATACAGGGATAATCGCCAGCTGTGTCACCATTACATTTTATACAGGGTGGCAGGTTAAACAGTGGAAGTGTTTTGGGGCGTCGTTGAACTCGTCATTGTGAGCAACTTTTACTGTGGTTAGAGTGATTATTTCGATGACAGCCCCGAGTCAACCTTACGATCACTATCCCGAAAATAAAAACAGATCACTACAGGTTAAGACAGATTCAACATTTATCAGAATATCGTCTAATATTAGATTTGGATTGATAACTTGGAATCAGCTATATTGCAAGCCTAGGATTTTATGGCCAAACCTAGTAAAGTTTCTAGCTCAAATCTTAGAGCATTTATCATTCAAAATAAATAAATGAACATAAGAATCTAGGAATAACCACAATACAAACTTGAATCATGTTAGCGTTATTTTCTAACAGTCTGTCAGTCTTGTGCTAATGGTTTGGAGTCAATTTTCGGGGGATAACAAAACAAAACAGAAATAGATGAGTAATGGCTTTTCAGACTATCTGTTCAGAATTAATAATAATATATAAATAAATACTTTTGACTACAACGGGTGACCCCTCTGCCAGTCTGATGGATTTGAAACATTAGCATTTCTTATTAACCAAAGGTAACTGATTTTATCTTTGTTGCCATTCAACCGTGATTCCTCCAATAACAAAACAACCGGCGAAAAATCCAAACAAGAATATCAAATTACAATCAAACGCGAATAGTAATGTTTTACTACATATCTCATTTACGTTTGCATACAGTGCTATCAAGTATTTTAATTGACAAGGACCTTTGTCGAGGCATACATCCGCCGACAAGCACATTGTTCCACTTATCAGATGAGATGACCCTATAAAATGCACTTCGACGAGACGAGACCCTTCAATTCACTGGTTTACTTTATTTACGTCTTGATAGCAGCTCCGCATTATGGGTTTTGTTTATTTTAAGGCACGTTCTTATAAATATTTCTAACATGAGATCTGTTTATCGTCTGTTTTTTACATCTAAACGCTACTTAGAGCAATTTTGTTGTAATCTACTCAGTTGCGCGGGATATTTCTGCACGCGTTATTTTTGTTGATTCAGTGTACCTATAGACTTATTCAAATTCAAATTAAGCACACCTAAAGTTTATTGAAATATAAATGTTTATGATTTTCCCTGTTTCAGATAGTGTTGCTGGTAAACGGCTGGCTGTTTGTGAATGGGTCGCCTGTGGCGATGTTGCAGCACGCCACATCCTCGCAAAGCATTGTGTTTCACCAGCTTCAGGCGGCACCGGTTGCTCCAGTCACTAGTACATGTTTATTTTCATTCCTAAAGTTCCTACTATAATTGTTATCCACAAATTATTTATCATCATCAAGTAATCTTATTTTTTATTTTAGCTCAAACTCCTGTGATTACAAGTAGTAGCGCAAGTCATGTAAGTTGACACGAAATTTTTATTGTCTTATTTGATAATGAACGAGTGGATAACGAAGTATTTATCTTAAAATTTATGTTTCGGGCAGGTAACTTTATATTGGCTTCGTTGATTAAAATAAGTTGGTAAATACTAATTTATTATTTTTAATTAGTATTTCTGTAGGTATACCTGTAAGGTATGTTGTTTAATAGCTCACTTATTGGTATATTACAGGCAAAGTATGAGTACAAATACGAGGTGTCAGACCACCAGACGGGCGACAGGAAGAGTCACTGGGAGAGCCGCGACGGCGACAAAGTCCGCGGCGTCTACACACTTTACGAACCGGACGGCGCGCTGCGGACAGTCGAGTATACCGCCGACGCTTTGCACGGGTCAGTGGTTTTCCTGCACGAATCATATGTGACAAAGATCTTTTACTGGGTTGCGACTTCTATTGAGTTACCCATATTGTACGTCAATATGGGTAACTGTACCGTAGAGTACACCGCCAGTGCTTTGCATAGGTCAGTGGGTTTCTTACATGAGTTACACAGCCTTCAGGGTTACAGTTTACAAGACATAGATGTTAGCATAGATGTTTTACTGACATATCGTGCAAGCTGTATGATGAGAACGGCTGGGCTGTTGGCAGTCTGTCTAGCTACGCCACATAATTGGCGTAAAATTTTTGAGCATGATGTAAATGTAAATTAGGAGTTTAGGAGTCCGTTAGAAAACTTTAGTCAAAAAGATGTTTGACAAATTTAGTGCAAAATTGCGAGTAAAAACATCTGAGGCTTGCTGTACGACACTAGGCGTAGCTTTTTAGAGAACACGAAATTTTGCCAAATATGAACCGAAAATACACGTGACACAAAACTCTTATATAATACTTGTAACCTGCCACAATAACAAATTGCGTTGAAAACTAAATATGCATCAAACGAATATTGAAAGATTTATTTATTTATTTATTTATTTATCACAAGATAAATAAATCCTGTCAAAACGTTACTAGATCTCTCAGTTACCTCCTTTTTGTTTTGAAAAAGTTTTACTCTATGGAGAAATGGTCCTGAAAGACTAATTGAAAGAGTACTCTTTATGTCTCTAAACCGAGATAAAGACCCAATGGTAGAAAGCAACTTTTACATAAATACGTTTTTATTAGTATGTATTGAGTATTGCTATTTGTCGCTAGATTCAATGCAGTAGTGAGAAGGAACGAGCCGAACAAGCATTCGCACCTCAGTGCTGGATACAAACACGACACACCTCCCACCAGTGGACGCGACACCTACGATGACCAAGGCCTAGGATACACCTCCGAGAGAGGTATATTCTCAGGCCAAGGTGCACCATCCAGACGACCAGGGAAAGCTAGTTCTTACACCCCTGGAGTTGACTTTAGTGTAGTCCATGGACCTAATCCAGACAAATCTTATTAAATGTACACATAAACCAAAAAGTCTGATGAATACATTGAATATTTATCTGCTGTAGTTAAGTAATTTTGTAATTATATTAATTAAAGGCAATATTTTTGTTGTATTCAGTTTTATTTGTCAGCGCTGACATACTTTGCGAGAAAGTTAATGATAAATGATTAGTACATTTAGTCGAGATCGGAGAGTTCGTATGAATGAGACAGTCCAGTTTAGTGGTGATGACCATGATCATGATGATGATGGTGGGGGATAATGTGGTGGTGAGCCGTCTTATGGTGAACATCAGCTCTGAAACTGTAACAAGGAAAAGAACATTAATTTATAAACAAATGGTAAAACAACGACATTGTTCTTTTAGACTGAGTTGTTTTTTTTTATTGCTAGAAGTAGTTAGTTGATAATATAATTAAATGTCTCTTTAGATTCATTTTATTTTGGATTGTCATTATGTAAGTATATGAATATTATCATTATGAGAATGATGCTACTACAGTATAGATGATAATACATGTAGCATGAAAATGTTTTAAAACACTGTTTTGTATTCAAATCTGTTGCCGAAATGGTCCAGAATTTGAATGGTCCAGAAGCTAATTACTGGACGATATCAAACTCTTAGAGCGAGATAGATGGTCCGACCATAGGGGCAGTAGAGAGTTAGACCTTCAAACAGGTCGTGTCTTCATGACCAACTGCGCAGTTGTGATTTAGAAATAGATTCATATGAGCAATAGCTACTAAACTAAGAGCCATTTAGAAAATTGCTGGTTTTTTGCTGTCTTGTGGAGCTGTATTAAAACCAGCATTGTTTCGTTGTGACAAGGGATGGTGCTAGTCGTCTTGTATGATTGTGTCGCTCCATCTATCTCTCACCAAAACAAACTATACCTACTATTACCTATCTATAAAACAGTACTGTGACTGACTTACTAGCTGACAGACAATGCACAGCCTAGACTTAGAGATTTAAAGAAAATATTCCTTGAGTACCGTAGAGGTGCACTAAGGAGGGATTTTTCAATTTGTCAAAGCATCCAATACAATTCACATACGTCACATTTTTAAACGCGCGCTCTCGATATCGAGGTGGCGCGTTACACATCACCTGCCTTACATCATTTGCTCGAAAGCGGCGACAAGGTCACGCGCCTTTACGACTTCTATTGACGTATTATTTCGGTTTTTGTCAGCAAATATATAAGTCAACGTAGGTACCCGTGGTGGTCATCAGCGGTGTAGTGAACAGTGCGCTCGTTGCCGTCCGGTTCAACGAGCGAGTATGAGCCGCTCACGTGGTCGCCGTCGCGGTGCTCCTGCTGGGACTTGTGGTCGCCCGTGTGGTGGTCCTTCACGGAGTACTCGAACTTGTATGATGGGTGGTGATGCTCCTGGAATAGAATATTCATTATAAATTAATATAGATGTGGTATATTGAGATTTTGAAAGGTCACACATAGCATAAGATCACGCATGTATTTATAGAGGTAGGGGACACTTCAGTAGTTATGTTATGAGTCCTATGTAATAGGGGGCGAGCCTATTACTAACCGGGCATAATATTATTATAATTAAGTTATTAAAAACTTGATAACCAGTCGATATAATGAGAAAGTTCAACTCGATTATTATTGATAGAACCTTCAAGTTGTGTGAAAAAGAAAATTATTTATTTAAGTAGCAAATGCAGGCACTGGAACGCGAAATCACCTATGGAGTATAGTGTATAGTATACTTAAATAAAAAATACTACTTACATGATCCCATTGGTGGTGTTCATCCCGATGTCCATCGTCGTAACCGTGGTGGCCATCGTGGCGGTCACGATGGTCATCGTGGTGGTCACGGTGGTCGTGGTGGTGACCATAGTGTATCGGGTGGTGGATCCTTTGTTCGTGGTGGATGTCGTGACCGTGCTTGTGGTGGTCAACACGGGACTGGTGAGACACCGCCACTGAATGCGTTTGCGCACTCACAGCCAGCAGACACAAAGCGGCCACCTAACAGCACACAACGTTATGCAGTTATACCTACGCGAATATTCATGTGTATGTAAATGTGACTGCTCATGTATGAAAAGCCATCCTTCCGAGAATGTTACTTTTAAATGGTGTATTCCGATAACATAATTGTTATCATTTCAACACCAAGCAAATTTACACGCAGTAATTAAGTTAGCAGAAAAATATGAATTAAAAAAATCGCAAAATTAAGACATTATCACAAATGATTTAATATTCTAATAATTTAATAAACACCGATTAAATAAATATGTAAGTACTCACTTGTAAAAACATTTTGTTAGATGTTTGTTTGTTAGCTGGACTTCAACTATGAAAAAATCGTGGATGGTTCACTTTATATTCCAAGTCTTGTGTCGATTTGAGAGTGCAGTTCAATTATAACGACATTAGGTTGGATCCTCCCCAATTTGCTGAAAAATAATAGAGTTTAATGCGTGAAACCTAAGTTTCTTTTGCAGGTATCAAGGACGTCACGATCCATTACACAGATTAATTGGGAATCCGTCAATACCGCTCACGCCACTCATTATCCAATAAGTACAGTTAATTTACACGCGATTACATAGGAAGGACATCACAAATATTCTCTAATAAGACTGTTTTTCTAAACGATATGCATATAAAACAGCTCACTCCGAAATATAGACTCTTTAGACATTTCAACGCTACGTTGTAGACGTCATTCTTTGTTTACTTGATTTAATCCAGAATTTGAGAAAATTAATTGTTTTTTAACATGACATTTTGAAGTAGTGAAGACCAAAATTAGAATTTTCATTGCTAATTTCATTACTAATTTTCATTAGTAGAGTTCTAAGTGTTTTTATTGTATTCCTGCAATATCCTGACAGTATGAAAGTTATTTATTATGAATATCAAAACAGCACTCGAAATTGCCCTACAATAGAGTTATTACTTATAAAAGACGTAAGGACATATAATTCTATATAGCTAACTATAGATTAACTCATGCTTTTATGTATTATAGATTTTTTGTGTTCTTAGGCCCTTTTCTGTATTAAAGTAAACGCAATTTTGTCTATACCTAATAATACTTATTAAATGCATTATAAGAACGCTACATTGCAAAAATTGTATTAGAACATGGTTGCAAAATATCTGTTACGATGAAGTCGTTAATAACTAAGATAAGTTTAATACCTAATTTCAATAAATCATTGTTAGTTTGATAAGTCATTCACTTGGTATTTATGTTTAATGAATCTTAGAAAATAAACTTTATGTAATTTAGATAGCATTTGAGATACTTACATGAAATACCGGTTTATTATTATTATATGTATACCTCTAGTGTAAGGTCCTAATAAAATATATTAATGTAAATCAACAATTTAATTTAATTGTGTGTACTTGTGTAGCTTTCGAAATTAATAGCGATTAATTTTTTACATATAGTTGTCTGTAATGCAATGACAAACTAAACTGCAGCTAATTAAAAGCGAGTCGCGTCATCCTAACTCAGTAACAGTGAACATTAAACACCCTTACCACAAAAAGATAAACACGTGTTAAACGCGAATGCTACCAAAAATAATACACACTAGATTTAGACAAGTTAGTGCTAAAACAAGTGCGTATCATTTTTGGTAGCATTCGTGTTGAACACCTGTTTATCTTTATTGTGGTACGGCCATATATAATTTACTAAGAAGAAAACGCCTTTATGACAACGGATTCCCCTTACTCTTATGGTCTGGCCGCACACAGCGCAGTAGCGCGAATATTCGCATTCAAATTATCGCGATGTATTAGCCAAAGCTTCACGAAGACTACGGCGCTCCGGGTGAAGCCGAAGACACATCGCTAAATAACACTGAGGCCAAGATTGATAAACGTTACTTAATCCGTGCTTTGGCTTAGTATTCCCGTCTCTATCTTGCACATGTAGTTTGACAGTTGTGACAGTGACGGGAACATATCTAAGCCAAAGAACCTTCTAAGAGTAACGCCAATCTCGACCTAATAAATTATGCTCACTTATGAACATCGCGATGCAATGTTGCCACGCACTTTGCCGCACGCAACTTTGTAGTTTTCTCGCACGAATGTTATCGCGATGTGTGCGGCCAGACCCTTGACCCCTGACATCATTACCAATTCATGAAGGAGTACGCAGAGCTGTACGTGTAGCTGTCACAGGTCACACAAATCCATCAAACTGTAGCGTCTCGTGTGGAGCAGACTGCAGTTTATTGAACTGCCATAGCGCAGCTCCGTATACTCAATCAGGATTACCTACTGTAATTCAACGCTGTTACTTTTCTTACATATATTATGGTGATAGGTAATGCCAATTGCTATTAATCTTTTCCCAAAAATCCTGGGCTGTTACTGAGTAACTTTTTACTTAAAACTACATACACGGTCAACGGTCATGCTCCCCGCATGTGGTTGCTATAGTAGAATATTATGCAAAGATGTGTCAACATGTCGCACACCTAGATCTAAAGAGAGCTAACTATTTCTTTTTGTTTTTGAATAATTTTGAGTTTCTCAAAAATAATTTTGAGTTAGCTCTCTTTAGTTCTAGGTATGTACTAGAGAGCTAATTCAAATAAAAATAATTTTGAGTTAGCTCTCTTTAGTTCTAGGTATGTACTAGAGAGCTAATTCAAATAAAAATATTTTTGGAGTTAGCTCTCTCTAGATCTAGGTGGTTGTTTCTTTTTCATCTCTAAGGTGTTTTACACTTGTTCGGGTACACAATGGTCCAATTAAGAGGGTAAATGTGGAAAACTGGTGGTAAACTAACTACTATCACGTGTTATTATCATAATTTTTCCGTTGTAAGAGAGAGATAGATCTATACAAGTCGAATAGCAATATTCCGTTTTCACATCGAAACAATTAGTGGTTTGAAACACTCTAAAAAATATTCATATCATATCACAGATCTAAACATCAGCTCCTCCCGCTTCACCTTTACATCGACGCAATGCGTACGACAACGCAACGGAGAAGTGTGGGATGTATTGCAATTTATATTGTACTAGCTGCTGCCCGCGACTTCGTCTGCGGAAAATAGATGAAAAGTAGCCTATGTGATTTTCCAGGTCCCAGGCTAGCTCTTTGCCAAATTTCATCCAAATCGGTCCAGCCATTTCAGCGTGAAGAAGTAACAAACATACACACACACACACACACACACACAAACTTTCGCATTCATAATATTAGTGGGATGTAAAATGACGCAGCGTCAACGCTACGACGACGCAACGCAGCGCAACGGCTGCTCAGTAAATAAAGGTTTTTTTTTTAATATTTAAATACATTCGACATCAAATAAATAAAGCCGGCTTATTTAAACAGTTTTTATTTTTTGTTAATCGACTAATTTAATGATGAGAAAAACATCGGATGGGTGCGTGAAATAGTTTAATATTTGGTTAATTGGTTATAATTAAATCAAAGTCAATAACTGGTAAGAAATAAATTATCTAATCATCGCTCCCCAAAATCGTATTTAATAATTATGATGTTATTTTTTAGTTATCACACATTTAGAATAGTGTCAAATAAAGATTAGTTGTAACACAATATAAAAATTTAAATACTACTTTAGTGATTACGATTCGCTTTCCACGGGTTATGTTGCATCTGTTCCCCGCGACTAGGTTCTCTGACTTCATATTGTCCGAGGTTAATGTTCTGGTGGGCGCGTCTCGCGTCGTGGTCATCTCCGTATCCGCGTCCGCTGTTCTTTGCGAGTTCCGACAAGCGACTTAAGCGGAGGTGCTCGAGCAAGCTGTCAAAGTCTGAGAACTCCTTATGTTCGTTGGTCCTAACGTTCTTTGGCAGGATGAGGATCTGGCCGCCGGGGCCGCGGGTGTAGTCCCTGCCGCCCGTCTTCAAGTACCTGTAGTCGAGTATCCATGTAGGCTGGTAGTAGTCCGGGCTGTAGACGTCAGCGATTATCCTAAAAATAATTGGCAAATGTTATAAAGTTCTAAGAAAGAGTGTTAATGAATGTAGTAAACAATTTAAGCTGCTTCCTCTCGCATGAGTGGTGCAACGATTAGCAAGACGGCAAGACTGGCATTAGGGCTGACGGAGTTGACTATGGGTGTGGTGGGCCTACTTGGATATCAAAATTCTTGCAAAACAATCCAAGATGATCATTATTGAAGAAATAATTGACATTTCTTTATAAATGATGGATGGAGTTTCTTTATAAATGATGCTCACCTATTTTGACGTTCGATGTCCGGGTGTCCCTGAAAAATTAATACACATTTATTATAGGAACCACATTATCGAATCGATCAGCCAACTACATGCAGATTTTCTTCCAACCTCATGTTCAACTTACATGACTGGGGAGTGGATGAGGTGATCGCAGGATCAGTGGGCCAGCGTGGTCATCTTCCTTAAAGTCTAGTCTCACAGGGCCCTGGCGGTCATCGCGGTAGTCATTGCGGCGAAGATCGTCGATGTGCAAGCGCGTGCGTTCGTCGCGGCTTCGAATCAGTTCCAAGCCATCTTGGAAGCGGTACTGGCGTTCGTCGTCGTACACGCGGATTGGTTGCGCGGATTCTGCGGGCTTCAGCATTGGCTGTGCCGCCTTGTCGGCGTTAGCGGCGATTGCCACTGAGACAGTCCCTAGTAGTAGTAACTGAAACGATCAACGGTAAAAGCTGCTGAAATATCATTAAAATATATATTTCTTCTATAACTAAAATATTTTCTTTCTCTAGACATGCGACTTTACTCAATACCAGACACTACACACACATCTATTATGAAAACACTATTTTAATCCCAAATATGTTATGCTTAATGGGCGTGGCCCAATATCGAATAACAAGAAATTTTGGCCTGTTGGGTTTCAACAAATTTGGTAGGAGTTGTTAGTCCTTCCCGAATGTTTGTTTTGGCGAAAGAAAGGTTCATAAACAAAAGATAACTCACGTAAAGCATGTTGTACAGCGATCCACTAACGAGACGTTCATAAAACAGACTGCAGATATAAACACTGATACATAGTCGATATAATTGGTACCTTATGTATCCCCAATCTACCGGATTCAGAGCCAATTACAATAGTTACAGTGTAAACGTTATTGGTTGCGCTGATTCGATATTTTGATTTAGTTGGCAAACATGCTTTATTATTTAGTTGGTAAACATTATGATTCATTTGAGTTTTGTACTTCCGTATTCCTATTCCCTTCCCGCACATACCGCTCGTACGCGTGTAAGCGAGAGCGCTACACGCAGTGGCGCCACCCCGCGCACTTTCGACGCAACATTCGAGAAGAAAAAAAATGGCTGAATTACCGCGCTTGGGATAAGTGCCGCTCCCGCGAAATTCCCTGTAAAAATTGTGAAATCGCAAAACCGCGCTCGTGTCGTCTTCGCATTCTTCGCCAGCCACCGCAGGACAATATTGAAGGTATTGTGCATCCAATCTACCTACAGACTGCTTCTCTTTCCATATTTTTTCCTTGCAGTTTGTTTCGCCATCGTCCATATTGCAAATTGCAAAACTCAAACTTTGAAAACTTTTTCGTTTCAACATTAGCTCTCGCGCATCCATTTATGGTCCTTTTCGAGCCGGATAGTAGATTTATCGAATCAGTGTTAGCCATTGCCTAGGCATTTGTCAATTTCTAGTGTTTGTTTCGTTGTAATTCGCATAATACCTACGTAACTCGGCGCGGGCGGCGTCGTCGGTCAGCCCGGCGCAGTAGGTAGGTATAATTTCGTTTCACCCGCTTCGTAATCGTTGATAATACATTGAAAATATCGTTTCGTTCGCTTAAAACCGCATATAGTACTTATTTACATTGTTTTTTCGTTCGTTCAAACCGCATCATCAAGTAAATAAGTTAGTAGATACCTAGGTAGGGACTTAGGTACCTACATTCATAGTTTAATATAGATTGCATATTATTACGTACCGCGATTTCGAGAAATAAGAATATACTTCTTGTTTACTTCTAATAAATACTAGTTCATACTGGTTCGTAACGGAGACAGACATAAGTATCCTTACCTACGTAATTAGGTAGGCACCTAGGTGCCTATTTAGATTGTTAAATAATTGTGTTGCGCGCGTCGCGTTATTTAGGTAGGTACCTACCTACTTACCTTTCTGTGAAGTACACACGGGGGTATTCTGTTCTCCGCCGCATCACAGATAATTTATTATTTGTTCATTTACCGTACAGTTTAGTCGTAGGTATAATATTTTGTTATTATAATGGCACCTACTATTGATGCAAAGGCGACTTTAAAGTTGTTATACGCTAAAAGAGATAGGATATTTTCTCGCATGCAAAGTATTTGTGATCGTATTAGGGATCTCGATACAAAGTCGTTCAGCGCTGAATCTTTTTGGTGTGAGTTCGAAACCGTAGACTCATTACGTGAGGATTTTGAAAGTGCGCTGGATAAAATAGCAAGTCTTGAACTAAAATTAGATCCCGATTATGTTGTCGATTATCAATCTCTCTCGTCGTTCGAAGACCTATTAGGCTGCGTGAAACGAGCTGCCAAGAAATTGCAACCACAATCGCATAATGTTGGTGATGTCAAGCCAGCAGGCCAGCATAGGGCTCCTAGACTGCCCCCGATGGACATTCCCGAGTTCAATGGCGATATTAAAAATTGGCCGTTATTTTTCGCTAGTTTTCAAAATGCTGTTCACCATAATGTATCGCTAACGGACTCAGAGAAATTGTTCTATTTGATAGGAAAATTGACCGGCAGGGCTCGTTCAATATGCGCCGGAATTACTCCTTGTGCAGAAAATTATTCATTAATATTTAATTTGCTTAAAGATAAGTACGAAGACAAGCGGCTCTCTGCCACTTCGTATTTAGACCAAATGTTCGATTTCAAACCTATCTCGTCTGCAACACCTAACAGTCTAGAAGCATTTTTGGATAAATTCGCATCGTCGGTCGCCGCATTGAAAAATATAAAGGTCAAAGACCTCTCAGATTTCGTTTTCTTGTATATTGCGCTCAAGAAATTGGACGCAGATACCGCACGTTCATTCGAATCGGAAAAGCGTAGTTGCGAAATGCCATCTTTTGAAGATCTAGTGTCGTTTGTGCGCGATCACATTAAAATATTACAACGCACTTCGTCTGTAAAATGTGAAGTTACGAAGAAACATTTCGATCGTAAGATAGATACAACTTCTAAAATACCTAAGTCGTTGACTACGCACGCCTATGTAAATGCCGCATCTAGTTCAGAGTTGTCTTCGTGCTCTTTGTGCAATAGTCAACATGACTATATTTATAAATGTTCTGTTTTTAATAGCTACAAACCGAATGAACGTTTTAAATTTGTTAAGGCCAATAACTTGTGCATTAATTGTTTAAGTGGTGGTCATCGTGTTTCCGCGTGTGGGTCAAATTCGTTGTGTAAAAGGTGTAATTCGAAACACCACACTTTATTATGTTTTGGTAATGAACCCGCTAATAGTAATTCGCATCCGCGCGCATCGGCGCCGCCGCCGTCGGGTAGCCGGGCCGCTCCGGTCGCCCCTCCCACACCTACTGCGGGACCTAGCGACCCCACCGTTCTCACTCGCTCCGCTCGCAGCGACGACGTCGCTCTTTGTGCGTTATCAAATGATAACAGTAATCGTATTTTTCGCGGCCCTACCACGGTGCTAATCGCAACCGCGCGTATTATTATTGTAGATTCTCGTGGTTATGAACATATTGTACGCGCTTTATTAGACAGCGCTTCTCAAAGCAATTTTATTACACGTGATTGTTGTCAACTTTTAGGTTTGAACATGAATAGCAGACCTGCTTGTTCCGTAGTGAAAGGAATAGGAGGTTCAAGTAAAACTATTCAGGGTTCCGTAAAAATAAAGTTTTATTCTCGTTTCGATCGTAATGTCAATTACGATATTGAGTCGTTGGTAGTAGATAAAATTACTGAGTGTTTGCCCACCGCCACGGTTGATGGTTCAAAGCTGTCGAACTTTAATAATTTACCGCTGGCGGACGATACATACTGTTCTTCTGGGCCCATTCAGATATTGATTGGAGCTTCGCTTTTCCCGCATCTTCTCTTATCGCACAAGGTTCAAGGTGAACCCCCGCATTTCTCGCTTTTCGCTTTAGAAACTGTCCTCGGTTATGTTATTGTTGGTGACGCTCCGGTCCGCGTTGATAGCAACGAGACCGTCTCATATTGTTGCACTACGGATCCTTTGGACTCCGCTGTTCGAAAGTTCTGGGAATTGGAGGAGGTGGACGTCCCGCCGGTGCTCAGCCCAGATGATAAACTTTGCGAAGAATTTTATACCCGTACGACATCTCGCGATAGTGATGGTCGTTACGTAGTAGCTCTGCCCTTTAAGGGTGATGTACACTCACTTGGAGATTCTCGACAAGCTAGCGAGCGACGTTTTTATTGTCTAGAAAGAAAAATGCAGGCGTCTCCGACATTAAAGGTGGCTTATGATAACGTAATTATCGAATATTTGGATAAGGGTTATATTTCACCTGCACCTGTAGATTCAGAAACGTCTGAAACTCGATCGTATTTTATACCGCATCACGGAGTCATCAGAGAGGACAAAGTCACAACTAAATTACGCGTTGTGCTCGATGGTAGTTGCAAGTCTAGTACTCGTGTTTCACTTAACGACCTCTTGTATAGTGGTCAAAACCTTCAAGGAAATTTGTTTAACATTATCGTTAATTTTCGTTTGTTTGTAATCGCTCTTTCCGCTGATATTCGTCAGATGTTTCCAAGTATTGGAGTTAGAGAATGTGATAGGCGTTTCCAACGCATTCTATATCGTTTTTCCCCGCAACAACCTTTAAAGGTTTACGAGTTTAATAGAGTAGTTTTTGGACTTAAGTCTAGTCCTTTCCATGCGCTACGCACTATCAAGCAACTGGCGGTTGATGAAGGTGGCTCTTACCCTAAGGCTAGGGACATCATTGATACTGGTCTGTACATGGATGATTTTGTCTATTCGGTTCAAAATGAGGATGAGGGCGTATCTACCGCTTCTGAGATGATAGGTCTCATGAAGGCTGGTCAATTCGAACTTGTCAAATGGACGAGTAACTCGCAACCGGTTCTAGATTCGATTCCGCCATCTCATCGCCTGCCAGAAGTCAAAGAATTTGATGTGTCGGATCAACATAAAGTACTCGGCTTGTGTTGGTCACCCACAACAGATTTTTTCGGTATGAAAATTAGTACACCCACTCACACTTGCACTAAACGTACCATATTATCATGTGTCGCTAAAATATGGGACGTAATGGGATTTGTTGCTCCTGTCGTTTTGTATGCTAAGCTTATTATCAAGCAGCTTTGGTTATGCGAGTGTGATTGGGATGACACACCTCCACAAGATATTGTTAAATTGTGGAGTCGGTTCAAGGAAGAACTCCCTTTGCTTTCTGACATAAAAATCCCACGTCATGTAGGTATCGTCTCTGATAGTGTCGTAACTATCCTGGCCTTTGCGGACGCCAGTGAGAAAGCATACGGGGCAGTAATTTACTTCCATGTCCAAAATAGTGATGGCAACACATTAAGCCTGATAACAGCTAAATCGAAAGTTTCTCCTAAGAAGGTCGTTTCACTCGCTCGTCTCGAACTATGTGCTATTCTCGTTCTCGCTCAACTAGTAAAAAATATTGTAGTCGCTTGTCAAACCCGCATTATCTTCAAAAATATATTCGCTTTTTCGGATTCGACCGTCGCACTCTGTTGGGTACATTCGTCGCCCCATCGGTGGAACACTTTTGTAGCCAACAGAGTATCAAAAATACAAAGTGATTTATCGCCGCAAAATCTGTATCACGTGTCCGGTACTGACAATCCAGCAGATTGCTTGTCCCGTGGACTAACACCTTCGCAGATTATAAACCATCCGCTTTGGTTCACTGGTCCCTCGTGGGCCCGCTCAGACGTCTCACAGTGGCCTGTTGTTCCTTTCAACCCTTCAATGGTGTCAGAGACGCCCGAAGAAAAGAAACATTCGTTGCTTACATCTATACCACGTGAAAGATCTCCTATAGTTTCGTTAGGTGATTGTTTCTCGTCTTGGACAAAATTGTTGCGTTGCGTCGTATTCGTTTGTAGATTCTTAAAACTTTTACCACATCGACATCGTATGTTATCGTCAGATTATGACTTCGCTGAACTATTAACACTTCGTGAACTCCAACGCTTTCATTTTCCTAATGAAATCGCTAGGCTTGAGGCTGGTAAAGTTTGTAGCCGTCCATTTCGACACCTCAAACCTTTTCTCAAGGATGGTCTCATTAGAGTCGGAGGCCGCCTGAGAAATTCGGAGTTAGATTATAATGGGAAATACCCTATTTTGCTTCCAAGCAAGGATCCTATTTTGAATTTGTTAATTGATTACCATCACAAGTTAAACTGTCACGCAGGGCCCGACCTGCTTATGTCGCTCTTACGACAGAAGTATTGGATACTTTCTGCACGCAATTTAGTCAGAAATAGGATTCATAAATGTCTCCCTTGTTTCCGTCTTCGTCCCAAGCCAACTTTCCCTGAGATGGCAGATCATCGTTCTTGTCGTGTCGTGCAATCCGCAAAACCGTTCGTGCATACGGGTACTGATTACGCTGGCCCCTTTAAGGTTACTGTAACTCGTGGTCGAGGTGTTCGTTCAACCAAGGCATATGTGTGCCTATTCGTTTGTATGACTACACGTGCTGTGCACATAGAACTGGCTGGTGATCTAAGCACGGCCAGCTTCATGGGTGCTTTCAAACGGTTCCTATCAAGACGGGGTCCAGTGGGTAGGATGTATTCTGATAATGGAACGAACTATATCGGTGCTAAACGCAAACTTTCAGAACTTCATGAGCTTTTATGTTCGAAGTATCATAGTACTGAATTTGGTCACATGTTAGCCGAAAATCGCATAGATTGGTGCCTGAATATCCCGGCTGCTAGTCACTTCGGTGGGAATTGGGAAGCCAATATCAAAAGTTTAAAAACTCACTTATATCGCGTGATAGGTGAACAAATTCTCTCATTTGAGGAGCTAAGCACCGTGCTTGCTCAAATTGAATCCGTTATGAATACTCGTCCTCTATGTAGAACGCTCTCTAGTGATCCTTCGGAACCTCTTGCTCTTACTCCGGCGCACTTTTTGAATCTTACGCCTTTGAAATATTTACCCGCTGGAGAAATCGATGAAAATTTGAATACACTTTCGAGACATGATTTGCTAGTTAAATTAGTTCAGTCTTTCTGGAAACGCTGGAGAACAGACTACCTCCATACTTTACAATCGCGTCGCAAATGGAACACGCCAGTGGATCCAATCACTATCGGTACGGTCGTGATTCTTTTGACCCAGAATTCACCTCCACTGCACTGGCCATTGGGTGTCGTGGAGGAAGTTTTCCCCGATTCTACGGGAGTTACGCGTATAGCTCGTGTGAAGACGGCGACTGGATCTTACTTGCGTCCCGTCGTGCGCCTTTGCCCCTTGCCTAATCAGTAACTCTTTTAGATTTCTCCATTTAGGATTAGGTTAGGGTACTATTAAATGTAGGTTTCTTATTTCGATTATCATACAACTTAGTTTCGTTTAACGTAAATTTGCTTAGATTTAATTAACTTTTGAAGGCATCCCTTCAAGCCCGGGGGGAATGGTTGCGCTGATTCGATATTTTGATTTAGTTGGCAAACATGCTTTATTATTTAGTTGGTAAACATTATGATTCATTTGAGTTTTGTACTTCCGTATTCCTATTCCCTTCCCGCACATACCGCTCGTACGCGTGTAAGCGAGAGCGCTACACGCAGTGGCGCCACCCCGCGCACTTTCGACGCAACATTCGAGAAGAAAAAAAATGGCTGAATTACCGCGCTTGGGATAAGTGCCGCTCCCGCGAAATTCCCTGTAAAAATTGTGAAATCGCAAAACCGCGCTCGTGTCGTCTTCGCATTCTTCGCCAGCCACCGCAGGACAATATTGAAGGTATTGTGCATCCAATCTACCTACAGACTGCTTCTCTTTCCATATTTTTTCCTTGCAGTTTGTTTCGCCATCGTCCATATTGCAAATTGCAAAACTCAAACTTTGAAAACTTTTTCGTTTCAACATTAGCTCTCGCGCATCCAGTTATTTTAATTGTTTCTAGGGTTAAGTAGTCTTGTAAAATAATTTTTATTCTGCCATGTCTGCGCTCCTTATCCATTTTTCACAATTATTACCATACTAGCTTCCGCCCGCGGCTTCGCACGCGTTTTTCGGGATAAAAGGTAGCCTATGTGTTATTCCAGATTATAATCTATCTGGGTGCCAAATTTCATCCAAATCCGTCCAGCTATTTCAGCGTGAAGAAGTAACAAACATACACACACACACCCACACTCGCACAAACTTTCGCATTTATAATATTAGTTGGATGAATTGCAGCAATTGAAGTGAAAGATGATGAAGAACTGGTCTCATTGTTTTAACGAAAGTACTAGTTGAAGTAAACCGAGGGGTACTATCAAATATATATTTTTTTAAATCACCTTAAATGTCGCGTCTCTCTTTTCCGGTACAGCATTATATTATGCAAGCTTTTGTCCAATACAGGTCTTCGTTTCATGTCGATGTGCAGTGAAAATACATTACGAATCATACAAATACGCGCACGATTCACTCTTGACAGATTATTCATTATCTATGTGTGTATTGTAATAGAGTTATCACAAGCGTGGCTCTATCTGATTGGCTACAGTTACTGAACTATTAATAAAGTATTTAAGTATGTAGTAGTTATTTATATTAGCTGTTGCTAGAGATATTTTCGATGCCAAATATTCCTTCTTATGTGAGACTAGCTATTCCCCGCGATTTCACCCCCGTTGCTCGGCTCCAAAGGGTCGTAGCGTTAATGTTAAATAGCCTATACTATTCCTCATAAATCTGACTATCATATACAAAAATATTTTTTCAAATCTGACTGGTAAGTAGTTCCAGAGATTAGCGCGTTCAAATAAACACACTCTTCAGCTTTATCATATTAATATACTCGTATGTACATATTTAGGTTGGCAAGGGAAAGAAATGGGTGACTGCCGCCTTTAGATAGGTACTAGACTAGCATTAGACAGGGGCTTCAGTAATGCGTTGTTACCTACTTACTGACTTTGTATGAATAACTCGACACCATGTGTACAGCCGGTCCGGACGAGTTTCAACACATTAGCACGTGGATCTAATATTGACATTCCAATCTGTCGATACTCGCCTGGATCGGCTCTACAGATTGAGTGTCAAGTTGGGTCATTCGTATGCACCTTTAGAGGCAACGTTTGTCAACACAATACAAACTAAAACATTACACGAACTAAATATGGTGGTAGTTCTTGCTCGAATTGGCCCTTTTACAAGAAGTTTCTACCTCTGTAAGTTCCAATTAAGTCATATTACAGGTATTTTGTGCCTAAATCGTTAAGTAAAATCTACGTAATATACGTAGGTACATAACAGCATGCCTGTATTTCTAAAAGGGGCTGGCAGAGGTGTATGTGTGTGTATGTGTGTACACACATTTTGCCTATTATAGCTCCCATGTAATAGTCCCCACTATTCACCGTCTGGTTGACGGTTAATGGTAGCCTATTGCCATTAACCATCAACCGAACTGTGGGCTGCTACTGAGAATTTCCTACCCAATAACGCTTTACCTGACCCAGAAATCGGACCCAGGACCCCGCGCTCAGCAGTCGCACTTGTCACCACTAGACTACTGCGGCAATCAAATTTCAATAAATCTACTAATGGCATTGACAATGTTTCTAGTTCAATAAAAAGATTTAAAGCCAATTAGCCTTGCTAATTACTACTTACGTATGCTACTCAAGGTAGCAGGATGAACATCATGCTGCTACGTAGCGAGCTACGTAACTACTACACAACAGCGTAGAACACTATTAGTGTATAGAAGTTTCCATACGTTATTAAATATAGGTTTAAGAGATCTCAAAAATCAACTGCCATGGACGAGATTTGAACCCGCGACTTTTGTCGAACCGTGGCACTGCTCTCAACCATTAAGCTATCGCGTTCCGCCTGCTTCAGTTGAAATCTCTATCTCTCTCTCTCTCTGAATACTTAGAAGTATTTTTAAATTACTTTTTTTAAATTTTCCTCTCTATAGTGAAAATTTTGTGGAGTAGTATAAAAGTCACATAGAAACCTTCATGTTATTTTCAAAGACCTATCCAAAGATACCGCAAATGAAGGGGTGCGCTAAATAAATTATAATTTTTTCGTAATTTTACTACACTCCTATAAAGTGATTTTCAGAAGACATACATTTGCAAAATTGCATCTACAGGGTGGCAGGTAAGACAGTGGAAATATTTTAAGGGGTCATTGTACTCGTAATTATGAACAACTTTTACTATGAGACCAACGCTGAAATCGCGAAAAAATAATCAGCTGTTCCATACATTTATGTTCACATAACTCAACAAAATCAGCTACGAGCTACGAAAAAATAATAATTTATTTAGCGCGCCCCTTCATTTGCGGTATCTTTGGATAGGTCTTTGAAAATAACATGAAGGTTTCTATGTGACTTTTATACTACTCCACAAAATTTTCACTATAGAGTGGAAAAATTAAAAAAAGTAATTTAAAAATACTTCTAGGTATCAAAAATTGGTTTGAGTAAGATGCGTGGTTCGACATGCACTTAGCCGGTTTCTGTTTCTTAGCTTTAGAACCCGGAAGCGGTAAAAGGTTTTGGTGCTCCCTTTTGCAATTTTTGACAATCCAAGAGATAAGACCTAAAAGAGGATTAGCAAATGAAATAACAACAATGAGCGCTCAATACCTTTATAATAAGGTTAGCATTTGCATGAATATAATTACCATTAATAAAATAATATGAACATAAACTTTATCACAACTATTTAACAGAATACCATTTTTACATTGCCGCTGTTCAGTCTTTGTAACAAGGAATAAGTTTATAACTTAATTTAATTACGTTTGGAGATTGCAACTTGTCCCTGGTTATGTCTGTAGAAACGAGGGTTGATGCGAGCGGGACGGCCGAAATAAGGAGTGATCTGCGATGGGTATCCACGTCGCTCATCAAACTTGCGGCGCTCTTCCCAAAGCAGACTTTCTTCATGATCGCGCTCATCTCCACCACGTTTTTCGTCACGTTCACGTCTCTCGTCACGTTTCTTATCGTCACGGCGACCGTAACTGCCCAGACTGCCATAAATTGTCATTTTGCCGATATCACGACCCTCATCGCCTCTTCGACCTTCATCACGACCGCGTTTGTCATCCTGATCGTATTTTTCTTCGCGATCCCGTTTGTCATCGCGGTCACGTTTATCGTCGCGCTCGCGTTTGTCGTCGTGGTCACGCCTGTCGTCACCACGGTAGTTATCTCTTTTACCATAGTCCCATTTAGGACCATAGCCCCATCTTACTACTCCTCCTTCACGGCCTCGGCTCTCTTCTCCACCTTCACCTTCATTTTCTCCGGATTCCCCTTCGTCACCTCCGTCAGTTTCTTCTTTTTCGTCTTCTTCTTTGTGACCGTGTTCGTCTTCTTTTTCATCCTTGTGTTCTTTATCTTCGTGATGTTCCATTACGTGATGGTGATCATCCGAGTAATGGACGATAGCGTGGAAACTAAAAGGAATATTGTGCAATTAAGTATACAATATATCTGGGTGCCTCAATTCCTGAATCATCAAGAATACAATTCATCACATATTTAAAAAACTAGGCAAAGCTACGATATGCATTATACGATATAATTTACGCATACAATTTATTTTTGATTATGTTTTTGTGAAAAATAAACTGACCCGCTATGTTTGTCCGCGTGATACGTGACGGTGCGCTTGCGACCGTCGGGTTCTATCAGCCAATACTCGCCCTTCACTTCATCTCCTTTTCTTGACTCCTTTTGACCTTTCTTGTCATGCGTATGGGGATCGTGCACACTGTATGAGAACTCGTATGATGGATACGACCACGCCTGAAACAAAATCTAAATTAAGAAACTGGTTTGCACTGCACGCTAAAGTTTGATCATCAAAGTCAGCAGTGGCAGTCCATTGCTGGACTGAATACCTTTCGAATTGCATGGCACTGAGCTCGATCTTCACCCACCCTTATCCATCCATTACCAGCCACCATGTCTTCGCTCTAAGTTTGTACACGTCGATTTTATAATCTCAAACTGCAGGGTTATCACAATAGTTACTCGAAGCACGATTATAAACAATCCGAAAAAAGCTTCATGAATAAATTCAAATAAGAATAGGAATTTTGTTGACTCACGTATTCCTCATGATGCTCGGGCTTCTTGGAACCAATATGTGTCATTTCACCATGATGCCCTTGATGTTCCTTGTGAATTATTTTAATATGTTGCTCTGAAATCGCGTGATGTCCATCGCCAAGCACACACAGTGCAAAGCTTAGAAGGATTACTGTCTGAAATTATAGTTGATATTTAAAAATGATTGTTCTGGTTCTGATAGGTGGAAATGTTAACGTTTATGTTAGATCAAGTTAATTCAATTATCTAATTCAAATAAACGGCGAATCAATATTATTAACTCATCACTGAATTAAGATAATTCGATAGATATGGGTTAGCGATCGACCTTTACGTGCGTTTCTAAAATTAACGCTGCTAATAAACAACATGGAAACTAAATTAATTATTGTAAGCTGCGCAGTTGTTTGTTTTTCAGCTCAAGGAAGAATGGTTATGGCCCACAGAAAATTAGCCCAGGCTCGGCGCAAAATCAACTTAGATCTAACTTAACTTATCTCATTAGCTCATTAGTTATTATACATATCTATTTAATAACTCATCTCATATTGTACTGTATACTAGATATATAAATTATTGATATTCAATATTGCCAGAAGTCGTGGCTAATATATTGATATTGTTATTAAATTTGTTCAGGCAAAACGTTCAAAATATAATATGTATTTATTTCGATGAAAAGGTAGGTAGATATCTAGAATTATCGTAGCTGTGTGCGTAAAAAGTAAATACCGGACATCGTGTCGCCTTTGTCGTTTTTTGGGTTCCGTACCAAAATGGTAAAAAAGGAACCCTTATGGTGCGACTTCGTCTGTCTGTCTGTCTGTCACACCTGCTTGTTTCAGCAACTACTTATGCTAACGACTTGAAATTTGGAACAGTTATAAAGAATGCTTGTTCAACTAAATTGCAAATGAAAAAAGTCCAAAAATATTTTTATTTTCATTGCAAAAGGGGCCGGAGTGGGGGTCCAAAATTTTAAAGTGGGGTTACTAGGTCAAGTGACATATCATATGAATGGGCTTGATCTGCACATTTCAAAATATATTTTGATTTTATTTTATGTCTCAAAGTTTTCGACATAATATGATGAAAAATGTCCAAAATAATACCATTCCCCCCCTTATCTCCGAAGTTTGCGAGGCGAAATATTTGAAATAATTAGGGTTGATAGGAATTGATCCAAATATAGCACCAAAAATAAAACGATGTTCCTAACTAGTACAGTTTTTTCAAAATCATCAAAATTCCTTCACAAACAAACTTAGTTATGGGGTCCGGATTTTTTCACTTTATACGTTCAAATATGATACGGAACCCTCGGTGCGCGAGTACGACTCGAACTTGGCCGGTTTTTTAATAGATACATAAGTAGCGTACTCGCGTTTGATCGATGGTAGATCATCATCATTATGACCCATAAACTATCACTATGCAAAAAATTATGTTTATCCATTACTCTATTGCTGCGTGAAAAAACAACAAACTAAGAAACACAATTTCGCATAATATATTATAATAAAATAATCACCTATAACTATTATTAGTAGGGGAGAAATTTCCTGATCAAAAACGCATAGCAATATTGAGATTTAGCCACTGATGCTGAAGAAAAATACTATAATATTATAGAATTGTTTTACTCATTACAGTGAGTAACTTAAGATACATTTTTTTGCGTGGTCACTTTTTGGGTTACGCTTGACCAGCCTTCTTAATTAGATCAATTCTTTTCAAGACCATTTTCACTGGCTTGAAAAATTAAAGAAAAATTTTAATCTAACCCTGAATTTACTAAGAATAAATTAAATAAAATCAGTTGTACAGTACCTTCCGAATCATCGTGAAACTTCAGTGAATCCCTATACTGAATTGATATCTATCGTGATCTCGTCAAGTATTTATACACATATCGTTTTGGTTTTAAACATCTGTATCCTGTAATACAATACACTTAACATCAATTATTAGTGATTTTTTGCAGATTTTCTCGACTTATGGATGGGCGTGCCTATCAGTGTTATGAAGAGGAAATAAGATTTTCCAAAGACTAGTGTAAATTGTAGCTTACTACATGTTTTTAATCGTGCTTGTTTACTAAGTTTCATAAATGAGTATGTGTATCATACTAACAGTTATGAATTAATATGACTTAAACATTAACTGTAGTAGCAATACAAATCGGAGTACACAGGAAACAGTATGATTGGATGTATTAACACTTTAACAGGTAGTATTAAGCTATATTTATTTTGGTATGAATTATTTAAGAAGGAAATGGGCTATATACCAATATTATAACGTTTAGTGATCGTTGGCTGACTGTTTATTATAATACCAAATTAATCAATCATCATATTTTATCCGATCCTTTATATTTTTTCTTATTTAAGATTTTATTGCTGTTGTTCATATATAATCACCGGTTTAAAAAACCGTATCTTATGATATTATTTTTTGGAGTCGCGTTCGGCATTTCTATAGATATGTAAATCATTCTTGTTTATCCTACCTAAATCCTATCTAAAACTTTGGGCACTATCTGTATTAATTGCTAACGTTAACCTACAGTCCTATAAATTTGATCTACTTTGCAGTATTTTATTTCAGTGGAATTGATTCATTAGAGTTTAGTTTTAACTGTCAAAGTTGTGAACAGTTTTGGCGCCTACACAGATAATTGCAGCAAAGCGGCTTGCTTGCGTATATAGTTGTTGTGATATTATCATGTTGCCTTTGATTGCAAAATTTTTGATTGAGAAAACAACCAACTTCTTTGTGTAATCCCTTTTTGACCACCCTAAATAAAACGCACAAACTTTCGCAACTTTTATAATAGGTGTGATAGTGTGATACTGTAAACTTCTATTGTATTGTATCTATTGTATTTATTTCCTTTTAAAAACTTTATGTATTCTATACACATTGAAAAATAACAGCGGCTCGCCTGTAAAGATGCTATTTAGTAGATCTTACAATGTTAATAAAGCATGGCGAAATGATCTTGATCATGATTAGGAGCGCGGTTTTGATTCCTACTAAGTAGTAGGAATGTGAAAGTGTTGTGACTTAAGTATGAGACTTAAGTATGTATAAGACTTAAGTATGTAGAATTACCTACGTAGACTTTATTTTTTTTTTTTTTTTTTTATTTATTTATTTATTAATTATAACGGTATACACCAATTACAATAATTATTAAGAAGCCTACCTACTTATTTATAGAGACTTAACTACAAATAAACCATAAATACCAACTTACCTACTTTAAAAGAAAAAAAAAAAATTCAAAGAGGACTAAAAAAAAAAAAAAAAAAAAAAAAAAACAATTCAAACACGCAGTCATTCATTCTTCTCACAGAACCGCAAACACTCTCGCAAAATATCCTGCCATCCATCCGCAAACAGATCACATTCAGGATTGGCGCACAGGAGGGCGTTGAGTGCGGAGAGGGTGCGTGGTATTGGCGACGTTGAGCGCGCTACGGTGCGACACGACGGCACTGCAAACAACAAATGCTTTCGGCTCCGACAATAGTTGTATGGTACAAAAAATCGACACAACTCATCATGCAGATCAGGTGCATCAATTCTCCCTCGGAGAATTTTGCACATGACTGCAAGTTGGTTCCACTCCCGCCTGACCTCCAATGAATTATACCCAAGACAGCCTAAAAGAAATTTAGTGGGATATAGGTATGGATAATATCCGTTGATATGTCTGTATAAGTACCGGAGGAAGGCTTTTTGAACCTTTTCAAGAAGAAGTGAGTAAGTGCTCTCATGCGGATTCCACACACACATAGCACTTTCGAGTCTGCAGCGTACCAACGCCCCAAAAATTAACCGTATCACATGGTGGTTACGAAAGTCACGAGAATTTCTAAGGATGAAACCCAAACGCCTAAAAGACTCTTTAGCCAGCGCAATTATGTGGTCATGAAATGTTAATTTAGGGTCAAATGTGACACCCAAGTCCTTCATGGTTGTTGGACGTGTTACGCTGATGCCATTTATCTTGTAGTCGTACTCTATTGGGTGCCGCATGCGACCGAATGTCATTGCATAACATTTAGAGGCGTTGAATTCCATCCTGTTCTCAAGACTCCATTGATACACAGCATCAATGTCCTGCTGCAGACCTATACAGTCTGCGTCAGAACTCACCTCTGCGAAGAGTTTGAGGTCATCGGCGTACAGCAAACATCGGGTACGCTGAAGAACGGTGGGAAGGTCGTTAACCATAACAAGAAATAATAAAGGTCCCAGAATTGAGCCCTGACTTACTCCGGAACGCGTGTGATAGGGCTTGGACTCGTAGACGCCGAGTCTGACAAACTGCTGGCGATCGCGGAGATAGTCTGCGAAAAGCCAGAGAAGTCCAGGGGCAAAGCCCATGGTGCTAAGTTTTGCCAGCAGTATGTCGTTATTAACCCTATCAAAGGCCTTCCGGAAGTCAAAGTAAAGTACATCTACTTGAGAGCCTTGGTCCAGCCTAGCCGAAATAAACTCTACAAGAGTCAGTAGGTTGGAATCCACGGACCTCTTTGGTCTAAAGCCATGTTGCTCGTTACAAAGGAACTTGTCCACCTGTGAGAGTATGTATTTGTAGATGACTATCTCAAACACCTTTGCTGGAGTTGACAATACCGCAATCGGCCGGTATTCATCCACCTTTGACTTGTCAGAGCTTTTAGGTATGGGGGTAACCCTTGATAGTTTCCATTGAGGTGGGTATTGTCCAGTTTCTAATGCCAGGTTGAAAATATGACATAAGGGAATGCAAAAGTCTTCATATGATTGCTTGACCACCACTGAAGGTATATTGTCAGGGCCGCTAGAGCTACTCAGTTGTAACTTATTTATTGCACACATGACATCCCTGGGCGTGATTTGAAAAATATTTACATAATTACTATTGCAACTATTATCCTGTTTATTTGCTAATTCAGAATTAAGTACGGGGATATCAGGTAAAAATACACTTTCAAAAAAACTAGCAAAAGCTTCGGCTGCAGCCATCCCAGAATAAGTTAAGCCATTATATGTAATGTTGGGTTCAAAGCCTCCCTTGGTACGAATGCTCGAAATGTGGCGCCAAAACTCACGGGGATTTGACCGTATGCGACCTTCTATGCATTCTATATACGAAGTATACGAGGCCGCTGTACGAAGTTTAAGGTCAGCTCTAAGGTCGGAGAACAATTTATAGGTTTGATTGCATTTTGTTCGCTTCCAGGACGCGTGTAATTTAGTCTTGTATTTAATGTCGCGGATAATGTCATTGGAAAACCAGACGGGAAAGCGTCGACTTGCAGTGTTCTTACGTCGTTTTTTGGGTATACATTCATCAAAAAAATTATAAACAGTTTTATATAGACAGTCAGTAGCATTGTAAACATCACTAGCTTGCAACACCGTACTCCAAGAGCATTCGGAAAACAACGAGTATAACCGCTGATAATCGCACTTACTGAAGTTCCAGTCTTTGAAGGGACTTATGTTACTTGGCTCCAGAAAATCGGAATGATGAGCTGTGTCGATCCTTACCTCAATGTCCAAAGGTGGATGGTAGGCGTCAGGAGGAACTATTCCGTCAGTAGCTATGACACGAACCTCAAACGGGTCAACGCCCTCCTGGACCAGAACGACATCTAACATTCCTCCATGTACATTTTTCACTACATTCATTTCTGACAGGCTACAATAAGACATAAAATAACAATAATAATTAGAAATATTAATAGAAGCACTATTTAAGTTAATGTCTCCTAATATTAGAACAGGTGATTTAAATGTATTTATAAAACTTTCAATTTTACAAAACCATTGCATGTAGTCACTATCAGTTGCAGTTGGCTTAATATAAACAACGCATACATAAAACAAACGACCATGCCATGAGAAGGAGGCCCAAAGATCCTCAACAGTGTTGGTTTCTAAGTTACTAAGCCATCGCAGGACTATCCCTGCCCGCGCGGCAAGCGCGACACCTCCACATGGTGTACTTCTATCACGCCGTAAAATGCACCAGTCACCGCATTCGAGTTCAGCGTCCTCTACGGAATTATCAAGGAACGTCTCTGTAATAGCTACTATGTCATGTTCAGCCATTGATAAGTTGTTACGCCACATTTGTAGTTTAGTTTTTAAGCCACGTACATTCTGGTAGAAAGCATTTAAACTAACAATCTTTTTGTTACGCTGTTGAGGGACCGCGAAAGGGCTGGCTATTGCGGGTGGTGGTTGCTGTGGTCCTCCGAATGGTACTAGCATTTGCAGTGTCAACTGGTCTTTTGTACGGTATCCATGCCTTTATTCTGGCATTGACCGGCCAAACCTCGGTTGAAAAGCACGCGTCATAGGCAGCAGTCGGGAAACCTATCTTATACGATTTATAGTCTCCTTTTGGGTTTAGCTCTTGCACTGTACACGTACCTATAGGACAAAGCTGACGCAGATAGCCTCTAATTTCCTCAGCATCGGATTCCATGTTCCAAAGATGCATGTACTTTCGCGGCTCCACCGCCTTCAGGGTTGTTATGGCTGGGCCTGCAGAACCACATAGTGAAGCATGCCGCATGCTTCTCCTTGTTTTTACTTCTGTCCATGGTCCATTGTCATCTTGTACTTGTTGGTTTGGGATGATAGATTCTGCTTCTTCTTTATTTGTAGGAATAATCTTAAAATGTGATGTGATAACAGATTCCTGTTGACCTGATTGAATAGTGTTACAAATGCTACTGGCACCTGGTTGCATTGGAGCAAGCGGCACCTGCACTATAGGAGCCTGTGGTGGCTGTGTTTGTGCCAGTTGAGTTTGAAGATTATGTTCAGAAATGCTAAGTAGAGTGCTAGCACGTGCATTTGTACTTACTGCACGCTGCCGGACTGATTTAGACTTCTTACCCTTTTTTGGTGGAGCCAGCTTAGTTACAGCATTTCCAGTCGAGCTAGTCTGCGGGTGATCTACTATACGTACATCAGTTGGTTTGTTGTCAGCATATTGTTTTAGTTTCTCATCCATAGTTGCTAATTGATTGGAGTATAATTCCAGTTTTTCGTGGTAACAGGTAATAGATGATATAGCCTGACACAGTTGATCACTAAGGCTGGATACTTCCTGACGAAGGTAACGTATTTCGGATGTCAATTCAACAGATGTAAGATTTGCATCCTCGTTTAGAGCAGAAGCTGATGATTGCTTTCTCCTAAGAGTAACATTGGCATCCCGTTGTTCTCTTTGTGCACAAGCAAGAGAGAGATCATTATCACCATCAAAATTGGCCTCATACGTACATTCTTTACAGATTCGTATTAAGGATGGCAATTCCGCAGATGTTAGATTTGTATCCTCATTCAGAGGCGAAGCTGATGATTGCTTTTTCCTAAGAGTAATATTCATATCCTGTCGTTCATTTCGTGCACAATCGAGAGAGAGATCAATATCAGTATCCACCTTACAAGCGCATTCCTTACAGATCCAAGGTGTAACATTTTTGAAGCCAGTATTATCTTTGTGGAAGCATGATAAGTGAAGATTATTGTAGCATGGCGTATTTGCATTGCAGCGTAGATGCAGATCATTTTTATCAATAATATGTTTACAAGAGTAGCAAATCATATTAAAGAATTACTACTTTGGTTTTCTAGCGTGCGACAATATTGTAATCAAGTAAAATTAGACACTTTTGCTATTTTAGAATTATAAAAATCCAAGAACAGAAAAACTAACACATGACATGACAGTTGACAGTATATCACAGTCCAGCTATTAAATACTCCTTACAGTCGTTCATCGCGAGGGTTTTCGCAGGTCGATCATGCGGGGGATACTATAGGTACATGCAGTCATTCTAATTCTGGAATGGTGGTCTGACTTATGCTGAACTGAACCTATTTGGCACAACCACTAGACACATAGCAACTTAATTAATTCTGATTATTGTTTTTTTTTGTTTTATTATTTTTATGAATTTTGTCTGTGTGCCTGACTGTTTTCGTGCCAAATAAACTTTTTTTCTTTCTTTCTTTATTTTAATTCAGGATTTTTTACTTTAGACACTTCTTAAGTCCAGTCAAATGTATAGGCGATGAACCACTGTAAGGTCTACATTTAAGAAATGGGTTATATTTTCTTGAGTTTTACCGTCATCGTAGTATTCGATAATATGCTAGATAAAATATTTGGTCAGCGAATGCTAAGAAATCGCTAGACTTCATTGACAGTAGGTACTTCGGTTGCAATAGACCATCAAATAAGGAACATCAATCATCTCAGCGTAATGTGGACCTTTTACAATATTTATTTTAATAGGCGGGATGGATAACCTTTCTCAGAACTACAAAAAAATTGGTATGCAAACATAACTAGGTATCTACTACATCAACTTACATGCACGTTTGATTTAAAAAAAAACGCAAGCATGTGATGGTTAGGGTTTGTCATGACAAAAGTCGTTGTTAGGGTTATATCATGTCAAAAGTGGGACGGCAGGATTTATACGGAACCTATAAACATAAAGTAAAAGACATCATTAAAAGAATTAGCGCTAATTAATTTAATTTGCGTACAAAAGCAGCAATTTACAGAAATCAGTAAAACGGGCATAGAGTCAGTCTTGTTTGAACAGTAGTCAGTTCTGGTCGTCGTAGTGACGTCACGTTCAAATGTGGTGGTGGGCAAGATGAACATGATGATGAGGCGACGAGTGATGGACGATGGCGTTGAAACTGGAACAATTAATTGAGAGTTTAAGTTAAAGGTGAATGTGAAACAACATTGATAGAGAAAGATATCAATATTTTTTTAAAGTTTAACCAGAACGATTAATAGAACAAATAAATAAGTTAATATTTTGCATAACAACTGCAACTAAATTGAAAGAATGTCTCTGACATACTCGGCATAGTGCGTTGCTTCAATACAATTTGAGTGGGTAGTGAATTTAGCATATTTTTATAATGCTTTATGTTCTTGAAAATGATGTGAGAACCAATATCCCGCACATTGAGAGCAAAGCAGAATAAAACAACGAACGTAGGTGTCAACAAAGCTGTCGTAATTCTTACCCGGTGTGATCATCGGCCTTGTACTCCACCTTCCTGTACCGGCCGTCGGGTTCGACGAGCTCGTACCCTCCCTTCACGATGTCTCCGTGACGTAGCTCGTGCTGGGACTTCACGTCGCCAGTGTGGTGGTCGTGCACGGAATACGCGAATTTGTACTCGGGGAACGCCTGTGGATGTAAAAGAGATGTCAATTCTCTAATTTTGCTTTGTCGATATATCTTTTGATTTGAGAATTACATTAACAGGCATCGAGTAGGTAGAGATTAGGAACCATAGAAATACTTTCGATTTGATTGAGTTATTGATTTTCGAAAAATTTTGAAATTAGGTACTTGCTGCTAAGTCATACGTCATACGTTGTCAATTGTTAGTTAGTAGTGCGTTGATTTTCAAAAGTACTTTGCCCAAGAGTAAATAAGCACAGTCATTTGTTTCTTTTAGATGTCATTCGCTATTGATCTCAACACAATAGCAAATGTCGTTCGTCTAAAAATAAGACTAGGCAAAAAGGCCCTGGA
Source organism: Thalpophila matura (assembly GCA_948465475.1). NCBI lineage: Eukaryota > Metazoa > Arthropoda > Insecta > Lepidoptera > Noctuidae > Thalpophila > Thalpophila matura. The sequence continues at coordinate 12,636,641 of OX419181.1, forward strand.
CCCAGCTATTCACGTTTTATTAAAGAGCGTGAAGTCACACCCATAGATAATTGTATGACAGTTTATTGTTAATAAAAACTATTTATGTCTCTAGATAAATGTTTCTACCTTATATACAAATTTTAGAACACAAAAACTGGACTGTAAACAGGAAGTGGACGGTGTAAAGTAACCGTAGACCTTTCGCTTGCTTCACAGAATATTTTACCGTGCAATTATTCCTCGGGGAATTCGTTGAATAATTTATGTTTGACTAATATTTGCAAGAAATGTCTGTCTATTTTCATGCTAATTTTTTAAAAGACATTTAGGAATTAAACTTATTTTTGTACTTGTAGCTCTGTCTATTGTAGTTCTTGTATAGGTTTTGTAATAGCTTCTACCCGCGGCTTCGTTCTCGTTGTTGTTAGAAAAAATAACGATTTTTAATTCCCGAAAAAAAACTCGGGATAAAAAGTAGCCGATATCATAGTAGTCTCCGGTCCACAAACTATCTATCTTTATGCAAAAAATCATGGCGTCTTGTTCCGTTGCTGCGTGAAAAAAGGTCAAATCAAGAAACACACTTTCGCATTTAGATTCACTACCTACTACTATTCGTTTACGTAATGTAAACGAATAGTAGTGATTTAGAAGATGCGTGTTCAGCAGACAGGGCACAATCAGTGTAGTGATTGAGTGATTCGTTTATGTGCTATGGGTAGCAGGTTCAATTCTCCGACGGACCAAATATTTTGTAATTGTATCGCCGGCGGGTAAAGGTCCTGGGTATTTATGCACGCCAGAAAAGTGACAGAAGTTTTATTTAAAACTATAAGCTTCCGCCCGTGGCTTCGCCCGCGTTTTCCGGGATAAAAAGTAGCCTATGTGTTATTCCAGGTCCCAGGCTACCTCTTTGCCAAATTTCATCCAAATCCCTCCAGCCGTTTCAGCGTGAAGAAGTAACAAACATACACACACACACACACAAACTTTCGCATTTATTATATTAGTGGGATAATATTACATACATACGTATAGAATTGATAACCTCCTTCTTTTTTGAAGTCGGTTAAAAACGTTTACAGCGTTTTTTAAATAAAACTTCTGTCTAAGAGCTTGAACACACTTGCAATGTATCGTTGCACTGATCAAAGGAAAGCATGCATATCTAGGGTAGGTAACTAGGTCCACTACACTTCTAATTGTTTTCAAAGCGATTATTATCTGTATTTTCCTTTGTCAGCTCCTATCACTTAATTCTTAATTGCAAGCGTGTTCAAGCTCTTACTTGTTGAAGTATTGGGTACGACTGGTAAATTGGTAATGGCTACCACAAAATACTACCTACATTTTATATCAAACCAGCTGTGCGCAGTTGTTCACCCCCGTTGCTCAGCTCAAAGGTCGTTGCGTGATGTTATACATAGCCTATACTATTCCTCATGAATTTGGCTATCATATACAAAAACATTTTTTAGAATCCAACTGGTAGTTCCGGATATTAGCGCCTTCACACAAACAAACTCTTCAGCTTTATAATATTAGTATAGATAGATAATTTTGTACCACTTACATAATGGTCATGGTGCGGTATGTGATGAATGGGGATAGGTTCAGGTACGTGGTGGTGGTGATGAAGCAGCGGCACGTGGTGGTGTATGGGAATCGGGATGATCGGCTGGTGATGGTGGATAGGTATGGGGTGGTGCGGCCCGTTGTGCTTCTCCACCTCCTGGTGGGAGATGGCCGGGTGGTGGTGATGGTGGTGGAACGGGAAGATAGCCTGGCAGGCAGACACCAGCGCGAACAGAGTCATCACCTGTATGAAGATAAAATAAGCGAAGTATGGTTTGCCTAAATACGTTTTGTAAATAGGTATTACATGATACGTATTATGTTTATTGAACTTGAGAGCAATGAACAAAAATCTTAGGATCCTTTAACTTAATTAAAAAATAAGTTTTATTGTTGTAGTCTGTAGGTACTTTAAACTTAAACTTTTTTATTTGGGTTTACCAATAAAATAGAGGTCATCAGTCATCAGTATTAAGCTAGTTTTCATACTTTCAGTGATATTAAGATTTCAGCGATATTAATAATTGAGAGCACTGTGTCAATGGGAACAATAACTGTAATTATTCAAATGATCAACATTTTTATGATAGCGTTACGGCAAAGCTAATTAAAAATAATAATGGTGTTATATAAAAAATAATTATGGTTGTAGGTATATGTTATTTTGATTTAGTTCACTGTAACGATGATATAATTATTAAGATTATAAAAAATATGAAAACTGAATTGCATACGCGGTTACCCTACGCACAAGTAGGTATCGTATAAAAAATCAATCGCTATTATTAAAGTAAGATAGGTAATTTTAAATTCAGAGTAGCAGATTTCTTAGGGCTCGTTTTACACTGTCAGATAACTTTGAATTTCAATCTGACGATTGAAAATCGGCTTTTAATCGTAAAAAAAAATAAAAAAATTAAGGTATAATTTTATTAAAAACAAGTGTCAATAATCTGGAAAAGGAATTAAAACATTAGCGATTTAAATCGATATTAATATTGGTCTAACATTGTTATGCACATTGTTAATTATGAATTTAGGAACTTACTTTGGACAACATTTTTAAATACACACGAATAATTATCACTTAATATGCTCTCGATATGAATAGCTAAAGACAATACTGCCGCCAGCTTTGGTTCATTAGTTTATATAGAGGTTTTAATTGTGGGAATTATTAGAGCAAAAATCCATTGATCAATTTCTCAGGGTTTGCTAACCGCCCTATCGTAACTGTGGAAGTATGCACGTAGGTCATAGAAATGCTAACAACGGGACGCGAGTCCGTCCTCGTTTTTACCTTTCTTGCCATGAAAGACAAAAGAAACCTGCCGTATAGTCTGGTCAGTTTAGCTAGTTGTGAGTCAGTGATAGGCACTGACAGCTTTATGCAACAAGTATATTACCCACGTTTCTCAAAATCTGAATTTTATAAATGATTTGAGCGTCTCCTGTCCCGTGGTTAGTATGTCTCTGATGTGGTACATATATCTATCAAAGCCGTCCAATATAACGGATGTGAAGCTAAAACGTAAACTTGGTAGCTATTTAGTATGTCGGTTAAAACAAACAAAATTATTGCAGGAAAAATATTTCTTTGTTAATTTCATTCTTTCAGCAACAAAAATTGCTGCCTCATACCGTTGATTTATATTGTGACCTGCGTATTGTACACAGAGCCTCCCTTTAGTTTTACCTAAAAAATCTTTTCTGTTACCGTGACCGTCAAGATAACGTGACGAATTATGTACGAAAATATAAATTATCTGTATTTACATTACGAAGATATTTATAAACTGCTTTGTTGTCAGTTACTTGACAAGCGCGTTTTTTGGTCCCACCTTTTCAATTTCGTTCAAACATTCGTGGTATTGAATGGTAAATGAATTCAAGTTGCATTTGTTAGTGCAGTAATTACCGCATTTTTAAACCATTTGTTTCGGTATTAATAGTATATTACGTTATGTAAGGCATTTAATTGCATTCAATAAAACCAATGACCGCATAGCGTGTTTCCTATTCGGAAAGAGTAAGGCGTATTAGGTTTACTCTCAGATCATAGAAACAAGGAGATATGCCATCATAGCAAATTAGTTCGGGAACAAATGTCGCCACCTTTAGAACATTTTTCGACATAATTACAAGCACTCCTTATGAATAAAAAGATCTCCCACACATTAAAAATTCCGCACACCCTCAATCTAACACTGTTAATCGTCACTCAACACTAGCACTAAAATAAAACATTGTATTTATATCATCGATCGTGTTCGATTCGTCGCCAGCGTGTATGTTTTATATACGGTCAATGTGACCATATCAAAGCGTCAAGCTCAATAGCGCCTTGGTACATCTCCCCTGTTTCTATGATCTGAGGGTTTACTCGTGGCGTACTGTTGTGATAAGAATCTTCGATCCATTTACCTGCACCTTAATTGCATTGTATGGCACCATGCAGTGCAATGCACCATGGCATTGTTTTTGACATTCATTACGCCGTATGATTGTTAATCCGTGCTTCTGTAACTATCTCAACGCCGCAATGGATGTTGTTGAACTGTCAAAATGAAAGCCATGGTGAAAGAAATCGAGTTACGCAATTCGGCTGCTGGTTTGTTAGAATAATCTATTTTTAACGTATTGTTTGTCATAGATTTTGGCGTCAACGTAGGAGTGGCATAGAGTTTACTGTGTTACGCTTTTTACAGATGATCACAGCAACTTATTTACATAAGTATGTGATTTACGAGGATTCTGCTATTATACTAGCTATTTCTCAATTCGGTATGCAACTTAAACATGTACTACTCGAATGTGTCTCATTGTCGAGTTTCTTTCTCGCGATACCCGCACATTCTCACGTGTACCTATGCAATAGACGACAAATCGTCTTGAGTAACACATTACACTGGCCTCACGTAGTCACTGTTTTTGTTACTACTACTAGGTAAACCTAAACAATGAATGCATAGTGCATGCATAGTGAATGCATAGTTGATCAACTTTTAGCTAGAAAATGTAAAGTGTTTTTAACTATGGTTCATTTTTTCTGTTCATTAAATATCTACTTTAAAGGCTCACTGATAGTGCCAATAAAATTGGATTATAAAATTTAAATTCAGTGGTGTTATTCTGTGTAATTTGACTTTGCACCTCACTCAAGTTAATGCTCACAACTTGAAAGCGAACTCACTGGATTAAAAAAAAACTGCCACTATCATCGCTAATATTTACCCTTTCAAAGTGATGTCTGGAGCGGCCGCGCCGGTACGCGCGACGCGATGGCGCGGCGGCGGCGATTTCATGAAAACAACTTCATATAAACATATTATTATGTCAGTAGCCGCACTGCAGAAACGACAAGCGAAATTTATATGTTCAGAAAATCGCCGTTGCGTCGCGTCAAGCTTACCGGTGCGGCCGCGGCCTTAGGCGGTGTGCAGTGGCGGATTCCGCAATTAGGAGAGCGAGGGAAGAGGGTTCAAACAATCTCCAATTTTTTATCAACGGTTTAAACGTGAAACGTAAGACAGACAGAGATGTTCGCATTAACAGAAATGTTTTCTTAGCTTTTACAAAGTATCGCTACCTACCTGTGAAACTACGATGTGATTTTAATACCACAATGTACCTATTCAAAGTTTAGTAATGCGAGAAACAAGCGTATAATTAGTTAATGGCATAATCCACTCATAAACATTAAAAGTGATCTGATTTATTTTTCCGCATTAGACTATTACATTTATGGGCACACAATAATTTTATTGATGCAATTATGTTTGAATGCGGACCGTTTTATGTTCTACAATGATTGGTTCTATAAATAGTACTTGGGAACATTAACCCTTTTCTTTAGGCAGAAAATACTTCGATTTTAGTCAATCACAGAGTAACTACATAATTGATATGCACAGCCTAGTTAAGAACCCAATAATAATTATGACGTCTTAATGTAAAACGTTAATTTTAATCTCCCTCATGCCAAAGTGAGCAGTAATGTCTTAATGAAGTTTTACACAGTAATTAATTATGTGCTTATAAATTAATAGCCAATAAAAAATCTATTACGCTTAATCATACAAAATGTTTTGTGTCAGGCTTATAATAAAACCGGCCAAGTGCGAGTTGGACTCGCTCACCGAGGATTCCGTACCTTCCCCGAGAGTATGAAAAGTTATTACACAATTTAAAATTGTGCACATGAAGTTCTTTTAAATGATACTCGAGCTATTTGAACAAGTAGCCCCCCTTCTAAATTTTGACTCCCATTTCGGCCCTTTTTGCAAAGAAAATATATATATATTTTTTTCATTTTAAGGTTGGGTAAGCAATATTTAAAACTACCTATTTAAAATTTCAAATCGATAGCATTAGTAGTTGCTGAAATATACCTCTGTGACAGACGGACGGACCCTCACTATAAGGGTGGGTTATTTTTTTACATTTTGTTACGGAACCCCATAAACGAATAGCTTTCTTAGGTTGGATTATTCTATATTTATCCCCTTACTTACTTTTTAGGGTTCCGTACTAAAATGGTAAAAAAGGAACCCTTATGGTGCGACTTCGTTTGTCTGTCTGTCTGTCACACCTGCTTATTTCATCAAGTACTTATGCTAACGACTTGAAATTTGGAACAGTTATAAAGAATGATTGTTCAACTTAATTGCAAATGAAAAAAGTCCAAAAATATTTTTATTTTCATTGTCAAAGGGGCCGGAGTGGGGGTCCAAAATTTTAAAGTGGGGTTACTAGGTCAAATGACATATCATATGAAAGGGCTTGATCTGCACATTTCAATATATATATTTATTTAATTTTATGTCTCACAGTTTCCGACATATGATGAAAAATGTCCAAAAAAATACCATTCCCCCCCCTTATCTCCGAAGTTTGCGGGACGAAAAATCTAAAATAATTAGAGTTGATAGGAATTGATCCAAATATGGCACCAAAAATAAAACGATGTTCCTAACTAGTACAGTTTTTTCAAAATCATCAAAATTCCTTCACAAACAAACTTAGTTATGCGGTCCGGAATTTTTCACTTTATACGTCCAAAAATGATACGGAACCCTCGGTGCGCGAGTACGACTAGCACTTGGCCGGTTTTTTAAATTTAAACACTGATTACAACTATCTTTGACAACTATCCTTGTCATTTCTATGCCAATGAATAGAGATGGCAATTGACTAAGGTGCTATTTAATTTAATCATCGTTTATAAGTAAGAGGATTAATTTGTAACAAAGACTATTATAATTCTATGTAATTTGAACTTTGTAACCTATTTTTCGTAACGAATAAAATATCATACGAGACAAGTCCACCTTGTGCTTAATTAAATTTTCTTACTGTGATAGCGTATTACATTACTTTGTAATGTTGATAATAATATACTTAGTATAGCTACTTAAGTGAAATGAGTGTTCATGTTTAGTGGTTTTTGTTTTGTCGAGGACTGTTATTACTCAGCGCAAACGAGTCAAGTTACACAATACGAACAAAGCTACACTAGTACCTACTTATAACACTGCTACACTTAAATTATTTTCAGGTCAATGTCTAACCAAGGAGGCAGTGGACGGTCTGTCGACGCCACCGCCTATTTACGACACATGAACAAGTGAAATATTAGCGCTATCTTTAATAAAATCTATTTTGCGCCGGTATTGCACGTGTTCGTGGCCTAACTTTCCCCGATTCTAATCCACTCTACGATTGTTTATGTCAGCTGTTTCTATGTCAAAAGCTACTTAAAAATTTGAAGTGTCATTGCGTGCCTTCCTAAAAGATTGCGTATTGTACTTACCTACAAAAAAAAAAAAGTTAGGTGACACATAGTATTTAGTAGGTATAATGCTTAAGATTCTAGCATAAGTTTGACCTTATGAAATCATCATCACTCTATATAAAAGGTACAGAAAAATTATAGGCACAACAATCAATAGGTACATAGAAAAATCCTGACTAGCTCTCTGAATGAGTCATCACTGCCCAGCCCATATATACCTTTGGACCTAGAAAGCTGAAATATTGCACAGAAGTCCCTTTTATGATGTAGAGTGTCTACTCTGGTCTCATCAATAACGCTTTCTCCAAATTCCCACGAGATTACGTCCATGCGGACGGAATCGTAAAAGAAAATATGTCAGTTCATTCTCAGATTCAATTTCTGTATCTTTGCTATCCAAACCTTATTGCTAGTAACGTAGATAATGCGGATCGTGAATAGTTCCCAGAATTTACATGACAAATTAATTTTCTAGTTTAATTTACCTACCTACTAGGTACTTACAATTTCACAAGGTTGAATTTAACGATTCAATAAGCTGCAGATAGTTTGGGTTCATACGACCTAAGTCCAGCAACATCAATTAGAACATTACACCTTTATTCTAATACCTAGGACCTGGCCCTGATCAAAAAGTACAGGGATCCAGGGAGTGTCAACGTACAACGTTAAATTACATTTAAAACTTAAATTATTTTTAATTTTCTACCCTTTATTTTAATTAAGTACAGGATTTACCGACTTTTAATTGTAAAGACTGCTCCGTAGTCTAGATTCCCATATCCTAGAGGAAAACAGGCGCAATGAAACAAACTCCTTGGTTACTATTATTTATTTTTATTCATTTATTTATTTAGATTTACCAACGTTAGTATACACTATAGAAGTGCCGAAAGTAACATAAAAGTGGACTAAATATATCATACAATTATGGGTAAATATCTACAACGTTTTGCATATTATTGCTAGATGTCTAGATGTCTTTAATGCAGTTAGAATGATATCAAATAAAAAGAGATCTGCAGATATCTTATTTAATGTAAAGTAAAAATAGTATATTATGCAATTAGTGAATAAAGGACGGATTTAAAGCGAGGGCCATAGATGAATCACGAGCTAGTGAAGGATTCTAACGATTGAATCACGACCGTAGGGAGTGATTCATGATGATTTAATCACGAGCGTAGCGAGTGATTCAAGTGTTAGAATCCTGAGCGACGCGAGCGATTCATGGCCCTCGATATAAATCCGTTTTATTCAAGAGTTGCATACTATACTTTATACCATGACTACGAGAAAAAGAAAGATTTAAGTGAAAATATACATATAATGAAGAAAAAGTAAAGTTAAATTGGCTTTGATGTAAACCAGCCGTGATTTTTTGGGTAGCAAGCTTTCCACCTTTCCACTATATCGGCCGCCCTCTCTTTCACACACAAACTCAGGTGTTAACACATCTTCATCACTAGAATGCATTTTTAATCGATTAGAACAACACTAAACAAACACAACATTAAAGATTAAAGTAACACTAAACTTTGTGTTCGTACAACTTACGTATTTAAAATAGCGCCAATTTACTAAGGACAGCAAAGAACACAAAACAGTTTTTATTCTAATGCTAAACTCCTTGTCGAAAATGTCGACCAATCAAATTGAATTTAGAACACATCAATATAGGTCGAATACACAGATTACACTTACACTAGATACGGCAAGCCACGACCAAGCGTGCCCTGCATGTTCGACTGTTCGTACTAAAAAAAGTCTGTTAGCTCAGTGACGCTTAGTGATTGAAACAATTCTGTTTACTCTGAGCACATCACTAAATGGCTGGGGTGAAGTTATCGTAGGTATAAAAAAGATGACCCGTTCGGTTTTCATACAATCTAATAACGTGCCGCATCTAGCATAGGTTCTTTAAATCTGTGGTCGAATACATTGGTGTGTTCCATTTTCAAACATCAAAACAGTGAGTAAAAGTGCTTTTTATTCACTGTTTTCAGTGAATAAAATAAGCTTTTTAGAGGGGGAATGGTATAAAAATATTAATTTAATACTTCTTCTTGTTTTAAATCATAGTTTGAAATCGTTTGCAAGTTTTATGAATTCATATAAACAACTTTCATGTTAGATCAATTGATTCTATGATACCTTTTTGGCTTCTTAGTTGCTTCCCAGTTACTTCTCACTGATTCACAAGCATACACGTGCTTTATCAAGCTATGAAGAAACAAAGCAATTAAATCTTTTATATCGTTATGCACGACGCATAAAATCATAATAATAGTTGGTAATTTCTTAGCCCAAGTTAAACACAAGTACAAGCGCGTGGGAACATTTGTGCATTTGCGGCAAATGTAGTGTATATGTTACAGTCAAAACTATTAACCAGTCAAAACTAGTTTTGACTGTTTTTTGCAGTCAAAACTAGTTATGACCAAGCGCGTTAGGCAAAACTAGTTTTGTCTGTTTTTTGCAGTCGAAATTCAGTCAAAACTAGTTTTGACCAACACACTTGGTCAATACTAGTTTTGACTGTTTTTTGCTGAACTTATAAGGACTTATAAGGGGGAGGGAGGTGGTCGACGGAGCCCCGCTACGCGGGGCTCCTATTTCTGCTTGCAAAGTTAAAAGTAACCTAACACGAAGGGGTTAACGGGAGCTTCGTTCGCTCGCTTTGCTCGCTCACTGAAGCTCCCATCGAACCTAACCCATCCGTGTCGGGGTGCCTAAGTTCCCGAGCTCGCTTCGCTCGCTTTTGGACTCTAATTAGGTATGTTATCATAAAATGAAACTAGTATTAACCAAGCGCATTAGGCGAAGCTAGTTTTGACTGCAAAAAACAGTAAAAACTAGTTTTGACTAAGCGCGTTGGGCAAAACTAGTTTTGACTGTTTGTTTGCAGGCAAAACTAGTTTTGACTGGTTTAGCGTTTTGACTGTAACATATACACGCAGTGGGCACTATTGCCCCGTTTAATGTTTCTAAGCATTTATATGAAATGGTATTTGAAAAATTGGGTCCAATATTTGTTGAAATGTTTGACTTGATAGCACATATTTCAAGATCAGTTAACTAATGTCTAAACTTCTCGTTACCTACATATAGAGCTCTCCTAGACAATGTAAACACACTACTGTTTCGTAAATACGTTCATAATAATTGGTGCAATCAAATATAAGTTAGAAAATAAGTAGTTTTTTAGTGTGGCGAGAGAATATAGCGATGACAAAAAAAACAAGAAAAATACATTATTATTTCAGCATAATATGCCATGTATGTATGAGTTAATTACCAAAATAGATGTGATCGGTCTCCTTGGGTGTTGCTGTGACGAATCGCGACTGCTACGCTGAACAACCTTCACACCAATATGTCTTCTCAAACGTGTTTGCTCCCAATTTAGCGTTAAATAATTGCTGAAACTGATTGATAACAATATTTAATACGCTGTAACAGAAGTCGCGCTTAACATCAAAGAGCTGTGTAGGCGTATTGTCGTAAATAACTACCTGATATTGGTGTTCATTGGTTCAGTAACGTGATTGCTATTGGCTAATTTGCGTTTTTACCTCATGTGAAGTAAAATTCGAAGACAAACGGCTTTGCACCAGGGATGTGCGAGGTATCTGTGCGATATCCACCAATAGGATTGTTTGTTTTTCATAGCTCAAGTTAGTTCTGGTGGAAAAGAGTTCAGCGAAGCGAAGTTTTTTCATACTCGCTGAAACGGGGAACGCGAGCAAGAGATGTGAGCTAGGAATGCGAGCACTCCTTTCCCCTCGACGCGCCCCGCTACTCTATCACTCTGCATCACTAGCTCGCTAGCTTGGACGGATATAGACACGTAGTCTCGTAGCTTAATCTTCCCCTTACTTACCGCTTAGCTAGGTACCTCACACATGTAATATAAGAAAGAGACCTCATACATCCTTGGTGGGAAGGGAGCCGGCGCCAGGAGTGTTTCAATTGCTATTATTTTACCTAGTAGATATAATCTCACAATATGCTGATATCAAAACAATAAACCTTAGTCTACTCTGTCAAATAAATAAAATTAAATGTATCAAGTTCAGTTGTCGCGAAGGTCATCATCATATCAGTCGAAGGGAGTCCACTGCTCGACGTAGGCCTCGCCAAGACTCGTCATAGCAAGTTGCGCCAGTACGAGACTGACTACTGATAATGATTTCTTTATTCGACTATAATATTACTGTACGTATTTAACATCCTCCATACAACACACAAAGATAAAAAGCTTTGTTCTTACTGTAGAGCCATCTAGACAGAGGATCTATAGATATTAACAATAGGTTTCTTGAGCTATTTACCGCCAAAACTATTGTGAGTATGGCACGTGTCTTCCGCAAAGTATGACAATCCTTTTGTTTTGTACTCTGTGTGACATTTGTAAGTAAGACAATATTTTTTGGGTTAAAATGTTTTTACGTAAATCTAGCTTAATATTTTTTGTGTTTTGTCTTGCATTTGTAGGTATTATTATATCCACGGTTTGTAAAATCTCAAATCTGTTAATTACTAATACAAGCAAACAATTTACATTTCAATTACAAAGCACTGAAAGCACACGAATGCCAACATTCCGGCGATCGGCTGAGAATTGTCATGAATGAACACAAACCAATCCCGCGACACGAAACAATGCAACACAAACTGTAGCTCACGTTTGTACAATAAGCCACATTCACACTGGCGACAGTTAAATAATAATATACTACTTCAGAGGTACCTACAACCTGGGAAAAATACTTCAGGCTATTATCTACATAATTCAAGAGAGGGATACACTCTTACCACAAAAAAGATAGACACGCGTTAAACGCGAATGCTACCAAAAATAATACACACTTGTTTTGGTTATCAGGCTATTATCTACATAATTCAAGAGAGGGATATTGCAACCACGCAGGTCCTGTGATGTGGGTTTAGCTGTACTTGTTGCGGTCATTTCTTGGGTAGACATCGTGCCTTATTGTTGTGTGGTGCCTTACATACCGATAGTCCTATAGTCCTTTCATCACTCAGTAATCGTAATACAGAAATCTGATTACAGCATGTTACTAGGTTACTATTGGAAACCAACAATTGTTAAGAATAGGTGTAACCTGTGAATCTAACAGAAATTGAAGTTTCTACTAATGGGTGATTAACAAGGTTGTACCTATGGGCACAAGGGTTCATTTGTACAAGATCTTTCCTGCATTAGTAAAAGGGGCTTGTCATTAAATGGTCTGAAACGTTTACACTATGACATTCCCACAGTTAGTCATATCTATATATACTTATAATAAGAATGTAAATTCCACGTGTCTGTACATTGCATATATTTGCATAAAAATAATACGGGGGACTAAGAATAACTAATAAAGTAAATTTCTATCATTTTTAGAATTAATGTCTGTCGGTTTGTCTGTCTGTTTGTCTGTCGGTTTGTCTGTCTGTTTGTCTGTGTGTTTGAACACGCATCAAATCAATACTACTGAATTGAAATTGAGGAGTTAGCAAGAAATTTATAGACAATATCTTGAGGTAACATTTAGCCTTTATTTCATTAAAATCGGTCCACTCTATCAAAAGTTATTACAAAAAGTCTAACAGTCACACAAGTAACTTTGCTCACATGTATTAAGCCGGCTCTGCATATGTAGGTATTTGTTCAATCCAATCACCATATCCGTATCGCCGACGCGTATCATACGAGTAGTGATACGTAATCATGATACTGATACGATACGCGATACGGCCCGTTCCATCTCGAGTCGGTTTTTGTCCGATTAAAGTCGGATCGGACAAAATAATACATTTGTGGACCCGGCATTACGTGGTCAGTGGCGCCACGAGTATTTCAAACATTCAAATCAAGAAATGGTGACAACTGAAACGTCATTGGACAACTGTTAAAATAAATTAATGTGGTGTTTTTACTAATAAATAATGAAATGTTAGATAAGTAATATTTTTTTACTTTAAATCAATGACGTATTATATAAAATATATTATTGTTTATTTATCATTGCTATAAATCATAAAACACAATTATTTTGCAAATGACGTAAGTCCAAATCGTTATTGTTGTTGCTTAGCAACAGAGACCAATCATAATTTAATCTATGCGTTGTTGTAAAAATAGATAGAACTTTTTGATGTAAAATAAATGTAACCTCCTTGATTTCAAATTAAGAAAAGTCCTTAGCATATAGCCCTGGAGACGTATAGCGGTGAATCACCGAATAACATTTTCTACCACTTCTTGCGGGGGGCGAGGTGAACACGTATATAGCACTCAACGAAAATTCGACCAGCACACACAGATACAGGCTTACAGATTGTACTTAAATAAAACCATGTAGGTGCATAATTTATACTTACCATGTGATAGGAAATTCCATGGTTTCGCAATGTGAAGCAGCAGACCGCCTTTTACAAGAGGATACTAGACAAATTATTAACCATTTTCAAAATACAAAATGACAGCTGTCGCGGATGTCTTAGTTTTCATATGGCCAAATCACCCGCACCCGCGCCCGCAAAAGTGGTAGAAAAATAAAATAAGTCCTCTTGAGATACAGACAGTTACTTGATGAGTAGATAGATACTCGACCTCCCAATTGAACGCAATCCCGTAGAAAGCAGGGGTCTAGATTTATTTAATGTCTCAAAATGATATTGTTTTCCGAATTTAGGTACCTAATTATAGTTGATTACTAATTGATAACGTGGGTAGGAGGTAACGGGTATCTGGTGGTAGGTGTTGCGTGGTGATGATTGGTGATAGATGATATCAGATAGATGGTGTGTCGTGAAAAATTAAGGGTAATATTGGTACTGATACTACTGATTGATACCTACTGTGTGGTGGTTTGCATATATTTTTTTGTTTATCGAATGAAATAACGACCTAATATTATTTTCCGACTTCCACGCGGACGGAGTCGCGGGCACAGCTAGTTAAATAATACGTAACAAACGACCTTGGCTAATTATATTTTGGAGTAGATTTCATCTCCAGTTGTTACGACACCTCGCCCCAGAATAAACGCGGCCTATGTCACGCGTAGCGTCGCGCCACTGATCATTATCTCCTGGGCCCAAGGTCGCAGCCACTCGAAAGGTTCAACCAACCCATAACGTGATTCGCCCCATTCCCTCAGTTCTGAGAAAAAGTTCAGGAAGTCATTTACAAGATATGACACATTTTTGGTTGACATCAAAAGCAACTTCAAGAGCTGTTAAATTGTACTCGTTTTTCAACGTACTATTATCTTTTTTATTTTACATATTCTGAATGGTTTTGTGAATATAAAACCTAATTGCATGAATAAAACGAGAACCCGCATGGAAATTAACTAATTATGAATATCACTACAGATCTGCTATTCTAAATGTTGAATGTTGTTTCACACAGACCGAGTCTAATCCGTATACATGTGTTTTGTCACAGTCAGTAAAAAGAGATAATAAAAAGAACAGTGCATTTTATGCACTACGAAAAACTTAAAACGTTTGACTAAGGTAAACTCTACACCTTAGTCAAAATATGTGGCTTGGCCACTTCGTTACTACGACAATTATTGAGGTATAACAGAAAAGTAATGAACAGTAAATAGATTTCTCACTTCGCCCATGTGAAGCGAAATGGCCAAGCCACAAATTTTTAATAAGGTGTGCGTGGGCGTGTAGAGTTAGAGGTTTGGCTCTGGCTCTACATGTGATCTGATAAGTTTTTGACAGTAGCTTATGTTACTAAGTGATAATGTAGCTAAGTAGAAAGCTACATTATCACTTAGTAACATAAGCTACTGTCAAAAACTTAATATATATAATATATATATACTTAATAATGTAAAAGAATTTTTAAAATCGGTCTATTAGTTTTTGAGTTTATTTCTTTATTTTACAAACATACAAAAAATCTTATCTTTTTCTCTTTATAATATTAGTGTAGATAATGATTATGAATAGATTTGTCTGAGGTAATGCGTGGTAGAAAAACGGATACGTTCGACGGTCGTTTGTGTATTTTATCGTGAAGCTGAAATCATAAGAACTAACTAAACGGAAAACAATTCGTGACGAATTTACAAAATAGTCTAATACACATGCGTTTCCTTCCCCTAATAGACTATTTTATTGGCGATAGTGCAGTTATAATCTGAAATAAACTTGAAACGTAGACGGATAGAAAAACTAGCTTAAACCAAAGTAACATTAGATACGTTCAGTTACTATTGTTTACACAAGTAATGCAGCTGATCGGCTTCATCCGTCTTCACACATTATGCCAGTGATTGATCACCTACGGTAGTCCGGTGTCGAAACATAACCTTTATGGAACCTACATGCGCACATTTTCGTAGACAATTGTAGCAATTTATATCATTACGATTTACACATAATGGTATTTTGTTGGTAGGTACACAGATTGGCAGTCGTTATAGTGATTGCATTTAAATTGACGTCATTTATTGCAGAAATTACCCTCTTGAAGGGATGTGTGAACCTAAACAAATAGAGACGTGCCTTATAGAAACATTATCTCTTGAAAATTGCGTAAAAAGTAAATTAGCGTACGTGCTAACAATGGGCCTAGTTGTACAAATAAAAAAAAAATAAGACAAAGATGTAGTAAGTAAAAAGGTGCGTTTTTCTAGGTCATCGCGCAGTAGCTGGGGCGGTTAAGCATTTTGCGCAACTCTCCATACAATGTTCTGTAATTATCGCACCAAATCACCAGCGAGGAATGCGCGGGCGTCAGTCAGCACGCAACGCAACTGCGCGTGTCCACATAAATAACAACAGTAATTATTTCGAGCCAATGTCTTACTATTCAAGGGCATAATCGAATTTAATTGCACTCAAAGCATTTATTTGTTACCTAAGGGTAGTTAACGCGTAATCTGTAATAGAAACTAAACTTCAGTGCGTATTTGTATTGCTTTTATTGCTTTACAATGTTTAATGAAATGTCGTTATTGAGATACTGACTTCTAAGCTGAAACTTTAATAAGCTTTATGGGAAGTCGCGCATGTATTAATTAGTGTAGTATGTTCATTGTAAAGGGCTCGGGCCGTTTAATAAAGTCGACCCTATGCTATCATTCGATGTTTTCGGCATCAACTGTTTATTGACAAAAAGATGCACTGCAGTAAAACGAAAAAGTCAAAATTCAGCAGCTGAGTATTTTATTCACATTCGAGTATAAATTCATCATCATATGTACACATAAATATCACATTCAGTCATCCGTCATCATATCACACGAGTATAGCTAAAGTAGTTGTTCAGTAGTGGAGGCCATGATGTCCATGAGCGAGGGGTGCGACGGCGTAGTGGGCGAGGGGGGCGGCGTGGACCACAGGGGCAGCGTGGACCACCGGGGCGGGGTGGTGGCCGGGGGTCTTGTGGACCACAGCGTTGAAACTGAAATGAAAATTCAGAAATTAGTAACATGTCTTCAATTTAGTAGATATAGGTAGTTTACTTGACTTAAGCTGCTTTCCTATAAAGTAGTAAAAGGCAATCCCGGGTTGCTAGCTATAAGACCGTGGTAGCGCGATTGGAGTTAACCCAAAGGACCAGGTTTTATTTTTATTGGGACTATTGTAGTTTATAATTAGGTAGACGAAGGTTGCTTTACCCATTTTGGCCGTCGGTTATTCTTCAGAGGGAAAGTTATAATGGGCACTTACCCGTGGTGGTCGTCAGCGGTGTACTCGACCTTGCGCACGGAACCATCAGGTTCAACCAGGGAGTAGCTGCCGTGTACGGCACCACCGTCACGGCTCTCGTGCTGGGACTTGTGGTCACCGGTGTGAGGGTCGGCCACGGAGTACGCGTAGTCGTATTTGGGGTGAGACTGAAATGGAATAATTTTTGATAGTAAAACGTGGTTTTGGCCTCAATTTATTGTTATCATAGATCAAAGGAAATTACTACTAAGAGAATCATTTTAGGATATCCGTTAGCCATAATCACCTAATTTGAGGTTGAGACCTTGTTTAATACCAGGTATCCAAATCTACTGAAGAATCGAATGTTATAAGTACTCACGTATTCGCCATGGGCAATGGCGATGGGGGCGGCGTGGACTACGGGGGCGGCATGGACGATGGGGGCAGCGTGGACGACGGGAGCAGCATGGACGATGGGAGCGGCGTAGTGCGCAGGGGCGTAGTGGGCAGACGCATAGTGCGCAGGAGCGTCGTGGCGGACAATGCTCTGGGAGGACACCGCGCTGTGGTGCACCGGCAGGAGGCCAGCGCTGGCGGCGGCCAACACGGCGCTAAGGGCGAACACCTGGAACACACAATAAACATTTAGAATTTCCTTTTTACATTTCAATTTCAAATACATTTTGAAATATTGCTGTGATCTTACTTTGGTGAACATTTTGCACTAGTTAATCAGAGCAGGTGACTGATACCATTATCGGGCCGGAGTGTGACTTTTATATGAAAAGCAAAACGGAGCCGCAGTCCTGTCGATGGTGGGGAGTGCGGTCACTTCAGTTCCGTAACTTTGACACCGCGAGGTCGTTGGTTACTCGCACACATAGGCCCGATTATAATTCACAGACAATCGCCTTCCCGCGCCGCCTGTGGGCGCCCTGCACCGACATACCCAACCGACATTATCTCCAATATCGATGTTGCGTGAGTAATTGCGATAATCAATCTAGTTTTTATTGTGATTTGTACTAGAGGAACAAGGGCAACATTTGAATGATTTGAAGACATTAGGTTGCACATTACGTATGAAGGTTTCTTTAACAAATCAATAGTTATTAAGAAACCGTATTATTATCTTAAAACGTTTCGAGCTGATTAAATTGTTGTTGTGTTTTTAAACGGCCTTTGATAAATATTTTGAGATATGTCAGAAAAGATGCAATTAAACACATAGGTAGTGCCAAACACATAAGAGTGAAAACATTTCTATATAAATTAATAATAACTAAGTGCAAAATATAAATCCCATTAAAATATTAAAGAGGTGTTTAAATAGTCTGTTGAAACGCATTAATCGGCCTATCGCAACGAGCATCTTCTAACAAGAAAAGTGTGAAACGCACGCAATAGCAATAAACTATAATATCATAGATACTTACAATAATTATGTTTGTTTAAACTTGAATTGAAAAAGTTACCACACATGATTTTTTATTGAAAACCCGACAATTGAAATTTGATTGCTTCAAATTATCAAATTGGTGTAACATTGAGTGTGTGATTGCGACACAGCAATATCAAATGCACCGGGACAACCACACGGCGGTCAATACTAGAGTGCAACATAGTTGGGTAGTATTTAGTTTCCTAACCGATGTACGTAACCCGATCACAGACATTTGATATCATAAATTAAGTGTTGCTGTAACTAATAGACCCATATTAGAACACAAAAAGAATTTTGATAATAGCTTGTGGGCCTTACAAAACACACAGACTGTCGGTAAGTTGAGCAAAGCAATTAACAACAGTTTCAGCACTTAATTAGGTATTAACTAAATCACCTTTGATAATGATCAGAGTTTAATTTAAGTTTGTCTAAGACAACTTGTCGATCTGTTGAAGAATCCAACATTAATTTGCCTAAAACCTAAGTAACGGATGAGTACAAAGAAAGCGCATTTTACTTTTTCATAATTTGGGTATTGGTGACTGTATTCAGAACTAAATTCTACAGAGATAAGCAATGCACCGAATGTGCCAGCGGTTTACATTTGCATCGTATTTTGGCCTAAACATAGATAGGGATCACCAAGATTCGCCTTATGGCCGTTTTCCATAACCTATCTATCAGCTCATTCCCCTACTAGAGATTGAATTTTGACATAAGCTATACATAGGTATAGAAATAAGTCAGAATTATATCTGCAGTAAGCAAAACGATGGATAGATACATTGTTGAAAACAGCCATTAACCATCCCCGAACCAAATTTTTGACGTTGTTTTACTTTTTGTCAGATTTTTTCCAATAACGAACGTAGGAAGTCATTTGAAAATCAGATCTATTTCAAAACTTTCAGTACGGTCACAGATAATATAATACTATACGAACAGATGCCTCATCTCATACAAAGAAATGTGACCGATTTAGCGCGGGCTATCTTCGGGCTATACATTTTTCTGTGCTTAAAGGATTTTTCAAAATTTGAACAAGTATTTTTCATGATGTATTTTTTCATGTTCTCAATTTTACACAAACTTCAATAATAAATCGATACATATAACGCCATCTAAGAAGAGTTATTTCAACAAATGTTCCTTTGTTCCTGATGAGACCCCGTGGTACGGTATAGAATTAAATTGAATATTCAAAATATTTGAAAGGTGATCACGATTATTGTTCGTAACTGATTTAATTGTTTAGAACACATTCTGTAAAAGGTCTCCGCTATCGTGGCCGAAAGGTCCGGCAATCTGTCGGGTGGTTCGCGTCGTGAGTCGATACCGTCATCGTCACGGAAGCTGGTTACCTGTAATTCGACTAACATACATTTTATAGTTCTCAAGGTCACACCTAATAATGCATTTGATTGAAAGGTAACAATAAACGATCGTTCAGAGGTCACTCACCCGCTAATTGTTTGACCGTGACTCGGAACTGAATTATTAATATCAATCAAAGCTTATTGTTGACAGCACTTTTCTTTTTCTGCGGCTAATAATAGCGTATGATACAGAGAAGTTCTTAGAAATAGGTAGCAGCTTTTTTCTTTCATAAAATTAAATGTATTGTGACGTGAAAAATTAATCATAATGGAGCTCAATTACAATGTTTTTTCTTTTCAAGAAACTAGTAGGTATGAGGCGTTATTCAATCACTTGGAATCCTGTTCCTAACAGGATTCCAAGTGATTGAATAACGCCTCATTCCGGGCCATAAATTGTGATCCGTATTCCGGAAGTTTTTATACGAGCTCAGTGAAACGTTTATTACGGTTTAGTTCCTAAAATTATTTAAATACAACTACATCAGGATGCTTAGCGTCCGGCAGATCGGATTACATTGTTCCGGGTGATTTTTTTACAAGCAGTAAGCTCTAGCATATCCTGAACGTCTTGTTTTCGTTCATTGTATACCTTGTGTATTGGAGAGTCCTTTAACTTAACCGCTTTAAAATGGCAATCCCCAAAAAAAAAGTAGTAAATTTAAGTAGTAATTTTTGGATAAATTGAAAATAGATTATTTCTCCGTTTCAATATCTTTAAAATAATTTAATGCAACAACCATTCAAAACTTCTTGTTTTGGATGGTCGAAGGAAGCACGTTTAGATCGTACATCCGCAGTTTAATGGCGGAGGTAATATCAGCCTATGTCAAAAGGCTCTCGACCTTAATGGCTAAATATTATAATTTATCCATAAACCGGTTATATGCCAACGAATTTCTTCATCAAAGAAAAGTCCAGTAGCAAATTACCTTTTTAGCCTTTAGAAGAATAATTATTTTGAAGAGCCTAATTATACGGCGGCCACTATAATTGAACCGAGGTGTTAATCTAACTTTAATTCACGTATAACTTTGACGAAACCGTTTGAATTAAATTATTAAATTAGTATGTGTAATGTATATTAACTATGCCGTTGCGTTAAATGATATTGCAAAACTAAACTTCAACGCTAAAGTGAAATGAGTGCAATATCACCAGGGTAAGGAATGAATGTAGATATCAGGTGCAATGTGCCGAACACTCCAAGATAAATACTCGTTGCTTGTGACATCGTAAACTTGTAAATCCAGCCAGTTATCTCTCTAACAGGGGCGTTAACAGCATTGCTTGCGACTGAGAAATTATATGTGTTATTTGTCAGTCCTGTAGCATTATGTATTGGTAAACTATTGGCACTCTGGAGGCTTGAACACAGAACAAGCTTTCAAATCACCATCGTGTTCAAGATTCATGTATACATACGTATTCATACGTAGTATCACAGTCTAGCTACTATACTCGATACCTGCGTGCAACGCGACCTTCGTAGGTCAATCGTATGGTTGCAGGGGAACTTAAATAAGCAGACCGGGATATTGACACACAGCCATTTAGACTGGGTGACAGGTTAAACAAAGAATATATTGAAGGAGGGTACTCAGTATTCGATACTAGTTTGGTTAAATATAGGCTAACCTGGAAATCACGAAAAAACAAATCAACTGTTCCATACACAAATATCTACCTATATTAGTCGAAAAAATATGGAACAGCTGATTATTTTTTTGTGATTTTAAGGTTGTTGCCGTTATTAATTGAACTAGTATCGAATATTGAATCCTAAACATGTCACCCAGAATAAGTCATAAGCATTAAGTAAGACTTATGTATGTACACTGTGGTAATGCAGTGCACTTAGGAAGGTAGGTACTTGTCTCCACTATTTCGTATCTCTTTTACAAGATAAGCCATTGTTTCAAAAAAGAGTAAATTAAGGCAACGGTTCGTACTATTTGGTCGAAATTACCTTGAGATATAGTCTCAAGGTATTGCTGCAGTCACGACATGTTATAAACTGCAGGGCCTAATGATATGAATAGTGTATGAGAGTGACAATTTGCTTATGAAAATCGTTGATAGTTGATCCTTGAAAGGAATATAATAATATTTTAGCAGCTATGAAGTTATGGCTATTGAACTTTAGTTTATACTGGAATAGAAACTGTTATAATCTGCTGGATTTTATTTTTTAGCATTGTGGCTAACTGTCCAACAATATTGTGTTCCCTGGTTATGAGTAGATAGTGCTAGTATTTTCACTAAAAGCCGGTACTGTAGCTGTACTTCCAAGCAGTAAATGTCAACCCTTCACCTCCCATGGATAAAGGTCCACAGATTTAATCAGTTTTAACGATTAGTCTTGATTAATATTCAATCGGTATACTCTTATGTGAACTCTAGTTTCGTCGTCGGCGAGTTGTGGTCTTGTGGTGAACTATTTTGTTATTATATCCGTACCAAAATCTTTGCGGGTCACAGGTGTGTCGGAAATATAATAAAATAAATGTTAGACTTGTAACGACTACGACTGACTATCACGACTGGAATAGTCTCTTTTATTTTATCTCTTAGCCTATACGTGGGTGGAAATTAATTACTATCGCGTTTCTGATAGATATTCGACAGCTTGACTAGCTTTCAACAGACTACAGTATTTGCAAGTTCTACGAAAGGTGAACTTTCGTAATGTTAATAGCGAGTTTCCATACTTTGTTACATAAGGTGTACTTATTAATTAGATTTTAATCGGTCTAAACTTAACTATTACAAAGTCCATTAATTCGTACACAATTATCTAATTAAAACACCTTGGTTTTTATGTTAATTTTAATGACTATTATTAAAAACAAAAAAAAAAACATACACGAAGATCACAGCGAGTATAAATAAGGTACATTGTGGTTTTTAAAGCTTCTATTTAGAAGAGATCTAGTAGTGATGGTGCTGAGACGAGTAGACGTGATGGCTGGGGCCGGAGTTTTGCACGACCGCGTTGAAACTGCAACCAAAACAAACAATCAGTTGAATATTATGACGAGATAATAGCGGTGAGACGGAACAGGTTCCGAGACCAGTTTGTTATCACGGCACCTGTTCACCGATACCTGTTGTCAGTCAGTGGCACATGGGTCGCACGAGTTCATTACTCATACGGTCTAGTGACCACTTACCGGTTTGACGAGCATGTGACTTAATACGATGTAATTTTACGACTCACATGCGTACAAACAAAGCTCCATACGCGGGTAAATATGGCAGGTCAGTACTGTTTTGCGCAATTGGGGGAAAGTTGCATTCTCATCAACAGTTCATCATTACGTATGCAGTTTGTGTTTAGATTCTATTTTACGTAATATTAGAACTTTACCCGTGAACCTTCGCTCGTGTGCAAGGGGTGTATTTTTGGTACCTAATAGTTTCCAAAGCTTTGCTTTGACTTGCCAGTCCCAAAATGCATGGTGGAGTAAAGTCATCAGTGCAAGAAAAAATCTGATTTCTCTGCTTTTTACCCGACTGCGCGACGCAAAGGAGGGTAATGTGTTTATCAGTCTATGTATGTATGTATGTATGTATGTTTGTTTCTATGTGGCGTTCTAGAGACCAAATGCGTAGGCCGATTTTGATAATTCTTACGTCAATCGATTCGTCTTAACCTTGCGAGTGTCACTAAAGACATAACAGTAATCAAAATTCACCACAGCGACAACCAGACGCCATATTGTCAAATTGAAAAAAAAAAAGTTGATGAACTATGTCAAGTGGGGTGTCGTTGAATAGGTATTTTAAAATCATCTTTAGGTTCCTTTTATCATTTTTCATTTTAATTAATAGTTTAGGATATATAACGATTTAAAGTTGCTTAACAAAGCAATCATTCTCGCTAATTCTTACTTATTGATTTAAGTTTTTATTTCAAGATTAACGATATACAAACAAAAAAACCGTGAAAAATGGCCGATTTTTAGCGTCTTCAAAAAGTTTGTTTTCCTCAAAACCTATCATGTGGGGTATCAAAATGAAGGGCTCGAAAAGAAGATTACGAAAACATATATAAATACATTAAAAACTAAAAAGTGAAAAATAAAAATAGTAAATTAAAAATTTAAAAAACCTGACTGCCATAAAACAACTAAAAAGTTCAAAACAAGAGCACTTTTCAAGCAGTCTGATGCAGTTGGTGGCATAAAATCTAAGATTTAACACAAATAATTGCCACCAACTGCATCAGACTGCTTGAAAAGTGCTCTTGTTTTGAACTTTTTAGTTGTTTTATGGCAGTCAGGTTTTTTTAATTTTTAATTTACTATTTTTATTGACTTGTTCTACCAATGTGGTTACTAAATCCACAAATCATTTATGTCCAGCAGTAAAATAAAAGTTGAGCAGTACAACTTACCCATGGTGATCATCAGCGGTGTAGGAGACCTTGCGGAAGGAGCCATCGGGCTGCAGCAGGGAGTATTCGCCCTTCACGACATCACCATCGCGAACCTCGTGCTGGGATTTGTGGTCGCCAGTGTGAGGATCCTCCACAGAGTACGAGTACTTGTATTTGGGGTGCGCCTGCAAAAAAACGAAAATTACTATAAGATCCTGCATTGCTTTTACCGAGTACGTAGTTCTATCTAATTTTTACATGTTGTTTTTATTACTGGTAGCTTATATTTTATATTACGTACATAGTAGTCCTCATGTCCGTTGCTGTAGTAGTCACCATGTACGCCAACAGGGGCAGCGATGGCGTGAGCGACGGGCGCGGCGTGAATGACGGGAGCGTGAACGATGGGGGCGGCGTGGACCAGGGGCGTGGCGTGAGCATAGGTGGCGAGGGGGGCCGCTGCGTAGTGCGTGTCGTGATGCACCAGGTTGTGCTGGGAAGACACCGTGTACCCGCCGTGCCCGGCGTACCCGCCCTGCCCGGCGTACCCGCCCTGCCCGGTGTACCCGCCGTGCCCGAGGTGACCAGCCCGGGTAACAGCCACCAAGACGCTGACTGCTAAAATCTGCAGAAATAAATTTTACTAAATTTTTTTTTTCACTTCCATACAAAGATTAATTTTCGGGAAAAATTCTAGAATACACTTTTCACTTCACTTTTTAACACGGGAAGATGACTTACTTTAGCGAACATTTTTGTGTGGGATAGGAGTGCGTGACTGACATACATATGATAACCAGCGGTCGGTTTTATAAGAATTGGCTCGGGTAGTCCGGTGGGGCGCCGAAAGCGCTCCGCGGCGCGTCCCCGCGGTCGCAAGGTCAGCGCGCTTTGTCTTCGACATTCTCGCGCTATTATCAAAATGATTGTTACTTAATGAAAATACTCTGTGAACTGCGATACTACACTTTGTTATACTAGGTCAATGCGTACAATGATACCTACGTTATTGTCGTTTGTGTGTCGCCTTTTGCAATTCAGTATTATTTTTTTCTTATTTTTTGGTCAAGAATATACACACATGGTAGACACATACATGTACACCTGTGTATTAATCAGAATAAATCTACGCATTTACCAAAAGTGAAAAATGATAACTTTTAGCTGTGATAACCCGAACTACAAACTAACTAAGCAATCAAAACAGAAAAGAAGACACTGCAATAAATTATATCATTGCCATGGCATTAACTGTAACTCGGTCACACGAACATACATAACATGTGGAGGAAAGATTATGTAGTAAGTTTCTATACAAATAACGTAAAATGGCTACGAGTATTTGCAAACATAAACGCGTGAAAAATAGAAAATCTATATTACATATTGAGAAAGTTGGTGCGGTGGTAGCTACTGATTTTAATTGTTTGTTTGAAAAGGAAATAAAAAATAATTAGAAGGAAATAATAAACTACATAATGGAACATAATCAGCTGACATAATTTGGTGATGTATAAATAACGTCCGACATAAACGATCCTAGAGCGGATATTGCTATAATCACCAAGCAGTCCAATTAGTGAATACATGCATTGAATACATACATGGTATACCATTAGTACACAGGTACTCACTTATCCTAGGTTTCATAATCCTCAGGAAAGTAACACTGGTCTTTTCTTAGATAAAATAACAAAGCTACAGTTCTTCAATCTGCAGGCTTTGTCCACAACTGCATACATTATTAGAGTTCTTCCATATTACGCTACTTTGAAACTTTATCGGTCGTTTGCTTTTCAATTTTCTTGATTCTCCTGCTTCTTCCCACCTGTTTTTTTTACAAGCTACAAGCAATGCATTGTAAATATTGGTTGAATTATCTTACCAACTTACAATTTTCTGTTTTTCATGGTATACTCTATAGGTATACTCTCTTCTTTTAAAGGCGTGTTTTGCAACTAATGAGACCCTTGATTGAATATAAATAAGTCTCATGGGCTCGAAGAAAAATATTTCTATTACCTACCTATTTTCTTTTGTATCACTAGCATGAACTTTTAGCACTGTCAGCGTTATGGTGTCGTAGGTATAGAAATTACAACAGCGCCATGTAGGCGTGTTTAGAACTATAAGTATCAACATCAAGGTTAAGTAAACTTTTCAAAGTGTGGGATTTGGCCAAAGAATCTATTTTTGACGATAATTATGTAAGTTGGGTATCAAAAAATATGTGTCGATACGTAACGTAGATGAATATATTCATGGGAGCGGTATATTGTTGACTTTCCGTACAAAGTACATAGTGTCAGTAGTTATGAACGTATCAGCGTACATTGTTTACATCTAGATTATGAGATTTTGGCGTCCATTGTCTAGCACAAGCGTATTCCCATCCCTTGAAACATTATTAGAATGGTTGTGTCGAAGAGATTATTGTACGCAGCGTTGATATGTACATACCTAAATGCATATTAAACTGACACACAACATGCATGAATACAGATAATAAGTATTACCTTTTTGCTCTATCAAAATCACATATATCCAGACAGAGGTGCAAGTTACTAAAACTATAGGTCGAATTACCTGGCACCCTGTATACTACACCTTGTAGAACAATTTCCCGTGTTTGCTCCATATGAACTTATTAATATTAATATAGTTGATAATTTTCCATTACGCAGTACTTATAAAATAAATTGAAGATTCAAGACAGCAAGAAGTAGTAGGAAGCGGAAGGATTAAATTACGTTAAATTCGGTAGTTGGTTTTTTATTTTACAAATTGTTTTCTGTAATGGTTCAATCCCAGTGCCAATGTTAATATTTATTAACATTTGCAAGTTTTTGGCTATTCATTTAATAGTCCATGGTCCAGACTAAAATGAGCTTTTATTTCTACAATTTATTAAAGGTAGCTCCAAAATAAAATAATTATTTGCTGGCAAACAAATGGTTTTCGGAAAAGTGAGACCATGACAATTTTTGTAAGATTTGTTTTTGAAGGGCATAATATCATGTATTTAGCTGAATAGTAGTTGTCTTACACAAGCGATATTACTGAGTGGTTAAATAGTGTTTATATTTTTATGGCCGGAATCACGCAAGCGCAACAGCCTTGTTATAAAATTATAATATCTGTTAAAATGTCGGCCTAGCGCCAAATAGTTATCTTTGTTAGGTAAATGTAATAATGTTTGAACTTGTCATGTTTGTAATGACACTTAGATACGCTAAGGGGTTCATAATTGTGGTAATTTGATAAATAGTCTGATAAACCAAGCCTGGGTTCAAATATTTCACAAGTCTTTATACTCTGAACTATTTATTATGAGCGTTGAATATTATGTGCTAAATGAGTAAAAAGTGCCTATACGGAATATACAGACTGTTATACATTGCTTTAAAATAAATAGTTTGCGTACATTTTTAGTCATTTCTAGAGTTTTTTGTAGGAATTCAAATATTTTTATCTTACAAGTGTGTGTTTTTTGCTCTTATGTGTTTTAAACGAGGACGTTATTCTAGGAGATCAATAAAAGAGCAAATGTACAGGTAATAAATATTTTAATAAATAATTATTCTATCGTCTTATTTGGTTTCAGCACGTCAGTGAAGATATCCACGATGAGGTTTATTAATACTGGTGATTTGCAGTTGCGGCGTGGATCAACGGAGCCGATGTGTGCACAACGGCGTTGAATCTGAAAAAATATGGTAAATATTAAATTTAGATCTTAATTTAATTGACATTATAAATGAAGAATTTACCAAGCAATCGACTAGAATTATTAAAAAAAACGATTGGGTAATATTTTTGCGATGTAAATAGTGACGTTAGAATACAGAAAATGAAATAGGTATTACTTTTGGAATTTTTGTTCGACTCTCGGATAACCCATAATGCAGTTGTAATTATCCAATATCCAATAGTTTCGTTGCATTACTAATCTTAAACCTCTTCCAAATTAGAAGGTATGTGTATGGTGGATTGATGATTAAAGAAATAATCGGAATATGAGGACTCCGCATGCAGGCGAGAAAGACTCTTAGGAGTCCTTCTTACAAAAAAATCTTTGACTTACCCGTTGTGGTCATCGGCGGTGTATTCGACTTTGCGAACGGAACCATCAGGCTGCACTAGCGAGTAAAAGCCACGTACTGCATCACCATCGCGGCTCTCGTGCTGAGACTTGTGGTCACCGGTGTGAGGGTCCGACACGGAGTACGCGAAGTCGTATTTGGGGTGAGACTGGAATTAGTAACATTAGAAATATAGTAACTATACTGTTAGGCTGGTTCGTACGATTTCTTTATCTTTGACATTATCATAGTACACTTCAAGTAGATTTTTATCTTGGGAATAATCTTACATGTTCATCGTGGCCTTCGTGTCCAGCGTAGGCAATTGGGGCGGCATACGGCAGGGGCGCAGCGTATGGCGCAGCGTAGGCGCCGCCGACGTACGGTGCAGCGTAGGCGCCGTCATATGGTCCAGCGTAGGCGCCATCGTACGGTGCAGCGTAGGCGCCATCATACGGTGCAGCATAGGCGCCGTCGTAAGGTGCAGCGTAGCCGGCTTCGTATGGCGCAGCGTAGCCGGCTTCGTATGGCACAGCGTAGCCGGCTTCATACGGAGCGGCGTATGGCGCAGCGTAGGGACCCCCGTCGTGACGGACAATGCTTTGGGAGGATACGGCGTGACCGTGCGCATGGACCGCCGCCAGCATCGCACCAAATGCTACCAGCTGAAGACATAGGAACAATTTTTTTAAATTAAGGCACTTCTAGTTTAAGATGGTTTATTAGCTTTAAAAATATGGAATACTCCATGTTATCAGTTCATGCACAATTTTGGTTGATGACGTTTAGAAGAACACTGTATCCAGTTATCCACACTTCACATTATTTTGTAAATTCACTTGTTTTAGGGTACGATTGAAATTTTGTTTTAGGTAATATTTTCTAAAAATAGAATAATTATTTAACTTACTTTGCTGAACATTTTGCTGTTGTTTAGATCAAAGTCAATCAATGATTGATGACAAATGGTGCTGACCGTGGCTTTTTATTTGAGTTAAAACTGAATAAGAACTAGTGGGGCTGACCACACCGCATGCGGACCTCGTGACAATGACAATAGTTAAGGTCGTCTTAAAAAACCGATTATAGAATCGCAATATATGTCATGGTATCGATAACCACCGTGGCCATGTTATGCAGTCTAAATGTGCATGTTTTGTTCGATTACACAAAAAATATGGTATGCATGAACAAAATTTTCAAGTGCGTCGGTGGATGAATGAAAGAGTGTCTCAAGTGTATTTGAAGCATGTGAATTGTGAACCTTTTGTGTTATGAGTTGACCATTGATACTATAGTCTGATACCAGGTTTGGCCGACTATACTACTTTGAAAGTCTGCTATTTATAAAATGCTTTGGGTCTGCTACAAATAATTGACATAATAACCACGCTTACAAATTACGGATCTTAGCGAATAACACTGTTTCTTATTATTTGTATAAATTCCTCAACTTATATATAATGATTGCCGAGTATTTCCTTACAGCTTCGAATCGGGTACGCGGCGCCTAATAAAATATAAAAATTTTAATTGTAGAGGACCTTAACCGCTTGGCTGCCACAGTTACAGACACAATAAAAAATCTATTATGTCTCGCGTGGATCTGCGTTCCGGACGGGTTAATCTATCAAGCAACGTGAGGTAGATTAAAAATTATATTGTTAGAGGACGCCGGCGTTTTCTCAGCGCGGATTGATGTTAAAAGGTGCAGAATCCATCATTTACACGGTGTCTAAGTCGACACTTAATTTAGATTACATCGATTAAAAGTAAGTTGAGATGCGCGGGTAAACGTTTGATCATTCTTTTCAAGTTTTTTTTTAATTATTAAAGAAGAATGTTTGTCACCACTTTGTAGTTCGATGCGAGCAAGGCCGTAACTACCGCGAGGTGCTACGTGATGCCAGTTTGAATGAACGAATAAAAAAAACGCCGCAACTATTATTGTTACTTAGTAGGTACCTACTATCCAGTGTTGACAAAAAACTGTCGATATTTATCATTCCGTACAATTATTATGCTGATTATAATATTTTTTGTAGATTTTGTGATGATAAAAGTTTAGGTTAGTAAAATTAAGGCTGTTTTTTTCTGGAGGTGCAGGAACAGTAACCGAAGATAAATAGCATAGTTAATCGCAGAGCGGTCTTATAACTTTATCAATAAGATATTGAAAACTTATATCTTTACCGCACTAAAGATGGCATGCAAGGAGATGCATTTCATCCAGGTTTCCTAAATGTAGGATCATCTGCACATTTCACTATAGAGATTTTTAACCGACTTCAAAAAAGGAGGTTCTGTATTCGTCCCGTATGTATGTATGTATGTAAGTATGTATGTATGTATGTTTGTATGTGCGCGATTTTCTCAAAAACTACTGATTCGATTTGGATGGGATTTTCACTAACGTAATCTACATACTTTCAGAAAGGTTTTAGTATATAATACATTATGTAATCATTCCTATGTACAAAGTTATAGGCATAAATGTACACACTCCGTAGAAGATTTACTGTTGAACGAATTCGTGAAAGTAATCTAACACGGGATAAAGAACTAAAAACGGAAAAATAAAAAACTTTTTTAACAAAAAATAACCGACTTCAAAAATCCACTACAAAGAAAATAATAATTTTGGTTTCGGAAGTCGGTGGCTTTGGTTTTTGTTTGCTTTTTTTTGCCACCGACTTCCGAAACCAAAATTATTATTTTCTTTGTAGTGGATTTTTGAAGTCGGTAATTTTTTGTTAAATAGTAGATTGTTATACAAGGGTGGAAAGAAATCAATTCCCATACGAGGTATTTAGACGCACGAGCGAAGCGAGGGCGGCTATAGTCCGAGTGGGAATTGATGACTTTCACCCGTGTTAAACACTCTACTTTTCATTTCAAATATAAGGAAAGTAAAAAATAGTAGTTTTTCTGTTCGCCACTTCATAAAATCATTGTAAATATTTAAGTATCTTTCCTTTTAAATTTCTGGCAAAAGATTTTCAATAACTGTATTGGCCTCGTCTTTAACGGAATTGGGGGTCGACATTTCAGAATCGCTTGAACTCATTTTTAATCAAATAATTTCGGTACAGAGTTAGTATCCCGCCAAATTATACATAAATAGTCTTTTTTAATTTAAATTTCAAATATGGAACACACCGCCCGCGTCACCGCCGCGGGCCATCCCACTTTAATAGGTATTTTTTTTAATTCACATTGGCCGTATACACTCACAAGACCGCAGCATTTTTTTTTAATCGATATTTTTCTTAATTATGTAAAAAAAATTATAGCCGACTAAATAACCAATTTTAGTTCTATTTTTAAAATTCATTCCCGCCCTAGGGAGGGAAGCAATTACTATGAGTCTTTCCCGCCCATGGGAGGGAAGCATCGTTTTCGACCCGCTGCTCTGATCAAACAAACACTACTTTCCGAGTATGAGAAATGAAAAAAGTTTTTTTTCATCTACGTTACGACTTTGGGGAACCAACTCAGTGCTAAAATGCTTATTCCTTGGCTTGTAAAGTGTTTAACATTCGCTTGCTCCGCGGTTTTTATAAGACATAAGATAGATTAATGCTTGTAAATGTATATAAAAATAACCCGAGTTCATACCAACCAACAATATATTTCAAATATAAAAATACTTTACATTCACAGACAGGCATTTATCATAGTTTATTGTATTCAATGCATAATTCAAATTGCAATTCACAATTTAAGCTGAGAATTCTATTATGTTCATACAAGGAAATAAAGGCTGAAATTCTTGTATACGAAATTCTTACATAATTCATAGCCGTTCTATTGTAATATAACTAAATCGGGTACTATGACATACGAGCGAAGTATTGAGCTATTTAGATTTATTTATGACAGTTATTGCAATTATTTAGTAGAGTTCCTGTACAGTTGATTGGAAAATATTAACGTAAGCTTAAGACAATAAAGTAATTATTGTGCGGTATTGTAAATAATTGAACACTTTATACTTACGTATTTTAATATTGACACACAAACGTACACGAAATCACTGGGTGATTTTCACTAATTAAAAGATCAGCATAAAACTTCGTTTCAATCAATCAATCTTTGCATTTCAGAAAAATAAAACTGATACAGAATACACTGTTTTGGACTCATGGCCTACTTGTTATCGATCAAGTATAAGTATTTTTGTTGTCCTTTTTAAAAAATCAGAGCAGCTTTAAAGTATTAAAATTGCAGATCTTATTGGTTTTAAAAAGGACATGATTCCCGGGTATACTTTGCGAAGCGGGGTATTCTAGTAATATACTAGATACTACTACTATACTATATAATACTACTACTATATAATACTACTTAGTTTAGGACTTCGTTTGCCGACCTTACACATTTATGGTCTGGTATACGTTCATCGGGTAAGTTCCGGTTATCGACTTTAAATACAAATGTTGTTCCAATTTTGTATTTAGTGCATATCCGAACACTTTGAAATAGACCCTTTTACTCCATCTACGTACCTATTTTAAAGAGTAGATTCGTGTCGTTTTTAGGTAGACTGAATCTTTAACATGTTTGATAACTTTTTTAAATTGTTGAAATCGTTATTATGATAAAAAAAAATGGTTAATCTTTTATTGCAAATATGCTCGTACGTTTAGTATTATTATTATATTATAAATTTATTTAATACTTTGTCACCTACTATAGTTATTTTATTTGGCAAGCTTAAGCGTAGTTTAAGCAATGTAATATATCATTTAAGGTGGTATTTATGGCGTGACCGTAATATTTATTGCCTTAATAAAATTATACCACTTGATTTAGTATCACCGACCCACGGAACAATTTGTCAAATAAAATAATATCAAAGCTATGTAGATAATGTTTGTCCTTATCATAATATTCTGAGCAAAAAATCCTTTGTTTTCAAATCGTTTAAGGCCGTGAACAGCCTGATTCGGTTTCCGATTGTCTGCTTCGACTCTCGGATCGGCGTCACTCGATACACGTCCGATTTTTAAATCTGCTTCTAGTAAACTCGGTCAGTTCATTTTGTTCCATCGTGTTGAACGTGTAAGTACTGAGTGTTCAAACGTTTATGGCGCAAACACCTTCCTATAAGGTATTTGGTTCAGACAATCTTACGTATATTCCCGGGCTAAATGTCATCGTTGTGGTCAAAGCTGTAAGGGAAATATTATAGTTAGTAATAAAGGGCAATTAAGGCTTTTGTGATTTCTATCCTGCGCTATAACCTTATTCAGGATTTTGTCAGAGTATACCATATACCGTATTATAGTTTTTATCAATTTATTCACACACAATACATATAAATGCATAAATAATTAATTACAGTATAGGACAAAGTTTCATACTAAAAATTGATGTACGGGTAGTAAGAATCTCCGTGGACGGGGGCGGGGTGCACCGAGGGGACTGAGTTGTGTACCACAGCGTTGAAAACTGAAAATGAGAAAATAATTATAAGGTTATTTGCCCGTGGCTTCATCCGCGTGGAAGTTGGAAGTCATTCCAAAGGAATGCATTACCGGAATAAAAAGTTAAAGCAAAATCATGGCAATCCGTTGCTTCACTGCTGTGTGAAAGAAAGTCAAATCAACAAACACACTTTCGCATATTTATGATAGGATTTCGGTTATTCTTTAGTCAGAAAGTTTTTTGTTAATTGGTACTTACCCGGGGTGGTCGTCAGCGGTGTATTCGACCTTGCGCACGGAGCCGTCAGCCGCCGCGCCGGCGTCACCGTTGCGGCTCTCGTGCTGAGACTCGTAGTCACCGGTGTAGGGGTCTGAGACGGAGTAGGTATACAAAGTCATATTTGGGGTGAGCTTGTAGTTTCAAATATATTTAAAACAAAGCCATAAACAACATTTTCAATATAAATAGATAATAATACACGTGTTACTAACGTGTGTCGTGGCCGTCGTAGTCGGCTACGAGAGCGGCATAGTATGCTACAGGAGTGGCGTAGTATGCTACGGGACCGGCGCGGCGTAGCGCAGGGGCACAACATGCGCTTCATCGTGATGCACGATGCTTTGGGAAGATACGTGACGGTGATCGTAGATGCTAGCGTTGGCAGTGGCCAACAGCCGAAAGCTATGATCTAACAGTTATTAGTTATTTCATGTTGCAATAGTTAAAAGCTCTTTTAATATTTAAAGATGTGAATAGTCCACATATCTATAATAACATCTTATAAGAAGAAAACTTCTTAACTAGATTTTATGGCTGATATTCTGATAAAAAAATGCTTTTAATGTAAACATTAAATTACAGTTTCTGAAAGTTCTATTAAACATTATTTTTTACTTCTTAGAAACTATACTTATACCGAAAGACCATTTTTTTATACGTATATACTCCCTTTTTGGTTGTATTGTTTAAATATCAAGTAGATATTGATTGATGTCAATGGACTCGCATTATTTGGTTTTATAGATCACGGTATAACCTACGTACTCGAGTGCGGTGGGGCGTATACACTAGACATGCGTGTGCGCACTTGACTTGTAACTTTGACATGTATCAAGGCCGCAGTTTCGATAATACAAATCTCCTGATGCATGTCTGTAACGACGTCGTTTAATACTTAGTACCTACTATAGCACGAAAGTATGCTCATATCGGGTAATAGTTACCTACTAGTATATAAAGCACGTGCTAAGAAACGAACATGCTGATTGAAATTATTATTGTAACCGATACGATCGTTTATTTGCTCGTCAAAGGAGTTTGTAAAAGAAGGTTGCATCAATTACGCTGCTGATATTGATTCGTTTTATTACTTTGGTTTTTGAACGGTACGGTAATTGTAAATAAAAGTATTTGTTATTATATCGTTTGCTTTATTGCACGTGTAATACGGTCATAAGCTCACCAAGTCGTCACTCTGTATTTAGAAGGTTCAATAACTTATCGTTCAATAGAAATTAAGGTCACACCATTAACAACAGCACACTAGGTAGCATCGAAAGTGCCATTTGCTATTTTTCACCTAAAATCGGTCAGTGGTTCGGAGTATAATTTTTTGTAGATGCTGAAAAATATGTATATGTTGCTTAAACCTATAAATTCGCTTCTGATTTTAGTACATCTGCGTTCTACATAACACATGTTTTTAGAAGCTAGGTATACCATATTATATGAATTCTGTGTACGTTGTCTATTTTATATAAGACTTAATATTTTTATATTACAATTGTATTTATTATATTTTGTTTTTTACTGAAAGAGTAGGCCTTCTTTCTAAGGACCGTCATTGTAAAAGTTCTCGTGGTCAACCTTATAAACCTTAGTTCATATTTATCCTAGAATATTGTTCGAAACTAAGGTATTAGAGCAGTATGTGTATCGTGTGAAGTTTCATCAGGATATAAAAGATTTATGTTAAATGAAAAACATAAGTTGGTATATCACATTTTATTTTGAACTCCTAAGGTCGATTTTTAAATCGTCAGATAAAATTTATTCCTATACTATATCAATTTCATAAAACATAATAAGATGTTACAGTGAAACCGATATAGTTTATCTATAGGAATAAATTTTATCTAGCGATTGAAAATTCGGCCCTCATTCACTCTCATTCAGTATATACAAAACAATAAATAGGCTCAATACAATCAGTTATCAATAATGATCACTCAGTAATGATGGTAAGCGTGTCCGTGGACGGGGGCGGGGTGCACCGAGGGGGCGGAGTTGTGTACCACAGCGTTGAAACTGAAAGTAAAGAACATTGTTTATTTAAGAATGTTGACAAAGGAATAGTGCATACTTTTTTTAAAATAATAAATTAGTAAGTATGTAACTTACCCATTGTGGGCATCAGCGGTGTACTCGACCTTACGCACAGAGCCGTCAGGTTGAGCCAGAGAATAGTATCCGTGCACAGAGTCACCATCGCGGCTCTCGTGCTGGGACTTGTGGTCACCGGTGTGAGGGTCAGCCACGGAGTACGCAAAGTCGTATTTAGGGTGAGCCTGGGGTAGTTTTAAGTCTCGTTAGAATCGCGCATTAAAAATGGAGACTTATACAGTATGTAACAAAAACCCTGTTGGACCCCAAAAGGGGTCATTATACTCATCATTATGAACAACTTTTGCTATGGGATCAACCCGGTTATCGCGAAAAAAAAAATCTGCTGCTCCATACATTTTGTTGAGTTATGTGAACATAAATGTATGGAACAGCTGATTTTATTTTCGCAGTTTCAGGGTTGGTCCCATAGTAAAAGTTGTTCATAATTATGAGTATAACGACCCCTTTTGGGGACCAACAGGGTTTTTGTTACATGCTGTATAAAGAAATCATAGATGTAACTTACGTATGTGTCGTGGCCGTTATAGTGAGCAGCGGGAGCGGCATAGTGAGCTACGGGGGCAGCATAGTGTGCTACGGGAGCGGCATAGTGGGCAACGGGAGCAGCGTAGTGTGCTACGGGAGCTTCGTAGTGCAGGGGTTCATCGTGACGGATGATGCTCTGGGAAGACACAGCGTGGCCATGGCCCAAGTAACCAGCGTTGGCAGCGGCCAACAGCGCGCTCAAAGCTACGATCTGAAAGTAACACTCAACTTTAGACTTTTGGTTTACTTGAACTGTTAAAGGAGTCAGTTTTCACCATTTTATTTACTAGTGTAAACCAGTTTATAAGCTAAGTAGGTACTTTTACCACCTCTGGGTAAGTTTCGTTTAACTTATTTGGCAGATAATTTCATACAAATTCTGTTCCATTTTTGGATTTATCTGGTAAATAGTGTTAAATCCGGAGACTCAAACTAGTCGTTAGTAATTTAAAATTCCTTTAGGGTACACTCACTTTGTTGAACATTTTTGTTGTATGATTTGCAACGGTCAAATGTTGTATGATATTGTTATAATTGTTCTGTCGTTTTATATATGATACAAAGGCATGTGCGCCGGCGCGGTGGGGCCGACAAATGCGTGCACTTGACTTTGAATACTTTGACAAATCTCAAGGTTGCAGTTACAATAATAAAATTGTATCAGAAATATTTTCGAATGAAAAGTTCGCAACCTTCTATTGAAAGGCTGTTAAAAGTTTTGTTGGTTATTATTTATCGACGATTTAAACACATTTTTAGTAGATTACAGGGAGGGTATAAGTTTTAGGGTGGATGTCAAATTACCTATGTTCTACAATGTATGTTTTAGACTGACATGTTGAAAATTTTTTTGTATCTATCTGTTCTAGTAGGAAATTATGATTCTTGGTATTTTGAAGGAATGTATTCGAGTATTTTCCTCATAGGCTTTTTAAGGTTTACTGAATGAACCATTCAATTAAAAAGACGGATTTCGAATAATGGGATACAGTGGTCGGCGTTCTTTATCTTTCAATTTACATGTAGAGTGTTTGCTCATAGATGGAGCGCATAGAAATAAATTGCAAAAAGTTTTTTATTTTTTGGTTTAATATTAGCTAATCTAATAGCATAAAAAGAAAAAAAAACGATTTTAGTAAATTGGGTAAAAAGGGCATCGTTTGTGGTATACGATGAATTATGCTAGAGTTCATAAATGTACAATAATAATTATAATTCTTTTTTGGAATAAAAGGTAGCCTATGTATTATTTCAGACTATAATCTATCTGTGAGCCAAATTTCATCCAAATCCGTCTAGCCTTTACAGCGTGAAGAAGTAACAAACATACACACACACACTCACACACGCAGAAACTTTCGCCTTTATAATATTAGTGTGATGTAATGTGATTAGTGGGATTAGTAATTAGTATATTAGGATTAATAGAATTTTATGTGATATTCCTAATTAATACTGATACACTAATAAGAAAAATTGCATAATGTCACATAGTTACCTTTTAAGGAAACAACATAGATGTTTTTATTTCTCGCTCGTTTCCGATAACTACTGATGGACGATAATATAATGTTACACACTCTTTGTATGGGTTTACTAATCCAGCCAGCCTGAGTTTGCA
Organism: Thalpophila matura; assembly: GCA_948465475.1. NCBI lineage: Eukaryota > Metazoa > Arthropoda > Insecta > Lepidoptera > Noctuidae > Thalpophila > Thalpophila matura. The sequence continues at coordinate 12,674,956 of OX419181.1, forward strand.
TCAATCAGTCCAATCAACATAAGTCATTGATTTTCATTTAAGTCATTCATGCGCCTAGCCCTTTCCTAAACTAAGTTGGGGTCGGCTTCCAGTTTAAGAAAGAAAGAAAATGCATTTACTTGCGTCGATATGGCGCACATAAATAAAGAAAAAAAAACAAACTGCTAGGGAAAATATGCCATCGCTCAGAGTGATGCTGTAACCCGTATGGGTTTACAGCATCACGCGGAGCAGAGCCACAGCGCTGGTTTTCAGCGGATGCGGAAAACTAGATGCTAGATGCGGTTGATTTACATGGAGCCAAGGCCGTAGCCAGGATTTTGTTCAGGGTGTGGGGGGGGGGGAGGCAAGCAAAGCATACATAGATGAAAGGTGTATGAGATGATCCCCTTAGGGAGAATGCTCGTAGTTTAAACGATATCTAACTTGACGCGAAATAATCAATTTCTTTATAAAATTATTGACCTACTTTTCGGTTCGGGAGTTGCTAGGAGGTGCAGCTGCCCCTCCTGCCTATACCTGGCTACGCCCATGTATAGAGCGACTGTCATCAGTGTCATGTCATCTGACCTCTTCAACCCAAATATTGGGTAATACCGGTATTTGAGACCAGTTGTCGGATTTTCAGACTTATTACCCATGACGACTTGCATAGATATTCGTAAGTTTGTTTGTAAAAGAATTTTCATGATTTTGAAAAAACTGTACTAGTTAGGAACATCGTATTATTTTTGGTGCAATATTTGGGTCAATTCCTATCAACTCTAATTATTTCAGATTTTTCATTCCGTAAACTTCGGGGAATGGTATTTTTTCAGACATTTTTCATCATATGTCGAAAACTGTGAGACATAAAATTAAATGAAAATATATTTTGAAATGTGCAGATCAAGCCCTTTCATATGATATGTCATTTGACCCAGTAGTACTTTGAAATTTTGGACCCCCACTCCGGCCCCTTTTGCAATGAAAATAATAATATTTTTTTAATTTTTTCATTTGCAATAAAGTTGGACAAGCATTCTTTATACCTGTTCCAAATTTCAAGTCGATAGCATTAGTAGTTGCTGAAATAAGCAGGTGTGACAGACAGACAGACAGACGAAGTCGCACCATAAGGGTTCCTTTTTTAGCATTTTGGTACGGAACCCTATAAGTACCTACTTAGAAAAACTTCACATGCCGAATTATTTCAGCCAATACAACGAATCTATTTTACAGTTTTATCCTTAGATGACTAATTTTATTTCTGTATAAAACAAACTGAGGGCGGACGGTATTAAGACTTACGAGAGGCCTTCATTGATCCTTAAAGGTAAAATCCGAACACCTGTGACAGAAACCGACTACAGCGGAAGGCGATAGCGGCAGAGAACAAACAGTACTGGAGGTGACAGGCGACAGTGTCGCCGCGCTAAGAATGTACCTTCATATAATCTCGAAGTCATAGAAGATATTTAAGCACCACTAGTGTCGCTTGCAGTCGGCGGTCCCGATCTCCGGTGTCGGAATTTTACCTTAAGGTAGTGGGTGACGAATAAAAAGTAATTTGAGTGTTATAATAAAAATGTTGTGGAAAATATAGACCGATCTTAAAGTAGATCGAATTTAAAGTAACAGCATCCTGTCGGTTAGCTAATTGTTACCAATCGGTATAGTAACGGTAAGTGACCAGTAAACTTAAAGATTTTAATGAGCTGTTGTAGTCCAGTTGTAATACAGACGTTAATTTGTAGGTACTGTAACTCACTCTTGCACATCGAGCATATGAGCTTCGATACTCTGAGGTACAATCGTATTTATACCAGTATATTCACTGAAGTGAATATACTTCTAGATATAGTTATAGTTCAAGATTTTCTAAACGAACGATGGCGTTAATCTACAAGGTAATGTATTGATCGGATATTGATTTTGACATATTTATTAGTTCTGGGATAGGGCATACAATTGTCAATAAGTAAAAGTAGTATTCTGGTAGAGTCACAGTGTATTTAAAAATCGCATATCACAGTCATTATGTACAAAATAATAAATAGGCACAATACAATCAGTCATAGATGATCACTCAGTAATGGTGGTAATCGTGTCCGTGGACGGGGGCGGGGTGCACCGAGGGGGCGGAGTTGTGTACCACAGCGTTGAAACTGAAAATAGCAACAAGACAACATTAATAACGGTTTCCAAATAAGTTGTGGTTAATAAACTGTATAATTTTATGCTATTCCTGTTATAATAAATTAAAAAACATGACATACCCATGATGGTCGTCAGCGGTGTACTCGACTTTGCGCACGGAGCCATCAGGCTGCACCAGGGAGTAGTATCCGTGCACGGCGTCACCGTCGCGGCTCTCGTGCTGGGACTTGTGGTCACCGGTGTGGGGGTCAGCCACGGAGTAAGCGAAGTCGTATTTGGGGTGAGCCTGGATTATTTACACAGGTTAGATTAAATTCAGACACAAGCGGATAACATGTGCTGACAACAAAAATTGTACTTAGGTACTTACGTATGTGTCATGGCCGTCGTAGTGGTCTACGGGGGCAGCGTAGCTAGCTACGGGACCAGCGTAGTGAGCTACGGGAGCAGCGTAGTGAGCAACTGGCGCGGCGTAGTGCGCTACAGGAGCGGCGGCGTAGTGTGCAGGTTCATCATGACGGACGATGTTCTGGGAGGACACAGCGTGGCCCAAGTGACCAGCGGTGGCAGCGGCCAGCAGCGCGCTCAAAGCTACGATCTGAAAGTATCACCGTACAGCGTTAAATTCTTTCTAAAGAAAATCGAGAAACTTAGAAACTTCACGTGTATTTATTTGTAACTTTATGACTTCTTGATAATATAAATAAAATAACTAGGTATATTTACTTTGCTGAACATTTTTGTTGTTTAGTTTGGAACAGTCAAGTGTTGATTGATGTCAATGGACTTGCTGAATGGTTTTATATACTAATAGCATAACCACATGCGCCGGCAGGGTGGGGCGGAGAAATGCGTGCGCGCACTTGACTTTGAATACTGTAAAATGTCTCAAGGTCATACTTATAATAAAAACTGTTCTACTCGCATAATCGATTGTAAATTCGTTTTGACATTTTCAGTGACTAGTGATCAGGGTTTTTCCTTCACTTTGTATGTCTACTATTCGGGTAAATATGATAGACGACATATAACTTACGAAGTTCTATCTATCTATTAGTAATAAAATATGTGCTTACTATTATTAGGATATATTAAGTAGGTAAATAATACATTTAAATATGTCTTACACGTTATGGAATTCGAGAATTTATCTTAAAACTCTTTAAAAGTACGAGTATAATGATCCCACTCGCAACCTTTCTTAAGCTCCATTAGTAATCAGTTGCTTCTAGGCAAATCTGCCCCATCGTCGCCCTCAACATTGCTTATCATCATGTGAGATAATGCTCAAACGCGAGCCTATGTAATGAAAAAATAAAAAAGGGTTGCGTCATTTTTTAAGCAGCAATTGTGGTTGCCAAGCGTGAGGTTCTGGTTTGATCTAATAAGTTTATGGGTGGTCCCAATAATTATAGCATTACGAGTAACCTACTTGCAGCCATACTTGCTACCTGTGAAAGTATCAAATATGCGATAAGAATAGTTTTATGATGATACAAGAGCGGTGGCCCAGTGGTAACGGCCCCAACTTATGAGTAAAAGGTTCGCACCTAGGCAGGTGCTCACTGTCCTTAGCGAAATTTATTTACAACTGCCTACCGACTACAAGCATCATTTGTATTTTTTTAAATATATACTTTAACTTAACAGACACACTGTCACTGGACAGGGAAAGGGTTAAGTTAAGTACTTGAGTGCAAAGTTAGGAATAAAGTGAAATTAATAGACCACAAACCAACGGCAACTTTTAAAATATTATAAAGCAGGTTATTTTTTTAACTTGTACCTAGTTATTTAGGTACCTACTTAATTACAAAAATCTGAAAGCATTTCTTAGTATCTCGATTGGAATTTCTTCTTTATAAAAATATCCTGGTTCCCTCTTCCGTATAAAAATAAGCAGGTTTTTAAACTTCTCCTTATAGGAGAATTTTATCGGTTAGGTAGATAACTAACTAACACAAATAAAAAACTACCACACGTAATGTATTTACATTACGTAGTTTTTTATTTGTGATATGGCAGCAAAAATACATTTACGTGTAAGTCCCGGTGTCAGTCTTGATCACAAACGTCACCTGCGCACTAGCTGATTTTCGGTCTCTTTGGCGGAATGAAGAAGACGGCGGGTGCCGAGGCTGCAGGCGATTGGTTCGTCAGTCGATGCTCGTCGACTAATTGGACCATTCTCTATTACGACTGTCTATTGTCTATTGGACGGAAAATGTACATGCGCGATGTGTGATCATCTTTAATGCCGGTATACCTACCAGTAAAAAGGGTTGAAATTGGCTTGAGCCTTGGCTTTATACCGGTGCGATCTTTGCACTACAAAAAAATGGCAGGATCTGTGGAATCCATTATATTCTGTAGATTTCACTTCTGTGACTTGGTGTTTCGATTGCGGCATCTATACAATCAAATTACGACATAGCTACATTGCTATTTAAAAATATATAATTATATTTTAATAAACAGCATGAAATAATTGCTACTTTCAAGAAACTATGCAATCTAATTATTCATTGTTGAAATAAATAAATATGTATGTATATTTCATATTGCACAAAACTATAATTAATTAGCCTCTGCCTCGTTGGTTTCGTGGTTGCAAGCGCGACTGTTGTGCGTGGGATCCTGGATTCGATCCCCGGGCTGGGCGAAGGGTTTTTCCATTAGGAAATTCTCAGTAGCAGCCAGTCTGTATTTATTTATTCACACATCTCTATCTAATCCTTCGGGGAATGCAGGCGTGATGTTATATTAATAAACGTGTATTATTGGGAACGATTAAACATCGTGATGTATATGAGCTAATGAGCTTTTCGCTCTCTGTTATCACGGCGATCTCTATCTACTTAATTACTGTGCATTGGTTTAACAGTAACATAATGTTAACTTTGATATAATACTGTGTGTACGTTCGTGTGATTTAGGTATAAATAATAATAATATATTAGTATCTTCAAATCACACTTTATTTTTGAATCTCATCTCATATCACATTTGTATACAATAATAAATAGTCCTGAAGTCATCGATAATAACTCAGTAATGATGGTAAGCGGGTCCGTGGACGGGGGCGGGGTGCACCGAGGGGGCGGAGTTGTGTACCACAGCGTTGAAACTGAAAATAATAGGTAATTTGAATACTACTTGAAAATTTGTGAAATGAAAAACCTCTGTGTTCTTTATAAGCCATGGTTTCATAACAGATAGGTATACGAGTATATGGGGCTCAGTAGTTTTTTTATATCGTCGGTGTTAAGACACCATTAACAACTTACCCATTGTGAGCATCAGCGGTGTACTCGACCTTGCGCACGGAACCGTCAGGTTGAGCCAGAGAGTAGTATCCGTGCACAGAGTCACCGTCGCGGCTCTCGTGCTGGGACTTGTGGTCACCAGTGTGAGGGTCAGCCACGGAGTACGAGAAATCGTATTTGGGGTGAGCCTAAAAAGTGAACAAGGTCTGTAAATGGATTCTCAAAGTCTCAATCGAACCATTTCCTTGGTTGCTCCCATCAGAAGAGTGGATGACTTACGTATGTGTCATGGCCGTCGTATTGAACTACGGGGGCGGCATAGTGAGCCACAGGGGCGGCGTAGTGGGCGATGGGCGTAGCGTAGTGTGCTACGGGAGCGGCGTAGTGCAGAGGTGCAGCATGGGTTTCATCGTGACGCTTTGGGAAGACACGGCATGGCCAACGTGTCCATGGCCGTACAGGCCGGCGCTGGCAGCGGCCAAGAGGGTGCCGAAAGCTATGATCTGAATAAATCAATTTGTTTATTAGTACATTGTCACTAATAGTTCAATTGCAGAACAAGGCTGACTGTCGTGAAAAACCCCATGTAGAAATTCCATATTTTATTATTATAATTATATTTAGGCGGTACACTCACTTTGCTGAACATTTTGTTGTATTGTTTGTTGCAATCATGTGTTGATTGATGTCAATAGACCTGCTGTATGGTTTTATAGAACGTGGTCAGAAAATATGGTGGTGCGGTGGGGCGGAGAAATGCGAGCTCGTACCTTGACTATGTAACTATGACAACGCATTTCAGACCTTGTAAGTTATAGTTCCGCCATAAATGTGTGACGGGGTTGTAGTGTATGAAGTGTTAAGATTAGTGTTGTTTGTATAAGAAGTGCTTTACGATAATGTTTATTTTATTAAATTAATTTTATTTCGTCATGATATTGTTACCAAGTTTTTATTTTGTCGAGTTAAGTATTGTGACTGCTTTGGTTTGTGAACAAGATTGTTTTTCAGAAGGTGTACTTAGTTTAATTTACTTTTAATATTGTTGTTCGGTTTAATATTTAGTCAACTAGACAGTGACATAGCATCATTACACGATAAAGTAAGGAAAACATTATCTTATAAGTGGTCCGTGATTTATTTTCAATGCCGTTTATTGCGCGCTATTTACAACCAAAAATTTTACAAATATTACGTTCAATTTGTAGTTTCTTATTTTTAACTGACTTCACGATACACTCTGTATAGTTGAACTAACAACCATCCTGAACTAACAACCATCCTTTGTCCAACGTAACCAGTAATTACCATTGATTGCTGAGGAACTAAACTTAAAATAATAAAATATGTACCAATTGTACAACATGTCAATAAATCGAATCTTTGCGAATCACTAGGACGATTGCAAAAGAATGTTTGGAATCTAGGAAAGCTTCAAGCTCATCTTAAAGGCGTCTTAAACGCGACGGTTGACGGAGCCCCGCTATGCGTGCTCATTTGCCCCCGTCATCTCCGTTATCCCTTTGAACCTAACCTATCTATGTCGGATTTATGCAATAATCCTGCTAATGGCTCGTATGATTACGAAATTCTTTCTTAGATTCTAAATTTTTTGATTATCCTACGACATATTTAGGATATTCATAACGTTTATATTCCTAGTGCACCAAAATGTACCCTGTGAAGTATTTAGTAATGGTTCGCATCGAGTGCATATTTGTTTAGGTTTTCATGCATAGAATTGAACGAATAAAAAGTTGTATGTGAAGTGGAACATGCTTTTCATTATAACATTATAACGACTCATAAAAGATTTCACGTTTCTCACATATTTGTTGCCATCATTGTATTATTTTAGCAAATAAACTGTATATCATAATGACAATAATATACATAACATTACGTCTGTATTTCCCGATGTGTTAATCACAGGTAAACAGTACACCTACCTTCGCCAGTTAAGTTTAAGTTATAATAACCCATATTGCCACGTTTTTTTATTAACTCGCTTTCTTATCTGTCTGTCTGTTCGGTACAAATTATGCAATAAATTTTTCAAGCACTTAGCCTATCCCTACTTAACCTATACCTATGTAATTTGGATGACAATGCAATAATATGGACTAAAAAGTAAAATAATTATTAGATTTTTAATTTTTTAAAACCACGTTTTTAAAACGGCCTAAAAAGTATAAAATAATTTCTAATTGAATGAAAATTGTGGGGCGCATGCAATTGATACTATTAAGATAGTAAGATGGGTTATAATAACCCATGTCTTAATAATGATTATGGTTTTACTATGGTGTTGGCATGTATTGGTTGACTTTATGTGTATACCTTGGTATCTAGCGATGAGGATCTTGAAGCTCCTGTAATGTAACATATCAGTCTGCATTTATTTGAATACACATTATATCTTCAATTCAAGTTTTTTCATTCCGTATTCCAAACACCGTATCAATTTATTACGTACCAAGAAAATAAAATCGTTTAAAGTATCTAAATGAAATCCAGTTTACACGACGATCTTTAACAAGGAGAAGCGATATAGGGGTCGACTTGATGCGGCTGGATGAAAAACAAGGTTATATAATTATAAGTTTGTTCACTGCTGGGCCCTTAGGACAAACTTGAGCCTAAGGCTTAAGACATCTAATATTTTCGCAACTATTATCTTCATAGCCAGTGTAGTGTCAAAAGAATTTTAGGCAACACGGTCCCACAAAAAAATATCCTGGTTTTCAAGGAAAACTTCTAATACCTATCAGTGGCAAAGGCTTCATACAATTCGATTCCTACCGGCTTCCCTTTGAAAAACAGCATTGTCAAAATAGTAGTCACACTACAGGTATAAAATGCACAACACATTAAAATATTACAAAAACGCCTACCTTTATTTTTTCTTTTAATTCCGACATCAAAATAAATATTGCTAATTATAATACGGCGGCGCTGCGTCGGAATTTGAACTAAAAAGTCTTACGGTCGGTTGCAGAAAGATAATTAAATTTTAATGGAGACATTACCCATACAATTTCTATCGTTAAAGTCTCCTTTAAAACTTAATGACTTTTTCTGCAACTCAGTTAATGTCATGACGTCACATCAAGTCATGTAGCACCGCTACGCAAAGGGCCTCGGGAAGCCGATATTTTACGGATTATGACAGAGATAGAAATAGAAAAATGCGTAGGCGAGAACGAGATAGAACGGGTGTCTACGGTGAGCTACGGTGCTACGCTGTAGCTGGCTACGGCGCGGATACAAGAATGTATTTTAGTTCCATTTTGTAACTAGATGGCGTTGTTACTTTTTAAATCGTGATATGGTTTCGTTACCATAAGAGGTTAAGATTTTTTTTTTTTTAATTTTAAGCTCAATTATTAAACTAATCTGTATACACTTGGCTAGCTGATTACAGATTATAGTAACCTATAGACTTTAAACTTTTAAAGTAGTGTAGTGTATAAGAGTTTCATTTGAGACTGGACCCCAGAGCTTGTTCATCACCCATCACTGTTCATGGTCGTTACGAGTCGGATACCACTAGCCCTATTGTAAGTACTAGTGCGACTGTTTTTGTCGTTTTTTGTCGCTATATACCACGAAGTTTATGATAGAAAAAATAGAAGATAGTGAAACGGTCTACAGTCACAGAATGACACTGTCGTTTTGTTAAGTAAACAAGGATTAGGTTTTCGTGGCCAGGTAAGCATTTGTAGCTCGGCTGCCCTCTTACAAAAGTTAACCCTTCGCACTGATACCTATATCTATCGATTATCACTAACACCAATTTATTGTATATTTAACAACACTGTTGGCACAGTAGCTATGTGACAGGCTTCGGGCTATGGATCGCCGTGGGTGTAATTCGATGAAACAATACAGTAGTGGCCTACTATTAAAAAAGTACTAATAAATTATTTTATTTCAAAGAAGGAATAGGCACAACAAAAAAGTAAAAGCAAAAATAATTTGTCAATTTTGTAGATGTTTCATCAGTTTTTTTGGTGTTAATTGTCTTTTTTCAAATAGTTTACAGATTCACAATAAAAAAAAGTAGTCAACATCGTCATTATTTGTATGTTCTACAGTTAGTTGTTCCAGATGTAGGAGATTTGAGTCAATATAAACACCGAAAGGAATTTCTCAGTTCGAGGCGAAGTTAACAAACATCTTCATATCTGAAGATTTTTTAACATTGCCCCAATATGGCTTATCCATTAAACTTGGATATTGTGCATTCATTTATTATAATACTGAAAGAAGTATAATACTGCACTTACTTAAAGGTGAAAACGGAGTTAAAAGTACAACAAGAATTATACTAATAGTACATAATTCTGTTAGCCAACAGAGATAATTTTTCAAAGGATATTATTTTTTTAATATGCCAATGATTTTTATACTTAATAAAATTGAAAAGAAAACATTTCTTGTCATAAATATGCAAAGATGATGAAGTGCAAGAGCCTTATGTATTTTGCTATTCAATGTATGTTTCTGAAGACTTCTTTAGTAGTGAGATATGGACAATTGCTCAGAATCAAATAAAATGAATGAATAAAAATATTATCACATTATGTTTATTTACAGATTGTTTGTTTTTCTTTGTTATTTACAACAGAATAAATAGGCACAATATAATCAGCTATTGATTACTCAGTAATGATGGTAATCGTGTCCGTGGACGGGGGCGGGGTGCACCGAGGGGGCGGAGTTGTGTACCACAGCGTTGAAACTGAAAGTAAAAAACATTGTTTGTATACAGAATGTTGACAAAGGAATTGTACATATACCATGATAGATATGTGTAGCTTACCCGTTGTGGGCATCAGCGGTGTACTCGACCTTACGTACGGAGCCGTCAGGTTGAGCCAAAGAGTAGTATCCGTGTACAGAGTCACCGTCGCGGCTCTCGTGCTGGGACTTGTGGTCACCGGTGTGAGGGTCCGACACGGAGTATTCGAAGTCGTATTTGGGGTGAGCCTGGAGTAGTTTAAGGTTCAGTTAGAGCTACATATAAAATTAGTTAAATACCTTGGAGCCGACGAAATAGGTACTTACGTATGTGTCGTGACCGTCGTAGTGGGCTACGGGTGCAGCGTAGTGCGCTACGGGGGCGGCGTAGTGTGCTACAGGAGCTGCGTAGTGGGCAATCGGCGCTGCGTAGTGTGCTACGGGGACAGCGTAGTGCACGGGTTCGTCGTGACGGATGATGCTCTGGGAGGACACAGCGTGGCCATGACCCAAGTAACCAGCATTGGCAGCAGCCAACAGGGCGCTCAAAGCTACGATCTGAAAGAAAAGTTTAATTTTAGTATTCACGTTGAGGGCAATTATTCTGAGGTAAGAATTCTAAGATCTTACTAGCTAGATTACGTGATTTTCTTCTAACAAAGCTCATGGCTTACGCTTATCAAAAGTACATTTAACACTTACTTTGCTGAACATTTTTGTTGTATTGTTTGCAACGATCAAATATTGATTGATGTCAATGTACTTGCTGTGTGGTGTTATATATTAAACACAAAGCGTGCAAGGACCGGTAGTGGGGCGGAGAAATGCGTGCGTGCACTTGACTTTGATAATAATATCACATGTTTCAAGGTCACTGATTCAATACTAATAGATGTCAAAAATGTATAATACCTAATGAAACCATTTTATGGTACGGTATATAGAATTTTGATGATTAGATTTATGTACACCATACCAATAAGATATCAAATGATGTAAAATGTTTCCATTATAAAGAACTTGATTTTATAAATACTAAGCTGTTGTCGTCTGTATCATTTTCTCTTATACCTGTAATAATAAATAACTGGATGGGAATATCAAAATATAATAATCCTATTCATAGCGTATTTTTAAGTTAACATTTTTTTATGCCTTAATTTATCGTAGTTTACCTAGAGAATAAAGGTACCTACCTTGCGGAACAGTATTCGGTAAATTCTGTCGTTACCTTTACCATTTTAACCATTTTGGTTTCAGGTCATTATGTTTAAAGTAATAAATAAATGTTTGAATAAGTTCTGTGATTGATTAATTCAAGATCAGACATGTTGAAATATAATATGTTCCTAAGAAGGTGTAAAGATGTACGATATTTTTTCATGCAGTTCGACAAGCTGGCGGTTCACTCGGTGGTAACTGGTCATCGATGCACATGGACATCTGCAATACGAGAGACAAGGTGCTGTTCACTGGGCAAGGGGCTACCTCGGCTGGTTTGGCAGTAGTGTCAACGGCACGCTGGCCGCACGGTTGTCGCAGTGGCTGAGAGATTGGCTGCTGCGCGACGTGTCGCGGGTTCGATTCCCGCATTGCACATAGGTCTAGCTGTTTGTGTATGTGAAATTTGTGTTTGTAAACGCACCCACGACACAGGAGAAATCCTAGTGTGGGGCAAAGTTTTTTTTTAAAAAAAAAAAAAAAAAAACCTAATTTTGCATTGTAGATAATTTCGGGCTCTATTTGAAGAATGGCTCTGCCAATATTCAACATAAGGGCCGTAACATCGTTTGCGAATTTTCTGCATAACATCATTTTTTTACGGTACCTCACAAAAAGAAATCTAACGGTGAAAAATCGCAGCTCCAAGGTGGTGAGGCGCAGCAGAGTGCCTCATTTTAACCAAAACTATTTTTCGAAATTGGCACTGTTTTTGCTATACCTACAGCGGTTACTTTGGTACCTAATAAATTTCCAATATTTCCTAACATATTTGATCAAGCGTAAATCAATTAATTTTGTCTCACGGAAATAAGATACATATTTTTTGAAAATATTTTGACCAGAAAAGAGTTTTTAGTACCGTATCAAAATAAGTTATATGATTTGAAAAAATCTGTAGATAGCCGATCACCAAGACAGATTCACCAAGTGCTCGCCCTACTACTAATATGGTCTAACTGATAATTTTTAAAACTCAACCCCTAACCGGGTTTGTTTTTTATCCAAGTATAATAATATGTAGTAGTTCTGATGCAACTGAAATCAGGCGCAGCAGCTAGTATTAAATAAGAATGCTATATTTTTTTATTTGACCAGCCGATAATATTATATTGGTGCTAGCTACGCTTCAGCTTGGCGCGTAGCAAGACGTTTGTGCTACGCCTGTGGATGTGTGACTTTTCTGAGCTAAGCGAGTACAATGTAAATAAGTTATAAAGTTATATATTTTTAAACCAATACGACAATTTTATTAGAAGTAGGTGAGTTGTAAGTTAGATTTCTTTACAATGTTATCAAATTGCAACGCTAATTATAAATGTGTTAAAAAAAGATTTTGGAAATATTTATTTTTCCATTTTGCTGAATCACTTGCTCAATTTACTTTTTTCGTTAGTCACTTTAGATGAGATATGTATAAAATTAAATACTGTACAGTACTGTGTTAATACATTTTGCTGCCGAGCTCTAAAAATTGGTTCCGTCAAGTTCCGTGTATAATAAATATTTATATTTGTCGATAAAATTAATTATCTCTATTGAGTCTCTATACTTTACACACTTTTGTAACAATAGTAACTATGCAGTGTCCGATTTCGAATTACTACGTTGAAGTAATCGCCGAGTAGTTCTGTAAAGTAACTATCTATGTTTTAAGTAGACGTAGGTTTGAGTAGATATATGAAAACTTGAGACTTTTGTGAAATAGTCATGAATCATTGTAGATTCGTTTTTCATGAGCCATTGCTCATAGACTCCAATTTAAACAATTTGCAAATATATTGTTTTGTGGCAATGAGCAACATAAAAAGGAGTGGCCCGAGTTTTGCAATTTATATAGTAGCAGATAAAGTATCATCAATAGGTAATTTTGGACATGAGGTGGTAAAAATAACCAACTATAATAATTATGTTTTTACAGTATGTTTATTTCCAGTAAGTATTTACAAAAACAATAAATAGGCACAAATTAAACAGTCATCCACGATCACTCAGTAAGCAAAGTAAGCCTGTTCGTGGATGGGGGCAGGATGCACTGAGGGAGCGGAGTTGTGTACCACTGCGTTGAAACTGAAAAAAAAAACATTTTATATCGAAATAGTAAATAACATTACATTTACTTCCAGAGCTTTGTATGGAAGCAGAGTGAACAACAACTCAAAACCATAAATTTCGACTGATACAGAAATTAGTCAATGATAGTGACTGTTAAGCTTTATTATTTCCAAATCTCAAATGAAAAAATAAAATTTTTGAATAGTCGAAGCTTACCCATGGTGGTCATCAGCGGTATACTCGACCTTGCGCACGGAGCCATCAGGCTGAACAAGAGAGTAATATCCGTGCACAACGTCACCGTCGCGGCTCTCGTGCTGGGACTTGTGGTCACCGGTGTGAGGGTCCGACACGGAGTACGCGAAGTCGTATTTAGGATGAGCCTGGAACAATTTCAATTAAAGTTTACTTAATTCTTCATTTCGGGATAAGGTAGACAAGATAGGCATCGTAAACGTCACATGAATAACTTACGTATGTGTCATGGCCGTCGTAGTGCGCTACAGGGATGGCGTAGTGTGCTACGGGGGCGGCGTAGTGTAGAGGTACAACGTGAGCCTCGTCGTGGCGTACAATACTCTGGGAAGAAATGGCGTTTCCGTAGGGGATGGCATTGGCCGCGGCCAAGAGGACACCAAAAATTACGATCTGAAATAAAATATTAAATAAGTATTACCTACCCTACCTACCTTACCTATAGAGGATGCACAACCAAAATTCTAGGTGTTTTACCATAATTTTCAAAATCGTAATGCTAACTGTTACTTAATAAAATGTCTACTATTATTTTGGACGTTTTTTTTACTTCTTTTATAAACCATATTATTATTGTTGAATCACTTACTTTGCTGAACATTATGATTTTTTGATTAATTGTATGTTACAATCAAGCATATACTGTACTTTACAATCAATTAATGTTGATTGATATCAATGGAGCTGCCATTTGGTTTTATAGAACAAAGTTACCGTATTTGCAGCTTCAGTGGGGAGAATTACGAGCACGTGCGTGTTTATCGACTCCCTGACTTTGACATAAAGAGAAACAATTATAGCATACTAGCTTCCGCCCGCGGCTTGGCTCACGTTTTTCAGGATAAAAGGTAGCCTATGTGTTATTCCAGACTATAATCAAACTGTGTGCCAAATTTTATTCAAATCTGTCCAGCCGTTTCAGCGTGAAGAAGTAACAAACATACACATACACACACAAACACACGCACACGCACAAACTTTCGCATTTATAATATTGGTGTGATTTTGATACAAATTAAAGTAACTATATAACATTTTATTTAACGTGTTTCGGTCCAATCTATTTTAATCAGAACATAGCTGTGTGGATAATAATTGTTGTTAATTTATTCTCATGCGATAATTAATTCTAAATATGGCCATTATAACAATTTAATTTTCCGTTATGATTTCGAAGCGTGTGCTATTAAATCGTAAAGGTTGTCTGTCTAACAGACTGAAAAATGTATTTGTGTTAATCGAGTCAATCACGATGTGAGTGAATTTTGCATGAAAAGTATTGAAGAGCATTAGTTTAAAGCGATCATATTTAACAAAATATCCGATGGATAAAAAATGAGACCATTCCACTTTTTAAAAAGAAATTGACAGTCTTATATTTAATTTAATGTTTAATTAATTTACTAGTTTGCGCTTTCTTGAATGATAAAAAAATTATCCTGTCAACCGTATTTCATAAACTAATTTAATTATTCATTTTGAAATTGTAACTTATCTTCATTGTGACATACTTAATTACGTAATTAACCTTATACTTTAAATTCATCTTGACATTATGTATTGCCTGTATTGACATAATATAACTGATCTTCATCTTGACATGGTTTTACATTAACTTGGGCGATTGTATTGCATATTATTACAGGAGTTTTATATTGAATGTGTCTTTTTAGATTTGTTTTCGCATGTCTTATTTAAGGTAGATTGTTTGGTCAGCGACATAAGTCGCTGATCATTTCGGAATTTTAATAATTTGATATCGTAGAACTTAATTATTGTTTTAAATATATCATTATACTAGTTTTTAAAGTATTACCTGCTCTTCATTCATTTGTTACAAGCAGGTAAGTGGTAAGTTTTCATTCATAAATTTTTCTCAAACTTTGGACAATGTTTTTTATAGACTTCATTCGACATAAGTCGCTATAAGTAACAAAAGCAAGTAATATTGAAAACTAGTATGTATTATGATATGTTTAAAACAATATTTAGGTGTGTGTAAACAATATTGTGTGTAATTATGTTGCTGACTTTATAAGGATAATTAAATTTGAATATCTGTATCTTGTATCTATTTTCTGTACAAATAAAGAATTATTCTATTCATCATCCGCCTAGCCTTTTCCCAAACATGATTGGGGTCGGCTTCCAGTCCAACTGGTTGCGGCTGAATATCGATATTTTACATGGAGCGACTGCCATCTGACCTCCACAACCCAATTATTGGGGAATACCGGTATTCGAATGTTAGACCAGTTGTCAGGCTTTTGGGCTCCTGACTACCCGTAACGACTGTCAAAAAGACATTCCTATGACAACCGGGACCGACTGCTTAACGTGCTCTCCGAGGCACGGATTCGAGGGGTCTCGTTGTGTTAAGAACGGTCACCCATCCAAGGACTGACCGCGGCAAGCGCAGCTTAACCTCGCAGATCGATCGATCAGCGCGGCTGTCATTTAGCCACGAGCCCCTCATTCCCCTATTCTATTCTTTATTAATTAGTAAGTTAAGACGGTAAGATACAACACACGCGTACCTACAACTACAAGTTAATACATTTGCAGTCCCAGTCCCTAAGGGTCAGCAAAGCCGCCAAGAATAAAATAGTCTGACGTCATTTTCCATCCTGTATAGACGTTAAGTCTGCAGTACAAAACCAAAGATAGGTTTAGCCTATCTTTGGTTTTGTACTGCCTAAACGGCATGTAAATCTGCCAAAGGTCTTTAATGGTACTTCAGGATCCTTTATTATATTCTACTTAATATACGTTTTTCCGCATCCATGTGGGAGTAATTTTTATCACTTTTATCTCGGGCTCACTTAGGGACTAGTTTTTACAAGCGTATTATGAGAGTGCTTGATGGGATGCGTTTCGGTTTCGTTCGTATGACGGCAGCGCTTCGTGTAATAATCTGTTGCATAGATATTCATACAATTTCGGAGAGCGCCCGAACGAAACGCAGCACATTAGGGCACGCACACAATACGCTTGTTATAACTAGTCCCTTAGTCCGCTCCAATGCTCTATTTACCTCGACATAATCAATTTACTTCAAAGGTCTGCCCCTTTGATGTAAATTGATTATGGCGAGGTAAATAGAGAGAGGTTGTCTTCTGTGGTCAGATCGGGAGGCATCAGGTTGTTCGATGCCAGGCTATATCGCCATTGGATTGTTCATGTTGCGGTGCGTATATGGCACATACCTAATATCCTATTGTTTCAAGTGTGATGGAATGGTATTTATTATTTCCACTAAAACACAATATATGTTTACTCGTAAGTAATGTTGTGCAAAGTTCTATTAATCACTTTGATAAATTAAAATAGGCTATGTAATGATTTAACTGAGTCATAATATCGCGTTGTCCAAATGTTGCAATTAAAACTTTTGGAAAATAAGTTCTTGCCACGTTTTCAAGTAACAGAAAAACTGAATACCTATGGAAGACTCCATAGGTTTGTTCTAAAATAATTTATATTAATTAAGTAGGTAGTAACGTGTGTTGTTATAAAAAAAGAGAAATGAGAACTGTTAATTTTCCACCACTTTGTTTTCCTGTAATTTCTTATAAATAATCTGAATTGTGGTGTTTCGTTAGTAGGTGTACATTGTACTTTTGTAAACTTTATGAATCATAATAAGGGGGTTTTGTACAGTAAAGTAAAATAAACTAATTAAGTAGATTTTCAAGTTATATTCCGTCATTCTCATAACACACTCGTTTCATACAAAAATATAAATAGGTAGGTTGTAGATCAGACATTCAAACAACAATCATTCAACTAGGATCGCTCAGTAATGATGGTAGCCGTGGGCGGGGGCGGGGGCGGGGTGCACGGCAGGGGCGGAGTTGTGCACTACAGCGTTGAAACTGAAAACAAAAAAGTACATGATATAATAAAGTATTTCAATAAGGTAGCACGAGACAGTTCCACAGGTTCTCTGTTATGTAGTAGTGCTTTAAGCTGTACTTACCCAGAGTGGTCATCAGCGGTGTATTCGACCTTGCGCACGGAGCCGTCAGGCTGCACCAGGGAGTAGTATCCATGAACGGCGTCACCGTCGCGGCTCTCGTGCTGGGACTTGTGGTCACCGGTGTGAGGGTCAGCCACGGAGTAAGCGAAGTCGTATTTAGGGTGAGCCTGAAAATATTAAAATACAATCAAAATGTTGAACTGTCCTTTAAATTGCTTTAGATGAAAAAAGTTGTAGATGAAGATAAACTTACGTAAGTGTCATGACCATCGTAGTGAGCTACGGGAGCCGCGGCGTAGTGAGCTACGGGAGCAGCTGCGTAGTGGGCGACGGGAGCGGCGTAGTGGGCTACGGGAGCAGCGGCGTAGTGTGCTACGGGAGCAGCGGCGTAGTGTGCTACGGGGGCAGCCGCGTAGTGAAGAGGAGCGGCATGAGCCTCATCGTGACGGACGATGCTTTGAGAGGACACAGCGTGGCCATGTCCCAAGAGACCAGCGTTGGCAGCAGCCAAGAGGGCGCCGAAGGCTACGATCTGAAAGAGCGTTTTCAGTTAATTAGTTCAAGATTAAATATTTTGATGTGAATATTTGTTATTGCTTTTTTATATTATCAGTTTGAATATTTAATAATAGGTAACTAAATGTGTTCCAAATATTTCGATTATTTTTTTAGTACCGATTTAAAAACAAATAATATATTTTTTTAATTAATGTAACAACTCACTTTGCTGAACATTTTTGGTGTTTAGATTGTAAGAATCAAAAGTTGATTAATGTCAATGGTCCTGCTGTATGGTTTTATAGAACGCGGCTGGCGCGTGCGCGAGCGCGGTGGGGCGGAGAAATGCGCGCGCACCTTGACTCTGTAACTTTGACATGTATCAAGGTCGCAGTACCACGATACTAATACGTACGCGTTGATTTGTGTCCGGATCTACATTAATTAATACGTAGGCGTCTATTGTTAATTATTCTTATAATATGCCTTAGGCATTGTAAGCTATTTATAATATTGGAATCGTGAATAATCAATCAATGCGATGTGATTTACCGATTCGCAGTCCGGATTAGCAAGTTTACGTTCTGAATTATTTAAGTTTTTTTTGGTGAATTGCCCTATCTATTTGAATAGATTAATTATAGCCTTTGTCGGATTTAAAATACCTAGGTAAGGTAAATTAGGATTAGATGGGTATTATAAAAATACTCGTATATTAATTATATAATATACTAGCACTTCGCCCGCGACTTTGTCCGCGTGTCCTACAGGAACTGTGCATTTTTTCGGTATAAAAAGTAGCCTATGTTACTCAGTGATAATGTATCTTTCTATTATTGAAAAAAAAATTAAAATCGGTCCAATAGTTCCGGAGCCTATTTGGTACAAACAAACAAACAAACAAAAAAATCTTTCCTCTTTATAATATTAGTTTAGAAGTATAGATTTTAAAAGACTTGAAAATAAAACCAATGCTAATGGTTTTAAATAGGGATGCATACGGTGTCGATGATAATAAGATCCAAACGCTTTTCAGCAACGGCAATTCCAGTCTTATCAATTTGGGAAAATAAAAGAAACAACGTATAAAAGTACGTTGGTAGTTTTGGGCTTGATGTGGTAAGGTAATAAAAGCTTAACCAAAAATAAAAAAATATTTTAATTGTTATTTGCCTAATTTATCTTAGAGATTATCAATTGGAATCAAAAATCGAAATAAATAAGAAATAAAATGATTATGCCGTTGACATTTTGAAAAAACCAATAAAACAAGAACGGGTGCATGCTGGCTGGCGCGTGCCTCCATAGAATATCATGTCGACAGCAACTAAAACCTTTGAATTGAGAACTCATTAGTCGGGCTGTACAGGTCTCCCAAAGTGATAATGCGCATGGAAATCTTCGTCACTGTTCGGCAACGTCGTATTCCTCGAGCGTTGGAAGACGATATGTATATAGAATGGTTAAGTGCATTTTCTTTATTCATAATTTAGTAGAATTATGTGTTTTGTGCTAAAAGAGATAGACAGAAAGAGACAATTAGCGAAGATCTCATGCGCATTATTAATTTGGGAATACTGTACTTCATTGGATCATTCACACCATACTTAACCTCACTGTCACAAATACGAAGATTTCTCTTTAACCCAATTACGTACAAAAACAAATAAAAAATGAATTTAAATACTCTTGAAATACTCGATCCCACCAAACTAATTTCATATTTGTACCGACATACACAATCTGAAGCCCAGCGTTCTATGGGCGTCCGCCGTGTCCTTTGGAGGGATGACGAGGGATGCATCCGATACCGATATATTGGCGATACGAGTATTTTGATTTTTCTGATCAACATTTTTAACAAGACACATGTAAAACGAATTTATGTTTTCTGGTTTTGATCATTTATATTTTTGTCATGACAAAAATGAAAATAATGCGCAAGTAATGTAAACTGGTATTATGCGACTTTGAATGGCTTTTTTATGCGTTTGTACCTGCATTTTATTAAGTTGGAGTACTAAAATTATTTTCTGCCCTACGTTTGTTTCATATGTGCGTTATTTATTTATTTATAATTTAATTGTTGGTGTACCACGGCTGCATGGTATATCTGTCGACAATTGTTAGTAATCTGTTTGTTATATCTAATACATAAATTATAATAAACTGCGTAACCAGATCGCTTTTTGCAACTCCAGTTTGGCATGTAGTCATGTTTCAAGATTTTGAAAGCGGTTTGTACAACTACTGTAGGGTTGGATATAGGTTAGATAAATGTCTCTTACCCAATATTAGTCACTTTTAAAGTGGTAATAGATTAGGTACAGGTGATACAATTTTTTTCTTAATCTTAAGGTTTTTAAACTTTCTATATTATGTCCATATTGTCTATACTACCAATATTAGTTATATGTGGTTTAGCTGTGGGAAATAAAAAAACCCAAATGAGATGTCTATCATGAATAAAGTATTCATTATCTGATACAACATTACGGCAAAATGATCTATTGTTAAGACACTCCTTGTTTACTTCTTATGTCAAACGTATTTAGTCATATAAAAAAATCCAGTAAAATTAAGAAAAAATAAGATATTATTTCAAATATTTTGAACGGACAATCTTGTAGCCTATGTCATAATCTATTTATTGTTCTGGCGCTCTGCAGGTATTTCCCAGTCAACAAGCCACACGCGCTAGTCAAACTAGTTTGAGTTTGTCGTCAACAGAAACTATTAATGAACATAAATACGAGTGTGTGACGTGTTTTGCGTCACGCATTTTATCTGATTGAAAGCGGGCCGGTTCTAGGTGGCATGTGTGCTGATAGATCACTAGAAGTTGGCACTGTTGCGATGAAATTATGAGAATGAGAATCAGATGAGGACGTCATTACTGTGATAATTTAGGATCGTCTATTGGAGATTTTACAAAAGTAACGTCATTGATCAAACAAAAGACATTCCGTTTTTCAGAAGTTATCAAAGAAATTGTAAATTAGGTACCGTAGGTATGTGATAAAATAGTGTGGACTACGAACGAATTGGACTGTATTGTTAATTAAAACTATTTTCAGAAAATATATTTCAAAGTTTGTTGACTTATTACTTTATTAGTAGGTGATAGCTATGTTTTCCATTGTCTTTTTCATTATCAATTGAAACTTCAAGCTTTGCTGATGTGACTCCCGGTGACCTAGATTTAAATGTTAATCCGGAGTTCGAGCACGCGGCCTTCAGACCAGGAAATTCCGGGTATAGCCCAGAGAATAAACCGCTCTACAATAAATCTCCATGAGATTACGTGCGCAAGTTGTATTAGTTAACCCACCGAAACCACGCGGCATTGTGGGCGGAACGTCCGCCTATGCTTCTGTCTGCGCTTCGATAAAGCTCGATTTTCCAATAATTGTAATTGATTCAAGTGTAAGGTGGGATATTGGAGACATATTGAAAAACCTAATGCAGACATAATACTGAATATTTATATCATGATTTTATAATTATAAGATACAATATAATATGTACATGTAGGCCAGTATGTTAGTATATAAAATGCCACTTTTGCTTGTTGACAAGAAAGACACTTCAGCTATGTCCAAATTTTAACATAGGTAGGTAGCTAAGATTTGTATAAAACGGCACATAGAATAGCTAGCTGGCTAAAGTGATATATAGTTGTCTGTGTATAATAAAGGACCTAAGGCCGTTGGGATGACGATTACCTTTATTTACTCTTAAACTTGGTAGTTTGGAAATGAAAATTAAAACTTGTTAATTTATCAAGTCATGAAAGAACCGAATTACCGTTTCGCGTGGAAAAACTAATTACTATTGTTAGTTTTTAAGTGAACTAATTACCTATCAAGTATTTTAGGTTTATCTCCATAATTGGTTGGTTGCTTTAGAATTTTATTGTATAAATCGGCCGCTTATCTTTCGGTTCCAGTTGAATCAGCAGATAATTGAGGATATTGGTTATTTAAGGCGTTCAAGGACATACATTGTGAAAGTTACTACAAAAACTTAGCAATATTATAAGACCGTCTAAACTTCTAAATATAAAAGCAGTTGTTTGACTCTTGATTTCTGCAAACGTTTTATTAATATATGCGCATTTTAATATTAATGGTGGCGATGGAAATAGAACGTGCTACTTAAACAATAGCATTTCTAATAGGTGCGGTTTCATACATTTTATTGACCAAGCTATTTCATTAAGCTCTTGTAGAGCTGTTTGATAGATTGGGCACGTGATCGCGGCCTACGTTGTAGATAAATAATCGCATTTTTAACTATGTAGGTCAGGTTTAATAGAAAGGCCTCACTTTGTTTATATCGATATAAAGATTAAGATAACTCATATAGGCTTCAGTTAAAATGTTTGTGTTAATGTAAATTCTGTGTTTTACACTCAGGGGCAGACATTCGAACTTGTTAACTGCAATATCAATTAGCTCAATATGGAGTTAAAGTTTCTGTTTATTGTCTGCAATTTCCAACTTTTCAAAGGTTCCGCATTACATAATGCGGTACATAAATAAATAATACAGTTTTTAAACTGTAGATACATATCTACAGTTTAAAAACTGTATTATTTATTTATGTACCTTGTAATATAAATGATAAATGATATTTATTTTGTAAATAGGTTAAAATAACACTTTTACACGTCAAAACATTTTTTTAAGCTAGATGAGTTCAGTGTTTCCTATATGAACCTTTGAGATGAAACACCGAAACAAACTCAAAGGTTGATGTCTCTTTTAAAGTCCAGACAATTAAGATAAATTGTGTAAGAACCATGCAGGTTAGTCTGAAATGGCCTTTAGAGGAAAGAGCCATACAGATTTGAGTGGACCTGGCCTGACTGTGGAAAAAAATGTCTATTAATATGAAATGCATAAGTTACTGTTACTAACTGGTCGTTGGACTACTTATTATAAATGTTAAGAAGTACAAAATAATGATATGGTTGATTTTGATTTCGTTCGATAGTAAGTGTGTTGTGTTGATCTATATGGTAGGTACTAAATATTGCACAGCTCATTGGTATACTATTTAGGGAATATTGTTCCTATAGTATCTATGTTGCATATAAAGTCTGCAGCAATTAAATATTTCTAGTTAAAATACTTGTTGTAATGTTCATTCGACTATGACTTGAGTGACAAATTTAAATTCTGTGACGGTAATAATATTTTATTGTAATGAACTACTCTCGAACCACTAACGTTAGCCTAGTTGGTAATTATCAAACCATTCTGTGATACTTATTTGGAATTGCTATTAAAATAAGGTTTTATAAAATTTATAAACTGCAGTTTACGCCCAAACGATGTTTAAAAGTTCTGCGCTTGAGAACTTAACTGCTGTTTGTGAAATAAATACGATCTAATTGTCGTGCGCCTTGGTCACTAGACTGGACCGCTTGCACAAAATATTTCAGTCTATTGCACCCTGGGTATAATTAATATTACAAACTTATTAAATATACAAATGCAGTCATGTAATTAGACCATGAACATTTCTAATATGACTTGTAGTTCAGTTTAGCTGTCACTACTAAATATTTGAAGGTCGTTGGACATATTTAATAACATGTATTTGCCAACAAAAGCAATCGGATGATTATTATCGATCAAAATTAAAAGTGGACTTAAAAGGTTCGACTAGATACCGATCTGTTGGCTAATAGCGACATTACCTTTGTATTAGTTACACTGTTATTACATTCTGCTTGATGTATTTATTTTCTTAGTGTGCCTACAGCATGTACCTACTCGTAACAAAAACTCTGCTCGATCCCAAAAGGGGCCATTATACTTATCATTATCAACAATATTTTGTATAATACAACCCCGAAATCGTAAAAAAGATCTGCTGTTCCATACATTTTATCGATATAATATGAACACAAATGTATGCAACAGCAATTATTTTTTCGCTCTTTTAGGGTTGGTCCCATAGTAAAGATTATTCATAGTGATGAGCATAATGGCCCCCTTTGGGATCGAACAGGGTTTTTGTTACATGCTGTATAAGTAGTAATGTTTAGGGTTCCGTACCTCAAAAGGAACCCTTATAGGATTACTCCGTTGTCCGTCTGTCGGTCAAAATCTTACAAAAATGTGCAAAACACGGTAATTAACGGTACAGAACGCCGGCATTCATCGGTATGACCCCCCCAAAGACTTCGGGCTGCGGTATGATCCCCCCAAAGCCTTCGGTTGCGACTGCGCCTTACTTAAAATTTCTTGAACAACCAACGAGGCAATTAATATGACATTAATGACTAGCTTCCGTCCGCGCCTTCGCCCGCGTTTTTCGGGATAAAAGGTAGCCTATGTGTTATTCTGATGTGTAAGCTATATTACTCCATTCATTAGTTTTTGCGTGAAAGAGTAACAAACATCCATCCATCCATCTTCAAAAACTTTAACATTTATAATATTAGCAGGATTTATATTATTTGCAAGAAAAATAGAGATAACAATAATTGCAATAATAATTGGATATGAATGTGTCACCGTGGCCAATTCAATTCTCCAAGTATTCACGCCAACTAACTCAACGCTGAGAGACAGACGTGCATGCCTATCGCTGTTCTCAGTATATTAGCAATACACGACTTGGGCTTTATTAAATTAATATACCGCGTTCAGAAATTCCGTCCTTGTTAAGACACCAGTTAACCATCAATCTCGGTCCTGTCATGAAATAATTAAATAGCCACTAACTATCTTGTACCATTTCTAGGCTGAGGAAATATGAATGGCATTGAATTAAATTGCTGTGTCATAAGCTTTTCCCTTTATGGAGTATTAAGGAGATAATGTTGAGATAAGCTGCAAACCCATAGTGATTAAACACTTATGAAATGCAGTATTGCTTGTGTAATCATTCGAAGTTATTTGCATTATATACACACTATGTAGAAGATTTAGTGATGAATGAATTCGTGAAAGTAATCTACCTCCGCATAAAGTATTACAAAGGAAAAAATTCAAAAGTTTTTTGCAAAATAAAAACAAGCTACAAAGTAAATAATAATTTTAGTTTCGGAAGTCGGTGGCGAAAAAAGTAAACAGAAAACAAAGCAACCGACTTCCGAAGTTAAAATTATTTATTAACTTTGTAGTTGTTTTTTGAAGTCATTGTGTTAAATGCGCTCAAGCGGTTTAAGTTGTGCGACTTTAATAATTTGTTTTTACGTGACGTGGAATTAATTACGTTTATGTAACATCTGTGAAGCCTTTAAATTAATCTATGAAACAATAAGATTTATCACAAAAGTTCGGTAGGTCTCTTGGAAAATGAAAAATGTATAATTTTATTGATTGCAGGTTTTATTTAGAATACGGTATAAACACAAATATACAAATAATACTCTATTTAAAATGATGGCGAAATTACGACAAAATTTCAATCGTTATCGACTAGACATTAATTAATCTCTGTGTTATAGCACGGTTTGTTTAAAATTATATATGTTAGAGGAGAGTGTTCCTGTTTCATTGCGGATGGGACTCCGTAAGATCTCATTGCTTCTTCAATACACCGTAGTATGTCGTTATACGGTACAAGTGTTTCTTGTTTAGGTTTTAATAATTCGGGAATCTCTTTGTGTTTACCGTGACTCACTTTTTCTTCAGATTTCTCTTCAGAATCTACGTCTGGCGATTCTTTGGATACCTTTATAGATTTCTTTTTATGCATTTCCCGTGACTCTACACCGGATTCTTTAGAAGATTTTTCTTTCAATTCTTCTTTTGACTTTTCAAATTCAGACTTCTCTTCGGACTCATCTCCTGATTTCTCGGATTCCTTTTTAGACTCTTTGGGACGTTTTTCTTTAGATTCATCCTCAGAATCCTTAGATTGCTTGTTGAGTTTTTCTTTTTGAGAATTTTCTTCAGATTCTTCTCTGGAGTCTTTCTTAGATTTTTCTTTTGATTGTTCTTCAGATTCTTCTTTGGAGTGTTGGTGTTTCATGTGGTGTTTTTTTTCGGATTCTTTTTGAGGTTGTTTGTGAGATGTATCTTCTGACTCTTCTTTTAATGATTCATTTTTGCTATCGTGGCAAGGCGGGGAAGATTCTTTGTGTTCTTTATCTTCAAATATTCTTTTGCCTTCTACGGCAACGGGCAAAAAGTTTTTCACGACTGCATTGAATCTGCACAAAAATAAATTCATGAAAATCACTAATCACTCAAAATAGTAGTTAGTAGTAGACACGGATTATTGTGAATAAAGATACCCAGAAATGTCGTCAGCTACATATTGCACTTCTCGAACATATCCATCGGGCTGTATAAATGAGTATTCCCCTCGGACTACTGAGCCATCACTTAGTTCACGTTGCGCTTTATGGTCTCCTGTGCCCTCGTCGTATATGAAGTACGAATATTCGTATCCATTGGCTACCTGGAATAAAAACACATGCGATTTAACATTTATTTTATGAAAGAAAGAAATGTAATATACCTAATATAGTCATAAATACCTCTTTAGTCGGTGTAACCACACCAGGAACACTCGGTACCGGCGCATTGTAGGTTATAACATTTGGATTGGTGTTCACAGGAGTTACTGTGGCAATTGTTTGTGCGGGATAAACACAAGGCGATCCACAAGGTGCAACATATCCAGGTATAGAAGGTAGTGAATCGATTTGAGATAGTTTTGGATTTGCTATTGACGTATGTAGTGAACCGTATGGATAGTATTCCATAGGGTGAACCTCTCTCTGTACATAGACATTGGAATAAGAGGCACCGGTAACATCACTAATAAAGGCGACGTTTAATATTAATGTCACCACCAAAGACTGAAATATAAGAAAAAATAAGATATAGTAAAAAAAATGTTTAAAAATTCATAGAAAGGAAGACACTTACTTTAACAATCATCTTTCCTGGTGATCGATGGAAGACTACTGATGTTTTTGAGAATGAAGCTCCGCTTATAAGAGATGCTTTGTTTGTCCTAAAATATTCTGTTCGCTAATACCGAAACAAACCACCTATGTCGTAGACTAGATGAATAGGAGTTAACAATTAATATGTTAATGAAGATTTAACGCAGGCTCCGTCATTTTTCAGCTGTATTCGGAACACGTGGGTGTACAAATGGTTAATAAGGCGTGACAATAGTTTTTGTTTCAAATGGTCCTGTCTGTACTTATGAAATGGTACAGGGAACTGCTTGCTATTTCTTTATTCCGTGAACACATAGTCGCTTCCAGCTGTACGATTATTCGGAATAGGAAATCTTTCACTTATTCGTCTTCGCGGTTATTGTCGTATGCTTGTCTCTAGGTGAACACAACCTTTCGTATTTACATAAATAGACAAGTACTGCAGTTCGTTATAAGCGATATTTTCTCCCTATGCTAATGGAACTGGTTCATGGTCAGTATGATGCGTCACTTACTTTTTGTCCAATAACTATAGTAGGAACCTACTATTATTAGTTTTTTAAAATAAATATTTACAAATGAACATCATTATTCTTTTAGCTTAGTGATAGTAACATTATTATGCTGTTTTTCAACTTTCTTATGGTTATGTCATGTTTACGTAGGTTATTCATATAGTTAAACTAATTACACGTGCATGAAAACAATATTCCAGCCATTTAGTAGGTAATGTTGATCGCGATAAAAGTATATACTAAATCAATAAACAAATGCGCGCTTTTTCGTAGCTGTTGTTACAAATAACGCCTGTATTCAATTCAGTGGCAACGTTTTTCCATTGTTTGATTGCTATAGCTGTTGAGCAGGCGTAAATGGATAGTTTGGAGCATATTTTAAAGCCACGGATAACTATGTCTGAGATTTTAGTATTGAAGACTACAGTTTTGTTTTCTATTGAAAAATTTTTTATCTTAAGTCTAACCTAAATTATTAATCTTTTTAAGGTAGGCAGGTTATTCTATCGAGTTTTAAACTACCTTTTAGCTTTGTTCGATGGCCATAGATCGATAAGAAATATAATATTATGCCTACAAAAATCCTACGATAACTCATCCGATGTTTAGAAAGAAAAGAAAGAAAATGCATTTATTTGCGTCGACATGACACACAAAAAAAAAACCCAGGTATGGGAAAAAAACTGTTTATTTTATTTTATTTTATTTGGGAAAAAAACGATGTTGGATTCTTTTGGTTCATGGTAAGAAAGTTTCCGAACCGAATTCAGCAGTTTCTAATCTAGGCTATTATAGATTATTTACTTTTATGGTACAACTAACAATAATTATTATAGTCACTATGGAGTTTTATAGTTTTGTATTAGTAAAAACTGAGCAAAAGTACACATTACTCTACTCTACATAGTTTTGAGGGTAGGGACCTAACTACGCTAGAAAAAGTTTGTAGTCACAATTATATTGAGTAGGTAGACTTTTAGCTTTTTTGCAGAATCATCTCTGATTTTTTGTAAGTGATTAGAACATTAGTAATAATAATAATAGTTTATAGTGACAGAGCTACACGACCGAAAACGGCCGCACCCGCTTGGCAGTGCAGGATTGAACGACGTATCGACGGTGCCAGAGCGCTCATTGGCAAATTGATCTGCTTCAGAGACGGCAATACTCGCCCAAGGGTGATGCGCTTTGTGAGACGGGCGTTCTCGGGGACTGATATCAGACCTCGAGATTATATGTCCCGTGTCACAGAGCGCATCGATTTCCTGAAGCAGAAGGTTTATGCATGGGCAAACCGTATTCGGAGGTATAGGCGTCGTGTGGCGCGACATAGTCAGAATCGCACATTCGAGAGTGATCAAAGGCGGGTATATAGAGATTGGGAGCGACCAGACCAAAGTGTGACTGATGTGCCCCTTCCGGATGATGACATCATGTGTTCTTTCTGGCGCAACATTTGGTCGGTGCCCGTCAGTCATACTGAGGGCGACTGGATACGGGAAGTCGAGCGAACGTGTGAACCAATACCGGAAATGGGGGCAATCACTATCAGCCCCCAAGATGTAGCCAATGCAGCTCGTCCGTTACCTAATTGGAAATCTCCAGGGCCGGACGGGCTGCATAATTTCTGGATAAAATGGTTCCGCAGTTCACACGCGCGTTTGGCGTCCCAGTTCCAGTCAGCCTTAGAGTCAGGGTCGTTGCCCCAGTTTCTTACTACAGGCATAACCCACCTGCTCCATAAATCTGGTAGTACCGCGGAACCCAAGAATTATAGACCGATCACATGCTTACCGACGGTCTATAAACTTCTTGCATCCATTTTGAGAACAAAAATCAATTTTCATATAGAAAACAATTCCATCATGTCTGCTTCTCAAAATGGATGTAGGAACGGGTCCCGCGGAACTAAGGAGCTACTCCTCATTGACATGACCATAAGCCAACAGGTTCGTCGACTCCGAAAGGATCTGTCGACATGTTGGATAGACTATAAGAAGGCCTATGACTCGGTGCCGCATGCATGGCTCACGAGGGTGCTGGAGTTGTATAAAATTGATGCAACTCTACGCGCCTTCCTGAAGTCATGTATGGGGCAATGGAGGACGGTTCTTCGCTATCCGGGATGTCGGCATATCCAGGGTATCAGCGAACCTATAAGGATTGAGCGAGGTATATTTCAGGGCGATAGTTTGAGTCCACTGTGGTTCTGCTTAGCTTTGAATCCTCTTAGCATATTGCTGGAGGGTTCGGGACTGGGCTACCGGTTGAGAAGAGGTGGTCAGGTAATATCTCACCTCCTTTACATGGATGATCTGAAACTCTTTGCCCACGACAACTTGCGACTGATGGAGTTGCTGAAGATAACTGAAACCTTCAGTAACGCCATCAGGATGGAGTTTGGCGTGGACAAGTGTGCAGTCATGCATGTAAAGAGAGGGGAGATTATGGAATCCGAGGGAACCCAACTTTCGAATTACATACACCTTAGATCCCTCTCCTCAACCGAAACCTACAAGTATTTGGGTATGTCGGAAGCGTTGGGCATCAATGGGACTGACATGAAGCAATCGTTGAAGGAGCGCTTCTTTGGCCGCCTGAAGAAAGTATTTAACAGTCTTTTGTCAGGCGGAAACAAGGTGCGCGCATTCAACGGTTGGGTCATGCCGGTCTTGATGTACTCTTTTGGCATACTCAAATGGACTCAAACGGAACTTGACGCCCTTGATCGTAGGGTCCGTACACTGCTGACGGCCTATCGGATGCATCACCCACGGTCCTCAGTGATGAGGCTGTATATCCCGCGGAAATGTGGCGGTCGAGGCTTTTTAAATGCTAAGACCCTCCACAACCGCGAGATATGCAGCCTCAGGGAATATTTCCTAAAAGTTGATGTGGGGATGCACCGAGATGTTGTCGCAGTGGACAAGGGACTAACCCCGCTCTCCTTGGCTAAAGAGAACTGGCGCAAACCTGTGGTTCTGGACATTAACAATCGCAGGGAGGTATGGCAGAGCAAGGAGCTACACGGACGCTTTTATCGGGCCCTTCATGGACCCGATACAGACTTCTTAGCGTCCGTATCTTGGCTACGTTTCGGGGACCTCTTCGGGGAAACCGAAGGTTTTGTATGTGCAATTATGGACGAGGTTATCATGACGAATAACTATCGGAAATATATTGTGAAGGACGGCACGGTTGACATCTGTCGGGCATGCCACCGTCCAGGGGAATCTATCCGTCACATTATTTCCGGTTGTTCTCGTCTCGCTAACGGTGAATACTTGCACAGACACAACCTGGTGGCCAAGATTATCCATCAGCAACTTGCTCTGAAGTACAATCTTGTGGAATTGGAAGTACCATACTACAGGTATGTGCCCGACCCAGTTCTCGAAAATGGTCATGTCACATTGTACTGGGATCGATCTATCATCACTGATAGGACTATCATGGCTAATAAGCCTGATATAGTGGTGATAGATCGATCAGAGCGCTGCGCATTGATTGTTGATATCACCGTCCCGCATGATGAGAATCTCGTGAAAGCTGAGAAAGATAAAGAGCTTAAATATCTTGACTTAGCGCACGAGGTTGTCAGCATGTGGGATGTGGACTCGGCAATCATTGTGCCGATAGTCGTCACGGCCAATGGCTTAATAGCCAAGAGCCTCGACCTACACCTGAGGAGGCTCTCGCTGGGCGGCTGGATCAAGGGCTTGATTCAGAAAGTGGTACTCCTGGACACGGCTCGTATTGTTAGGAGGTTCCTCTCTCTGGGGCCCTGACCGCCGGTGGCTTGGACCCTGTTCCCGATGCCGGTGGAGCACTATTTTTTATATGTTTAAATGTTTTGTTTTTTTTTATATTTTTTATAATGAAATATTTAAAAATGTAAATTATGTGTATATAAAATGAATAAACGATAATAGTTTTCTAATTTAGAAAGCAAATAAAATCAATACATATAAAAAGAAAAGTCACGACTTACTGATTGACTCATTAACGCTCTGTCCCAACCCTTGGACCTAGAAAGCTGATGTGTAATAGCAGATTTTTCGTAATACCCACAAGATAGTACCTAATTAACTTATTATGAAACTTCAAGAAATCTCATTTTCCTTTCTGAACAGTCCTGCCGCTGAGAGAATGCGTTTCTGACACATTCGTTTATTGTAGATTGATGTTATAATAATAATTTTAGTTAAATTATTATCAATAGTGCATATTATAAACGATAAAAATATTTTTAATCGCAAAATATTTTCCACTTCAAAGTCTCGTCGCCTGTCATCGCCCATACATTTACGGACTATCAGGAACGCATTCTGAGCGGTTGAACTGTAGTGATTAAATAAAAATACCAAATAATTGGGCTTGTAGTGTCATTTGATACCTTCCTCCGTGTAAAGATAGAACGGTCCTTAGCAGTTGTACCTTCATTTTACAAGGGTAAGTACCACAATATATTGTAATTACAGAGGTTAACAAGTTAATATTACAATTAAGAAAGGACAATTTTAAAGTGCTATGTTATTGTTGTATTATTAATATTTCGGTTTTATTGAAAATATACTAAGAATAAAGGTGCGTTTCCACCAGATATGTGTGGGATAGCTGAGCGGTGCGAGGTTGCGTAACGAAGCTGTGAAACGATTTGAGCGTTTATACCTCAGATCATAGAAACAAGGGAGATGTGCCAAGGCGCTATCGAGCTTGATGCCTGATTTTGAGCAAATTGCTCATATTAAAAACGTACGCGCTGGCGACGAACCGAACACGATCGATGGTATAAATACAGTGTTTTAGTTTAGTGCTAGTGTTAAGTGACGATTAACTGTGTTAGATTGAGGGTGTGCGGAATGTTTAATGCATGGAAGATCTTTTTATTCACAAGGAGCGCTTAATTATGCGCGTAATTGTGTCGAAAAATGTACTAAAAGTGGCATCAGTTGTTCCCGTACTAATTTGCTATGATGGCATATCTTCTTGTTTCTATGATCTGAGGTTTATACACATCTACCTCTGACAAACACCGTCTAGTGACAGCTGGCAGTTTCTCGCTCGCGTCCATCTCTAGCACACATCCCTCGCACACGTCTCTCGCACACATCCCTCGCACACGTCTCTCGCACACATCCCTCGCTAGTTTTGTACGTAGAAAAAACTCGCTCCGCTAAGCCGTTTCCACAGGAGCTGCGCTGAGCGAGGCTAGGTAAATGAAGCGATTCTATTGGTTCTTAACAAACACATCTATCACTACGCATCCTCACACATCTCTGGTGGAAACTTACCCTCGGTAGCTGCTCGGAGACTGGATTGGCGATAGCCTCGCCTCCTGTTACATAGTAGGATATAACATAATTGGGGAAATATTGGTGTACACCTTTGTTTACCTTTTCGGGGTATATAGGCATGATGTTATGCAAATGGTTGGCTATTTAGTATCTTAAGTTGGTTTTTGCTTGTACCCTTGCAACGAATCCACACTTACACACTAATATTAATAAATGTGAAAGTAATTCGGTTTATCTGTCGTGTGTCACCTCATCACGACTAAATCACTGAAACGATTTTAATGAAACTGGACAAAGAGGTAGTCTGGGATCTGGGAAAGGATAATTTTCATCCATCAATACACGCAGACGAAGTCGCGGGTAACAGCAAGTAATTAATAACTGATAAAAACAATAACGTTACATCTTAAATATCAGTCATATTTTTATCATTCTGCGTTTAAAGATATTCAATAAAATATTGGGATCCCAGTAAAGTAAATAAGTAAGTACCGTATACATAATTTGCATAAATAAGTTGTACAGCTTTCGTCATATTCAAAAATTACCCTAAACGGACACTTAGCTTTTAATTTAATTTATTATTTGCGACTCCGAAAGTATAATACAAGTAAGTCGCGATAAACTTACTTAAATGTTTTATATATACAACTATTGTTAATTCTAATTTACAGTAAACATAATAAAGTCCACATAATAAAGTACTTAAGTATAATATTATAATAAATGTATAGCTTGTAAAGAAACAATTGAAACAATAAAAATAGTTTTCTAAAAGTTTATTTTCGCCGCAGTCTTATAAAATAATGTGTCGTTATCGACTAAAGACTATCTACATTAAGTATTAAGTTTATAATATCACATGAGAATCAGTGGCAGTGCACATCGGCGCTAGTGGTACTCGTGGTGCGCGGGCGCAGTGTTGTGGACGACCGCGTTGAAACTGCAACACACAAGGAACATTGTAGCGACGTAATCAATTCGAGGAAATGCTAACTGGGCATTCATATGCCCAGATGTAAGCTAGTTATGAACTGTTTTCATTGAATTCATTTACATCAAATTAATTTCTACGTATAGGAAGGCAAGAGTATAATGGTTTCTTGTTGGGGTTTTATTTTTTTGGCGATTTAATGAATAGGATCAGTCTCTGTAATTAATTCAATGTTGTTTTTCAAATTAGCTTCAAGCAATTGAAGTGCCTTAAATAAAAAATAGATTTTTAGTTACCTACCTACTGACTTTCATCTTGATTTATCAAATCGGAAAAGTCAAGTTCCTTGCAACTAATACCTATCTGTTCTTTTCAAAACAATTTTTTTTTGCGCAAGACAATCTTTCTTGGTTATCATTAAGATTCTAAGGTTTCCTTACCCATTGTGGTCATCAGCGGTGTACGTGACCTTCCTGAAGGAGCCGTCGGGCTGCAGAAGAGAGTACTCTCCCTTCACTACATCACCGTCGCGGACCTCGTGTTGGGTCTTGTGGTCACCAGTATGTGGGTCGGATACGGAGTATGAGTAGTCGTATTTGGGGTGGGCCTGGTAAAAAATTAAATAAAAATTATTACATTTTCTTGCTCGTAACTTTTGTAGAGTAAGGAATCTACTAGCATATAGTTAACGTTCAAGCGTGATAAACATTTTATGGTTATATATTCCAACATTTGGTTGTACCCTTATAATATAATTTGCAAATTATCTAGTTCAAAGTTGGCATCTCGGAGTAATGGTTCATCAATTAGAGTTAATAAATAATATGAAAAGTTCTGATTAGGTTATGCGTATAAAAGGAAATGAGCCTATGAAACAAATTAACAACAGCTGATTTGAAATTACAATTGCTTTATGTCATTAATGTGGTATGCAACAGAAATGTAACGTAATGTTTTAATATTTAAGGCAAGTATTTAGGCACTTCAAGATCTTACTTAATCTAGGATCATGCTTCGTTGCACTGCAGAAATCCATTTTTCATGTTAAACTAGTTGTGTAAACTGTTTCCAAAGTTCATATATACAGCGCATGTGCTTATCTTTGATCTACACTAGTGGACCGTTGGAGCAGTCTAGGAGATCGAGTTTAATCCCATTATTGTTGCGCACACTACAATGGTTTATACTGTCAAGCGCTTTACGCAACTCTGCATTTGGGTCGACATCGGTCGGCAACGATTCTACATCTACCATTATACGAACGTGAGAGCACGAGCCACCAGGTTTATGCAAACAACAGTCCAATGGCCTGGATATCATGGTAGTCATTACGTCCCGGGCCTTAAGCGCGAATGTTGCAACCACCCTGGGAACCGCTATGTTATCGCTCCTACAGTCACGACCGGGATATACTTGGTGCTGCAAACCGTTACGTAATTCAAAACGGATTACTTCAAATCATTGCCCGCGGCGTCGATTTATGACAGCTTATAGACTATCGACCACAGATTTAACGAAGCTTTATGCTCGACAGTTATGATATTTAATTTGATTCACAGAATACTTCTATTATACAATAGATTTATTTCTTATTATTTCTTATAGTCGTAATTTTAATGTGTTTACGTATTACAAAGAAATAAAATATCAGTAAATGTCAGTGAATAATTTAATTTGTCTTGCAGCAGCTGTAAATATTTTTTTATTTTGACTTTAAATGTTAGTACCTAATGTAGAATCTAAGAAACACTCAGCCCTTAGTACCTAGCATCTTACAACCTTATTCATCTAATCTAAGACTTAGATGAAGCTGAGACAAAATTAAGCATAATAATTACAATTTATTGTAAAGGCTAATAGACAGCTGCAAGAATAAAAAAAAACTCTTAAGTTATTTGCGTGCAGTTTCGTGGAAGTGGCACCTGTTGATTTTGCATGATAACGGCACGCTCCGGGAGGAAACGAAATAATTATTTATATTTTTCTACTTGATCCCATTTTGTAAGAATATTGTCGCGATGATGTAACTTGCCAATCCTGGCCACTATATGGGACTATGTCGTTGATAGGTATCGTATCCCGGAAACAGCGTCGATTGTGTTGGACGGGGCGTACAACACGCGCGGTTTATGCAAGCTATCAATTAGCTTGTTACTATTGTATTACGAAACTAAATAGGTAACACAGGCCTAGGGAAACAAAACCAGCTCTTGCTGCTCCACTTACCGACAAGATATTAGCAACAGTTTGTTTGCTTGCAACGTAACCGTTATAATTAATAGAAATTAGCAAGATCATGAATGTAATTCACGTGTCGTGACGTTACTCCGTGTTGATTACGAAAACGATAAGTTTATGAGTCAAGTTTTTGTGATGTTACAGTTTGCGAACATTACTATAAGTACACGCGTACCTTTTACGGGTTATTCGTGTGTCGTCGTAATAGACTCGTTAATAATATAATATGCGTGAGGTAGTGCTGTCATTTTGGTGTCAAAATATTAAGATGCGTTTTTCTTGATTTTGCGTATCCTTGACCAATATTTTTTATGATTGATGTGTGAGAACGTTCCAGTTGGTGCGACAGTGAGTGCAATGTTGTAACTACTACCACTATTACTGTGTGCACATGCTCTTAACGCGAGTAACGGGGAACAATGCTCATTAGCTGAAGGTTAGTTTTTACGGTTTTGTTGTTTTTGCTCGAGTTTTTGATCTCGATTAATTTTATGTGGGTTACAAACGTGTGTGTTGTTTTATTACCCAAGTGCTTCTGTTTGAAGTACTTAAACATTGTTTTAGCTTACAACCATTTTTGTGTACGTTTTACAGACAGCTGCATAAAGTGGATACCTGGATCTCATGTGTTAAAGTATCTTCGGAAACCGATGAATGCTGTCTCTATATATTGTTCATAATCATTATTTCCTTTTGCCAATGCTTATTTGTCTCTCTAATTTCTTATCTCTTAATTTGGATATTAAACAATTTTTTCGTCACATCGCTTTTCCCTTAAATTCTATCCCATAAACCCTCTTCCAGCTACAAGATCTGTACATCACTCACATGATAGTCGACATGCGTGTCTTCATGTCCTCCGTACTGTGCGACCGGCGCGTACGCAACTGCCTCGTGTCCGTACGCCTCGCCAGCGTACCCGCCGTGTCCCAGCTGCACTACGCCGGCGGAGGCTAGCGCCAACGTACATAGGATTACTGTTGCCTGTAAAGAGAAAAGGATTATAATATTGTCTTATAACACCATTTACCTGTATTCTTAAAATTGATCAAAACAGTGGGCACTGGTTTCAGGATTATGTAGAATATAAGAAATTTAGGTTCATTTTATATATCCAGCTTTTGCTAATTGGAACAACAGCGTCGAGTATTGATCTTCTGTCTATGGGGTTACCATTTCACTAATCAGGCAAGAAAAATCTAACTGGAAGTTGTTAGCATTTTTTTATAAAGGTTTACATCTTTATCCAGAGGATAATAAAAGTCTAAGTTTAAACCAAATTAAGGTTATTCTTAGAACTGAAGTTATTAAACTTTACTGTAGTTATTAAATTTATAACAGTCGTTAATAACAATAATGCAGAAGTGAATGCTATTATGCGATGTCTATCACGGAAAGAAGACACTATCGTTATGAGCCATAAAGATTTATTTATAGACAGTTACGTTGCTGTGTAACCCTTTATTTGCAGCTATAGTAAATTAGGATAGTGTATCAAGAACTGTCACAGCACTAGATTATAGTGCAGTGACAGCCTTTCACTTTGTAGGGGCTTTAGAAATGTAGGTTTATTACATTGTAAATCTCCTGTTTGATGGTATTAGTAATAAAGGAGCAAATTAAATTGCGCCACAAAATAGTCTACATAGAGCAATAAATAAAAGGGATAGATGTACGGAACAGGACTCGTTACATAATGTTTCATAACTTTATAACGTGTATTTTTCGCATATCGATGTTCTATAACTGTTCAAAAAGTTCAAACATAAGTTTCTAAAAATATAATACTCTAAAGTTAAGCAATACCCAAACATTTGATTGATTTAATGCTTTAAAGCGAAATAAAAGAATTTTGTAACTTAGGATTAAAGTTGCAAGCATGTTGCAAAATATGAATATACATAATGTACTACGACGTAAAATATCATAGAATGTTATAGAATATAGTTCATTATATTGAGACATGTATTTAAAACGCGAACGAGCAGTAATTGAGACGGAAACTTCTTAGAGCGCTTGATCAACAAGAACTTGCGAAAGCTTTGTGGACGCAAATCACTTGCGTGGAAGTGCGTGTTTCTCGCGGGATTCGATCCTGAAAGGATAAGAATAGGATTACTTTGATATATTGACAGGTTCAAAACCGCATCTGATTGCTGTCATAATCTAAAATATCTTTATAATAGTTTCATTCAGACAGTTTCAGGATCCATTCCTGGAATAATTAAATTTTCATAATGAAGCACTCCTATAGGACTAGTGACGCAAAAACAAAGGCACCACTATTAGAAGAAATCCTGATCTGCTCCAATTCACTAGCAGTAACGTCGTTAATCTTTTCACAAAACAGGAGTTAACCACAGGATGCACTTACTCTAGCAATCATTTTCTGTTTGGATTAGGTTTGGTCCGACTGCACGATCACACACAACTGATGCCGAGGAGCGGAGCCTTCCACTTTTATATTAGTATACCGGCGAGATGCGACGCCGCACGCCGCCTGGCTCTACGCAAGAATACGGTAGTTTGATAATGATACAGCAATTACGTAAAATTACGTAGCATTCTACGGTTCAAGGTGATAAATATATGAGTTTTTGGTCATTGTTACTTTGTAATTAAATCATTTCTTTCTATGCACTCCCCTTTTGACAGCGCATAGTTCGCTTAATTTTCGAAGTTCGAACATTATCGCGCACAACCAAGTTGTTATTGTTATTTGAATCATATAATTCACGTCTCTCAACTTTATTTTCTCTAGTGGGATGCTTGAGGTGAAGACAATTTATTTCAATGTTCTCTGACGTCTAACACATGATGCATTTTCCAATTTTAGTTTAAAAATAAAACTTAATCACTATTATCTAATTTCAATTTTAAGAAGTGTTTTTATTGTTATTATAATAGACGCTAAACATGCTTCTCATAGTAAGATGTTAGAAAGTAGAAATGGATATAAAGATTACGTTACGACTTAACAGTAAATAGCAGGTATTTATTTTTTTATTTTCACTGTTGTAAGAAATATTTTGCTAAAATATTTTTTTTCTTTACAGTAGAACTAAACACAGCACAATACCGCTCCTCTTCGTATATGAAGGCTAAATAAAATATTATGAATATCGGAACTTAGAGATGAAACTGCATTAGTAAATCTTGCAAATTTTGTTAATCTGAAGGCTGATTGAGCAATGATATGCTTATTTTGCTCTTTAAAGTTTTTTTAATATGTATTAAGTTGTAAATGCCAGCAACATAACTTTCAATGTGAGTAATAGTTGTGTATCATGCATTCTATTGGAGCATCCAGCTGCATACTTGTAGCACCGCTTTTTCACAGGCGTGCATAGCGTATAAAGACCGCCTCCGGAAAATGTGAATTTTTAATTCGATGAATCATCTACAAGTGTTGACAAAACTTTTCTAATCTATGTATTTTTATAATCATTATACGTTATCTTATAACATTACCGTGACTGACTGACAGACAACGCACAGCCAAAACCGGTGGACATAGATATTTGTTTAGAGGAAGGACCTAAGGATGAACTCGCCAAACCCCAGCTAATGAGACACAATAGATAAACAATGGTGCCTGACTCACTAATAGGTCAGCGGGACTTGAGAGGTTAGGGAGGGATTTTTTGAAATTCCACAGAGTTGAAAAAGGGTGGTAAAGTTTATCGACTGTTTTCCGACTTTATCCGAACGGAGTACAGTTAGTTAAATTAATATATAAGAGATTCCTTTCATTTTACGTGTATTACACATGTGCATGCACCAGGTTATCGACTTTATTACGAGTTACGGCAAGGTGGAATGTTAGTGATTCAACACCCGAAATATGACTTTTTGTTATAAAATAAAATTATGTGTGCGTTAGAATTTTACGAGTAATTAAATCTTTTAAAACTCAATTAGTTTCTTGACGAGCCTACTGTTACTTAATCGGTTAAATAAATTATTAACACTCGCTACATTCTTACTCTCATCAAGGTACCTCGTTAACCTGTAATTGCTACGAGTAAGTAGAGCGTTGCCATGCGCGAGAGCAACCAAAAAAAATAATGGTTGCAACTCGACCTTGCTAGGGATTATAAAACAATGTATTATAGTTTTCGTCACTGTGCATTAAGTAATTAACCGATTTCTCATCACCTGAGGCTTTAATGCCTGTTTTACTATGTAATTTCAAATTCATATCTACGAAATGGTGTTCGCAATTACAGATACGTCACATACATAGCTGTTGCTACTGTTTATGCTTTAAAAAGTTGGTAGGCTTTCTCAGTGGAAATTTCACTTCAATTAGAACAGTATCATCCTAACTATACATATCATAAATTAGCATAATATAGCATACATAAACATTAATTTCTCGCTACTATTTCCTTCTGATTAGTATACTGCATATTAATGCGAAACTTTTAGATAATAACTTTTATAGGAATAACTACATAATTATTATGGAAGAAAATGGGTTACTCCCATCTCTAATTATATACAGGTACAGTATGAATTGCTTAAACATAATCTGAGCAGGAAATTAATTATCATGTTAATTAGTACCTACCTAAAAGATTTTTGGACAAATAAGTATAAGTATCAGCGTCGATCTTGATCAAAAACGTCACTTGCGCACCAAAAAAAAATCAGCTGTTCCATACATTTATGTTCACGTAACTCAACAAAATGTATGGAACAGCTGATTTTTTTTTCGCGATTTTAGTGTTGGTTCTATAGTAAAAGTTGTTCATAAGGATGAGTACAATGACCCCTTAAAATATTTCCACTGTTTAACCTGCCACCCTGTATAAAGTTTTATTGATCATGGTTGGTGTTGTTCTTTTGTATACCCAAGTATGTGTGGCACAAGCAGTTCCAGCGGCCCCGATAGCATGAACTTCACCTAATGCTATTGTTAATTAACTTGCTAAGACGCTAATTTATTGTCATCAAAGTCTATCCAACAATACAGTTGTGAACGCGTACAAATCAGAAGCCCAATTCTCGTAATTAAAAATGAGTTCCGAATTGGTTTCGATGATCCCAATGCCATAACATGTCAGAAATGGTATTCTCTTAACCGTTTGATGTTGTCATTCAGACATCTGAACACTATTTGTGACATTTAAGGCATTGAAATTATATCGATAGAAAATCGAAACATATATTTTGAACATTGTTATTTACGAGAAATAGGCGTTTAGATAAATACATTATGAAACTACTGGATTTGATTATAAGTTGAAAATCTGGATCGGATGACGATATTTATATATATGTAACACCACATCCGAAGGGTTAAGAAGAGATGTAATAGGTACACCCATATTTCGCCAGTTATGTTTAAAGCACTATGCAATAGGGGCGAGCCTATTGCCCTCAATTGGGCACAAATCAAAACTCCAGGCTGATACTGAGAAGTTCGTTGAAAAACCCAATAACTTTTTGCCCGATCCGGGTATTGAACCCAGGCCCTCACGCTCAGCAGTCGTGCTGGCGATCACTTAACTAACAAGGCATCTATAATTTCTTTAGTAAACCTTCACTACTTTTACTAGTAAGTAGTAACGTAATCTCACGCTTCTTTTTTTATTTAACAATAGGCTTGCGTTTGACCGTCATCTCACCTAATGTTATGCGATGATGCGGTCTACTCTTTGCTTGTTATTCTAATACATTTGACTAGTTACTTTAGTTACTTGTACAGTATTAAATAATGTTCACATGGCACTGTTACAATTTGTTTACAATTTTTAGGGTTCCGTACCAAAATGGTAAAAAAGGAACCCTTATGGTGCGACTTCGTCTGTCTGTCTCTCTGTCTGTCACACCTGCTTATTTCAGCAACTACTAATGCTATCGACTTGAAATTTGGAACAGTTATAAAGAATGCTTGTCCAACTTTATTGCAAATGAAAAAAGTCAAAAAATATTTTTATTTTCATTGCAAAAGGGGCCGGAGTGGGGGTCCAAAATTTCAAAGTGGGGTTACTAGGTCAAATGACATATCATATGAAAGGGCTTAATTTGCACATTTCAAAATATATTTTTATTTAATTTTTGGCTTCACAGTTTTCGACATATGATGAAAAATGTCTGAAAAAATACCATTTCCTCCCCTTATCTCCGAAGTTTGCGGGGCGAAAAATCTGAAATAATTAGGGTTGATAGGAATTTACTCAAATATGGCACCAAAAATAAAACGATGTTCCTAACTAGTACAGTTTTTTCAAAATCATCAAAATTCCTTCACAAACAAACATAGTTATGCGGTCCGGATTTTTTCACTTTATACGTCCAAATATGATACGGAACCCTCGGTGCGCGAGTACGACTCGCACTTGGCCGGTTTTTTTTATTTAAAACTTGCGTTTGACCGTCATCTCACCTTATGTCAAGCGATGATGCGGTCTTTGCTTGTTATTCTAATACATTTGAGTAGTTACTTCAGTTACTTGTACAGTATTAAATAATGTACACATGGCACTGTTACAATTTGTTTACATTTTTTTTTATGTGGACATGATAATGGCGACTTTCTCAGTTTCTCGCTTGATGTTTGTTCTAGGAGAACCTACTAAAATTCTACTCTTTACGAGGGAATATTGCCTAGTAGTATCTCGTAAGTCGCCTTTTATGAGACCTTTATTGTAGTTTAAAGATGTAGAATTTTAAACTTAACTTTATAAGGCAATGTGATATTTGTAATGTTTCGTGCTCTCGTATATCATATAAAGTAGGTTTTTATAATTTCGTGACTGTTTGCTACATATTCGTGAACTAAATTTTCCATGTCATGATCATAACATCAAGATCTCTTAAAAAGAGTAAGTTACGTATACTGAACCACTTCCGTCATCTGATAAAATTATGATGCAATATACTTCTAATACGTATAAAATAAAAATTGCATTTTTAATTATATAAATACGCACAGTAACCAATGTTTGTGTGGTTATTGGTACATTTGCACGCTAAGCATTGACCACGATAGAAACGGATTTTTTCTACAGAAGAATAGACAAAGTGACAGTTTGTAGAAAGATTTCTATCGTTTCATGTATACAATGAAGAGATGAAATGTTTCTATTCTTCAGTAGACTAAAGTCTGGACACCAAGCATGGATCGCCGCGTGCTCGGGCAGCAGAAATAACGAGTTGTATATAGAAAGAACTTTGTCTGTTCTTTGGTACAATAGGGATAGAATTAGTCATGCTAAGCCGGCTGCTAAACAGAGAGTTAGTAAGAGAATAAGAAAGTTTTTCCTATGCAGTGGGTTACTTTAGGCTTTATCATTATACCTATAACAGCACATTATAAAAAACCATTCAAGAGTAACTTGTTAGGACTGCGATATCTCTACATGTTCTATTTAATTATTTTTTTGGTCTATTACGTCTTAGTATAAGCTTGAATAGTGCGACTAATAAGCAATTACAGTTACTTAACATCGCACATCCGAAGCGTATGAATTGTTTGATGCGGTACCTGCGCCGGCGCCGACGCAACGCTAATCTAATATGTACCTGTTCACTTTCTGCCAACTTAATATTCGTATCATTTCCTGGATGCACATGATGCGTGAAATCGTTTTTTTTTTCTCGTTATAAATTCCATAATTGGTTTAGTTTATAATTGAGTGTTAATTTTCGCTTTTACTAGCTATCTGAGATTATCACGCGCATTACACATTTTTTATAAATGTTTTTCATTGTGACTTGATATGAAGTAGATTTTTTCTAAGCATGCATTATGAGAAATACTAAGTTTCAGATTATTAGCCGAGTATCGTTGATCGTCATTTAAACCTACGTAGATTGTTGTTAAATTCGCACACTGTGTAAAACTGGCTAATACTCCGTGAAATGTGTATCGTTTTCAGTGCGCTGAGCGTTGTATGAGCATAGTGATTCTGTCAGTAAATTAATCAAGTCGCTTTCAATTAATTTGGTGCACTATGATATGTAAGATGTGCTATGATATGTAAGATAAGATTTTAAGTAGGTATGATGCTTGTATAGAATACGGCTTAACTCTAAGGGCCGTAAGATCAATCGTAGCTTAAGGGTGCGTTTACAAAATAGACCGCACCACTATATTGACACGGCTCAAACGCACAAATACGCAATTATAGTTGCGGAAATAATAAGTAAGTAAACTAATTTGCGAGCTGCTGCTTACAAGCGACACAGGGTCCACTCACAACACTCACAATATGGACTTTCATTTTGTTAGAATTTTTTGTACAATAAATCAAGACAAGTAAAATAAGCCTTAATAGCACCCATTAAGGTTCATGTCTATTAGCAAAATACGTGACGGGAAAAAAAAAGTAGACGGGACTTTTTATTTTTTTTCTGAGATTATTTGTAACATTTTCGTAATTATTTGTTTGGAACGTTTTGAGATGATTATATCTGCTTACCTAGGCAATTTTTAAAGAAACAAGATTATGTCAATAAATCAAGAAAAATGATCCTAAACTCGAGCTCGTATCGTCAATTTTGTGTGAAGAGGCAATGGGAAATCGTTTTTACTATCTATATCAAAAACCA
Organism: Thalpophila matura; assembly: GCA_948465475.1. Classification (NCBI taxonomy): domain Eukaryota; kingdom Metazoa; phylum Arthropoda; class Insecta; order Lepidoptera; family Noctuidae; genus Thalpophila; species Thalpophila matura. The sequence continues at coordinate 12,719,578 of OX419181.1, forward strand.
TTTTTTTTTAATTTTTCTTTTGGAAGAATTGGAAATAAAGGAGTAATCTATCCGTGGCAATAGTTAGTTACGTTTGATTTAGTTTCATTCGGTTGGAAATTCTACCGAAAAACAGCCTATTTTTGTTAGATTTGTAAACGCGTCCTTAACCACGGAAGAGAGTTTAATCTGCCGTCTTCGATTGTTTCTTTTTTTTTTTAGAAAACAATCGAAGACGGGAGATTTAACTCTCTTCCGTGGTTAAGCTAGGATTGATCTTACGGCCCTATATTTTCGTAGGAAATATAAAAGGAAATAAAATATTCAAATTATTCATAAGTATAAATAATAACAGTTTATTCATAGCGACTACTAAAAAATAGTTTAATACATTTAGAGAGTGAAATAATTATAGTTTAGTGGTGGGCAGTGATGTAGTGCGCAGGCGCAGCATGGACAAGCTGGCCGGCGTGAACGAGGGGAGCCGCGTGGAGCACGGGTGCGGCGTGAACTACCGGTGTGGCGTGAACCAATGGCGCGGCGGCGGCGTGAACCACGGGGGCGTGGCTTGGCGGTGCCGCGTGCGCAGACGGCTCAGAGTTGTGCACGATGGCGTTGAAACTATAGTTCATAAATAAGTTATTACAATACACACAAAGCAATTTAAACTCCACGTAACGAAATTGCTTATTTACAATATTCAATACATTTCACTCATTGTGCTAAACTGATTTTGCGAGTAAATTGCACCTTATTAACTTAATGGCGATAGTTCATTGTTATGCAGTTTGCCTGCAATTTATTCACGCGTTATACAACACACATAACGAGCCGAAGATAGACAGGTGTTCTTCACAATTGCAGCACTTGCAGAATTCAGTGTAACGATACTATCTGCGTTATCGACCGAAACAACACTCAAATTAGATTAAAACTATAATAGATTACATTTCTAAATGCTATTAGTCTCGCCAGCTCGGATTCATTAGTAATTTATATGTTGGATTGGCCTTAACATAGTCGATGTATTACGAAACAAGACAGATGACCAACATGATCATATGAATGGAATCGAAGCGCGTGTTACAATTTTATTTTATTATGTTACTATTTCCGTGCAGCCACTGCGGTTGATACCAATTTATTCGTTTAAGTCAATGTTATTAATGGAACTGAGTCAAAGTTACGTTTTATTATACAATGATACGATAAGAATGACATAATAAATTTATCATAATATGCACGCGTGTGTATTTAGCGCCTATTTTTTTACTTTTTTTGTATAAAATGTAGAAACATGTTCTTGGACGACTGGTTTTAAGGGACAGTAGGTATATCAATAATCACTCGTAATGTTTAAATCTCTGGGCCTAGCACGAATTATTTTGGCGTTTACGTCAGTACTGTTAGGTAGGTATTTCTGTGAAGTTGCGTATCGTGAACGTAAGTGAATTTTGAATTTAAAATACAACTGTCCTATAGTTATGGTTTAATTTTATACAATTTTCGTCTATTTCAACATACAGATACACAGATATGTTTATAGTACATAATATAAATTATAAATATTATTTAGCAAACTGCTGCCACTGACACAAAAATAATTCAGAGCTATAGCTTTAGACATACCTAGAGATAATGATATTATGTGTACACAATTTAGAGGCCTATAGATTGAAATATAGTTTACTATATATAGCCACAAATATGTGCATATTATTACAAAGGTTGCTGACTATGACGGGATACAGGTAAACAAATAATTATATCATAATAGCCTCTGACATAAACTTTTAATTATATGGCCTTGAATACGTTATTGACTATTTGTTTTTATTTTTTAAGATTTAATTAATGTACATTTTTAATGTTTTGATCACAATGCTAATGAGATACTCATTAACCTTAACTTTTTTAGTTTTGTGGCCAACATAAAAAAATATATTTAAAAAATTCTTACCCGTTGTGGTCATCGGCGGTATATTCGACCTTGCGGATGGAGCCGTCAGGCTGCAGCAAAGAGTATTCTCCCTTCACAACGTCACCGTCCCGACTCTCGTGCTGTGACTTGTGGTCGCCGGTGTGAGGGTCCTCCACGGAGTACGAGAACTCGTACTTAGCAGGAGCCTTGAAAAATAATGTGTATGTTCTTAATATAAACACAATTAATTAAGTAATCTATTGAGTTTAATCAGTTTACCGGAAAATATAAATCTATTTTGTGTGTTGAAACTGCTTGAGGTTGCATATTACTACGAATTATTATACAACACAATGTTATTATCGTGTGTTAATTTTAAAGAAAATAGCGATGCTACAACAATGACTAATTCAGACAAGTCAGACTTTTAATATGGCAGAGTTTGTGATACAATTAATTTTGTTTTGCGCAAGATGATGGTCTAATTATAACACAAAGTCAATTTGGTTGATACAGGGCAAATGCTGCGTAAATGTTGATCAACATAATCTAATGATGTTTTTGATAAATAGACGTTAATACCAATCACAGCTTGATAGATTGCTGTGCACGTGTTACAAAACTCTATACTCTTGTAATAACTAGAGTCTTACACAATAAATATTTGATTGGGTTATATCAATTGATCACAATTTTAATTGTAACTGTAATGTACCTTTCACTTTCTTTGTGATTGTTTTGGGCACGTGTTACAGTTTTTCGAGATATTCCCTTGACTTTGACCTAGTGAATATACAGAGACTTGCCTTCCTCATTCTAGAGTTAAGAGGCTATAAGTATTATTATGTATATGATAAGCATTGTGAGAGACGAGACGATCGCAAGGTGAACATGCTAATTGCTTGTTGTCAACTTACAACAAAGTAGGTATACCTAAAGTTAACATATTATTATACCAAACATTATAATATAAATTAAGGTAATGTTATTGTATATAAGCATTTTTAAATGTATTTAATGCCTCAAGGCTCATTATTCAACACTTAAATAAAATTAATAATTTAATTTAATTAGTATTGATATATTATGCAATTGAAAACGATGTGCGTGTAAATGATAAGCTTTAAAAAATAAAGTCTTTCTTATGGGACAATGCAATTATGAACCTCGTTAACAGATTCACTCTAAGCCCTTTATGGAAATGTAAACAAGTGCAATAAAATATATTGTCTGCGTTAATAAGTTAAGACTTACTTAACAACAGCGTGCCCATCTGTAAGGTTAAATTAAAATAAAACTAATGTAATTGTTTAGTTACCAAACGGATCTGATGTAACGTGATATAATATGAGAATGTACTATGAATGTAATCGTGATCTAATAATTACTTAAACGATAAGAGCTACTAAATAATAACTGAATAATCCTTCCGGAATCGTTGACTATAGGTCTATAGGCGGTAATGCAGGTACTGAAATATAATAATTTACTAATCTAAGTATTTATAATGAGCTTACTGGCTTTGTCCTAAGGAGTTTACTTTGTATATCTGGCACACTGGACTTCTTCCTCCGCGCCCTGATTCCTCCCTCGATTTCATGACGGGTAAATACGGACAAGGCTGCTTTTTGCCAGAAAACACACAGTGAATCAAGAACAACCTGTGCATCTCTTGGGTGAATTAAATGGACAGTACCTATAATCCCAATTAGCATTGAGATGACTAAAATCTATTTTTTGCTAGATTTTTGGAAGAGGCGCATAACTCGTGAGAAAATGTCTAAATCTGGTTCCTCTACAGCGGTAAGAGGATGTACTTACATGATGTTCAAGATGTTCTCTGTGTTCAATGGCGACGGGAGAGATATGCTGCACTACGGGAGCGTGGTGGATGTTAGCTGGCGCCACTTGTTGAATCAAAGGAGCAGCGTGAACAATGGGCCCACTATGTTGAAGGTACGAAGCCTGCTCAATCACTGGAGCCGCGTGTTGCAGGATCGGGCCAGAATGTTCCAAAACAGGAGTAAAGTGCTGCTGCTGTCCCAGTTGGTGCGATGGCTCATCGTGACGAACTATGCTTTGAGATGAAACTGCCTGCCGATGTCCCTCTTCAATCAAACCGGCTTGGCAGAAAGCCAATAAGGCGCTGATGACTACGACCTGAAAGTTACAATTCATTATGAAATTCCGAAAAACTTTCTTTTTATTTTATTTAAAAGCTTTTCCTTACTTTGGAGTACATGTTGATGTGCTGTACTGAAGTGTGGTACTCGATTGATAAGGATGCTGGTAGGGTTGAAGTTTTTATACGTCGGAGGAAGCGGCTGCGCGGGAGCATGTCACCCGATACCGAGAAACCGGCCCGATACGTGACACCACCACACACGATCACCTTTACACCTTACCTTACGTCATTGCATTTTTCATTTTCGTTCAAGGTTATGATAAAGCTGTTTTCATAAGCCCATTTTGTTGAGGCTTCTTCTGTTGCTCATCATGAGGTAAGTGGTGGACTTGATGCGTGAGCCGGTATTGTTTAAATAACGTCGTCCAGCTTTAAATTTGTTTCCAAGCTTAAAGTTAGAATTATTATTAAATGGATTTTAAGATGAAAAGTCTTTTCCCATTTTGACTAACCATGGAACTACAGGTGACCAATATACTCGTATACAGGGTGGCAGGTTAGACAGTGGAAATATTTTAAGAGGTCATTGTACTCATCATTATGAACAACTTTTATTATGGGAACAACCCTGAAATCGCGAAAAAAACTGTTCCATACATTTATGTTCACTTATCTCAACAAAATGTATGGAACAGCAGATTTTTTTTCGTGATTTCAGGTTTGGTGCCATAGTAATAGTCTGTTGTTCATAATGATGAGTACAATGACCCCTTAAAATATTTCCACGGTCTAACCTGCCACCCTGTATAGATGAATTCAGAAAGCAAGTAGAAATATTGAAATCCATGCTTTTCTTTGTTGATTCTGTTTATGAATGTGAATATATAAAGCGTTTTACATATCTGGATCTATTACTGAATACCAAGTCTTTATTATGTTCCACAAAATGCATGACTTGCATTTCTCAAAAAATACTTAAACAAGATTTACATCGAACTGTGATTTGTGGCGATTTAGTGAAATCTTAGCATAAAATTGTTTCACTTTACATGACTTATGTCTGTATGCACCTACTACCTATGCCCGCAACTTTGTCTGCGTGGAAGTCGGAGAACAACAGATTGCCGTAATTTTTCATTACAATGTTTACTACCCCTTTAGGGATGGAATTGCAAAAAATCCCTCCCTAGTGCACTTCCACGTACATAAGGAATATTTCCTCCAAATTTCTAATCTCAAGATCCACTGGTTTAGGCTAAAAAATACTGTGACTGTGACCAGTCACGGTGCTTTTTTATAGGTACCTATCTAGATTGGCTGCTCATAAACTCATCACTAACACATTCATTCGTACGTACCTAAATAGGCGGTTCCTAAAGTCGGTAAAATACAAATTTAGGATAAGAACAACATTCTGTTTGGGTGCCATTTAAATTTTGTGCAAACTGGCACTAATCAAGTTTTGCATTAACCGTAAACAAAAGGCTAATAAAGATTATCGGCACATAAATAATTCAAAAGGAACAAACTCGAGTGGCCAGTGTAAACAAGTCCGAACAGAATCAGCCGGTAAGAAAGTAGCGCTCTGGGTTGCACCGACTGATCCAGTAAACTCTTACGCAACGTTAAGGCATCACCACACCGGGCGCGATACCTTATACCTACTAATATACTTTCGATCACAGATGCATGTAGTTCAGAATATATTATGTGGTACTTAAAGAAAAATTGGATATGCCCATTCAAGTATGGGCAAAATAACTGAGTCAAAATTAGGTGGACTTTGTCAAACGACAATTCAACAACTTGACTTTTATAGCATGACAATAGAAAATGGCGTACAGAATTAAAAGAGTTTTAAACAAATAATACTTTTGATTTATTTTATTTATTTAAAAAAATAAATCAAAAACAAATAATAATTAGGTCAACCCTTTAAAGAAAATAAACGATTCGATTTTTGATGAACGTCTCGTATTTCAAGGATGTTGGCCATGGGCTTCCTTTGAGGAGAGGTCAGAAAATGGCTAATTTTGGAAATTAATGTGAAAAATTAAATAATTCTCATTTGTGTTTATAGGTAAGTTTAGGTTAAAATTGTTGTTTTAATTCAAAGTTTTGTTGAGTTTGACTTTTTATTTCAGTAGGTAGAATGATTTAGAATTACGTATTTTGCTAATGCTCCAGAAAGATGGATTTTAAGCTTCCTGGCAAACACAAAGATTTTTTAGTCACTATTTATTTATACTTAATATATTTCAACAGCGGACTGATACAATCGAGCTTAAAGCTTTCAATGTTCTTGGTGTGTTCCCAGCGCTACGACCGGTGGAGCGAGTCGTCGCAAGCACACCGCATATTTTCCGATCGGTTCGCATCACGATCGTGACTCCTCGGCGATTCTCGCGGCTTTCTGTGAAGGTCACGCGCATCATCTCTCATACGTAGTCCGTCGTGAAACCTTTAATCTACCACCATATTTTATACCGATTGTTATTTTGGAGTGTAAATTTACAAGTTGTCGAGACTTCGAAACGATATTACGGAGATAGCCGTGCTTATTAATGATGTGACTGTTATGCAATAAAATTATTTATATTTTACAGTTACGCATCACTCTCACATTGCCGTTTATTTCTTTATGTTTCGGGCTGTAGTAGTAAGTATTTATATTACTAAATATATCGCCTTCAAATTCCCACGCCACTGATACTAATATGCATTTATGCGTCCTACATAGTGATTGATGTGTTAGAGTTGGTAGGCTAGAATCTCTAATGCAAATCTGAAATCTTGGGGCAATCTATGTAATTTACGCGAACATACTAGAGATTTATCAAACATGATGAGTGTAATGACCTTGCGGTAAGAACCATGACGGATCATATCAATACTATTAAAGCTTGGAATGTTAGTCTGTGCTCCAAGTGTACAAGCATCACGCAACTACGTGTGTATGAACTATGAACATGCGTTAAAATTAAACCCAATGTCATTGTTAACTTACTTCACCGTTTAACTGTCCTTTACCAAGGCAAATACGAGGTAATTTGGTACTGAATTTTGTTTCCTGTGAACAATATCTGTATTTAAAAATAGTACTTGACATTCGATACTGATTTCCCCGAACTTTGATTAAAGCGTTACGCCTACCTACTTACGGCCGTATATGTAAATAATGCCATTTAATTTTCGAAAATTACAACATAAGTTGGTGTATTGTGATGAGTTCGAAAGGGTCGTTGTTTCGTAACCCACATCAATCAAGATGTTAATAAAATGAATGACACTCGATAATCCCGCTACAATTACGGCTACATTTTGGATGTTGCGATAAAGATTTTGTAAGATGATATTAAACCCAATCCAATTATTTAACATAGGTATATATTAAACTTTGTGACACTTGTAATTTTAGTTGGTATTATAAATCAGAAGAGGTGCTCTTAATGTTAGGTGTTGACTTTAAGATAAAATCAAGATATTCTTGCATATATCATCATCAATTCTGACTTTATCATAGCTTGCCCAGATTTCATTACTTATAGTCTTTATATTTACTATATTTGAATAGCGACTAGAATCACACAAAATATATTTAGTACTACCTACATTATGACAGCTACCTACATAAATCGAGCAAAAAGGTTACCTTTTCGTAATTTGTCACGGAACTCTAAAAATAATTTATTCAGAATTAATAATTTCGATTCATGAACATCAGTATTTTGGGTTGAACTTTTCTGAATTTCGACTTATCGGTGAAGACATATTTATGTCTGCTGTTTTTAAGCGTTTCATCGTCGTTGCTACATCAAATATTTTGCCGCAAAATCTGACAAGAGAGGATTATTTTTGAATGTCAGCAGCATGTTCCGCCTTCTTCAAATTAAAGCTTATAAGAATGATGTGCAACACCATCATTTCGTCGCATTTCTGTCATATTGCAGTACGCAATAAAGGTATATATTCAATTCAAAGTCGTTAAGTAGTCAGTAGATATCTGTGTGATCTCAATTGCTAAATGTTTGAATATTAAATAGGTAATATAAGGTTTACCGGCTACCTGTGTTGTGTTGCGCGGTTCGGCGGGTCGGTACTCTAGTCCCGCCAGTACTTTGCTTTCACTCCTTATTTCGGCTCGGACATTGTATGGTAATATTGTGATATGCAATTTGGATGAGATCTTATATCTTCTCACGCTCCACTGGACTTGTTACTGCAATTAACACTTTCAGCCCAGTGCATGCACTATCGCAATATGTTGTTTCGTCTATCACCGTTTACGGTTGTTCTAATTGTTATTTCAGATTGCGTTAAAATTGTGCAACTGAAATATTTTTACAAACAAACATGAAATATTTTCTAGATTGACGATCTACTTATCCTTATACTCTTGTTTTAACACAGATATATAATATAATATTATAGCAAATATAAATTATTTGCACAAGCAGCGGTAGCTACAGCGGGAATAAGGTTATTAATATACGTAGGTATACGCTTTCATCTGCATCGCTTCCCTCACGAACGTTTAAACGATCTCAATTTGACGAGATAATGATTAATTAATATTAATTAAAAAGGATCAATATTTCATACTACATCCGACGATATTAATTAACTATCAAAGTGTTTCCTTTTTCGTAATATTAACTTCCTCTGAACAAAAATTACGACATCGGCATCCGACGTGTCGTTAAAAGGTGACGTGTTAACTGGCATATTTATGAATCTTCATTATCATCAAAATTATCGTAAATTACAGTATAAATAAAAATGAATAAATAAAACGTTTATAAAAAAAAACAAGTCACATTTTACAATAAATATCTTAGAAATTAAAATAAGCCACAGTTTGGTATTTGCCTGAACTAGGTTAAACTTGTGCTTCAGGCTAAAGTATACTTGGTGCATGGGTACATACCAGTGACAAAGAGTGACCCGAAGCCGGTACAATAAAATATTAACAAAATTACGAATCATTCCATATAACTTATGTCATACCTATCGTTTATTCAGTGTATTTACATAATTTTGAATAGGCAAATAGGTATGATATTATTACTGTAAAACGGAATTATTTTTAATTTTGTTACTATTTGACCGGCTTCCTCTCACCCTTCGCCATTGATAGGTAGGTACGCATGTTTAAAATAATGCAGAGGCATTCGCGTCTTAAACATTTGGGTGGATTGATAAACCTGTGAGGTTATGAATTATAATGCGATAGCCGCATTGAGAGTGGTGACCCATCTATAGACAGGTCGTATATGCATAGGTCACCATTCTTATTAAACTAGGGCCGTTCCGGACTGGAAATTGAGCTATCGGTTCAGCTTGTTCGGAAGTAGCCAGCAGATCCGACGACAATCCTAACCTAATACTCAGCTGCATATATTTAAATTTAAAACCAAGAAGTTGTGAGAGGGCGTGTATCCTCATTGATAAAGCTGAGAAACCCAGCTGGTAATCGTAACGCAACCAAATGTTAATAATCAGGGGCTAGTCACACACGGGGCACCACTGGATGTGTGGTCATGATCCGGTGGACCTGATCTGATGCGGTCCAGATCCAGTGGCCCTGTTGGTATATAGACCAACAAAACCACTAGATCTGTGGTGATCTAAGCTGTGACATGTGAAATTGGGTGTGGTGTGGATATCATACAAAAAAAATCTTTTACATAGGAATCTGAAATGCTATGTTCGATTTATTGAAATAAATCGATTAAGTATAAGGTAAAAAGTAGTAAAAATAATTAAACCGGTAAACCTTATAACAGTCGTAAAATAGCATCTGGCACCTGGGTTTCTTTTAAATGGAGAAAACTCATCGAATTTATAAAAGGTTATTCGCGTGACCCGAAATCGTTGTGCATTTTTAAACATCGATCAAGCTGACCAACGTATTACATACTTGTAAATACCTACATACATTTTATTGCTACCGCGATTGCTACTATATAATTATAACGATATCGAAAAACGAAGACAGAACATTTCGCAATAATATTCCTGAATATTAATTGGTGTCTGAAAAATGGTAGATACAGATACCGTTTGTAGTTTAATTTGTAGTGGTGTAAGAAGAAAAGGAGTAAAATAGCTTACTAAAATGTTTTACAATATAGGTATACGTAAGTGAAGCACTAGTCTTCTAGCTAGACCATAAAATATGCCTCAATTTTCAATAATCTTCCTTTTATACAGGGTGGCAGGTTAAACAGTGGAAATATTTTAAGGGGTCATTGTACTCATCATTATGAACAACTTTTACTATTGGAGCAACCCTGAAATCGCGAAAAAAAATCAGCTGTTCCATACATTTATGTTCACTTAACTCAACAAAATGTATGGAACAGCTGATTTTTACTACTTCTTTACTTTTTGATAGGATAGAATATTAATGAGGAATAGTATAAGCTATTTAACATCACGCTACGATCCTTAGCAGCCGAGCTAGGGGGGTAAAACCGCGGGGCACAACTTGTTTTATTTATGTTTTTTAACTCACCGCACAAGTTTGTTTTCGGTGGTCGCCACACGCCAAAAATCGCCGCAACTCGCTTCGCCTCGCCACAGGGCGATTCGCGACAGCCACAAACGCTGCTACTGAGCTGTGGAGCGGGCTTGTATGTATATGTTACCGGCCAAATCCAATTTCAGGCCAAACTAGTTTGTCCTAGGCCAAACTAGTTCGGCCTACGCGTGTCAGGATAAACTAGTTTATCTTAGGACAAACTAGTTTGTCCTACAAACTTTAGGCTTAACTAGTTTGGCCTAGGCCTAGGTGATTGATTTATTTATAATTTCACCCATGCATGGTAAATGTAATAATTTTATAGGATAGGCTGCGGAACCGACCTAGTCAACCCCGACTTCACGTGGTACTTGTTTGCCCTACCCCTTGAGTGTAAAACCGGAGGCGCGTAGGGAGAGCAGCCTCCGCCCGCCGTCATAAAGCGTAGGCATCATACGAGCCGCAGCGGCTGAGGCTGGCCGCAGTTTATCCTGACTCGCGTAGGATAAACTAGTTTGGCCTAGGACAAACTAGTTTGGCCTGAAATCGGGTTTATCCGGTAACATATACAAAACTGTGATGCGACGTCGCATTGCAAAAATCTACGAGCTCGCACGACGCATAGCAAGAAGTAAGAACCTGCTACTCGATTCGCATCGCGCATTCTTGCGATGTTACTTTTTTTATTGTATATTTTTATTCACTACCTAATTAAAAAAAAATACATTGCACGAAATCACATGGCAGCAATTTGCGTCAGAGTTTTCTGCGTTGCGAATTCGCATCGCGCTGATTCGCAGTTTTGTGTACAAGCTCTACTACATCAGCTTGCCTATGATAGCCAGATTCATGAGGAATAGTATAGAATATTTAACATTGCGCTACAACTCTTAGGAGCCGAGCAACGGGGGTGAAACCGCGAGGAACAGCTAGATTTAAATATTTGTGGCGGCATCTGTCGTGGTTTTTATGACAGCGTTTTGTGGCTATCGGAGTGGCCCGTGTGCCGGCGAGGCTAAAAGTTTATGACTAGAAACTGTGAGCTTTCTGTGGTAAGAGCTCAATCACATTAAAGATTACAATAGTGCACAAAAAGTGACGCGTCGCTTGCTCGTTACGATCAGTAATGAAGCAACAAGTTTTCTTCAGATGACTCTTGCAACGCCACACGATAAAGATTGATTGATAAATCGAATCACCAGATTGATTGCGTTTTATTAAAATTTAAATGGTAAATCAATAAATCTACTAATTTAACAGAAATTTGAATTGTATTATACGCTCAAAAGTGTTTTGTTTCATGATAGGTACTTTGTTGACTTGACGATGTTAGCATATTGTGAAAAAGTACAGTGTTTTGACGTTTTAACATTGTTATGAAGTGAATCAATGTTAAAACGTCAAACCACAGTACTTTTAGATAGGTCACTACAGACTAATACAGTGTAGGTAATAGAAGAAGTACCTAGGTATAACAACGAATAACTTCCTGATTACATAAAGTGAAATACGCGGAAGTTTGTCTTTTTCTTATAACTTACATCAAGAAAATTCACTAACGTTAAAAAATGTATAAAACAGTAATTAATTTTAAATGTTAGGTACCTACTATCCTAAAGAATAATGTAATTTTTATGAGTGACCATAGCGAATTATTTTCCTATTCTTGATGTAAGGGCACTGTTAGACGAAACTACAAGCTAAGGACTAAGATTAATTTTGAAAGATAAGTTTTCACTTTTTATATTATCTTTATTGTACAAAGCTAAGCTATTTACAACATGTTGCCCACACCGATCAGAAAAACTATACATATACTTGCAGATTACATACAACATACAACTACGACAGGCCATTCATGAGATAGATTTAAGCACTACATGATGCGCCTACAATATGTACAGAAGAAATAACATTTTATATACATAATTACAACACTCATAAGATGGCTGCAGTCTACTTGATCAAGTATTTTTCATTAACAACGCCATCTATGCTGACTCGTGGTCCAAAAGTTATGGTGTATGAAAACCATAACCGTGGTCGAATTTTCAACAATCCCATCTTATTTGTTTTCTGGATGTATCTTCTATTGACTTAGAAGTCGTTGGTCTTAGTACTGTTCTATTGCACAGTAAGGTATATTACTAAATATCATTAATGAGAACAGATGGAAGGCTACACGACTACAAGAACACATTAACACTAATATCACAGATTGGGTAAATATTCTTCTAATGGTGGTGGATCACGGGCGGCGAGTTGTGCACGACCGCGTTGAATCTGTAAGACAAACATTAGATTAACAATAATGTTCTACAAATCGATTTGAACAGAATCAGTTTTAGTATTTCTGTCGTTTCATTTCAGCGTTTTCTTACATACTGAAAACGGTTTTCCGGATTTTGATGAGATAGTATAAATAGTCGTACAAATATAATTGGTTACATGAAGTTTTATCTTTTTGCTATTGCGGAATATGTTTACAAAAAAGTGTTTTATGGAGATTACCCAGTTTACCCACCTCACCGTCGAGGATGACACAAGGTGGAAGAGGAGAAGCCTTATCCTCGGTTTTTATGAATAAACTAGTTAAGATGATTGTAACGTTTGTTTTTTTTACCCATTGTGGTGATCGGCGGTATAGGTGACCTTGCGGAAAGAGCCATCAGGCTGCAGCAAAGAGTATTCTCCCTTCACGACATCACCGTCGCGAGTCTCGTGCTGGGACTTATGGTCTCCGGTGTGAGGATCCTCCACGGAGTACGAGTAGCCGTATTTGGGATGAGCCTGCAATTTGTAATAAATACATTATAGTGAAGTGATTGACTCGATATGTGTGCAAAAAACGTGAGCAATAAATCAATTTCCTATTTAGTTGAAAGCTCAATAGAAATTTCTCATAGGTCAATTGAAAGGGAACTTTGTATTTAATAAGAATGAATCTGAATTTGAATCTCACCGTGACATTCTCTCTCGAACATTCGCAGACAAATTGGTATAGTTGTCATGGTGATATCACGCGGCGTGTCGGTAGACAGACTGGTTTATAAATTAGACTTACGTATTCATCGACGTAGTGACCCTCGTGGGCAGGAGCCGCATGGACGGCGTGAATGGCGGGGGCGGCGTGTACGGCGTGGATGGCAGGAGCAGCGTGCAAGATCGGGGCAGCGTGAGCGATGTGCGCGGAGTGAGCGATGGGCGCGGCGTGGACCACGGGAGCGGAGTAGTGGATGGGAGTCTCATGGTGCACGGTCTGGTCGTGGCGGACGATGCTCTGCGAGGACACAGCCGGCGCGTGGTGAATGTAACCAGCCTGGCACACTGCCACCAGCGCGCACGCGAACACGATCTGATGGGGAACAATAGGTTTTATTAAATTCTAACATTGCAGTATTTCATTCTCATGTAAAGATGATTAGGCCTAACGCTAGTAGGTAAGACCATTATATTTTTTAATACTTTGAATTGAAAACATGGCCCTAATTTGAAGCAGTCCAATCATTTTACGACCACAGAACATTCAAAGTACTGCTAAGCTCAAAACTGGCAATTGGACAATGTAATCATAAATTACGTCGAGCGAAATTGTCCTAAATATTATGTAAGTAGTCTTAGCCTTTAATGAAATAGAGCTTACTTTGGAGAACATTTTGCTTTAGACACAAATGCCTTGACTGGTATCGGTATGATAGGGCACTCTTTTTATATAACAAACAAAACATAAACGGTGGCATGGAGGGGGTCTATTCCCGACGATATTCGATCGGATCACAGTAATTGCTGCATTGCCAATCTGCTCGCTTTATCGAGTGTCGCAACGCTCGATATCGCTACAATATGTAGAGAAAATGAACGATAAGTGAGAGGTTCATATTGTTATAATTTTTTTCGATTGTTTAATCCGATGGTACTGGGCTACACGAAGTACACGATCAAATTATGTTTTAGATAATAATATGACCAATGTAGAACATTTATTTGAATGATTCAGAATCAGAATATACAAAACTAATCTCAGCAGCATTTAATTGTAATTTAGAGCACAAGTGCAATTGTATGTATCTTCATATATTATAATTTTGGTAGATATGGTTCGGTTTGGATTATTATTTTTGGTTACTTCGGAAAGATCGATGTTTTTATATAATTACGTTCCAGTATTCATTCAAAAGACTTACCATCGGGGTGGCGAGAAAGGTGGGTAGTGAAGCAATGTGGTCAGGAAAGGAGGGAAGGCGGCACTACCTGTAGTAAACACACCATTACCTACACTCACTTATTCACCCACTCATTTGTCAAACAGGGGTGGTTATAGCAATATTACCTCACGCCTGCTATTATCTAACGACCTATAGATAAAAACTCTGAATCGGAAGTTACGGTCTTATACGATGATGAAACACATAAGTAGATTATACCTACTTTGATTTTGTTCATGATTACTTCCATACTATTGTATTCACTGTATTACGGAACGTTTTAAGGAATTACATTTTCCATCGTAAAAGAGCTCGTTTTGATCAAAGAAGGTTTGGTTATGTTGTCGTAATTATTGATCTTCGGCAATACATTGTTTGAATAACACTATGAATTGAATACCTACTTATATGTATATCATCAAATTGTTCAAATGGTATAATTAGGGCTCTTTCAATTAAGACGTTTGGTGTCGGATTGCTGCTACACGACAGCAGTCTGGCAACAAACGTTTAAATTGAAAGCCCTTAAACAGTAATTTCGAGACAATACTTCACACATAGGTTTGAAACTGGATAGAGTTATAATAATTAAAGTATCATTAAGATCAAAGAATAAGTAAGTATACCTACCTATATTCTTGTTAAGTACTTCCGATAAATTAATACGGTTTTTATAATCCATGAATCTTATTTCATTGGAAAAATAAATACTTAATTTTAGTAATTCTTAGTTACTATCATCATGCCTATTCTTACGCTTTCAGTTTTTATATATTTTTGATAAAAAAAGTATTTAAATAAGACCCTTAAATGAAGGTTTGAGCGGCCAAACTGTCTTAAGATGGCCAGAACCGGGACATCTGTTTATTTTGGATCTACTTTCATGTAATAACTTAACTAGATTATTTAAAAAAAATATTGTCCATTTCCCTTTTGACCGTTCATCATGAAATCTTTGTATAGGCGGGCTGAGGCTATCACCTGATAATATCAAAAGCTGCAGACTGACCCATTATCTGGTGATAAAGGATATGGACATCAATATATTGAACCTTTCCAGCTAGCAAAGAAGAGTGTTATAAAAGTGATATAAAAGCAAGCAGTCACCGGGTTGCATTTATATCACTTTTATAACACTCTATATTGTTTATATTTTTTTTAGCAAGTTGGGTTCCGTATTGTATATCACTACTCACATGCATGTTCCTAAAGTACCATACCAAGTACCTAAATGAGCAAAACTTGCACAGGTATTGTCGCTGAAAGTTATAGTGTTGTTTCGAATTTGTAATAGATACCTATTTAGAAATGTAAGAAAAGGCTGGAACGAAACATGAATAATTGACATTGTGTATATTACTCAAATAACACAATTTATCGTACACGGGTACTGTTGATACACGGCTGATTTCATAAATCATACATTTGTTTCTTTATCTCATTTCTAGATTACCTACGGAGACTGTTAATAAGGAAGTAGCAATTCTATTAAGGGTCCAGTGAGCACCAATAGCGTTGCTTTGTGAATAACTGACAACATTTATCAGCGAAGGCTCCAACAGCGAAAGTGCGGTTCCCTGTCGGTGGTTCTTGTTCTACTTTACCTACACTAATTATTTCAAGATAAAGCGAGTTATACAAATATTCTATGAGCATTGAGTTATATGGCTATTACATAAATACCGAGGGCGTATGAAAATTCGGAATAATTCAGTCTAATCCAGTTGGTATCTTACTTCCTGACGTGAAAAGTAGGCCTTCGATCGGTGACTATGAATAATGTTTAGGTACACGGTTTTGTCAGCGCCTAACTGGTTCGAGTCAGTAATTTACAGCCCGCACTTAAGAATTTCCCTAATAGACTATCAGTATTTAAAGTCGGAGAGTGTAAAGGAATGTACGCGTTCGTAACCATAATTAGAAGTTTGTCGGTATTCCAGTTCTACGAGGTACAAAGATCTAATTAATTTGTTGGTTGTTTGTCTTTATTAGTAAGTTTTTTATTAAACTTTATAATGCAAATTAAAAATCAAAATCAAAAATGCATATAGATCAAAGCAATTTCTTCCAGTCAATCGAATGAAAATGTTGATGAATATGTTCATACCAAAATAATACAATCACTTGTAGAATTAATAATTTATACTTATCTATTCACAAATGAGAATTATTAGTGTAATAGTTTTTCAGTCATACAAGTATTAAGTTGCATGCATTGATCAAAGCAAATTAGAGGCAAACTTAAAAACTAGTCCGACAATCGACTGATAACATAATAACAAATTACTTATGTAAAAAATCTTCATAAAACCATTAAATACATAAACAACCTTTAAAGCACTATAATCGTGAAGATATCATAGATAGATATCACAGCCAGTCTAATAACATTAACAATCCATAAGATTTTATAAAATAAAACGATAAAATTAAGCCACAATAACTCTGGTTTTACAATTAAAGTGTACTATTGTGTGTTACGGGGGCGAACTCGCGGGTAGCCGTAGTAGTAATAAATGTGAAGGGCGTACCATGGGCGATGACAATGAATTAATAATAAGTAATTAAAATATTTGAGAAACGCACGATCCGTTTACGATAAAAATAGTAATAGATCGCCGTACAGAATCGAATGGATGATTATGTCGTATTTAAAAACACATAAAACTATTTCAGGGTTACTTACAACAGAAATAAATAAAAAAACTGCATTCAAATAAAAACGCAGTTGATGATCCTGATGTTAATTCACAAGCAGGTTTTTATTCAAAAATAACAGGGCCTTATACGTATGAAAAAGTGGAACGAGTTGCGCGGGAGTTGACAGAATAATTTCATGCAAAAATTATAGTGTTGCTAATAACCGTGACTCATCAAAACCGGATATTTTGACAATATTAATAAAAAAATAATAATGTAGAATTTCTTCGGCCACGAAATAATGATAAATACCTACTAGTGTTAATGAACATCCTCAGTCCTCAGTCAGTCCTCAATTTAGATATAAATCAGTATTAGGTATGTCCTCAATTTAGATACAAATACATAACACTTGTACCAGTATTTTAAATATAAATAATTACTTTTGTGAAACAGTCATTGTAACATGCAAAGCATTGTCAGATACATGCGTAAGTAGTCTGTGCAACGTCTTGCACAAACTTAAATCTGGGACTCCAAATTAAAAGAGAATTCACTTTAAGGTCTTATAAAGGCAGAGTACACTGGTCACATTCATTCGGTGAGATAAATGATGCATCTCTTCATTCTTTACTTGGCCTGTTTTTTCAAGATTCAACGGCTGTCCGAAAGATTTCGATGTCGTAATTTTAATTTATAGCTTCACTTCACCAGATTTCTTATGTGAGTGATTATGTGGCGAATAAAATAACTGTGTAAGAACTGCGCACTACAAAATAATGAGACGCCTGAAGTTAATATTACGTTTGTCCAGGTAGCCAGAGGTAATACTCTGTGACAGGTTAAACGAGGGACATATTGAAGGATATTTATAGATACTAGTGGTCGCCAAGTGGTCAAAATTGGACCGTCATATTTTGCATAATGCATGCATAATCGGCCTATAATGTCCCACTGCTGGGGCACAGGCCTCCTCTGTGAGAGGAAGTGGGCCACAGTCCACCACGCGGGCTCAGTGCGGGTTGGTGGACGTCACATGTCTTCGAATTTTTGGTTCTAGGACATGCCGGTTTCCTCACGATGTTTTTCCTTCACCGTTAAAGCAAGTGATAATTAATTTCTAATACGCACATGACTTCGAAAAGTCAGCGGTGCGTGCCTTGGGATCGAACTCGAACCATTCGCCGTGGAAGGCACATGGTTAATCGACTAGGCTATCACTGCACGCGTAATATTTTGTTTATGGTTAAAGTCTGTGGTCATACTGAGAAGAGATTAATATTACCTATTTATCTAACACATTCCCTGTCCCAGAACAAAGGAAAATTTTCATTCGTACGTTCATCTACAATTTCGTACAATAATTACAACCATACCTACGTCCATGATAATGTATTCGCTCTTATTCATACGTCCAATGAAATAAAAAGCATCAAATTTACTATTGGAGTATGACTCCAACGTATGAGTATGAGTTTGACTAACTACTGGACCAACTTCAGATCATAGAAACAAGGAGATATGCCACCATAGCAAATTAGTACGGGAACACTGAACGCGAAAACTTTTAGAATAGTTTTCGACACAATTACAAGCGCTTCTTGTGAATAAAAAGATGTTCAACACATTCAAAATACTCATACCCTCAATCTAACACAGATAATTGTCACTCAAAACTAGCAGTAAACTAAAATACTGTACCTATTTATATCATCGATCGTATTCGATTCATCGCCAGTGTGTACGTTTTAATTACGGTCAATGTGACCTTATCAAAGCGTCAAGCTCAATAGCGCCTTGGCACATCTCCCTTGTTTCTATGATCTAAGGGGCCAACATTGAAATCACGAAAAAAATTGTCAACTGTTCCATACAAGAATATCCATATCACCCCACAAAATATAGGGAACAGCTGATTTTTCTTCTTTTGATCTCAAGGTTGGTCCTTAGTTAATCAAACTAGTATCGAATACTGAATGCCTTCCTTCAATATTGTATGTCCCTCATTTACCCAGCCACCGAGAATAGTACAACCACATTTAGCGTTAGGTATGTTAGAGTCTCATGTAATAGAGGACGAGCCAATCGCCATTTACCGGGCACAAATCCCGACTCCGGGCTACTACTAAGAATTTTCTAAAGGGAATATCTAATGAACACTTTACCCGACTCGGGGTCGAGCCCAGAACCTACACTCAGCAGTCATGCTTGCAACCACTAGATCATCTAGGCAGAGATAAACTGTAATAATATTATTAATGCCACTTTATATCAAAGAATCCGAAAATTATAAAGCATTTTTTATCTCATAGAATATTAGCAGTCCGTAACTAGCCATATTAATGTCGTAGAGAAATGAGGAAACCAGGGATTTCATGAAATTCCTAGGGATACCACGAAATTACGGTAGATGTCAAATTGTCTTGTTTATTACGTCTTTGTAAAACGACAATTAGTACTTAGTGAAACGACATAATTATCACTGACATTATAATAGCATTTTGTCATATACTAAACATTTTTAGTAAGAAGACGTAATAGACAAGAAAATTCGATATTTATCGTGATTTCGTGGTATCCCTAGGGATTTCATGAAATCCCTGATATCCTCATTTCCCTGTGACATAAACACCTGGCTTCTATAACTGCGCCCTTAAAAAATGTTCTAATGTGATAGTCTACTCCCCTTCAGGGTCTACGCCCTGTGCCTGGGCACCGCTGGCACCGCCCTAGTTACGGCACATATTAATAAATAACAACTCAGTATTTCAATCTGAAGTTTTGAAATCGGTGTAACATGCAGAGCCCTCTATGAGAAACAGACAACAATCAATGCAATGTAATGTGCTGCCATCTTATAGCGCTTGTATGTAACCTTAACCTAGATCGATATGATAGAAAGTTCGTGTAAAGAAAAGGTGGTGTTGGTATCGCCAAAACAAAAACTATTTACAAATTAATTTATTATTTGCTTCATGAACGTCAAACAGGTAAAATACTATAACAATTTAGGGACTACATGACTTAATTGCTTATAAAACTAATCAACAAGAGGAGCATTGTTGTTTGCTCCAATTAATAACCAACATAATAAATTTTGGAATGATAATAAGATGATGCTACTTCGGAATCCGGGTGCTGATCTTCCTTCTCTGTAGTTTGGTCCTCGGGGGTTGAAGGCAAATCCTTTGAGGGTAAATCATCAGTCTTTTCCACAACTGGTAATGAGATTTCATTGTTGATTTTGTCGTTTTCGGAATTTTGTGGAATTACTGACACTACGGCTGGAACTACTTGAACGGCTTCGACTGCTTCGGGTTTAGGTGACGGGGCTATTTCTTTGATTTGTTCCGGTTCAACCAACATTACTTTGTCTCCTGATTCAATTATGACCATTTTAGATTCTCTATTGTTGTTAACAGCAGTTTCTTTCTCTTCATAAACAGGTCTGCTATCATTGTAGTTTTCCGGTTTTGCTAGGTTTTGGTAATGATAGTTCTTACCGGGGAAGTAGTGATTGATTTTAATACCGTGACCAACAGGGTAAAAGAATCTTGTGTGGTCAGTGACTGAAATGGCATGATCGCCGTGCTTGTTAACAGTTTTGCTTACTACAGCATTGAATCTGAAAGTTGAATTACAAAAGATGTTAATTATTATGTTTCACGGTTCAGTGAATATTGGAATATTTATAAAGAGATATAGAGATCAGCTCACGAGTAAAAGACTTTAAAAACAACTTGTTCTTTATAAGATTGCGAGACAAAATCGATACATGCAAACATATTGGTCATTCCGTATCTAATTACCATAGTTATTTTTCTTTAGCGCAAAATTAATTACAAGCTTAAAAATACAATTTAATTTACAATATTTTAACCAAATTCATTGCTAATTTATCAAAAACGTGATTTAATATTATATTCATGGCCAACACCAGAGTCATGGTGAGCTGGTGTGATTGTTTAATTACCCGTTCTGGTCATCGGCGTGGTACTGCACCTTCCGCAATGATCCATCTGATTCCACAAGGCTGTACTCGCCACGAACTCGGTCTCCGTCACGTGTCTCGTGGTGGTGCTTGTGGTCACCAGTCTTTTTGTCCGACACCGAATACTCGAACTCGTATTTAGGGTAAGTCTACAAATTAAGTGTCACTAATTCATAATTAAGTAAGTGATGTAAGTATACATTATAATTATTAGCCCACACTTTGCTGTCAATGTGACATTCTCGTTATGTAACTTGAGATCTATATTGGTTGGGTAATTACAAATTCTAATGAGTACAAGTATGAGTAGAAATATGAAACCATTACAATGTCCCTTTCTCTGCATATTTCATATATATTTAGTCCTTGAGAGAGAAGTTGTAGTACTTACGTAAGGCTCGTATTTGTATCCGAATGCCTGGCTGTTAGGCGGGTGGTACATTTTGACCATCTGCCATCCTTGAGGAAGATCTTTGTTCAAGTCTCCGTTACGGTTATCAGATTGATCGATGAACACTGCCTGGGTGACTCCCATGAAGCAAATAGATAATAAAATCTGAAATAAACAATGTTTGGAATAGTCCTACTACATTGAACAATTATGGAGATCTTATTATTAAGTTTTTTTATTAATTTTCTGAAGATGTATTTTAATAACATTATTTTTAAGGAAATGAGAAGAAATCAATCCTTTTAATTTTAACAATTTTATAAACATGTGATATTTATGATTTTAAGAAAAAAACATTTTTATAAATATTACCTTTCCAAACATATTGTAGCACTTAATTTGAACTGTCGCTTACAAAATGTAATAGCCAACTGTTGATTAGAGAGAGAAATATAAACCGTTTTATACTATTCCAATACTTATTACATAAATTTTGCTAAAATTGTATCATTGATGTACTATTGTTTAGTTAGAATGCGTAAGAATATAGAGGATCAGTCCCGAGCAACATTAGAAAAAAAATCTTTATGCTTTTAAAAAAATTACCCGTTTTTGAAACATAATAGATCCCCGCAGAATTTTGTCAATCTTTATAGAACATGTTTGAATAAAGGTTTCATCGGTAGCAATAATTTTGGAGGCTACTTTATGAGCGTATCCACGTTAGTTTAGCCCGGAACTTTAAAGCAGTTATCGTATCATCACAATTTGTACAATCAAAGAAGGCTTTGAGTACATTATTCTTGGTATAACTTGTAGAGGAAACTTGGCTTATTCGATAGTAAGAGTAATATTATAAACAAAAAAATACTTAATAGTTTTGCTAACAATTAACTTTCTATAACTAGTAAAAAATATCAGTGTCTTATTCTAACAATCTACTGGTGCACTCAAATCCTATTGCCGCATTTGATTTACTGGACACATTGAGATTTATCAATGTATTAAAATCTCTTTGCGCGAACTCGAAATCGAACCTACTAATGGAATATGCATAGTTTTAGGTTGAAAAAAATAATTCAAAACAAGCTTTTATAATGACCACTTCCCAACTCTATCATGAAACCCTGGACATAATACAGGTAGGTCTGAGTACCTACTTGTCAAGACAAAGCCGACGAGCCCAAACACGACAGAGTTATGTAAGCAAGTTAAGAAGTTCATCATGTATGTATTCATGAGACCACCTCCATGGCATATGTCATTTACATTCATCTACAAAGTTTATCCTCTAACTAATTTTTTTCAAGAATAGTCAAACTCTTCAGCTTATCAGACGTTTTTTTTTGTGGCTACTACTTTACGTTTTCTATATAAACTTATTGAAATCCCATAACACGATTCGCCGTAATGCACCCTTAAAGCAAGTGATAATTAATTTCTAATACGCACATGACTTCGAAAAGTCAGCGGTGCGTGCCTCGGGTTCGAACTCAAACCATTCACCGTAGGAGGCACATGATTAAACCACTAGGGTATCACTGCACTGCATATGCATTACGTAGGTATGGTAGAAAAAAATATCCACATTTCTATGAGCTTAAAACTTAAGTTAAGTACTGTAAGTTCTGCACTTTTTAGCTCTGATTCTCTGATTTTGACTTCAACGGTTATTTTCTCTTGTCGTAATAGGTACCGCGGGCACTTCTTGCTAACCTTAGCGCAAAATCAGCTCGCAGTTATTGTGTAGTGTATCACATTAAGATTTAAAAAAGCTAGAGGGCAAACAGTTGGCGCGTTCTACAAGATGACGTGGCCTTACCAGATTTTTTCCTTGCACTTAAAGTTTGCCCATGACCCATAAGGTTCAAAGGAATAGGCTGTGAGCTTTTGGCCTCTTTTTTATTAGACAATGATGTAGTTCAAAAGTAGAATACTTTGGTAAAGAAATAGCGATTCTTTTTTTAGTCGAAACATTGACTTTGGGCCTAATCCTTTGTCTACGATTATAATTACCCTGAATTTAAATCAAGGTTTTGACTTATCCTTCTTATATACCTATTATTGAATTTTTCCATTCCAGAAGTGTTCCAATAAGCTTCACTCGACTCTATAACACATAAAAATTTCACAAAAGAGAGAGGATTCTGTCGCTAGTGCTATCTCACGGCATCGATACTATTCAATAGGTGCAAGGAATCTATTGTTCGGATGCGCGCAGCGACATACTGTATTTGCCAGTTGTAATCAATAATAAAAGAACTTAATTTAATGAAGATTGTAAGATTACTTAAAATAAAAAAATAAAATAGCAAAATTGTAAGAATTCGGGCATACGTTTACTCATAGTAAAATCTGACTTCAGAATCGTTCTTGGATAGGTATTCGATGAGAATAATAACTCATTTATTATTCTCATCAAATACCTATCCAAGAACGACATTAAGAAAACAAAACAATCAAATTTATCAACGAACTTATTCGTATATTTCATTCAATAAATAAATCAACATTAATTTTGGTCAACACTGCTTAGTTGGTAAGTTCTTTGGTCTTAGTGGTGGTAGTACTGGGCGGGGGCGACAGCCTTGACAACGACGGGGGCGGCCGTAGGGGCGGAGTTGTGCACTACCGCGTTGAAACCGTGGTGGTCGTCAGCGGTGTATTCCACAGTCCTGATGGAGCCGTCAGCTTCATGGAAAGAGTATGAGCCCTTCACAACATCACCATCGCGAGACTCCTGCAGGGACTTGTTGTCGCCTGTGTGGCCGTCAGCAACTGAGTAGTTGTACTCATACTTGGGGTAGGCGATCTCTTCAGGTTGACCAAAAACCTTGGCAACAGGGGCTGCGTGGTACGCTACGGCAGCAGGGGCAGCTTGGTAGGTGACAGGGGCGGGAGCAGCGTGGTAGGCGACCTGAGCAGGGGCAGCATGGTATGCGACGCGGCCAGCTTGTACGGCAGGCTGGTCGTGACGCACGATGTTCTGGGAGGAGACAGCTGCAGCAGAGGAGTAGTGGACAGGAGAGGCGTGGTAGGCAACAGGGGAAGCATGATAGGCGGGCGCGGCCAGGAGACCAGCCTGGGCCACCGCCACAACTACGCACAGAGCTACCAACTGAAAAGTAATGAAACATGGATTAGCAGATGTGCAGGTTTTTAATGTTAAAATGTAACCCTCTTACTTATAAACGATGATTAAATTAAACAGATGTTAAGTCAATTTCCCACCTCTATTCCTTAGCACAGAGATGACAAGGATAGTTGTTTATTTAATCAGTGGTTAAATAAAGAGGCCTCTATATAAGTAAGGGGGTATGTCTTTATATAAATATCTCATTACAAAAACTTACTTTGGAGAACATTTTGGTTAATTCTCTGATGTGATTGAGTTGAATGATGTATGTAGTATCATAGGTCTACTTTTTATACTGATAAATGCTGGTACGATCAGCTGATTGTAGTAACTCGTGGAAGTTGTTAGTCGAGTTCACGGCGACCTTGCCATGTATCACATAGTTTGGCGAATCAATCCATTCACTAAAGCGTCGCAAAGTTGAATTACTTTACAAGTAGTTTGCCAAATATAATTTCGCTCTGATCAGAAATTAGATCAGGATTTGTAGAATAAGTACGAGTAATCAAGTTGTCTCATCGTTCAGCTTATTTCTAAACGTGTATTCTGTGATATTATGTTGTTCCGTTATAAAACGGAACTAATTGTCAGAGATTCATCATTTACTCACCAATAAACAGGTTTAAAAAAATCTTAACATAATTAGGGTAACATTTTTATGACGGTATTTTTCACACTGAATTGGGTTGTATGCATTTCTAAATGTGTATTCTGTGATGTTATTATGTTCCATTTTATAACTCTAACAATTAACTCAGTATTTACTCGCCAATAAACAGATTTAAAAAATCTTAATATAATTTAGGGTGAAATTTTATGACGATATTTTTCACTAAATTGGGCAAATCCAGTCGCTAGGTCTCAGACCTACGTGTTGTTTAATTTCTACATGTTTTAATTCAATAGCCAATTAAAACTAAAATTGATAAACAGAATCATTAGTAAAAGCTAACGTTATAAGGTGCCTTTTTAGGGTTCCGTAGTAAAACTAGGAACCCTTAGTTTCATCATGTCCGTCTGTCTGTCTGTCTATCTGTCCGTCTGTCACACCCTCGTAAAATCTACAGTTCATAACCAATGTGTATGAAACTTCATAGGTACATGTCTTCTGTGAGCCGCCATAAAGGCCTGTAGCGAAAATATAAAATATAAAAAACCGGGCAAGAGCGTGTCGGACCACGCTCAGTCTAGGGTTCCGTAGCAAGAAGTATTTCAGTCTTCCGACCGCTAATATATGTATATTTGTACTTCATAACATTTTTATCTTGTTATTTTTGCGGTCCTCAAACTCAAAACTGAAAATAGTGAATATTTCTAAAAGTTATTGACGTATCTTGTTCAAACCAATTTTAATCGAGTGTATTTATTAGATGCTATAAGCTTGATTTTTTTCACATTTTTTGATAACGTGGTTGGAAAATTACAGTTCACTAAATATGCGCTTAAACAAAAGTCATTTAGAAACCTTTATGTTATTTTCAAAGACCTATCCAACGATATCCCACACCAAGGGGTGCGCGTAAATATTTTTTTCAGCCCTCAGTTTCATGTATGGGGGCCACCCCTAATTATTTTATTTTTTGTGATTTCACTACAGGTCTTTATGGCGGCACATATAAGACATCTACTTGCGGAGTTTCATACAAATTGGTTATGAACTGTAGATTTGACGAGGGTGTAACAGACGGACAGACAGACGGACAGACGGACAGACGGACAGACGGACAGACGGACAGACGGACAGACGGACAGACGGACAGACGGACAGACGGAAAGACGGACAGACGGACAGACGGACAGACGGACAGACGGACAGACGGACAGACGGACAGACGGACAGACGGACAGACGGACTGAAATACTTCTTATTACGGAACCCTAGACTGTGCGTAGTCCGACACGCTCTTGCCCGGTTTTTTATACCACGATGGTGGCAAACAGGCGTACAGCCTACCTGATGATAAGCGGTTACCGTAGTCTATGAAACGCTTGCAACACCATTTCACATGCGCGTTGCTGACCTTTCATAATGAGGACTCGCTGTGCCCAGCTTAGGAGACAACGTATCCTCAGGAGATCTGGCGACCTACTCACCACAGGAACACAAAATTTCCGAATAGTAGCGTTATTTGGCTGTGGTATTCTGTAAGTTAGAGGTACTTCCTCAGTCGGGCTGCTCCAGATTTGAGCGAGATATCCCACTATGTCCTAATATACCTATCTTAAAAACTTATATGTATACTTATATTCGTTCTTTAGTTTTACTAATTTTTGTTAGAAAATAAATAAATCAAAAATTAGATTTAATAACATACACACATAATATCACGCCTGTATTCCCTGAAAGCGTAGGCAGAGGCAGCACACCCACATTTCGCCAGTTATATTAAAGTCCCATGTGATAGGGGGTGAGCCTATTGCCATTAATTACTATTAACCGGGCACAAATCCAGACCCCGGGCTGCTCTTGAGAATTTCCTAATAATAAAACCCAATAAAACTTTGCCTGACTCGGGGATCGAATCCAGGACCTCACGCTCAGCACCAAAATTTCAAAAAGGTCTTTAAAACATCTTCTTTCTTACCAAAATTCGTAAGCAGATCTAGTAAGAGTTTGCTTAACGAACTTATGGATTCATTGTAAAACGGTTCAGTGAATGTTTTGCATGCCTAACTATTTGACCTGACGTAAGGTCGCAATAAGCCTGCTCTACAACTAACACACGTGCTTGTACAACCGGCGACTAGTATATAATCTAGATCTATCACTTGAAATGTATCATTCATTGTTTGATCACACTAGTGAAACAATCAATCTAATCAAAATGTTTGCTAAAGTAAGAAATACGACGAAGAATTACGATTATTACAATTAAATATTTTTTTTCT
This sequence comes from Thalpophila matura, assembly GCA_948465475.1. NCBI lineage: Eukaryota > Metazoa > Arthropoda > Insecta > Lepidoptera > Noctuidae > Thalpophila > Thalpophila matura. The sequence continues at coordinate 12,747,378 of OX419181.1, forward strand.
TTTTTTTGAAATTTTATCTTAACGGTGGTGATGTTTTCTAACATTTTCGAGAAAATTAACCAAGAAATTTGACTTGCAGGTAGTAGCTCTGTGTGGTTTGGTGGCGGTGTGCCAGGCTGGTCTGCTGGCCACCCCCGTGCACTACTCCTCTGCGGCGGCTGTCTCCTCCCAGAATATCGTGCGTCACGACCAGTCTACCGGACGCGTAGCTGTCGCCGCGCCCGTCGCCTACCAGGCCGCCCCGACCGCCTACGCCTACCAAGCCACCCCCGCTGCCGTTGCCTACAACACCGCTCCTACTCGTTACTCTTCAGCTGCTTCTGTTTCTTCTCAAAACATCGTGCGTCATGACCAGTCTGCCGGTCGCGTAGCCGTCGCAGCCCCCATCGCCTATCAGGCTGCCCCCGCTGCCTACGCCTATCAGGCTGCCCCCGCTGCCTACACCTACCAGTCCGCTCCTGCTCCCGTCGCCTACCGCGCCGCTTCCGTCGTTGCCCAACCTGAAGAGTTTAACGTAAGTTATTATGGAGTCTATAAAAGTTCGAAAACCAATTTATTTATCTTGTCTCATAAACTTACTTTGTTTATTTTTTGTCACAGACTCACCCCAAATACGAGTACAACTACTCGGTAGCTGACGCCCACACCGGCGACAACAAGTCCCAGCAGGAGTCTCGCGATGGTGATGTTGTAAAGGGCTCTTACTCGTTCCACGAGGCCGACGGCTCCATCAGGACCGTGCAGTACTCCGCCGACGACCACAGCGGCTTCAACGCGGTGGTGCACAACACCGCCCCCGCAGCCACCCCTGTGCGCGTCGCCCCCGCCCAGTACTACCACCACTAAATACCATCACTAGTCATGTATCGCTCTCGCCAAAACAATGTTGATTATTAATTATTTATTGCAATATACGAATAAGTTCGATAAATATAATGTTTTATCATTATTTCCTGGTCAAAACCCATGAGTCTTAAATAACAGCTGTCAACGAGATTATAAGAATATAATAAGAGAGTATGCGACTCCAAAAGAAATTTAGAAAAAAAAAATGTTGGTGCACCATCAGACAAGTGTGCAAGTTACCAATTTATTATAATCTATGTGATATAGAGCAAAGCAAATTAATATTACTGATTAACTGAAAAAGTACCTGTTAGCAGAAAGTGGTTCCAATTTGAAGTGAAGAAAATGACTTTGAATAGCCAATCTTATAATTTGGCTAGATCTTACGTTTGCCGATTTCGATTTGGCTGGCTAGTTAGCTGCCAAATCATGAAATGGCGGCGTTTCATGAAATGTCGAGGAATTTTATCATGACTGACCAATATAATCGGACCACGACATTTTACACGTCTCCTGCGCTGCAGGAATGCAGCCCCTCCGCCCTTGTGTAACAAATCGGATGCACCCAAGCTCACCAAGCACTCACTCCGCACCTCCGGGTTTACAAGAACACTCTAGGGGTAGGGCAGATAAGACCATGTCTAGTCGGGGTTGGCCAATTCAATTAAAATAACTTATATGGAGAATCCCTTCCGGCACAATAGCCGGGCACACGGGTGCCCGACGTTAATACGTGCAGTGCGTCAAAAGGGCGCAGGAGAGCTTAAACAGCAGTTCGCAAATCCAAGAAGTCGTGTGATATAACTTACAGTTATTAGTTATGAAATTGTTTTCTAGGGTGCTGCAATGTTGATGCCGAATTGAGACTAGAATCCAAATGTAAAGGTGATATACAAGGCGATTATCGCAACGAACGATCCATCGCTCGATTTTAACACCGAACGACAGATTATATGTGTGTGTATCTTAACCAATCTTTTAATCGAACGATCGATAGAAGATCGCAACAAACAGCAGATGCACTAAGAAATCCTTCGATCACATCGCGTCCGCCACATATGAACGATATACAATAGAGTATGAACATTTGGAAATAATTCATCTTGGTTTTGAGGGGTCCTTACCATTATTTTTAGGGTTGCTGGTATTGCAATTGCCATTTTCAAATCTAAGATGAAAAATGATACCCATATTAAAATCTCATTTACTTATCTATATGTATATATAAAAATGAATTGCTGTTCGTCAGTCTCGCTAAAACTCGAGAATGGCTGGACCGATTGACTTGAAACTTTGTACAGTTGTTGTAAGGAAGCCCGGGAAGGTTTAAACGCGGAGCATTGCAACGCATATCACCACCATAGCGGCACAGCTAGTAAACAATATAATTTTTGTGGTCTTTTGGGCGCCAGTGTGGAAATTGAACTCAATTTGTAAAAATAAAAAAATGTTGACTCTATAGAGTTTTGTTTCGACTTTCAATTTCAAGACTTTGGGTAGATAGATACTGATGAAGAGATCTACACTTGTAGGTAGATCAGTATCTACAAAACTTTCAAACATGTACTACATATTTAGAAGTATTTGTTATTACTTTTGGAAATAGTGCAGTAGCATAATAAAAACAGAAAAAGGGCACAAAAGCTATCAATCGTGTTTATCAATCGTTTACCTTATTTCGATTGCAGTACCGCTGACTTGCAAATACTACATAAATAATGCTACTTTGCATAAATAATGTTGTAATAACAGCCTCACATAGCTTATTTTCTAGGGTTCCGTACCTCAAAAGGAAAAAAAGTAATCTTAAAGGATCACTTCGTTGTCCACCTGTCTTTTTTTTTTTTTTTTTTTTCGAGGTGGAAATCCTCATGGATGTCCCCCGCCCTGGGGAGGGCGAGGGGGGTCCACCTGTCTGTCTTTCAAGACCACAGAAATGTAAAGGACACTGGCAGACGCCCATAGAACGCTGGGCTTCAGATTGTGTATGTCGGTACAGATATGAAATTAGTTTGGTGTGATCGAGTATTTCAAGAGTATTTAAATTCATTTTTTGTTTGATTTTGTACGTAATTGGGTTAAAGAGAAATCTTTGTATTTGTGACAGTGAGGTTAATATGGTGTGAATAATACAATGAAGTACAGCCCGACTAATGAGTTCTCAATTCAAAGGTTTTAATTGTTGTCGACATGATATTCTGTGGAGATCCAATGAAGTACAGCCCGACTAATGAGTTCTCAATTCAAAGGTTTTAGTTGCTGTCGACTTGATATTCTGTGGAGGCACGCACCAGCCAGCATGCACCCGTTTTTGTTTTATTGGTTTTTTCAAAATGTCAACGGCATAATCATTTTATTTCTTATTTATTTCGATTTTTGATTTCAATTCTTAATCTCTAAGATAAATTAGGCAAAGAACAATTAAAATATATTTTTATTTTTGGTTAAGCTTTTATTACTATGCCACATATTTTGATAGGTACTCGCAATCAATTCCGTTGACCTAGAATCACGAAATTTTGGCAAGAAGCAAGGTTTTACAGCACAAGTAATGGGAAATTTTTCCCATTATTTGTGCTGTGTACCTTGCTTCTTCTTTTGGATTTCTGAAAAGCGTCAATTTGTATTTAGTAATAGGTATCACTTTTTGTTTTTGCGATTCCCAACTTACATTTTACACTTACAGTACTCTCAAGACGTGAGTCCTCATACTAACTTGTCCGGTTCATTTTATAAACTACAAGTACTTAGGTAGGTACTTATATTTTATGCACAATTTTTAAATTTTGTACACACCAATTTTTGAGTGTTATCATAATTCCCACAAGTCTATATATTGTCGAAAGACGATTGGACGAAGATCTTCGTGCCTTCTGGAAAAGGGCAACTTAGGGTGGGTTGTTTGTCAGTATGTAATCGTTAGTCAGCATAAAATGGTTATTTGGGCCGCCATATTCAATAGTCACTGTCACGTAACTGTGATGCAACTGGTAAAGAAACTTTTAATTAGTTGTTGACAACATTTTAAATAATAATTAAAAATTATTTCAGGGGACGAAATTAAAGTGGTTTATTTTTACCGAACTTATTCGTATATATTGCAATAAATAATAATTAATAATATCAACATTGTTTTGGTGATTGCGATATGTGACTAGTAATGGCGTTTAGTGGTGGTAGTACTGGGCGGGCGCGACGCGCACGGGGGCAGCTGCGGGGGCGGTGTTGTGCACCACCGCGTTGAAGCCGCTGTGGTCGTCGGCGGAGTACTCCACGGTCCTGATGGAGCCGTCGGCCTCGTGGAAAGAGTAAGAGCCCTTCACAACATCACCATCACGAGACTCCTGCTGGGACTTGTTGTCGCCGGTTTGACCGTCAGCTACTGAGTAGTTGTACTCGTAGCTGGGGTGAGCCTGTGACAAAAAATAAACAAAGTAAATAAGTTTGTGATTCAAGAAAAATAAATTGCTCTTTAAACTTTTATGGAAGCCATAAATAATAACTTACGTTAAACTCTTCAGGTTGGGCGACGACGGAAGCGGCACGGTAGGCGACGGGAGCAGGAGCGGACTGGTAGGCGTAGGCAGCGGGGGCAGCCTGGTAGGCGTAGGCAGCGGGGGCGGCCTGGTAGGCGATGGGGGCTGCGACGGCTACGCGACCGGCAGACTGGTCGTGACGCACGATGTTTTGAGAAGAAACAGAAGCAGCTGAAGAGTAACGAGTAGGAGCGGTGTTGTAGGCAACGGCAGCAGGGGCAGCTTGGTAGGCGTAGGCGGTCGGGGCGGCCTGGTAGGCGACGGGCGCGGCGACAGCTACGCGTCCGGCAGACTGGTCGTGACGAACGATGTTCTGGGAGGAGACAGCCGCTGCAGAGGAGTAGTGCACGGGGGTGGTCAGCAGACCAGCCTGGCACACCGCCACCAAACCGCACAGAGTAACTACCTGAAAATCATAATATTCCTGGATTAGTTTTTCTTCAAGATATTTAATCATTATGAGTAAAGGTTTTGAATAGTAGAATTAATTACCTTAGCGAACATTTTGATAAGATTGGTTGTTTCACTGGTGTGATCAAACAATGAATGATAGAGTTCAAGTGACAGATCTAGATTATATACTAGTTGCCAGCTGTTATACTCACACATGCATTACTCGTAGAACAGGCTTACAGCGACCTTACGCTATGACATATAGCAACACGATGCAAAACATTCACTAAATTATTTCATAACGAATTTTAGAAAAAGAGCCCAGTCCTAATCAAGCAAGTACTCCATGACCGGTGACATCAGTGACATAGAGGTGTTATTATTACGATATTATTCAAAGAGAGTAATTTTTAGAGAAGAAAACTAAAATGTTTATTTTTTACAGCACATCGCTTTTGATTTTTAGGGTTCCGTAGTAAAACTAGGAACCCTTATAGTTTCGTCATGTCCGTCTCTCTGTCTGTCTGTCTATCTGCTGTCTGTCTGTCTGTCTGTCCGTCTGTCACAACCTCGTAAAATCTACAGTTCATAACCAATATGTATGAAACTTTACAGGTAGATGTCTTCTGTAAGCCGCTATAAAAACCTGTAGCAAAATTATAAAAAATAAAATAATTAGGGGGGGGATACATGAACTGCAGGATGAAAAAAATATTTTCGCGCACCCCTTCATGTGGGGTCTCGTTGGATAGGTCTTTGAAAATAAGATCAAGATTTCAAAATTACTTCTTTATTTAAGTGTATATTTAGTGAACTAGAAGCTTCAAAAATCGTAAACAATTTGTTCCCCCCCCCCCCTTTAATTTTCCAACCGCGTTATCAAAAAATCTAAAAAAAATCAAGCTAATAGCATCTAATAAATAAATACGATTAAAATTACGCACCCCTTCATGTGGGGTATCGTTGGATAGGTCTTTGAAAATAACATAAAGGTTCCTAAATGACTTTTTTATTTAAGTTCATATTTAGCGAACTAGGAGCTCCGAAAGTCGTTTACAATGTGTCCCCCCCCTGTAATTTTCCAAACGCGTTAACAAAAAATCTGAAAAAAATCAAGCTTATGGAATCTAATAAACACTCTCGATTGAAATTGGTTTGAACAAGATACGTTAATAACTTTTTAAATATTCACTATTTTCAGTTTTGACCGCAAAAATAACTTTGTATTTATAATAGTAGGAAATACAAACTTATGTTTGCAGTTGGAAGACTGAAATACTTCTTCCTACGGAACCCTAGACTGTGCGTGGTTCGACACGCTCTTGCCCGGTTTTTCTATCGTGATTCACCAAAGTATGTAAGTTTCAAACCTTACATTTATATAAGGTGGGAATTATGTTGCGAAATTAGTGTCTAGCTAGTAATAAATAAATCAGTGTTTTCAAACTTGGTCCCCCATGATAATGACTTTAGTGGAAAAAAATAGTGTAGCTGTGTACATAATAATTGGTTCAGTTTGTAAATTGGTCAGTATAATACTTTGACTATAATCACGATCATACAAGTGTCAGGACTATGCTTGTTGAGCTATAGTTTCACGACATTAGTTTCGTAATGTAATTCCCGCTTTATACGCGAAACAACATTCAAATGATAGTTGAGGTATAGTCGACTAAGGGCGGGTTGCTTCAAACCATCTGTATCCGTAAGTCAGTACGTAATCGTTAAGTCAGTATGAAATTGTCTTACAAGCCGCCATATTTGACAGTTACAGATACGTAACTGTAAGATGAAACAACTTGGCCTAAGTATCAGTATTCTGCTGTCAAAATATAATAACGTATCGTGTCTAGTGATGAGTCACACTAGCACGACCTTACACCCTTTTCTCGAAGTACGAATTCGAGACAGATAGATTCGTTCAAGCACCATTTTTGTTACAGTTGTGAGGAAAAATCTGAAAAGTGGGAAAAACACAGGAAGTACTTAATTTTGTCGATCGTTTGTAATCATAGAGGAGGAATGTGATAATTGCTTGTTCCGCATTGTTTAATATATTTACTTTAGTGAGCTGCATACTGAATTCAATTAAAAATAATAATTCATACTTATCTGTAGAAGAATGTGTTGGAAAAAAGCTTTATGGCTACTTAACATCTGCTATTTAGTGTTTTCTTTGATACAATGATTTGAAGCTAACATGAAACTATACCAAATGCGGCTAAGATTTTTGGTGATTATTTAAATCTTTAGCTGATGTTTAAGTTTTGTTAAAAAATCTATACCTAAGTACAAAGTTAACAAATCACTACAAAGAAAATATTTCATGGTTTAGGATTACTTGTATATTTTCAGCGTCTTTATTTAATGATCAAAGTGTAATTTTTAACCGACTTCAAAAAAGGAGGTTCTGTATTCGTCCCGTATGTATGTATGTATGTATGTATGTATGTAAGTATGTAAGTATGTATGTATGTATGTATGTATGTATGTATGTATGTATGTATGTATGTATGTATGTATGTATGTATGTATATATGTATGTATGTATGTTTGTATGTGCGCGATTTTCTCAAAAACTACTGATTCGATTTGGATGGGGTTTTCACTAACGTAATCTACATACTTTCAAGAAGGTTTTAGTATATAATACATTATGTAATCATTCTTATGTACAAAGTTATAGGCATAAATGTACACACTCCGTAGAAGATTTACTGTTGAACGAATTCGTGAAAGTAATCTAATACGGGATAAAGAACTAAAAAGGGAAAAATAAAAACTTTTTTAACAAAAAATAACCGACTTCAAAAATCCACTACAAAGAAAATAATAATTTTGGTTTCGGAAGTCGGTGGCAAAAAAAGCCAACAAAAACCAAAGCCACCGACTTCCGAAACCAAAATTATTATTTTCTTTGTAGTGGATTTTTGTGCCATGGCTAATAAATTATGAATGCAAAAACACTTTTGTTCAGTATGTGATTATGCTCCAGCTCGGGTTGTGCAATGTGACCCGGAGATTCAGGGGTCCTCTTTTCAAGCATTAGGATGCGGGTTTGAAGCTTGCAAAATACCAATATGACATTTTCAATTTCATAATATTTTTAAGTTTATGAAGGAAAACTTCGCAGCGCGAAAAGACGTGGGCTTTTAACAGTCTGAAAATGAGTTAAATTTATTTTAATGTAGTTAGTTGGGTTAGGTTTTCTGGGCTTAGTCTCACAATAAATTTCAGGCTATCAGACAGGAATATTTTGTTGTTTCATGCTTTTCAGTTCGATTTTTTTTGTCGTAGTCGGGTTTTAGTTTTTAATAACTTTATTTTTTTTTGTAATAAATGTATTGAATTGGATTGCATGTTTCACACGGTTTTGTGAGACTTGTTTATTTGATAACATTAATCAGTTTTTAATTATAAATAAATAAAAAAATAATAAATACTCGAAATAGTCCATGATCTTTACCCGTAGGTCGCTCACACTCTTATATTGTAGGCGTAGGTATAGCATGTACAGTCAGGGAAAGGGATCCTTTAGCAGGTACACTATCATTCATTTTTGGTCGTATATTCAAACTTCGAAGCAATCCGAATCCGAATTGCTTCGAAGTTTGAATATACATACAAATAATATAAATGATAGTGTACCAGCTAAAGGATTCCTTTCCCTGACTGTACATAGAGGGCTGTCAGTGATGCCAATGTTGAAGAGAGGTTTGTTGAGAAGGCAGTGTCCAGTTAATTATACTATAATTATAAGGAACATTTAAAATTATGAAACAGGGAGTGTTAGATCGAAACAGGAATCTTGCACTTTGTTGACCAGGCACCAATTGTGGGCACATTAATGCGTATCTATTTACTATCTAATAATAACGCAAAAATAATTTGGACAAATATAGCTGTTCTTCAATTTTCCACTTCCATCCACAGTAAATACATTTGAATATAATAATTTGTAAATTTTATAACTGCTGATAATCGTCTATAGCTAGATTAGCTACAAAAGTCCATACTATCGCAATTTTGATATTAGAAAAAGTAAAAACCTTTCATCTGAATTAGAAGTTAGCCTTTTTTCTAGGTATCATATCGACATTTCAGTTAGCTCTAAATCACATACTGATCATTTATATTTTTTTTGAGGTATTATTTCTTAGGGTTACGTAGGTAGGTAGGTACCTAAAAATGAAAAGAAACGGAACCCTAGGATTTTATACTATTAACCTATAATTATGAAAGGCGAGAAGCTAGGTTGTATAGCACCCAGTAAAGGAAAAAAATCTAAAATTGTTTACTTGTAGGTATACCACATAAAAAAATTGCGATTACAAACTTACTTTTGCACGAAAACCTCAGGGCGCAAGTCCTACTTGCACTTGTTCAGTTTTTTCTTATGTAGGTGTGAATGTAGACAGGGAATAATGTTTACACAAAATTTTATCGAACTTATTCGTATATTGCAATAAATAATAATCAACATTGTTTTGGCGAGAGCGATACATGACTAGTGAGGATGTTTAGTGGTGGTAGTACTGGGCGGGGGCGACACGCACGGGCGCGGCTGCGGGGGCGGTGTTGTGCACCACCGCGTTGAAGCCGCTGTGGTCGTCGGCGGAGTACTGCACGGTCCTGATGGAGCCGTCGGCCTCGTGGAACGAGTAAGAGCCCTTCACGACATCACCATCGCGAGACTCCTGCTGGGACTTGTTGTCGCCGGTTTGACCGTCAGCTACCGAGTAGTTGTACTCGTATCTGGGGTGAGCCTGGAATGAAACGTGAAGAAATTTTTATTAGTTATTATGGGATAAAGAACTCACACATATTAATAGATCCTATAGACAACAGACTTACGTTGAACTCATCAGCGCGGGTGACAACGGGAGCGGTGTGGTAGGCGACCGCAGCGGGGGCAGCTTGGTAGGCATAGGCAGCCGGGGCGGCCTGGTAGGCGACGGGGGATGCAACGGCTACGCGTCCGGCAGACTGGTCGTGACGCACGATGTTCTGGGAGGAGACAGCCGCTGCAGAGGAGTAGTGCACGGGAGTGGTCAACAGACCAGCCTGGCACACCGCCACCAAACCACACAGAGCTACTACCTGCAAGTCATAATTTTCATTAAGTACAATATTATCACATACAACCTAAAAACTACATTTTTAAATCCGTTGGCTTACTTTAGCGAACATGTTGATTATATAGTTTCAGTAATGAGATCAACAACTGAATGATAATTTATCGTCAACGAAGTAGTTTATATACCTATGTATTAGCGGTCAGTGATACAAACGCATGTATGAGAAGTTGCAGAACGAGCTCTCAGTAACCTTATAGTCTGTGACATAGTTTTGCGAATAAAACCATTCACTCAAGACAGGTTGTTAGCCCATCATTACCAACAAAGCATTTCTTTTGTTTTAACACATCATATTTATTTGATTCATGAAAATTAAATTGCGTTCTTGTTTCCTTCGATTTTCCACATAACGTTTCAACATGTTTTGATCTTTATCAACAACGCGGCAACGACGCGACGGTGCTAGTTGTAATTATTAATACAAGATGGTAGTTATTTTTGTTGAAAATTCGGGTTCGATACCTTGCTAATGGATTATTCTTTCAAATACTTGATAACTCTATTTTGGTTTGCTTTGAAATCGATTTTATTGAAACCTTCCGTCTCTTTTCTCTGTTTCAGACAGCGCCAACTCAAGCAAATTGGCGCCATCAATTTGACAAATAACAGGAATGGCAGCCCTTGAAATCCTTTTATTTTTTTGCTCCCTTTAGTAAGTACTAGCTTCCGCCCGCGGCTTCGCCTGCGTTTTTGGGATAAAAAGTTGCCTGTGTTATTCTGATGTACAAGCTCTATTACTGTCAAGTTTCATCAAAATCCGTTCAGTAGTTTTTGCGTAAAACAGTAACAAACATCCATACATCCATCCTCACAAACTTTTGCATTTATAATATAAGTAGGATTTGACGACAAGCATGGGGAAAAATGCAACTTTGTAAAGTGTAAAATAAAGTAACAATTTTTGTTGAAAATAAACATTAATTATCTTCCATTCCTTCAAAACAGTAGAGTGACTGACTGACTGACTGACAGCAACGCCAACCAAAACCGGTGAACCTAGAGATTTGAAATTTTGAGAAAATATTGCTTGAGTGCACTAATGGGAGGATTTTTTGAAATTCCATCCCTAAAGTAGTGAAAAGAGGTGGTAAAGATTGTATGGAGAAAATAACGACATTGTGTGGTTTTTCGACTTCCACGCGGTCGGAGTCGCGAACACAGCTATAGCTCGACAACTTAATGGAGAGCCCCGGTGCGCACGGACTGAGGTGTGTGGGAGGCCCACAGGTCACAAGTCGCAAATTCGCGGGACCTTGTCGACGCTTTCGAGCAAATTATGTAAGACATGAGGTGTCTTACACGACACCACTACATCGAGACCACGCATTTAGAAATTTGACGTATGTGAACGGAATTAACTTTAATTATTACAAGCTTATTTAACTTGCTCTGTTAGTGGGGGGCCAAATCTTGCAACATAATTTTTGACCAGTTCCTCTCAACGAATTGAACTGAAATTGGGAACACATTATGTAACCTCCGTGACAATGCAATAATATGGTACCATAGAGGTGGTCTCATGATGAGGCCGGGAGGTGGCTATGAGAAATCCTCAAATTTTCAACCTAGATGATGTCCAGGGTCTCATGATGGAGCTGGGAAGTGGTCATTATAAAAGATTGTTTCGAAAAAATGTTTTTCAACATAAAATGTATGTATTGCATTGGATGCTTTGACATTGACTGTGAACCGGCGATATGCGTCTGGGAATGAAAAATGTAGTAGATGACATTTCTTTTGACTTATTATTTATTTTCTGTGGGGAGGGCGCAGTGGCGGAGCTACGTCGGCACGTCAATGTTCTTTTATACAAGAGCGCAATATTGTCGAGGTACCTACATATATCTCATGAAAATAAAATAAAAGCAGTGATAGCCTAGTGGTTTAACCATGCGCCTCTCACGGCGAATGGTTCGAGTTCGAACTCGAGGCACGCACCGCTGAATTTTCGAAGTCATGTGCATATTAGAAATTTATTATCATTTGCTTTAACGGTGAAGGTAAACATCGTGAGGAAACTGGCATGTCCTAGAACCAAAAATTCGAAGACATGTGACGTTCACCAACCCGCACTGGGCCCGCGTGGTGGACTACGGCCCACTCCCTCTCACAGAGAGGAGGCCTGTGTCCCAGCAGTGGGAACATTATAGGCCGATTATGCTTATGCTATGCTTATGCTATATCTCATGATTGTCACGACATTTCAATACTTTTTGACTCTTTTAAGTTTCTTTCTGTTAAGGCTCTTTGTTAAGTTGTCGAATTATAGTTTATCATACAAACGAAGTGTCTAACTTCGTTTATATTATAAGCTAGCTGTTGCCCGCGACTTCGTCTGCGTGAAAATGGATGAAAAGTAGCCTATGTGTTCTTCCGGGTTCCAGACTACCTTTATGCCAAATTTCATCCAAATCCGTCCAGCCGTTTCAGCTTGAAGAAGTGAGAAATATACACACACACACGCACAAACTTTCGCATTGATAATATTATTATAGTAGGACTATAACTCGACAACTTACTTAATAACGTTTGCAATTCTAGACAATAGGCCTCATGCAGCTCAGCAGGGCTAGGGTATAGATTTTGATTGAGAAACGTAAAACTCGTTAGATTTGGGGCAGATAAATCTTCACTTAGGATAAGAAGAAGTACTCAACGTTTGTGCAACCAATCAATTACATAAGGTGGTCTTGCTCCGCTTACGAGACATTTTTATATCTTATTACTTTAAGTAGGTAAGCAATTCTTGTACCTATATAGAATTGGATTCTCGGAAACGGCTCTAACGATTAGGATGTAATTTTGTATTATATAACGTTTTACTTTCAAAGTTTATCTAGATAGGTGTCATCCCTCAGAAAATCTCGAGCGAAGCTTGGCCGCCCAGGTGCTAAGTCATTATACAGTGTGCACCACCTGAAAACCCAAGCAATGTCCTCCTATTCGATGGCAATATTAATAATATCGTTCATTGGACATTTTTTTGTTATTAAGAGGTAATTTTTTACACTATTATATATGTTTATTAATTAACTGATTTGTATATGAAGTGGAAACAACAGATAATATAAATAATTTCATTATTTCATCACTAATTCTTGTAATCTTGGCGTTAGAGACCAAAAACATAAATAAAGTGGCTAAATAGTTTTACTAACATTCGTTTTTGAATTGATACATCAGTAGCAGTACCTGTTACAGATACAGAGTAGGTATTATTTACTATTTACCTACTTATCATTAACTAATACCCCAGCATGAACATCCAGCGAAATGAGTCACCATTTTTGTGTCAACATTGTCAATTTTTGTCTAGAAATTGTAACAGCGCTATCTATGTGACCATAATAATATGTGGAATTAGACAAGTAACGTGAAAAATCAGGCTCGTATTACAGAACGATACCCAGCACAGATCTCGCTGTGAGCATATATAGATTGGAAGACTCAAGCATTACTTGAAACTGCGGAGTTTGTTGCGCCGTTTCTTCTTCGCAGCTACAACACTAGGAAGCGGTGAAGGGCGGGCGTTTTTGGGGGCTGTCTTATGTACATTGACGTTCAAAAAGTGCTAATTCGTTAGCCCACTTTGAATAAATGATTTTTGAATTGAATTGAATTGAACTAGTTTCAACCAATCAAATGGCTTTAAATCTATGCTCAAGGCGAGATCTGTGCTCGAGTATCGTTTTGGAATACGAGCCTAAAGTCTCTGCTCGCCAAAAGGTTTGTAAGTGTATAAATGTAAAAGAAAAAAATAAATAATTGACTTATTTGTATATTGCTAGAAATAAATAATTTATGTCATTATTTCGACGAACAGAATACATGACTAGCGGCGGTTTTAGTGGTGGTAGTACTGGGCGGGTGTGACGTAAGCAGGAGCGCTCTTCACTACTACAGGGGCAGCAGAAGGGGCGGAGTTGTGCACCACTGCGTTGAAGCCACTGTGGTCATCAGCGGAGTACTCCACGGTCCTGATGGAGCCGTCGGCTTCATGGAAAGAGTAAGAGCCCTTCACAACATCACCATCGCGAGACTCCTGCTGGGACTTGTTGTCGCCGGTGTGACCGTCAGCTACCGAGTAGTTGTATTCGTATTTGGGGTGAGCCTGTGATGAAAAATAAACAAAGTAAGTTTGTGATACAAGAAAAATAAATTACTCTTTAAACTTTTATAGATTCCATGATAACTTACGTTGAACTCTTCAGTCTGGGCGGCGACGGAAGCGGCGCGGTAGGCGACGGGAGCAGGAGCGGACTGGTAGGCGTAGGCAGCGGGGGCAGCCTGGTAGGCGTAGGCAGTGGGGGCAGCCTGGTAGGCGACGCGGGCGGCGTAGGCTCCGTTACGGGCAGGCTCGTCGTGACGCACGATGTTTTGAGAAGAAACAGAAGCAGCCGAGGAGTAACGAGCAGGAGCAGCGTGGTAGGCGACGGCAGAAGGAGCAGCTTGGTAGGCGTAGGCAGCCGGGGCAGCTTGGTAGGCGTACGCAGCCGGGACGGCTTGGTAGGCGACGGCTACACGTCCGGCAGACTGGTCATGACGCACGATGTTCTGGGAGGAGACAGCCGCCGCAGAGGAGTACTGCACGGGGGTGGTCAGCAGACCAGCCTGGCACACCGCCACCAAACCACAAAGAGCTACGATCTGAAAATTAAAATAACATATTATTTAAATAATTTCCTAATAAATGCTGAATTAAAGAATAGGTAATATTTTTTTTCTTTCTAAAAGTATTAACTTACTTTGGAGAACATATTGATTCACTTGTGCGATCAAATAATGAGTGATATATTTCAACTAATCGATTTAGTTTATATACTAGTCGACTGTTATTGTACAAGTTCATGTAATGCAAGTTGTTGAACGAGCTTACGGTGACCTCACTCTGGGTCACATAGTTTCGCGACTTAGGCCATTCACTAATTGGCAAACGATTTTTGTTAGTAAAAGTTCATGACATATTATTGTTACACGCAATTTCGAGTTGATCAGGCGTCACAGACAATATCAGCATGGCGTTTTCTTTAAAAGTAGCTTAATTTTTTTACGTAGTAAAAGTAAAGTAAACCAAATTGGCTTCAAAAGAACGTTTTAATTTTTTATTTTTGTGTAGGTATCTTTGTATGTTCGAGGAATATAAATAACGTCCAATATTGTGTGGGACAGACGGAGAAACTCCTAAATAGTCGACCGTAAATCGTGTAGAACTAAAAATAAAATAATAGTGAAAAGAGCGACGCCACGGTACGGCAATGTTCGCGGGCTCAAATTCCGCTCGTGTCAGTTGTTTTTAAATCTTTTACGGCCTGGCCATGACCTTGCCGCTATCAACAGTAGCGACGAGCGGAGCGGTGAGCGGTAAAAATAAATATATGAAAATGTACGAACCATACCACGAGAAATCGCTCGCAGCGCCGCGGGAGCGGTGGGTATCGGTGGTACTGCCACTGAAACCGCGCCGCTCGCCGCGCCGCTTGCCGCTAAGCCAAAAGTCGTGACCGGGCCGTTACATGTATAGGTATTTTATTACAATAAGATAATATAACATGGCTTTGACATGTTTAAAATTCGCTAAAATACATTTATAGGTACCTAATGTAAAGATGGTGATATCGTATCGATGTCCATGTAGCTGCAAAGTTATAGGCCGCATTGAGTTGGGATCTGTATTAGTCTCCGATAGTTGTCACCGACGCTCATAAGACGGCATATTAAAAAATATATATACCTATAATATATTGAACAGATGAAACTCTGCCGTGTTCCACCCGTATGGGTGGAACACGGCAGAGTTTCATCTCTATTTGATAAAAATATAAAATATGTGACATGGAAAACAGTGGTGCCGATTCTGTTGTTTACGAACTAAACTAATTTAGTCTCATTAAGTCTCTTTCTAATAAAACACATGAGAAAGGGATGGAACATATTTAATCCTGTCAAAATAGTCCACTTGAATAGTTTTGAGGTCAATTTAGACGTCTAGCAAAAGGTCACGACTATTTTCCCGTAAATGACAAGGGCGTAGACTAATTTGACAGTTCTTAATATTTTCTGTCCTTTTTCAATGATATTCGTAAGCGATTTTCGATAAAGCGTGATTAAAATTAGTTTAGTGCGATGTTCAACAGAATCAGCACCAGTACCGATAAATCTATGCCTAAAGGTTTGATTTATGATTTTTTTTTATCTTTAAATCCATGATATTACCATTTTTAGGGTTCCGTACCTCAAAAGGTAAAAAAAGAACCCTTATAAGATCACTCTTTTGTCCGTCTGTCTGTCCGTGTGTCACCACCGATTTTTTCAGAAACGGGTGGACCTAGCAAGTTGAAATTTATACCAGATACTGAAGTCTATAGTCCCTATTAGGTGTAAGGTGTCTTTTTGATACTCATAATTATGATCCAGGTGATGAACACCTGGATCATAATTGACTATCAAAGTGATTTCCTTAAAATGATTGAGCGAGGATTTAGAAAATAATTGATAATACCTTTTTAATTTCATAAATTAAAATCATGAATTTAAGACAATAATTGTGTTTTCTAGGTGGCCTTAATTATTTTTTAATTCAAATAAGAAGATATAGTATCGGATGTAATGAACTGTGACACGATTTTTTTTATTTTTATTTACTGAAAAAGCTCGCTGTCTAAATAATTATTATGGAATAGTCGTTATCGCTATGGGCTCAGCTGCCATAAAAAAAAAACCGGCCAAGTGCGAGCCGTACCCGCGCACCGAGGGTTCCGAATCATTTTTGGACGTATAAAGTGAAAGAATCCGGACCGCATAACTAAGTTTGTTTGTGAAGGAATTTTGATGATTTTGAAAAAACTGTACTAGTTAAGAACATCGTTTTATTTTTGGTGCCATATTTGGGTAAATTCCTATCAACTCTAATTATTTCATGGGGTTTTCACTAACGTAATCTACATACTTTCAGGAAGGTTTTAGTATATAATACATTATGTAATCATTCCTATGTACAAAGTTATATAATATAGTTATAGGCATAAATGTACACACTCCGTAGAAGATTTACTGTTGAACGAATTCGTGAAAGTAATCTAACACGGGGTAAAGAACTAAAAAGGGAAAAATAAAAAACTTTTTTAACAAAAAATAACCGACTTCAAAAATCCACTACAAAGAAAATAATAATTTTGGTTTCGGAAGTCGGTGGCAAAAAAAGCAAACAAAAACCAAAGCCACCGACTTCCGTAACCAAAATTATTATTTTCTTTGTAGTGGATTTTTCAAGTCGGTTATTTTTTGTTAAAAAAGTTTTTTTTACCAATTTGGTACGGAACCCTAAAAACAATACTAAAAGCTAAATGAAAATATTGATAACTACTCATACCTACATCTAATGTTTATACATATTAGGTATACCTCAATGTAACTACTAGGTACACTTAATTTGAATGCTATAATTTATTTTATATTCTAAATGTTGCTAAGTACAGTTCACACAGTATTTTAGTCCGGTGTCATACCTAATATTTGTTTGCATTCACATCATTAAATTCTTCAGGAATACCTTTTATCCATTGATAATGAGACGATAATACAGTTACTAGACTATTAAGGTGCAGTTATCCAAAATAAAACCGCATGCTTTGAATCTGTTATTGTGAGACCGGATTTACGCCACGCGGCCTTTATCTTCCCTGCCAGGAACTTCATGACCAAGAAAAAACCCATTTGTTCTTCAAACAATTAAATGAAACAATCAATTATTATGATAATATTATTTGTATGAACGTGGTCATCACTGCAATGGTCTTCTAATTAAAAGTTACAATACATTCTGCTATTTGTGTTGTGCAAAATTAATTCACTAGACAAACACGTGTTTGTCATCAAGGATGATCCAAAAATAATGAGGTGTCTTGTCTATATAGTGCAGTTGTAAGTTTACTCGTATACCTAATTTCTTTCTTGAGCGTACCCGTCGTATTTTTTATAATCGTTTTTAGGGTTCCGTACCAAAATGGTAAAAAAGGAACCCTTATGGTGCGACTTCGTCTGTCTGTCTGTCTGTTACGGCTGCTTATTTCAGCAACTACTAATGCTATCGACTTGAAATTTGGAAAAATTATAAAAAATACTTGCCCAATTTTATTGCAAATTAAAAAATATTTATATTTTCATTGCAAAAGGGGCCAGTAAGTATTATCATATGAAAGGGCTTGATCTGGACATTTCAAAATAGATTTTTATTTTATTTTATACCTTATAGTTTTTGACTTAAGATAAAAAATATCTAAAAGAATACCATTCCCCCCCTTATCTCCGAAGTTTGCAAAGCGAAAAATCTGAAATAATTAGAGTTGATAGAAGTTTATCTAAATATTGCACCAAAAATAAAATTATGTTCGTAATTAGCACAGTTTTTTAGAAATTATCAAAATCCTTCACAAACAAACTTTTTTTTAGATGCTGAACAAAACAAAAATTAAACATCGAATTGTTAGTTTTGTCATAGAATACTCTAACTAACACGAAGAGAAGTATTTTTTCATAGAATTTCTTACATAAATATTTTAGAAGGGTAGGTACTGTCTATGAGCTTAGTAAATGAAAACATATTTTTACTTTAATTTTAGTTTAATAAATAGTTATTTTGGTCTAGTGGTGGTAGTACTGGGCGGGCGCAGCGTAAGCAGGGGCGGCAGTAGGCGCGGAGTTGTGCACCACCGCGTTGAAGCCACTGTGGTCGTCGGCGGAGTACTCCACGGTCCTGATGGAGCCGTCGGCTTCATGGAAAGAGTAAGAGCCCTTCACAACATCACCATCGCGAGACTCCTGCTGGGACTTGTTGTCGCCGGTTTGACCGTCAGCTACCGAGTAGTTGTACTCGTATTTGGGGTGAGCCTGTGATGAAAAATAAACAAAGTTAGTTTTTGATACAAGATAAATAAATTGATTTTTCAACTTTTACAGATGCCTTGATAACTTACGTTGAACTCTTCAGTTTGGGCGGCGACGGAAGCGGTGCGGTAAGCGACGGGAGCAGGAGCAGACTGGTAGGCGTAGGCTGCGGGGGCAGCCTGGTAGGCGTAGGCAGCGGGGGCAGCCTGGTAGGTGACGCGGGTGGCGTGGGCTACGTTGCGGGCAGGCTGGTCGTGACGCACGATGTTTTGAGAAGAAACAGAAGCAGCCGAGGAGTAACGAGCAGGAGCAGCGTGGTAGGCGACGGCAGCAGGAGCAGCTTGGTAGGCGTACGCAGCCGGGGCAGCTTGGTAGGCGTACGCAGCCGGGACGGCTTGGTAGGCGACGGGGGAGGCGACGGCTACACGTCCGGCAGACTGGTCATGACGCACGATGTTCTGGGAGGAGACAGCCGCCGCAGAGGAGTACTGCACGGGGGTGGTCAGCAGACCAGCCTGGCACACCGCCACCAAACCACAAAGAGCTACGATCTGAAAATTAAAATATCATAATATTAAATAATTTCCTAATAAATGCTGAATTAAACAATAATATTTTTTTTCTTTCTAAAAGTATTAACTAACTTTGGAGAACATATTGATTCACTTGTGCGATCAAATAATGAGTGATATATTTCAACTAATCGATTTAGTTTATATACTAGTCGACTGTAATTGTACAAGTTCATGTAATGCAAGTTGTTGAACGAGCTTACGGTGACCTCACTCTGGGTCACATAGTTTCGCGACTTAGGCCATTCACTAATTGGCAAACGATTTTTGTTAGTAAAAGTTCATGACATATTATTCGTACATGCTATTTCGAGTCGATGAGGTGTCACAGACAATAGCAGCATGGCATTTTAAATTGATAGTTGTAATCTTTAAAAGTACTTTTTGAAATTGTTTACGTAGTAAAACTAAAATAAATGGTAACCAAACCGACTTCAAAAAAATGTTCTAATATTTCTTTTTTTTTTGTGTATTTTTGTAAGTTGGAGGAATTTATATAACGTCCAACATTTTGTGGGACAGGCGGAGAAACTCCTAAGGGGTCGACAGTAAATCGTGTAGAATTAAAAATAAAATTGAAAAAACCGGGCAAGAGCGTGTCCGGACCACGCTCAGTCTAGGGTTCCGTAGCAAGAAGTATTTCAGTCTTTCAACCGCGAATATAAGTTTTGTATTTCAATCGTGTATTTCATAATATTATTATGAGATACAAACTTATTTTTGCGGTTGTCAAACCCAAAACTGAAAATAATGAATATTTCAAAAAGTTATTGACGTATCTTGTTCAAACCAATTTTAATGGAGAGTATTTATTGGATGCCGTAAGCTTGATTTTTTTCAGATTTTTTGATTACGTGGTTGGTTTTTTATTCGTCTCCGATAGTTGTCCTTAACACTCATAAGAGGATTATTAAAAATATATACATATATTGAACTGATACGGGTGGAATACGGCAGAGACGTCCTCTACCATGTCACTTGTTTTCAAATGGAAAATTTTTAATGGCACATCAAAATTAAGTAACGCACATCAAATGTTTCCATCATCAAAACGATTATAGCACCAATTATATGACTATTATCCTACAAATAAACAAATTGACCATCAAAACCTAAATATTATTGTACAACAAAGAATTAAAAAAAGAATCAAAACATTACATCTGAAATAATAATATCATACGAAAAATACTAATTGCACAGCAGATTAACTAATCTTTCAGCAAGGTTTGTACAACGTATGTTATTTCATTTTTTGTGTGTCAACTTTGTTGATAAGATAGTAGTGAATAAGTTGTGACAAAAGTGACAGAACCGAATTGGCCAACCCCGACTCCACGTGGTCTTGTCTGCCCTACACTAGAGTGTTTTGGGTGCCTGCGATTTGTTACGCAAGGGCGGAGGGGCTGCGCTTCCCGCAGTACCTGAGACGTATATAAACCAACTGGATACTGAAAAATTCTACGTGAATATGTAAAATTTCAAAAAAATGCCGGCGAGTGCCAGTTACGGACTACCGATACAATTCACCATTTCTTTTATATCCTACAGGCAGATGAAGTAAAAATAGGTGGTTAATTAAAAAAAAATGGTATTTAACTTTTGTAGTGTGTCAAACAAAATTTGATAAGCATCCAGATATTAGTGATGGTCATTTCACTTAATAGTTTTACTTGACGCTTAAAATATATGCCAAATTTGTTTTTTTTTTGTGTGCATATTTTGATGTGCAATTAGTATTTTTGATAGGAAACTAGTATATTTTGTTGGAAAAATTAGGTTAAAACCAGGGATATTTTGATGTGCGGTTAAATACTACCCTTTTCAAAACTCTATTTAATAAAAAATATAATAAATGTGTCATGCAAAACAGTATCGGTAATATATGACATGACACATTTTTTATATTTAATGTTTATTTTTTTAAATCCATGATATTACCATTTTTTATTAATTTAATGACAGATTTTTTCAGCAGCTAAGTATTTGCTCTACCAAATGTAATTCTGGAGAGCGAGAGGTAAAATAAATTATTCTAGGTAAAATATTGATATCTTCTTCTTCGTCGTTGGGGTACTTCAGATCGAGATTGAATTACGCGCAGTTAGGGATTTTTTTGATGGTGGTTTGTAGTCAATATACCTTATTCTGATCTAATGTGAAGCTTTTGAAGCGATTCCATCAGCTGGATCATAATTTTGAGTATCAAAGTGATGTCCTTAAAGTGATTGAGTGAGGATTTAGAAAATAATTGATAGGTATTAATT
Source organism: Thalpophila matura (assembly GCA_948465475.1). Classification (NCBI taxonomy): domain Eukaryota; kingdom Metazoa; phylum Arthropoda; class Insecta; order Lepidoptera; family Noctuidae; genus Thalpophila; species Thalpophila matura. Next base: position 12,769,013 of record OX419181.1, read on the forward strand.
ATTTAGGGGCTATTTCACCAACCTATCAATAAAGGAATCTGTCAATTAAGTTTAAATTTTTGACAGATTTTGTATACAAAATCTGTCATAAGCGTCATATTGATGACGCTGGCAGAATTGTATTTAATAGTATAAAAAAGAATGAAATTACAATATTGATAGCTTTTAGGTATACCTACTCCATTTCTCTGCTATAATAAATTGCTTTTATACCTATAATTGCTAAGTAGGTACATACATACTTCAATCAATATTTTACTGGTGTGGTGTTATGCCTAACATTTGTTTTCATTGACATCATGAAATTATTTCATGCCTATCAGGCAATTCAGGAATTTCTTTTATCGATTGATGATTGGTGCTTAATACAGGTTACTAGACTATTAACCCTTTACTTACAAAAACTTATCTCTTTTAACCAGTGATTAAATATACAACTATCCTTGTCATTTCTAATGCATCTAATAAATACTTTCGATTAAAATTTGTTTGAACAAGATACCTCAATTACTTTTTGTACTATTCACTATTTTCAGTATTGAGTTTGACAACCGCAAAATAACTTTGTATTTCATAACTTATATTTGCAGTCGGCAGATTGAAAACCTTTTTGCTACGGAACCCTAGACTGTGCGTGGTCCAAATCGGTCATGCCCGATTTTTTGTTTTCAGTTTTGATTTTTATGCGTTGCACTATTTTTGAGAAAGTACTGGAGAATAGCGCTGGCAATCCTTTTGTATGACATCCAAGCCACGCCATCTTCTCTGCCACGAACTCACGACCAAATCCTAGTTCAGTCCTATGAACAAATCAATTTGTTCTTGAAACATAAGTCTATGAAACAATCATAATTATTATAATTAACGTACCTATTTGTATGAATGCGGTCATCATTGGTCGAAAGGACATGGCTAAATAGAGCATGAGCGACTGCCCTAGCAATGTATAAACATTGCTTTTCGTAATATGTAATGCTAAATAGCTGAATATTTGTATTTTGTATGAAAAAAAGATTCAGGAACTTCTCATATCGCTACAATCCTGAAAATAAAATCGTAGAAACTCCTACGTTAATATGTCAAATGTCAACTAAGTAGGTAAAAGATTTTGCTTTGAAATTGATTGAAGAATGATTCACGCAAAGTGTATATATTATAACTTACCTCAATGATATTATAATATCATTGACTTACCTCGATTGTTAACCGTCGTGCTAGGATAGCAAGTAGAAGTTCAGGCAAAGAAGAGGTGATATGCCTCCGCAGTCTTTGAGTAGCTATACCACAGCTTATACATCTCATGATGTATCGATAGGCAAGGCAAGTCCGTGTAAAGTAGCGAGAGGTCAGTAGGTAGGTGAGCACATACAATAAAGTCCGATAAACAAGCGAGGGTCCAAAGTAAAAATCAAAAATACTGGTAAGGCGAAGGCAAACGGAGAGCGTGGGAAGAGCGATTAAAAGTCATAGCTCATTAGACCCATCTGACACCTGATCAACACCACCTCGTCGCTCGGTATCCATTCGTTGTCGTCAGGTGGTCCATGGTTGAATGCCGTGTGTCAACCAGTGAACGTTGCGTTGTCAACGAATGATCATTGCATTGTCCGCAAATAGATGAGTAGTTTGTCGGGGATCATCACTAGGTCTACCTACACGTCGCGGACAGTGCGTGATCCATTCGGGACCTGCACGCGGGCAACGCAAGGCAAGCGTTCGAGCAACGGGTGGTCACCGAGTGGTCGACTCACAGATAACTATATATTAGTCAGGGTCCACTCTCCGTCCGCGCATGGTCAGCCCGCGGGCGAGGCGCTCTGGAGTTGATGTTGTGAGCATTTATCCATAGTACTTCATACAAAGAATTTTAACCGCTCGAGGCGAGGCGGTCCTGGGCCCCAAGTCTGCTATTGTAATTGTGTAAGAATGATCTTATAATGACATCATAACTGTCAAAACCTAAGTCAAAACCTTTGGTCATTGGCTTAGAGTAAGACTATTTTTTCGGTCATTGGTCAAAACGGTCGGTCATTGGGTGTCAAGCGGGTAGTTCCAGTGAGCTATAACCTTAAACGACGTCTGACAGAAGAGTACCTACGTTTGACTGACGTTTGTTTATTTTTTATCAAGAATCAATTGTCACTAGTGTCAGCACCAGCCAGCACTATTCAAGTGCGGTTTCTTTTCAGATTTTGCCAATCGTTTCTAGAAATCAGATGAAGGCAATCGACGTTTCGAGACGTATTGAGATACGAAAATAAATAATTAATACCTACTGTTTATTTCAGCATAAGCAAATATCTTATGTGTGTGGACACAAACGTCATAATCGTTTCCTTGATAAACAAAACAGGAAAACAAGTAAAAAACTTTTAATTAATTGATTAATTCTTATATGTTCTAGGAGAATAATAAAAACGTAATAATTAATTAATTAATATTTGAAAGTTATAAGCTAGTGACACATTTCTATACATGCTTAGGGCAGTAGTTTAGCCATCTTCTTTGAAGACCAATGATGATTGGTCACAATACATTCTGCTATTTGTGTTGTGCAAAGTATAATTCAGCTATGACGTGTTTGTTTCATTTGTTTGGGTAGTCACAATATCAATGATGATCCAAAAATAATGCGGTATCTACTTTGTAGTAAGTAATAATTACATGTAAGTTTACAATTATCTTTCTTGAGCGTACACGTCGTATTTTTCGTAGTAATTTTTTTCAGTTAGATGTTATACAGAACAACAATCAAACATCAAATTGTTAGTTTTGTCATAGAAGACTAACACGATGAAAAGTATTTTTTTCATGGAATTTCTTACTATTAACTTACTTTCTATTAACTTAATTTCTTATTATATTGTTTTGGAAGGGTCTCTGTGAGCTTAGTAAAACGAAAACATGTTTTTACTTTTAATTTAGTTTAATAAATAGGTGGTTATTTTGGTCTAGTGGTGGTAGTACTGGGCGGGCGCAGCGTAAGCAGGGGCGGCAGTAGGCGCGGAGTTGTGCACCACCGCGTTGAAGCCACTGTGGTCGTCGGCGGAGTACTCCACGGTCCTGATGGAGCCGTCGGCTTCATGGAAAGAGTAAGAGCCCTTCACAACATCACCATCGCGAGACTCCTGCTGGGACTTGTTGTCGCCGGTGTGGCCGTCAGCTACCGAGTAGTTGTACTCGTATTTGGGGTGAGCCTGTGACAAAAAATAAACAAAGTAAGTTTATGATACAAGAGAAATAAATTGCTCTTTGATATTTTATGGACGCCATCATAACTTACATTAAACTCTTCAGTTTGGGCGGCGACGGAAGCGGTGCGGTAAGCGACGGGAGCAGGAGCAGACTGGTAGGCGTAGGCTGCGGGGGCAGCTTGGTAGGCGTAGGCAGCGGGGGCAGCCTGGTAGGTTACGGGCGAGGCGACGGCTACACGTCCGGCAGACTGGTCGTGACGCACGATGTTTTGAGAGGAGACAGCCGCAGCTGAGGAGTAGTGCACGGGGGCAGTCAGCAGACCAGCCTGGCACACCGCCACCAAACCACACAGAGCTACGATCTGAAAAAAATACATGTTTTTGTAATTACGTATCAGCACAACACTTCTATTGCACAAATATTTAAAAATTATTAGCTGGGATTTATTGTCAAAGATACATCAAGTCTTCGTGGGTTTGTAGAACCCACTTAGAATAATGTCCAAGATGAATAATTTAATTGTAGGATAAATGATTAATAATAAATGCTGATTTAATGAAGTTTAAAAATAGATTGACTTACTTTGGAGAACATATTGTTTTACTTGTGTGGTCAAACAATGAGTGATAGATTTCAACTAATAGATTTAGTTTATATACTAGTCGACAGTTGTACAAGTTCGCATATTTCAAGTTGTTGAACGAGCTTACGGTGACCTTACACCGGGTCAGAAGTTTCGCGACTCAGACCATTCACTAATTGGCAAACAATTCTTGTTAGAAGTTCAAGCAATTCTGAAACGTTTTAATTACCTTTGCCTATTTCTAATTATGCAAAGGTCAATGACACTCAGATTGTTGAGGCCTGAGGCAAAAAATAAAAAAAAGATAAAGAAGCCATATAAAAAGCGTTATTAGGCGCACGCACACATTGATGCGTGATCGCGATACGTACACGGCGCGGTGGCGATCTCAAACTAACTCATGAAGCATATACAAAGAACTAACTCTTGTAATGTACTGTATGAAGACATTTGACTATGTGTGTGTGCCTTTTCGCTTGTCGAATGGAGCCGGCTTTCTGTATCTAAATTACGATGTGTGATCCAATCCAGATAAGACGTAGGGTTAACCGCGGTCGGATTTTTATAAAAAAAAATATTTTCTATTTTTCACAATGGATTAATGATGGTTTTACTATTTTTGTTACTAAAGCAGGCGCCTAGAGGGTAAGATTCCCGCTTTACCGAGCACAGGGTTCCAGTTTGAACCTTACAAGTATCAATGTGACATTAGTAAAATAATAATTATTCTTTATAAGTTAACCTTATAGGATCGTTTACTGACTGACGTTAAAGATAAACATTGTAAGGAAACCTGGACTAGATTCATTTTCGTACCCTATAATAACATCAAGTTCTCCTATAATAACATCAGCCCTGTTTATAAACTGTTTTCTTTTACCGTTAAAGCAAGTGATAATTAAATTTAATTTCACTTTTATACCTATTTAAGAAAATAGCACAAGCGGCATCAGTCTATATCTTTTAACTCAAAAACTACTGAACGGATTTTCATATGGTTTTCATCAATAGAAGAACACATTTCCGAGGAAGCTTATTATATATTATAATTTATAAATGTGTTGTATATAATAATCGAGCTGTCACGGTTTTTATCAAGGAAGTCGGAAAAAATATATGTTTGCGCGTGTACTGCCCACACCGTTTGATATATACATATATGTGAAAACAATGTATGACAAAAACGATTTCTACAAAAAACATCCGGCTATTATATAAAATATCTAACTTTTATATTAAAGCCAAAAAATCTGTTTTTATGTTTTAAAAATAACAATATAATTAGGCGATGTTTAACTGGACACATTTATCAATAAAATATTAATCCTTATCAAAATAAGTAGTTTCATCGTCACAGTCAAGTATTTAATGGAGATGATTTTTGCAGTATAAACTATGATAATTAGACAAATGGTTTCGAGATAACACGATGTATTTAACGCGCGACGGATAAATAATTCTTGGGATAGGTACTCGTAGCTTGCAGTGAAACTAGAAATGTAAACAGCACCCAAAAAGAGTTCTCAATTCATCGGACTCTTTTTTCTATAGAAAGTCGGACATTTTCATTATAACGGTATGTTATCTTGTCGGTGAACTTGGTCCTAAATCTTCATATCGAATTACATTCGGATTTTAAGAAAAAGTGTAAGGAACTTCGTTCCTGACGGGGGTCCCCTGACCCCATACGTTTTTTTTTCAGTGAATCTTTCGCCGTGGGAGGCGCATGGCGCACTTCTCTAATCATAATTATAATTACAGAATTATAAGATCTTCTCATTTTATTGTGGGGTGAATAACAAACCAAATATATTTTATTACAAGCTTTTATTTAGTTTCATCTGTCGCGATGTATGTGGGTAAGAGTGGGTATCTTACAGGTCAAATTTGACCCAATACCCGGTGTTCGATTGACTTATTTTGCACACATAATGTAAATTGCATGACAATGCAATATAATGATGTCATAAAGCCGGTCTGATGATGGAGTCGGAAGGTGGCCATAGGAACTTTGTAACGAAATGACGCAGCCCCATCGAGTTTGGGCTCGTTTGATGGGTACGTATTACAATACCGAAATTCATAAGACCGAATTTCACAGTACCTATGGACGAAATCCTGAAAAATTAAACACCGAATGATTGTTTGGTCGAAAATTTTAAATCCCGAGAGTTCATTTGCCCGAAAGCTTAAAGTCAAAGTCAAAGTCAAAGTCAAAACATTTATTTCAATTAGACCATTTACAGGCACTTTTGAATAGTCAAGCAATAGTTGTCAGTCAGTTTGTCCGTTAGTTGAAGCTAGTTGTCCGTTCCAAAACGTAGATTCCTATGGAGAAGAACGGACAAGAAACTCCATGGTTACTCTTTTTCAACTAATTCAACCATACAATTTCTTTGTTTACATTTATGCCCTAATATGTGAGAACAATGTGAGATATTTTAAAAATCCCTTAGGATAAAAAATAAAATCAAAGGTAGGTACTAAAATAAAATAAAAATCATTTAAACCTGTGAAATGTCAAAATATTGCAAAGAATCAATCAATAAAATCCCAAAGATCCATGTCCCGAAGTTTAAAATCCCGAAGATCTAAATCCAAATCCCGAGGATCCATATCCCGAAGTTAAAAATCGAAAATTACAAACTACGTTTAAGTTGAATTACTTTACATTTACTTTTTCAAAAAAAGGAGGAGCTTCTCAATTCGTCAGAATCGTTTTAAAAGATCTTTTTAGTATCCAGTTGCTTTTTACACGTCTCCGGCGCTGCGGGAAGCGCAGCCCCTCCGCCCTTGCGTAAAAAAGTGTAGGCACCACTACACTTTGATACGGCGGGCGGGGGCTGCTCTCCCTCCGCGCCTCCGGGCTTATAAAAACACTCTAGTGTAGGGCAGACAAGACCACGTGGAGTCGGGGTTGGCCAATTCGGTTCTGTCACTTCTGTCAGAACTTAATCACTCTTTGGGATTTCATCCATCGGTATTTCGTCCATTCGGGATTTCATCCATCGGTATTTCGTCCATTCGGGGTTTCATCCTTTCGGGCATTTGGACATTCGTATTTGATGTTTCGATATAACACTAGCTATCGGCATTTAATACTTTCGGTATTTCGAATTTCGCTGTTTTATATGTCGGTATTTCAGTCATAGGTATTATAAACTTTCGGTATTGTAATACGCACCCCGTTTGATATGTCTTCACAAGTACTTTAAACCTACATGATGTCCAGGGTCCTGATGATGGAGCCAGAAGGTGCCCACAGGAACCCTGTAACGGAACGACGTAACCCCATCGGGTTTGGGCTTGTTTGATATGTCTTCACAAGTACTTTAATCCTAGATGATGTCCAGGGTCCTGATGATGAAGCCGGAAGGTGGCCACAGGAACTCTGTAACGGAACGACGTAACCCCATCGACTTTGGGTTCGTTTGAAATGTCTTCACAAGTGCTCTAATCCTAGATGATACAGGAACAGAACAGTTCAGTGGCCACAGGAACCGTGTAACGGAACGACGTAACCCCATCGAGTTTTGGCTCGTTTGATTTGTCTTCACATAATATTCTGATCCTAGATAATGTCCAGGCTTCTGATGATGGAGCCGGAAAGTGGCCACAGGAACTCTGTAACGAAACGCCACTACCCCATCGAGTTTGAGTTTATCATTATAATATAATATTTTTTTAATTATTTCTAAATTTTAACCTATAACCGACATAGTTCCTTCGTCTTTGTCTTTGTGGTACACAAAGACAAAGACGAAGGACATAACACAGTGACTAGCGTGTTTCTTTTGACAGCAAGAGAGAAAAAGAGGCTGTAACACGCTTCATTAGGTAGGTACTTATTTGTTTGAACTTTGACTAAGCGGTCTTGTCAGACCTGAGGTTTGCCTAGTCAAACCTAGGAGCGCCGGAGCTTCGACGTTTGACTATAACATATTAAGCCCGTCACAAACGTAGCTATAATATATATTAATATGAATCATAGCAAGGCATATTACGACATATTTTCTATATAAATTTCGAGTGACCACACACGCAGCTATGATATATATTTCTATGACGTCACCGTTTCTATACGTTTCTATGTTTATATCTCGATATATTAATATATATTATAGCTACGTTTGTGACGGGCTTTATGCGCTCAATAAAATAAAAGTTACAATATTTACTTCGATTTTGGTTTAATTTAAATAAATAGTATTTTTGGTCTAGTGGTGGTAGTACTGGGCGGGCGCAGCGTAAGCAGGGGCGGCAGTAGGCGCGGAGTTGTGAACCACCGCGTTGAAGCCGCTGTGGTCATCAGCGGAGTACTCCACGGTCCTGATGGAGCCGTCGGCTTCATGGAAAGAGTAAGAGCCCTTCACAACATCACCGTCGCGAGACTCCTGCTGGGACTTGTTGTCGCCGGTGTGACCGTCAGCTACCGAGTAGTTGTACTCGTATTTGGGGTGAGCCTGTGAAGGAAAATAAATAAAGTGTATTTATTACATACATAATCGGATTAAGAAAGTAGTACTATTAACAAGCTAACAGATCCACCAAAGTTAACTTACGTCGAACTCGTCAGCGCGTGTGACAACGGGAGCGGCGTGGTAGGCGACGGCAGCAGGGGCAGCTTGGTAGGTGTAGGCAGCTGGGGCAGATTGGTAGGCGTAGGCAGCCGGGGCAGCTTGGTAGGCGTAGGCAGACGGGGCAGCGCGGTAGGCAATTGGGGAGGCGACGGCTACGCGGCCAGCAGGCTGGTCGTGACGCACGATGTTTTGGGAGGAGACAGCCGCAGCAGAGGAGTATTGCACGGGGGTGGTCAGCAGACCAGCCTGGCACACCGCCACTAAGCCGCACAGAGCTACGATCTGAAAGTTATTTTTGTTAGTTTTAATTATACATAATATTCCTTCTTGATAACCATTGAATTACTAATTAGACTTTCGGTACTTTTACAAGCTTTTGAAAAAAGTATTTTCTTTAAATAAGAGTTTTTTTCTGGGTACTTACTTTGGAGAACATTTTGATAAAGCAATTTGCAAATGCCTAATGATATGTTTGTATTCGCGCATTTAGTTTTTATACCAGTTGACGATTGATCGAGTGTAGGCAGCGGAGGTTGTTAGACAAGATTTTTGCAACCTTGCGCTGGGTCACATAGTTTTGCGAGTCAACCCATTCACTAAAGTTTCAAAAGATACGCACCGGGATAAACTTTCTTATTATTTAAAATTTTGCTGTGACAGTAGCCTATTTTCGTTTGTATGTTTCAGTCGTGCTGTTACTCTGATGGAATACCATTATATCATTTTATTTCAATGGTCATGGTTTTACTCCTTTCGAGTTCTCGTACACAGCACAAAAAAAAATTGTTTGTACCTACTCGTATATATCATGTTGAGCTTGGAACATAACAGTGTGATCTTAAATGTAAGGCCTCCACAGGCAGATGATAATTAAAAGTAATAGAGCTTTAAAATCCTAAGGCGAATCACACACCGCCCCGCGCTACGCTGCGGGGTGCGTGGCGAAGGAGCTACGCGTGCGGGTGCAGGAGTGCAGATCTGCATCATCATGCAGATTTCTCCGCACAAACGCGCGGAGGTGCGGTGGCCTAGAGGCAAAAACGAGACGCTACCTTACCTACTACTAGTGTTGTCTTAGCAACTTTTTTGATATTTTTGTTAAACAGTTCATTAGTATCTAATTAATTACACTAGATAGCAATGATTTTCTTGTTCTTCATACTGGCAGATTTAAAATAAAACAAACTTCCTAGCAACCGTATGTAGGTAGTATTTGATGTTATCGGCAGATATCGCTGTTGCTACTGTACGTCTAGCTCTGTCAACAAGAAAACACGCACGATACTGCAGATTTCAGTCGTGACCCGGAGACTTTCCACGCCTCATACCTCCTGCCTCCACGGAAGTGACGTCATCGGTTGTGACGTGAAAGGACTCCGCGTCCTTTCCATATTGCCTCTGTGTCCCCCTAGTCTGTGATTGACCGACGAGCGGCGTCACATCAAAATGCTTTCGGAACTTATTCGCAATAATTGCTGTGTCAGTCTCCCCTTCGACACTTACAGGAGTACCACTCCTAGGATTACACTTTTTAACTTCCTTCCAAAACTTTACGAAATGTTTAGATGACCCATGATGGGCCAGTATATCCATCTTGATTTTTCTTGGTTATTTTGAACATATTTAAGAGCTCTTTTAAATTCTCTTCTCGCTGCAATCATCTGCTCATAATAATACCCCGAGCACGGCCTACCACACTGAACCCACTGCATGAAAGTTTGCCAAGACATGATGCTGTCGTACATGGTAATTCCAATCCACAACAGTTTGTTTTTTCGGTACCTACTTTACTGCAATAGGTACGCTCTGCCGCTTATATTGAACTACCATTGAAATACCAATCTGCACATTATAGAACTTCAGTACCGTCAATAAGTAGCGAATATACAAGAAACTGATAAATTAACAAAGGAACAAAAGTTTGTTCTAACGAACAAATGGACAAACAAACGAACGAATATACAAGAAAGTAACGAGTCAATAATGCGAGTTGGACACTTAACAAAAGTTGAGTAGATAACGCAAAGGGGAATGCTCTTTCTAGTTTCTACTATAAATACTTTATTGTGTTATTACTTTATTATGTTCATTCAGCAAAAATTAAAATTTTAAAAAACCCGACTGCTGAAATTTTTTTGGTGGGTTTTTCTGCGGGTTTTTTTTTTATTTTTACTAACAATTTTTATTTTTCAGTTTTTAGTGGTTAATGTAAATTATATATTTATATACCTAATATACAGGGTGGCACGTTAGACAGTGGAAATATTTAAGGGGTCATTGTACTCATCATTATGGACAGTAAATTGTTTTCATTTTTATTCATTACAAACATTTTGTTGAGTTGTGTGAAAATAAAATTTATGTTCACACAACTCAACAATTATGTTCACACAACTCAACAAAATGTATGGAACAGCAGATTTCTTTTTCGCGATTTCAGGGTTGGTCCCATAGTAGAAGTTGTTCATAATGATGAGTACAATGACCCCTTAAAATATTTCCACTGTCTAACCTGCCACCCTGTATATGTTTACGTAATCGTCTTTTCGAGCCCTTCATTTCGATACCCCACATGATAGGTTTTGAGGAAAATAAATTTTTTTAAGACGTAAAATGGCGCCAAAAATCGGTCATTTTAATTTTTATATATCTAGTGTCACTCTCATAATCAAGACGAATCTAACGATACCTCTCAAGCTAAAATCTATCAACCGTTTAGGCTACAGAGCGTGCCAAAGAAATATACATGCATACATACCTACATAAACTCGAAAAAAAAACATAACCCTCCTTCTGGCGCAGTTGGGTAAAAATAAGCCTTCATCTAGCAAAAGATGAAGAAAAAGTCAATGAAAATTCTAGTATCGAATTTATTTGTATTTAGCACGAAGTTAACAACAATATACCTACAACTAACTTATGTCCAATGTTCATATTGTCAGTTTAATGATGGTAGTATTGAATAGCAGGGGCGGCCTTCACGAGTACGGGCGCAGATTTAACATGAACTGGTGCAGCTGTGGGCGCGGTGTTGTGCACCACCGCGTTGAAGCCGCTGTGGTCATCAGCGGAGTACTCCACGGTCCTGATGGAGCCATCGGCCTCATGGAACGAGTAAGAGCCCTTCACAACATCACCGTCGCGAGACTCCTGCTGGGATTTATTGTCGCCGGTGTGGCTGTCAGCTACCGAGTATGTGTACTCATACTTAGGGTAGGCGATTTCTTCTTGGTGAGCGACAACTTTAGCAACAGGGGCTGCGTGGTAGGCGACGTGGGCTGGGGCAGCGTGGTAGGCGACGTGGGCTGGGGCAGCGTGGTAGGCGACGGGAGCTGGGGCGGAGTGGTATGCTACTGGCGCAGCGTGTATAGCAGGCTGGTCATGACGCACGATGTTCTGTGATGAGACAGCAGCAGCAGAGGAGTACTGGGCAGGTGTGGCGTGGTAGGCTGGGGCAGCGCGGTAGGGGGCGGGAGCGGCGATGGAGAGCTTAGCCAAGGGAGCAGCGTGACCGTGGGGCTGGTCGTGACGCACGATGCTCTGGGATGAAACCGCTTCAGCGGGAGAGTAGTGCGCAGGCGCGGGCAAGAGACCAGCCTGGGCCACTACCGCGAGTGTGCATAGAGCTACCACCTGGAAATGAAATAAACAAAATGATTAATGACTTTTTGTAATTTAGAAAATATTTCATTAATTTTTAGGGTTTCGTACCCAAAGGGTAAAAACGGAACCCTATTACAGAGACTTCGCTGTCCGTCCGTCTGTCTGTCTGTCTGTCTGTCTAATAATAATAAATAATAATAAATAGTTTATTGTCACAAAAAATATACATTAGTACGCATTGTCTGTGTGTCTCCAGGCTGTATCTCATGAACCATGATAGCTAGACAGTTGCACAGATTTCACAGATGATGTATGTCTGTTGCCGCTATAACAACAAATACTACAAACAGAATAAAATCAATATTTAAGAGGGGCTCCCGCACAACAAACGTGATTTTTTTGCTCGTTTTTGCTCGATATTTATAACCGCAACAGGTAGACGCTTGAAATATTCACAGAATATTTAATTATATATATATTTAAGGGGGGCTCCCACATAATGGTACGAAACCTTCGTGCGCGAGTCCGACTCGCACTTGGCCGTTTTTTTACTCTATCTTACTTTGGAGAACATGTTGTTTCTTTTGTGATCAAAAGGTGAAAATGATAATCCAAATCTCAAAGCTAAACTATTTATAATCAGATCATTGCGTATTAACTAATTCTTATGTAGGTAAGTAGTGGAAGTTGTCAAACAAGCCATACGCGACCTTGCTTCAGGTTATGGTAACGCTAATCAATCCATTCACTGGAGGTACATCGTCGATTGCAAGAAATGTCACAAGTCGGATGTCATTTATTTATATTTAGATAGTTCTTTATTTCAATTATACTGTTATTTATTTCTCATTAACACACTACTATATATACATAACTTATTGTCTTAAATATACACTATACACACGACCTAAGAATTTATAAACTAGAAGAAAATATAAAAAAAAGGTCTTTTACTTTTATACCTTTGAAGCTGTGGTGACCAGGATCACTGTTAAGAGTTTCTTCGACGTTAGCTGTAACTGCAGCTTATTTTAACCCTAAAAATACTAGCTGCAGATAGGTTCACGATAAAATGACTACTTTATGGCTTCAAAAGTGCCTACATTTATAACATTTTATGTATGTGTAATTGTGTAGTATATTGCAAGATCTTATGATTAAGTACCTATGCTTATTATAGGTTCGTATATCAGAACGATACTCAAGCACCGATCTCGCCTTGAGCCTAGATTTAAAGCCATTTGATTCGTTGAACCTAGTTTTGAGTCTTGAGTCTTGAGTTCGGTTCTGTAATACAGGCCATACTCTACTATCTCTTACCAGAGAGAGAGACATTGTTTACGTGGATTGTTTTTTAAAGTAGCCTATGTTTTTCGCCAGTGTTTAAGTGTTAAATTTTGTATGGTGATACCATACAAAATTTAACCAAAACTAGTTCAGCGGTCCAGCTTTGAAAACGTAACAGACAGACAGAGTTATGTAATTGCGCATTTATAACATTTGTATGGATTTATTATTAATATATGTTTACGGTTTTATTCAAGAAGGTATTTATTTAGGGCATATCTGACTATTTTCGAACATGAACGGAGCTCATAGTCAAGAGCACTTATTATAACTTAAACTTTAATAAATGTGTTTCATGAAAGTTATTACAGTTCTTCTAATAGGTCGTCTTCGTGGTCTTGCCCGGTGAATGCGTGGTTTTTATTCGATCCACAATTTTTTTCATTTACTTATGAAATTTTCAATAGGAGGCTGAATTTCTAATAATTCTGATGATACATTACCTACATAAAATCTAATTACCATTCATTGCCGTACTGCAATGCTGGTTAAATTACTTATAAAATAATTATTATTAGCCTAGTGGGTTAACCATGCTCCTCCCGCAGCCAAAGGTTCAATCCTGAGGCAATGCCCTGCCTGCCTGACAATATTATCCATAAAGTTCTTGAAGGTTTGTGAAGTCTGCCAACCTGCACTTGGCCAGAGTGGTGGACTAGAGCCTATCCCCACTCATTTTGAGAGGAGACCCGTGCCCAGCAGTGGGACAGTTTATAAACAGGGCTGATATTATAATAGGTAATATTTAAGTAAAGAAACAAAATATTTATCGAGCTTATTCGTATATTGCAATAAATAATTAATAATCAACCTCGTTTTGGTGATCGTAATACCATGACTAGCGAGGATGTTTAATGGTGGTAGTACTGGGGCGCGGCGTAAGCAGGAGCGGCTTTCAGAACAACAGGGGCGGCATGAGCGGCATGTGGCGCGGAGTTGTGCACCACCGCGTTGAAGCCGTTGTGGTCATCGGCGGTGTACTCCACGGTCCTGATGGAGCCGTCGGCTTCATGGAAAGAGTAAGAGCCCTTCACAACATCACCATCGCGAGACTCCTGCTGGGACTTGTTGTCGCCGGTTTGACCGTCAGCTACCGAGTAGTTGTACTCGTATTTGGGGTGAGCCTGTGACAAAAAATAAACAAAATAAGTTTATGATAAAAGATAAATAAATTGCTCTTTGAATTTTTATGGAAGTCATGATAACTTACGTTAAACTCTTCAGTTTGGGCGGCGACGGACGCGGCGCGGTAGGCGACGGGAGCAGGAGCGGACTGGTAGGCGTAGGCAGCGGGAGCAGCCTGGTAGGCGTAGGCAGCAGGGGCAGCGTGGTAGGCGACGGGGGAGGCGACGGCTACACGTCCAGCAGGCTGGTCGTGACGCACGATGTTCTGGGAGGAGACAGCCGCAGCAGAGGAGTAGTGCACGGGGGCGGTCAGCAGACCAGCCTGGCACACCGCCACCAAACCGCACAGAGCTACGATCTAAATAAAAGAAAAATCGATAAGTAGGTAGGTACCTACCATGATGAAATAATGCTGTTGCAACATTTAAGTTGGACCTCAGTCTTACAATATTATAATTAAATGCCAGTTAAAAATTAGTTTTTATTATAATAGGAAAAGTATACCTAACTGAAATATATGCACTTACTTTAGAGAACATTTTGGTGATTCGTCTACTGTGTACAATCAGCAACTGATGCCTAGGACTAGCGTTCTATATTTTTATACCTACTCGCTTCACTATAAGGATAGTGCGACTAGACTGAACGGCCTTGCCTGCGGTCATAATAATTAGACAACTTTGGCATAACACACATTCACTACATTACTTTCATTCAATGCCGTAAGAAGAATGTGGGTTTAAAATAATATGATAGAACCTGTTGGACATTACCAACAACTAAAGAAAACAAACGTTACGGATGATTTCGCATTTATTATACTTAGAAGACTTGGTGTGTGAAAATACCGTGAAAAACTCATAAAAATAATACTTTTAGTTATGGGCATTTCAATACTATTATTACAATAAAAACAATGTTTGATTTTAATAGAGCCGAATGAACCACACGTAAAAAAATATAAGGTTTCCATTGTACACTTTAGCGGCTAAGTATTATTTTATTGTATTTTATTGATACTTATCTAAACACTTATATATATTTCCTATTAATTAAAGACATAGTGCTTTAAATAAATAAAAAAATATCCTTAAATACCTACTTAGCAGTGGTGAAGGGTCCCTACAAAACGATTCCTACCGGCTTCCCTTTGAAAAATAGCACAGGCAGTATTGCCTACTTTTATTAACCGACTTACAAAAAGGAGGAGGTTCTGCATTCGGTTGGTTTCTTTTTTTTTTTTTTTTCATGTATGTACACCGATTACTCCGTGGTCTATGAGCCGATTTACGTGATTCTTTTTTCATATGGTAGAAGAAGCTCGCGAGGTGGTCGCATATACATTTTATTAACTTTGGTTGAATAGATTTTTAACCAGGTGTAATAAACGGTATTTTTGGTGTCTCTCGATGACATCATGACGATGATGAAAAAGTGATATTGTGTAAGTACATGAATTCCTGAACGCAATCGATCTCGATATTATGCATACATAACTTCACGCCGATATTTCCCGCAAGGTTAGACAGAGGTGTATAGTACACACAATTTTTTCATGCTTAAGTCGCATTTGATAGAAGGCTAGGGAGCGAGCCTATTGCTATTACAAACTGAAAAAACACTGTTTTTAGGGTTCCGTAGTAAAACTAGGAACCCTTATAGTTTCTTCATGTCCGTCTGGCTGTCCGTCTGTCTGTCCGTCTGTCTGTCCGTCTGTCTGTCCGTCTGTCCGTCTGTCACACCCTCGTCAAATCTACAGTTCATAACCAATTTGTATAAAACTTCGTAGGTAGATGTCTTTTATAAGCCGCCATTAAGGCTTATAGTGTAATTACGAAAAATAAAATTATTAGTGGGGGCTCCCATACATGAAACTGAGGGGTGAAAAAAAATTTTTTCGCGCACCCCACCATGTGGGGTGTCGTTGGATAGGTCTTTGAAAATAACATGAAGGTTTCTAAATACCTTTTTTATTTAAGTGCATATTGAGTGAACTAGGAGCTCCCAAAGTCGTTAACAATGTGCCGCCCCCCCTGTAATTTTCCAACCTTACCTATTTAAATATGTATTTACCTATTTAAATTCGTGGAAGTAATCGATCTCGGTAAGTAAGTACATAAGTAAAGTACATAAATGATCAAAGTCGCTCGGTCCATGATTTTATGGTACTTTATTGTTTTTTTTTTTTTTTTTTTTTTTTTATTCTACGATAGGCTTGCGCTTGACCGCCATCTCGCCTGATGTTAAGCGATGATGCGGTCTACGATGGAGCACGCTTGCCTAAAAGAAACCGATTCACTCGTGACTTGAAGATACCCAGATTGTAACTGTTGGGAAACACCCACTCGGGCAGCGCATTCCACTGCTTGGCAGTTTTCACAATGAAAGTGGAATCAAAGCGCTTTGTTCGGGTTATTAACAACAACAAGAATGGTTACACTACACTAAAAAGATAAAAATAAAAACAGGTTTAACAAAAACCGACTTCCAAAAACTACACTAAAAACTATAAAATAAAAATGTTAAACTTCCATAAATAAAAATCTAAATGTATATTGAAGTCGGCGGGGCCTAGCATAAAAATAAGCAACATTTTAAGTTAAGAAGGAATGAAAGGAAATGTTAATTTGTCAAAGCGCAAAGCAAGCTGCACGTGTTTTTGTTTATTTTCTATTGTCCCATACAGGTATGGCAGTACCTGGGCGACCGAGCTTATATCGGCGTTTTAATTGATTTGTTTTTAACCGACTACGAAAAAGGAAAGGTAATGAGTTTAACAGCCTATGTATGTATGTATTTATGTGTCTATGTATGGATGTTCGATCGTAGCTCAAAAACTACTGGTCAGATTTTGACAAATGAGGTATCGGTTGATTCGTATTTACATTAAGAGTGTCATAGGCAATGTTTTTTTGAAAAAAAGAATAATCAAGATGGCCGACAAAACATAAAAAAGAGGATCAAAAAAAATAAAGTTTACCCGATTTTAACAAATGGGGTGTAATAATTTCCTCAAAAGAGCCATTGTTACCATACAAATTTACTAAAATATAAAAAGACTAGCAGCGCCCCGCAGTTTCACCCGCGTAAATCTCGATTACGTGGGGCTAAAAAGTAACAGCTATAGGTAACAGCTATGTACCTACAGCTGTTACCTTACCTCCTTACCTCCCTTACGTCAATCATTGCCCTTCCCCCTGCCCCCGTACCCCCGGCGCCCTTACCCCCTGCCCCCTTTCCCCTCGGCGGAGACCGAGGGGAAAGAGGACCCCCTACGCCCTACCCCCCTTACGCCTTACCCCCTTACCTCCCTTGCCCCGATACGTCAACCATTGCCCTTCCCCCTGCCCGCCTTAGCTCATGCCCCCTTAGCCCCATATTCCTCTTTCCCCCCTACCTCCTTAGCCTGCTATGTCGACCATTGCCCTTTTCCCCCTACCTCCTTACCCTCCTTACCCCGCTATGTCGACCATTGCCCTTTTCCCCCTGCCTCCCTTACCCTTCTTACCCTCCTACCTTATTTTTGACAAAAACACTACAGTTCATTCTGTTCTATGATTTTGCCCAAGACAGGGAAAACTAATTAGTCGGGAATTAGACCAGGAAAAGTAATTAGTCATGCATTTATAATTACATTGCCCAATTGATACGGGCATTGTTAATACAGACCGGCCATTATTCATAGTGACCGGAGTTATCAAGTTGCCCGTAACATTTTATTTACTTATACATATTCGATGGACGAAACAAAAATATAACTTTTTCTTAATTTTAGCATTGCTTTACCGGTCCTAACTTTTAAACGAAAGGTCCGATTCAAATAATTTTGTACATTATCAACTTTAATTATGAAACCATTTAAATGGATAAGGATTAATATTATGATACCAATTTCCCATTCAATACCACTATTCGATTTCACCCGCGTTTAGATTGAATAATTTGAACAAAAAGTGGTAATTGTGATATAACCATAATAGTTAGACATATATCGTCGCGGACTTTTTTATAGGTAATAATAAGTACTTTAATCATGTACTACATAATTTTTATGTATCATCAATAGTTTTCTCAGCGCACGCCAAGTAATGAATTTTATAAGCAACATTTTGCTACCTTGGGTTACATTATTGCAATTATCTTAAGGATCTCTAACTTTTTTAAAAATATAATATAGCCTATGTCACCCGCGGATAGTGTAGCTTGCCAACAGTGAAAGAATTTTTCAAATCGGTTCAGTAGTTTCGGAGCCTATTCAATGCAAACAAACAAACAATCAAATCTTTCCTCTTTATTAGTTTAGATAACCTAGGTATTTACAATTGTATAGTCTAGATGCGTATAATTCTTAATTTATAGCATGCGGAAACGATAACTTTTCTTGTTGTCCTTAACTGGGTACAACACTGTCTTCTGAATCGGCAAAGCTCGGTACACTGGCGGTATGTATGCTTGCGAATGTACTGACAACCTTCCGAAGTTCAGAGAGTACGTGTCAGCGAAGGCTGGTGACTTTGGAGGTACCTGCCCTGGGCTGTACACCCTGGCTATCTTCAGGTGTAATCTATGGAGCTTACCGGACGGTGAGTACTGACGTTTTATTTTTTCCACCCCTGATCCTGCTTGTTCAGCGCTGGAATGATAAATTATTGTAACGTTAATAATTTACTGCTACTGCAGTAGAAAATTGAAAATTCTTCAGTAAAATTGCTAAGAGTATTGCCATGATGAATGGCAGTGATTGGGCATAAAATACTAATGCAACAACTTCTAGGGTTAATTTGCGAATGAGAAGGCATTACACTGGTAAGTATAGAAAAAAACTGTTTACTAATTAATACGTAACGGCACCAGTCATGAGCACAAACGTCACCTGCACATTAGCTGATTTTTCGGTTTCTTTGGCAGAATGAAGAAAGCGGGGGGCGCCGCGGCTGCATGCTATTGGTTCGTTAGTCAATTCTCGTCGTCTATTGTATTATTCTCTATTACGTACTGTCAACTGTCTATTGGGCCGAAAATATACATGCGCGATCTGTGCTCCTAACTGACGCCGGTACCTATATCTAAGTAAGCAATATAACAATTTTGCACTAGATTAGGGCTGCCATAAATGCTGAAACGCCGATCGAGACATTTGAAAAATTTGGTGGAATCAGACTCTTTTAGACCGAGATTAGGATTTTTTAAATTTGATTTTTCGTGGATATTTATTAAAATTAAATAAAATGCGAAAAATCAACGATGAGCTACCGAAAAAACGGAATAAATGACATCCTAATTTTCTTAGGCTTACTCTACGTTCTGAGTGCAACTTGCCCATTCATATTTTTTTAAGTTTTGACTTTTTTATGTTACCCATTTTTACCGTTTTTTCGTCTACTGGGATGAGATCAACCAAAACACCCGTTCTATATTATTGTAGCCTAGGATTGCAAAGAGAGATTGGCATATTTTGAGAAGATTTGCTTTTCGTATATGCAACTATGCATGTCTAACTACCAAACCGGGACAACTGATTTACTGACCGGGACATCGGGACACAAGGCTTCAAACCGGGACATGTTCCGGTGTACCGGGACTAATGGCAGCCCTACACTTGATTCATCTATTTACATAATGGAGAATAATATATTATTACTGCTGATCAGTGTAGAATGGTTTTGAATAACTTACGCATTGGGATTAAGAACGTAACGCTGGTTGGTTACACTGAAAGGCATAGCTCGATCCCCAGGGGGTAGTGGAAATGGCAACATTGTTGTCAATCCTTCCATATGTCGGTATCCGTAAGGTTTATTATTGTTGATCTGGAAGTATGCAAGTTTATTATTAGGTACATTACACACAGGCTAAAATGTACATCACACTAATATTATAATGGCGAAAGTTTGTGTGTGTGTGTGTGAATGTTTGTTACTTCTTCACGCTGAAACGGCTGGACGGATTTGGATGAAATTTGGCAGACAGATTGATTAACTTATATCCTCCTATCCTACCTTTTATCCCTAAAAACGCGGGCGAAGCCGCGGGCGGAAGCTAGTTTACTATATCTCTAGCAAAGAGTAAAAACTGGCCTTAGAATCCAACCATAGCTAGCTAGTTGGGGTACAATATACTAGGATTACATGTCATTTTATTTTATTTTAGAAGGCTGCCTTGTACCTACTGATATAGGTAGTAAAAGCTATGACTAGTGATTTTGTCACTAAAGTCATATGTTCATCACTCATTATAACGGCACCGCTTTAGCACAGCACATAGCTTATTTTTATTTAAATTAGGGCTTTAAGTGGTATATAATACATTTTATAATATTAAGGCAGATTAGCCAACGGCTCACCAATGATTCCCCATTAAGCGGGCTTGGCATAATCAAACATATTGTAAAACACCGACATAAAGACGTAATTTGAATGAGAAGTTCAGAAGTTATTTGCCGTACTGAGGCGGTGCGGTTATAATGAGTGATGATCTTTAAAATTAATATAATTTTCATTATTTTAGGACTCCACTGACACCCCATGGTACCTTGAATGATTTATCTCCCTGTATCGGGTCTGGTAACTTTCTATACATAGCATTGTGGCCTGGGCTTCGACTGACTGCTGACAGAACTTCAATTTTGTGTCCCGGGCTGTAGCATTTCATTGCTTCAGATGCCACTTGACTTGCTGGCATTCGGGGTTCCAAATGGGATTTGCTATACAAGTTTTTGCCTCTCGTATATAGAAAAGATTCCGTTGGTGCTGCGGAAGCAGAAGCACTGCTCAAAGTGGGTGTTATTTTTGTATATTCCGCGGCTGTGTTTTTATTTTTCAGATAAATTTGTTCATGTAGCGGCGCGTATTGTATCCTTTGATAAATATTCGGGACAAGTGACTGAGACTGCAGCATCGGACTAGAGATACTATATTGATAACCTTCATCGTATTTAAAACTGATTGGAAAATCATGCCTGTTAAATCTTTGTGCAGGGAGTTCTTGTTTACTTGCATGCTTTGGCAGGATCATTCGGTTATCAGCTACACATAATATAGTTATTAATGTTATTGTTATCACCTGAAAATTTTCACACTATTAAACTAAAATTTAGCAAGACTAAAATATTTTTTAAAGATATAATTACCTTGGAAATCATCATGCGTTAGAGTCGACGTTGAAAAAAGGCAGACGGAATAAAACACACTAAAATATTCACTTCCTACGAACACATGAGTTAATATTAACGAGTTTTTTCGACACTTTTCCCCATCCACAAGCTTTTTAAAAGACGAAAGCGTCCATCGTCTCAATCCAGTACACAAGCGGTGTGCAGACTGGTTGACTGACTCAATTGTCCATGTTTAGAATGATGTTTTCATTCACATCCAATGATATCAATGCCTGAACTATTATTACATTTTCACCCATTGTTTACGGTGGCTCAAAGGAATGGCATTGCGTCACTTTTTGCACAGTTTCAGATCAGGTTTTTTTAAATGGCAACTGTTCTGTTATAAAATATACATTTTTTTATATTTAGGTTAGTACCTATCTGCACCGCTAATCAGTAAGGCAGTATAGGCTAAAAGCATCCTATCTTATACATTAGCCGTTAGCAAATACAAAATATACTTCAGCCAGCCTCAAAAAGATGTATACCTACGCTTACCGAAATTCAAACACAGCTTTCTCAGTGTCGAATAAATCGTTGAAATATGATACAATTTATAATACGAGTATGGTTTCGAAGATCATGATTGCACAACACAAAATAATTTTAATAGATACTTTCTGAGAAAACTGCTTTTGAGTTTGACTGTACAATGTGTAAATGAATATTGTTGTTTTAGATTCATGTTGTCAGTAATTGTGTCACTTTCATAAATTTTTATTATTGCGATATGTACACATTCTACAAAGGCAGGTGTACTCACTACTAGCTTTACAATCGTTACATAACTACATACCTACCATTACTTACTTTTATCTAAATATAACACTTACATCAGGTTATTCTTGATACCTACGTGTTTGAACATTGCTAAGTTGATTTACTGAAATTGATTTATCAGATAATCGAGCTAACGCAATGGGTTTATTCTTGACAATTTTTTTGCACAAAATTACGCAACATTTAGAAAGTTTTAAAATGAATTAATATTCCTTAATATTAAAAAAGAATGCTAGAAAGTAACGAAAATTATTGTAGGTATAAAAACATTAGGTTTTTATACCTACAATAATTTTCGTTACTTTCTAGCATTCTTTCATTTCATTTTCATTGTATAATCAAATACGTGGCAATATTGTTATTTTGTCAAAAAATGTCGTAAGCGCAGAAAATGTGCTTGCGTCATCACTTTCGCTATGCAATTGCATCGTCCATTATATTATGTTGTCCAGTATAGTATGTATGTCCAGTATGTTATGTTAGGGTATTGTCTTCAATTAACATTGTGTTCTTTATAAACTGAAAAACTAGTCTGCTTAACTATTCTGCTTTTGCCTAATTTAAGGAGAATGATGTAAAGAAAATGCATCGATTAACATGATTTATAGAGTAATTTAATAAGATTAATAAGGGTTCTTTCAATTTAGATGTTTGGTGTCGGACTGCTGAAGTACGACACCCTGGACACGGCTGCCGCACGGTACCTAGCATTCCGACACCAAATGTCTATTGAAAGAGCCCTATTGGTTAATAGCAGTGTTCGAAATTATCAAAATAACTATTATTTTCATAAATAATAATTACAGGACTCATCTGTATAAAATATCAATACAGATGAGTCCTGTCGAAGATGAGTCCCGACAAAGTTTTGTCGCAGTTCAGTCGTAGGTACACTCTCTTGGGGCAATGCAAGTGTACAATTATTGTGGACACACGAAATTATCTACATCTTTTGGTCAGATCACGAAAACAAAATACGAAAATTAGTAAATAGAAGTAACCTTAGGATGTAACCTTCTACGCAGCAAAAAATTAACTGTATTAATAAATTGAAATTCATTGTTACGAAAACGAATTAGCTTACATGATATCGTTACTATAAATATTAGAAGATAAGTTGTTGACACGGCTATGGCGTGGGTCGACTGTTCGAGGTAAAAAGTGACAGTACAAGTTACCAACGCTTAGCGATATTCTATTCTATAATATCATTATTGTGGATAAACGTCCCAAGATAGCCAGTAAAGCTTGAGGTAGGTACGGTATTCTCTCCTGACATCATGCATGAGCTATTCTGAAAACGCGTGATAAGAAGTTTAGCCAGCCAGCAAAGTGGATATGGGGTTGTTTGTAGGGATCTCGAATTGACTGACAGATTATTAGAAACAAAAATCCTTCATTTAGGGCCAAGTTCACCGACAAGATAATAGTCCGATAAATTGAAAACGGTCGTTTAACATATCTTTTTCTATATAAAAAGTCATGTTAAACGGCCGTTTTCAATGTATCGTACTGTTATCTTGTCGGTGAACTTGGGCTTAATTGACACGAGTTAAACTACTTTTTAGGGTTCCATACCCAAAGGGTAAAAACGGGACCCTATTACTAGACTTCGCTGTATGTCTGTCTGTCTGTGTCTCCAGGCTGTATCTCATGATACTAAAAACAGAATAAAATAAATATTTAAGGAGGGCTCCCATTCAACAAACGTGATTTTTTATGTAAGGGGAGGCCTATTTTCGCTAAGCAGGTAGTTTGCACGTAGCTATGACCTCTCTTATAGGTATGTGTTCACAACCAAAAAATGTTTCTTACTAATAGATACTAATCCGTATACTTGATAAGTGTATTTTCATGCAAGTTTGCTGTAATCTGCAGTTTTTGTACACTTCTTGAATAACGGAAACTAATCATGTTTCCAAGATGCGTGTTAATAGTATCGGGTTTATTATATTTTGGCGTAAAAATGTAGTATAAAATATTACCTTGTTTATTATTTTCTGCAAAAGCATACTTTTCGGAAAGTTACTTTTCTTTCACATTTTCCTCCGAAAAAAACACAATCGCTGCCGCTTATTTCTTGTCCTATACAGGTAGGTTCATTCGTGAATGCATTGTAACATATATTTTTTAAATGAGTACCGTAATCAGTGACGCGGATTGTATGTCGGCCCTGACCTTATAAGTGGGTCATAAAACCTTTCGTTATTAATATTATTATGCATAGATAAGATTTTGAAGTTTTATGATTATTATTATTTACAATACGTAACCTCATAAGTATTATGTTAACTTATTGTTCTTGGTGATACTTCATAAAAAGTAGTCTCCATAGAGGACACTAGTTACCATTCACACCATCATGTATGACTTGAAAGAGATGTGTTTAAAAGTAAAGTGTTTTTTTTTCATAGGTATTCGTCTTATTTTGTAAACAATCTTGGCACGTTTTTTTAAAATAATTCGTCATTAAAAATTATTAAGATCCGTTAAATTAACAACTATACATATTAAATGACATTCTTGACTCAATTACGTGTGAGAAACAAGTAATTAATTAATTATCTTTTCTAAACAGTTATTTTAAAATTGAACCTAATAAGAATGATAATGATGATTGATGACCGATTGAGATTGTTTACTAATAAGAGAAGTAAGAAAAATACACTGTACCTAGGTAGCAAATGCATTGTTCCTTAGAAACTATATCCCGCAGTTGTGATTATAATTATTATTATGACGGTCACAACTGTTATGAACTATTTTGTTAATACTTCATTCATATATACATACAAATACTATGTTTGTACATTTTATTTTCATTCAATAAAGATATTGATTTCTATATTAAACTTACGCTGCATCTTCAAGTTTTTGTGAATGAGTGAATCATCTTCATTGCATAATGTTAAGTTCGTAGACCGCATCTAGAGGTCACGATGAGATCCATGACATTAAACCGTGCATAAAGGTGCTACACGGAATAATAATAAGACGTGTATAACACTTTAATTTAATAGTTAGTTAAGTGTTTGAACCTAAGTTTACTCATGAACAAAGTGGCACTAGCTATTAATTTCAGGGGCTTTTAAACAAATCCATTGTCTACATGAATATTGTAAATCATATCGTAATAATAATTAATGCTGATATTCAGTCGCACTTAGTTAAACTGCAAGCCGAGCCACACCTAGTTGTGAAAGAGTTATTCGAATAATAGCCACACTATCCTATTCTGGGGAAAAAGTAACGATAGTTTTATTTATAAAGCACTTAAAAAATCGGGCTAAATCGAGTAATAGATTCGTGCCTAAAATGATTTGTGACTTCGATTAAACTTCCGATAATCTTAAATTATGATAGTTGTTAATATTAATAATAATTATCCTAACCTATTGTGTAGCTGTTCTATTATTAAATAGAAAGCGTTTGAATAAAATCTTTGAAGTTGCTCCGTGACCCGTCGACCTTGTCTCACCCAAAATACAAACGCAAGGTATATAAATCGATCTAAACGTATGCAATGTATCATTAGTATCTCAGAATCAAAACAACATGTTCTCCAAAGTGAGTTCTAAAAAATAGAATATTCTAACTTCTAATTTATAAATGCGAAAATAACGCTGTCTGTCTGTTTTGGTCTGTTTGTTATGGTTTCACGCCTATACCGCTGAACCGTATCGTGAAATTTTGCATATACGTCGTCAGGGGTACAGAAGATGACATGGGGTAGGCTCTTGTAGACGAGCAAAGCCGCGGGCAAAAGCCAGTAATAAATAAGTGAATATTTAATTTTCTTGGTTAGGTTTGTGCTAACAATGTGGTGTGTTGTAGATCGTAGCCCTGAGCGCGGTGTTGGCGGTGTCAGCAGCTGGTCTGCTGCCTGCGGCGCACTACTCCCCGGCCGGCGCCGTCTCCTCCCAGAGCATCTTGCGCCACGACGAGGCTCGCCCAGCCGGTCGCGTCCAATATGCCGCTTCCCCCGTCCAATATGCCGCTTCCCCTGTCCAATATGCTGCTGCCCCCGTCCAGTATGCCGCTGCCCCCGTCCACTATGCCGCTCCCGTCCAGTACGCCGCTCCCGTTGCCAAGGTGATTGCACCCGCCCAAAAGGTGCTCGTCTCTGCTGAAGAATACGTAAGTACATAAAATGCTCAACTCTTACAACGAGGCACTGCTGCCACTCTTTTTGCCGTCTAACAAAGTCTAACATAATATGACGTATTTGATAACAGGCTCACCCCAAATACGACTTCTCGTACTCCGTGGCTGACGGACACACCGGCGACAACAAGTCCCAGCAGGAGTCCCGCGACGGCGACGCTGTGCACGGCGAGTACTCGCTGGTGGAGGCTGACGGCTCCGTGCGTCGCGTGCAGTACACCGCCGACGACCACAACGGCTTCAACGCGGTGGTGTCCAACTCCGCGCCTGCGCACCAAGCGCCCGCATACGCCGCGCACTCCGTGCAAGCCCCCGTCTATCTTGCTCACCACCACTAAATGCGTCTCTAGTCATATAGTTTAATTTATTTAAAATAAAACAAGCAAGTTACTCATACACAAAACTAATTTTTTTATTTTATATTTTAATGGATGTAATGTAGGACATGTAGGTATCTTACCTAATAACAAACTTTTGCAACCGCAAGGTAACCATGAATACAGTACATATCTTTATTGGTATTTTGGGTGTATTTTCAGTTGATTGTAGCAAAATAACTTGAAGATACCTTATAATTTACTGTGCCGCATGCACGGGCTTGTTATCTTCAGGCAGGTACATGTAATTGCTGGCCTTATGCAAACCAGGCACATTATGTATTTGTACAGTCAGTGCCCCACATTTTCTGACCCCTCTTAGAAATATAAAGATTCTAAGAGGGGTCAGAGAAATGTGGGGTACTGACCTAGCTATCTGCTTTAGCTCGTTATCATTTTAAATATTATGATTTATACAACACGAAAAAAAAAATTCAGATTACTGAAGTTACCGAAGATAATGAATCCCAATGAAATGGAGAATGATGATTTATGGATTTTATGGGTATAAAAATCACAACGCAATAACAGTTTTTTGCCTCACTTTTTTGTTCATCAAAGGTATAATTAAATAATAAAAAACCGGCCAAGTGCGTGTCAGGCTACATACAGTGTAGGGTTCCGTAGTAGCAACAAGCAGCTACTTCATCTTAGTCACTTTAAAAGATAAATGCTAAGGATTTTGTATTTAGTACAAAATTATCCAGCACCCAAGTTCAACGACTATTACTGCTAAACTAATAAAGTTATCTTAACTGCTGTACTTTTTCTTTAAAGTTCATAAAATGCACTATCATTGTCAATTTTTCCAGATTTTTTAAGCCAGCAGTTTAGCTTTTAGAGGGGCCCGTACTTTAACAATAATTGCACTTTAAAGTTCAATAAAGCCCAAAAAAAAATATAATACCTATATTCAACGATACCTCACACGATGGGGTAGACGATGAAAAGAATATTCATCCCCACTTCACATGTAGGGGAGCTACCCTAAAAAAAATATTTTCCAAAATTTTATTTTACCACTTTGTCGGCGTAATTGACATACATACTCTTACAAAACTACAGCTTTCTAGTACCAACGGTCTCTTAGCAAAACCTCGGACAGACAGATGGACATGACAAAACTATAAGGATTCATAGTCAGAACTACGGAACCCTAAAAACGAGTGTAATATCTATGTTTTTAATTAAGTCCTTGATGAACAAAACAATCATTTTTAGGGTTCCGTAGTAAAACTAGGAACCCTTATAGTTTCGTTATGTCCGTCTGTCTGCCTGTCTGTCTGTCTCGCCAAATCTACAGTTCATAACCAATTTGTATGAAATTTCGCAGGCGGATGTTTTCTGTGAGCCGCCATAAAGGCCTGTAGTGAAATTACAAAAAATAAAATAATTAGGGGTGTAATAAATAATACATGAAACTGAGGGATGAAAAAATTTTTTTTCGCCCACCCTTTCATGTGGGGTATCGTTGGATAAGTCTTTGAAAATAACATAAAAGTTTTTAAATAACTTTTTTATTTAAGTGCATATTTAGTGAACTAGGAGCTCCGAAAGTCGTTAACAATGTGTCCCCCCCCTGTGATTTTCCAACCGCGTTATGGAAAAATCTGAAAAAATTCAAGCTTATGGCATCTAATAAATACTCTCGATTAAAATTGGTTTGAACAGGATACATTAATAACTTTTTGAAATATTCACTATTTTCAGTTTTGAGTTTTGACAACCGCAAAAATAATCTTGTTGGCATAATCTTGTGTCATAATAATAATATGAAATACAAATTTATATTTGCGGTTGGAAGACTGAAATACTTCTTGCTATGGAACTCTAGACTGAGCGTGGTCCGACACGCTCTTGTCCGGTTTTTTTTAAACCTAATGCCTAGAAAATATTTGGATGATGATTAAAAAGTCATGATGAAAACCCACACACACACACTCTGGTAGATTAAACGAGAGACATATTGAAGGAAGGTATTCAGTATTCGATACTAGCTCGATTTCCAATGGGACCAATCTTGAAATCGCGAAAAAAAATTTCAACTGTGCCATACAAAACTATCTATAATTTTTCTGATGACGAGGCATTGAGTTGGAGTCTGTATTAGTCTCCGATAGATGTTACCAACGCTCCTAAGAAGCGTATTTAAATCAATTTAAATTACAACTGATGCGAGCGGGACACGGTAGTTCAGTTGGTTAGAGCGGCGCCATGGTGCGGCAGAGGCCACAGGTTCAAATCCCGCGGCAGTTAATGTTTTTGAAATCTCTTAAATATTTAATAACTAAGCATAACATGGGTTTGATCAAAATTCATCATCCTTACGGTTCATGAAAAATCTGAAAAAAGTCCTGAAAAAACTTTACTGTTGAACGAATTCGTGAAAGTAATCTAACACGAGATAAAGAACTAAAAAGGGAAAAATAAAAAACTTTTTAGTTCTTTATCTCGTGTTAGATTACTTTCACGAATTCGTTCAACAGTAAATATTCTACGGAGTGTGTACATTTATGCATATAACTTTGTACATAGGAATGATTACATAATGTATTATATACTAAAACCTTCCTGAAAGTATGTAGATTACGTTAGTGAAAACCCCATCCAAATCGAATCAGTAGTTTTTGAGAAAATCGCGCACATACAAACATACATACATACTTACATACATACTTACATACATACTTACATACATACATACATACGGGACGAATACAAAACCTCCTTTTTTGAAGTCGGTTAAAAAGCACGAAACACGCGCAAGTAGGTTCAACTTGCAAATTGCCTATCGCCGAATTCAATTAAAAACATGTTGATAATCTCTTAATCGCATTTCAAATTCTACGATGATTGTAGTAGGTACGTGTAAGTTTCAAACTTACTTACACGTACTACAATCATCGGTTTGAAGTAAACTTTACACAATAGCCCATAGTTTTCATCATGACCCGAAGCTCGTTTTTAGGTTTCCGTACCTCAAAAAGAAAAGCAGAACCCTTATGGGATCCGATTGATTGAAGATTTCCGTCTGTTCGAGGCAAGACCTTTAACAGATGGAGGCATCTGCTCATAGAAGGCGCTATTGCAAATTTTTAGTGGCACATTTTATTTTATTTAATATAAATAGTATCTACATACATAATTAAGTTTGTACAGAACCCTCAGAGCGCGAGTCTTACTCACATTTGTCACACAGTGTTTTCTTATCACTATGGTTAGAAATAATTTCTGCAACATTCATCATTTTAATCTATGTAGGTACCTACTACCTACGCATTATTATGTTTAGAAAGCCGTCCGTATTTACCTACTATATCGTCAACAAACCTGCCCAATGTCCATTTTAAACTAGTAACATCTTCCTTTTAGTATCCCAGAATAACCAACCCTTTAAAATCTGACATTGTTACGCAAAACCACGTAATATTGTCATAGTATCTCTTTACCAAACGCATCTAATAAATATAAGGTTCCATTCAACTTTATATAAATAATAAATATGTTTATCGCTTCTACTTATGAGTTCAGCGATCTCATAAAGCACATTACCTTACCAACAGACAGCGTGTCGCAATATTACGCTCTCATCTTCAAGTTTTTGTATCGCGAACTTATGAATGAGTGAATCATCTTCGTTACATAATGATAAGTTCGAAGACCGCATCTTGAGGTCACGGTGATAGATCCATATCATTAAAATAATAGAATAGCTAAATATAAAATAACAAATTATACCTTGATTTGTTTAAAAGCCATGTTTTTATAAAAGTTCTTACTTGTAGAACTTTTTGACCTTTACTATGCAAATTGCTGATTTAGTAACGCAATGTGAACTAGTAATACCTGTCATAATACATCACTATAACAACTAGACTAGAAGACATTGTGCAACAAATTACCAAATGGTTTCCTACGGTTAATGTTTCTTATTAATATAACATGTTTGGTAGGTGCGTACTGAGAAAGCTTCCAAATGATCTATGAAGTCACATCGTGACCCGTTGACCTTGTCGCGCCCAAAAAATTGAGCACAACGTATATAAGCCAATCTTAACACATGGCGTGCATCAGTCGTGTATCGAATAATCATAACAACATGTTCTTTAAAGTGAGTTTAAAAAAACATGTGATTATTTCTGTTACCTGTAGTGCTGTATTCTAAGTGCTGTGCTAATAATGTTGCGTATTTGTAGATCGTAGCCCTGAGCGCGGTGTTGGCGGTGTCAGCAGCTGGTCTGCTACCCGCGGCGCACTACTCCCCGGCCGGCGCCGTCTCCTCCCAGAGCATCTTGCGTCACGATGAGGCTCGCCCAGCCGGTCGCGTCCAATATGCCGCTTCCCCCGTCCAATATGCCGCTTCCCCCGTCCAATATGCCGCTGCTCCAGCCCAGTATGCCGCTGGCCCCATCCACTATGCTGCTCCCGTCCAGTACGCCGCTCCCATCGCTAAGGTGATCGCGCCCGCCCAGAAGGTGCTCGTCTCTGCCCATGGCGAAGAATACGTAAGTCAATTAGATGCTCTGAACTCTTACTCCGAGGCGATTTCACCTAACCTAACCTAACCGTGTTTGATAACAGGCTCACCCCAAATACGACTTCTCGTACTCCGTGGCGGACGGACACACCGGCGACAACAAGTCCCAGCAGGAGTCCCGCGACGGCGACGCTGTGCACGGCGAGTACTCGCTGGTGGAGGCTGACGGCTCCGTGCGTCGCGTGCAGTACACCGCCGATGACCACAACGGCTTCAACGCGGTGGTGTCCAACTCCGCGCCAGCGCATCACGCGCCTGCACACGCCGTACACTCCGTGCAAGCCCCCGTCTACCTCGCTCACCATCACTGAATACGTCTCTAGTCATAGTGGAATGATCTTGTAAATAGTGTTTAATTTATTTATAATAAAACAAGCAAGTTAAAAGTAGACGTATCTTTTTTAATCTATATATTTTCTGTGACGAAACTACTAAAACCCATCAAGACTTGGTCAGTAGAAAAACTACTCATAAGTAGTAAATTATCAACCCTGGATATATTTTTTACTCGACTTCGGCAAAGCCAAAAGGAAGAATTATGATTTTAGCAGTATTAAAAAATTGATTTATTTATTACGTTTGTAACTTATTGTAAGTGCCATCTCATTTTAGATGTTACAATGTAAATTTTGTGAAATGACAAAAAAAACAATATAATTTTGACTGAGAACGTACAGTCGTACAGCCTAAATTACTAGAAAGAAGCATACAATTTTTAAGGTAGGTACGAATAATTATGTTACTTAAAGAGAGTAAACATCTTTCTGAAATTTAACTCCATAGCAATCTTAACACGAGGGTTGAAGTTTGTATGCGAACAAAGTTACGGGCAACAGGTAATTCAATAAAAGAGATCTATTTAAAAATTACTATTTATGTTGTTACTTAAATAGAAATCAGAAATATATCTAACTAGCTTTTGCCCACGACTCTGTCCGCATGGATCCTAGTAGTGTGTGACTCACCGCTCACCTTTATATACTATTGTATTAGCTTGTAAGTGGGCACTAAATATAATCATTCATAGCGTAAAGACGTGTTTTCCTTTATCCTACAATGCCCCACATTGCATGGCGACCCTGCCAGTGCTGCCTCGTGGCAGCGCGGCAAGAGTTTACAGACAGTTTACAGTGTAAAAAATTGGATAATTAAGTTTCTGTTAAAAGACAGAAATTAAGGTTTTTATTTTTTGAGAAATGACTTAGTCATCCTATCCCGTGGGAATTTCGAAAAATCCAGCCTTATTCCTTGTCTAGGCCAAAAGGAAACTTCCGTGCAAAATTTAAGTTAGATCGGTATTTTAATATTAAATCTCAATGGACACTCAATATCTTCTGCTTTACTACCTCAGTTAAATCAGTATCAGTATATCTTGAGTGCGTCCTAAGGCGATGCGCAAGCAAACTTGAGTTGAAGCAACTACTTACTTATCGACTTAGTTTTCAATACAAAACAAAACTGTTGTTGATAACTGAAACTTGCAATTAGAGCTGCTATATCAAAATGCAGTTAAGTTGCTATATCTGCGCAGTTTCTTGAAATTAAATGAAAATCGTCATAAACAGCTAGTTTGCGGATTGCTAATTGCCGAAACTCGGAGACCAAAATTGCTACATCTACAAGCACTAAGTTATCTTTACCAGTCTGCACTCTCAACCATTGCACTTTTGACAGCAATGAAAGCTACAACTTGCTGATTTTGAAAGCAAAATTACTATGTCATTCTCCAGTATTTGCTCCCTAAAATCCAATTCTATCGAACTTCGTGTAATCAAATGCAGAGGGATTCTATCTAGTCCAACTGCACGTTACGTTTAATTTAAAAAAAAAATGGCTACAGATACAAATTGACAGGTTAGGTACCCTTCGTTCTCCCATTTTTTTCACAAAAGATATCTAAGTGATTTTTTAATTAATTTTTATAGTACTTGGCAATAAGTGATAATAACACATCGAGCTTTAGAAATAAATAATCGATTTGCTTCGGTTTTGTAGAGCGTCATCTCTGTCGCACGAAGCACTAATAGTCCGGTATTAAGAGCTCTTAAAACAGTTATGATAAATAATCCTTGCTACAGAACAGTGTCGTGGTCCGACACACCCTCGGCCGGTTTTTCTAATTTGATACTACTTACCAGTTCTGTAAACGATGAAAAAACAGAATCCTTAGGCTACCAATATATAAATTATTGTATCTTGATAAGTGATTAGCTGATTAGTAAAGTGCATTTAAATTTTTTAACAGCGTTATGTCATTTACGGTGTAATTCTTTTACTTTCCTAAGATTCTAATTATTATAATTAGTAATTCAATGATATAACGTTATCACGTTGTGCCTCATTTACTGGACCGTATTTTTTCCTAGGCTTGTACTAGGTAGTATTGTTTGATTAACAAGTACATTAAGCGCACAAATTTTATAATAATAGTAAATTACTGGGACAGAAGGAAAAATATGTGGTTTCGTTTTCAAAAACTTGCTTCTTTTATTAAAAATAAATAAACACTATTTACAACGAGTCACGTTTACTACGAACTCTTAGGTACATCTTTTCGCTAGGACTAGACAGAATGCTTAATGATGGTGAGCGAGGTAGACGGGGGCTTGCACGGAGTGCACGGCGTGTGCGGGCGCGTGGTGCGCAGGTGCGGAGTTCGACACCACCGCGTTGAAGCCGTTGTGGTCATCGGCGGTGTACTGCACGCGACGCACGGAGCCGTCAGCCTCCACTAGCGAGTACTCGCCGTGCACAACGTCGCCGTCGCGGGACTCCTGCTGGGACTTGTTGTCGCCGGTGTGTCCGTCAGCCACGGAGTACGAGAAGTCGTATTTGGGGTGAGCCTGTTATCGAACACGTCATAGGTTAGATTAAAAATAGTAGCGGCAGAGCGTCGTTGAAAAAGTTGATCATCTGATGTACTTACGTATTCTTCGGCGTGGGCAGAGACGAGCACCTTTTGGGCGGGCGCGATCACCTTGGCGATAGGAGCGGCGTATTGGACGGGAGCAGCATAGTGTACGGGGGCAGCAGCATAGTGAGCGGGGGCAGCGGCATAGTGGGTGGGAGCAGCGGCATATTGGACGGGGGTGGCCAGGTGAGCGACCTGACCGGCTGAGCGAGCCTCATCGTGGCGCAGGATGCTCTGGGAGGAGACGGCGCCGGCCGGGGAGTAGTGCGCCGCGGGCAGCAGACCAGCTGCTGCCACCGCCAACACCGCACTCAGGGCTACGATCTATACACAAAAATAATTTTACTAACGGAGTCACGTCACTTCTAACACGCACACACATAGTATTATGAAAATTATATTTTTTTTTTATTTGTTTTGTAACGATTATTAGAACACTTACTTTAGAGAACATATTGATGTGTTTATGTGAGGTGCACAACTGATGCATTGTATGAGCTAAGAGCCGTTTATATAGTAGTGGAACATTGGGTGTGACAAGGTCGACAGGCCAAAGTTGCTCTAAAGTTTAAAGCTTCTCAGCGCCCAATGAGATATGACTAATTGATGCAATTGAGTTTATTATTTTATAAAACTATTTGCTCTTACAAAATACTTTTCAATTCGATTTGGTTTTTGATTGCAATTCATTTATTGTTTATGTTATAGTTTAATTATATCCAAAAGTGTTTTGTTGCTGAAAATTATAGTCTGGTTACACAAGGGGTTCTTGTTCCTGATCGAAAACCGTTTGTTCGATTTTCTTCACTTCGAGCACGTTTGCTCTACCGTATGCTGCAGTAAGCTGCGAAGTCTTATTAGATCGACGATAGATGTTTGCTTCCCATAAATTGTGTTTTAGGGTTCCGTAGCCAAATAGCCAAAACTGAACTCTTATAATTTCATTCTGTCCGTCTGTCCAAGTGTCCGCCTGTCTGTCCGTCCTTATGTCAGAGCCATTTGACTCAAAGATTTACATTTGACATTAAAGATGAAACTTAGCAAGTTAAAAATTGACCAAAAAAAATTGGGGGCACTCTCAGATCATCTATGATCTGAGGGGGCACTCCATACATGAAACTGAGGGATGAAAAAGAAATATTTTCGCGCAGCCCTCATGTGGGGTATTGCTGGATAGGGTTTTGAAAATAACATGAAGGTTTTTAAGTGACTATTTTACCTAAGTGAATATTTCGTACACTTCCACAGAAAATTGCATTGAATAAGTTACATTTATAGGTTTTGGAAATATCTGCTATTTTCAGTTTGAGTTAACCAACTGCGGCATTTGCAGTCGGATTACTGAAATACTCCTTGCCACAGAACTCTACAAGTCTACATTCTGTGTGGCCCGATATACATTTAACCTTTTTATTTTTTTAGAAGCTAGGCGCATTTTTAACGATATATTGATTAGTCTTAAATAAATCAAAGACTTCTTAAATTCTGACTTGATGTCCTAACCATTTTTAATGGAAGAGAAAAGTGATGAAGATAGGTAAGATAAATAAATATGTTAGTTTAATCGAGAATAAATATTAATTTATTTAAGTTATGATCATGTTTACAATAAGTCCTTAACAGCAGGCATAGGAATGTATCTAACATAATTTTCTACAACAGAAGAAAATCAATGATGATATTTATGTTCTTCAACATGCTTGGTGGTTTGCTTCACGGCGGCAGAGAATCTGAAACAGGAAAATAAATAAATATAATATACATACTAGCACTTTGCCCGCGACTTCATCCGCGCGACATACACCTAGTGTCATCTAGCGTCCTAAAGCAATTGTGACAGTTGAAAGTTATTATTCTTTCCTTTGGGAACAGTAATTTTTTTCTGAATGAAAGGTACCTTGTGTCCTTTTCTGTACTCCTCAAAACGTATATGCGAAATTTCATGATGATCGGTGCAATGGTTTAGGCGTGAAAAGGTAATAAACAAACAAACTTACTTTCGCATTTATGATATTAGTTAGGACAGAGTTTTCTATTGATATAAGAAAGCATTGGAGGAATAATTTTAAAATTCTTACGAGATTACTTTAATACGAGTAGATACCTGCTAGTATTTATTCCTGATAACCTCATCTAACTTTTTTTTTATACAACGATGGTGGCAAACAGGCCTACGGCTCGCCTGATGGCAAGCGGTTATTGTAGCCTATGAAACGCTTGCATCATCAAATATCACATGCGTGTTGTCGAAAATGAGGATTCGCTGTGACGTCGGCTTAGGGGATCAGCAGATCCCCCACTGTCAACACAAATCATCCTCAGGAGCTCTGGCAAACTTACTCTTAAAAAAAAAAAACACTACCGAAGAGTAGCGTTATTTAGCTGCAGTATTTTGTAAAATGGAGGTACTTCCCCAGTCGGGTATAGTATATTCAGGATATTCCACAGAGGAATATATTGCTCCAGATTAGAGCAATATATTCCTCTGTGCCCTACATCTCTTAGCTAAACATAGGTACTTAGAGCCAAGTTAACCGACAAGATAATAGTCCGATAAATTAAAAACGACCGTTTAACATGACATTTCATGTATAAAAAGTTACGTTAAACAGCCATTTTCAATTTATCGCACTGTCTGTTCATCATGTTTTGGGCATAGTTATGCGCCAGCATTATTTCGACTGTTTTTTCTGGAATATCTTCAATGTACAGACGCGGCTTTTTTACCCGACTGCGCCAGAAGGAGGGTTATTTAAGATAGATATCTTACCCGGCGTGCTTATCGGCAGCATACTCGACAGTGCGCACGGAACCGTCAGCTTCATGCAGGCTGTACACCCCCTTCACCTTGTGGCCGTCACGGTACTCGTGCTGGTACTTGTGGTCACCAGTGTGAGGGTCTTTCACCTGGTACTCGAAATCGTACTTAGCGGGGCCCTGAAAAATCAGAATTAAAATATTAAGTTCAGGTGACTTTTGACTTTCCAAAACAATTTGTTGCATAATTTGATAGAAAATATGTATACCAAGCAGATAAAATGTATACATTGTAAAACATTACGCGACACAGAACAAATGTAGGAGGCGACAGGCGACAATGTCATTTCATACAGCATGTTTAATGTATATATGTATGTATGGACCTTCATACAATCTCATAGAAAATGTATAGGAACCACAAGTGTCACTTGCAATCGGCGACAGCAGCCGCTGCGGTCGGTCGTTGTCACCGGTGTCCAAATTGTACCTTTAGGTTGCCTGCGGGTGCAACTGCGGTGCGGTTTTGGGTTCGTTTTTTTTTTTTTTTTTATATTTTAGGAGGCAAACGAGCAGACGGATCACGTGATGGTAAGTGATTACCGCCGCCCATGGACACTCGCAACACCAGATGAGTCACAAGTGCGTTGCCGGCCTTTAAAAAACTGCTCTTGCTTTTCGAGAATTCGATTCCGGGATCGAGCAAAAAGTTGCTGGGTTTTTCTGTTAGCAACAATCAATAGCAACCCGCAGTCTGGATTAGTGATCGGGGTCGCCCCCAATTACATGGGACTTAAACATAACTGGTGATATGTGGGTGCACTATACATTAGTATACATCTCTGCTTAACCCTTCGGGGAATACAGCCATGTTTTTATGGTATGTTAGAACATTGACCTCATAATAATTATTAAATTAGTGACTTAAGTAATATACTTACAGATTGATCGTCGAAGTCCTTGGGAGGATGAGCGGGCACATCGTGGCGGGAAATGTGCTGAGAGGAGATGGCGGGCTTATGTTCGTGGTGGTAAGATCCTTCCTTGTGGGCTGTCTGCACGTAATGCGCTACAGGAACCACTTTCACGGGCGACACTGCTTTGGTGACGACAGGAGCTTTCTCTTGTATTATCTCGACCACGGGGATGATTCTAACGTGGTGCTCATGTTTGTGCTCTACCTTCTTAGGTTCGACCTTGTGTTCCTTCTTGGGCTCAACTTTATGTTCGACTTTGTGTTCAAAGTTGTGCTCAACTTTGTGCTCAACCTCGTGTTCAACTTTATGTTCCTTTTTAGGCTCAACTTTATGTTCGACTTTGTGTCCCTTTTTAGGCTCAACTTTGTGTTCAACTTTGTGCTCCAATATGTGCTCAACCTTGTGATCGAAATTGTGTTCAGTCTTGTGTTCGTGTCCATGGTGTTCGTTCTTGTGCTCAACATGTCCATGGTGCTCAATATGTCCGTGGTGCACTTCGTGTTCGTGGTGCACTTCATGACCGTGATGTTCTTCATGTCCCTTGTGCTCGTCATATCCCTTGTGCTCGTCATGTCCATGATGTTCTTCATGTCCATGGTGTTCGTGGTGGTCATCATGGTGATTATCGAATCGGACGATGCTTTGAGAAGAGTAAGCGTGTTCCGCGGCCTGGCAAGCGCCTAGAAAGGCGATTAGAGCAACGATCTGTGAACGGAACGATACAAATAGTTTAGTTTTGCTATCATTGACTATGGAATGAATTGACGATGATTTTAAAAATTGTTAGGTATAACATTTTTTTTATCTTACCTTTATGAACATTTTTGAGTTATTTGTTCCAATTGTCTCTGAAGTAGGTACTTTGGTTGACTGATGTTGAGTAAAATTTATTGTCCAATTTATACTGTTTAATGTAAAACCTGATCGTATCAAAGGCTTTGTGGAGCCGGTTTTCACTACTTTTGCTCCAGAAAATGGCATTTTGGTGAATGAAGGACAGTGACTTTCGTCGTGTAGATATTTTTGGAAATCCGAGACCTGCATGTCTCGTAGGTCATCATGGCGTGATTTTTAATAAATTTTGTTGAATCGTGGTTGACCGCGTCAGTAACCGGTTTTAATTTATCGGTCAGTGTGTACAATGTCAGCGGCGATTATACAATAAACGTCAGGCGCTTTGACTTACGATCATGAATATTAATGAACTTTACTTGTTTAGTGATAAATGCAATGCGGACAAATTGTTCTGGAAATGCTTTTTAATTTTATTGTTAAATAATAGGTAGGTACTTATCTAATTTATTTATAATAATATTCATATCATTATATATATATAATGATGAAGGCATTACAATGAAATCTATGTGTACGAAAACTTTTTACTTTCCTATGCACTTCACCCGGAACAACAAATTATAAGTCATACGAT
This sequence comes from Thalpophila matura, assembly GCA_948465475.1. Taxonomy (NCBI): domain Eukaryota; kingdom Metazoa; phylum Arthropoda; class Insecta; order Lepidoptera; family Noctuidae; genus Thalpophila; species Thalpophila matura. The sequence goes on from OX419181.1 coordinate 12,808,534, forward strand.
TATTATTTCCTTTTGGGAACCGAACTTACAACCCGTAGCACACAGACGAGTACAGAGTAGAGACACTTACTCAAGCTTAGCTAAGTATTATGTCAACCATACGGTTAATTGCAATTATTATATAACAATATGATGAGGTTATTCACATAGGGGATAAACCAGTCAAAGTAGAATATTCACCTCGGGAGAAAAAGGTGTCTTTGTCTTGGGTGAGCTTGAATCCGTCACTACGATTCTAGTCTTAATTCCTACGTAACTACTGAGAAACCTATATGGAGTTCGCAAAGGCTTCGTTTTTTTTTTATATTATAACAGGCAAACGAGCATTGTTGAACGCAGTTTTGCCCCCCCCCACAACAATGGATTTATCAACTGCGCCATCAGGAAGGTGGGGGGGGGGGGGGGTTGGGCCTCCGGTACCCTCACTCACTCGGCGAAACACGACGCAAGCGTCGTTTCATGCCGGCTTTCTGTGAGGCCGCGGTATTACTCCGGTCGAGCCGGCCCAATCGTGCCGAAGCATGGCTCTCCCACGGTGAAACTCCACTCCCACTCTTGCAGAGTAAATTAACAAACAAGAGAAAATCTTATTACAAATACAATACGATTACTTACACAATAATTATATTCAGTTACGTTGACGTAAATATGTTAAAAACCTAAAACACGGCATGCTTTAAGCAATTAGTTATGTCTTGAAACTTTCACAGAAAGGGGTACTGATTAAGACTATTAATGAAATCGCACCTTGGGATAGACCTACCCCTGTAGTAAATTTTTATAGCAAATTAACTTATATTTCCAAAGCCTATAATAAAATTATAACGTTGCAAGTTCGGTGTGACTAAAATATATTTAGCAAATTGTCAATCGATTCTCATGTAACTTTAATAGAGACGTTAAAAACTGTGTAGGTTTTTTTATTATTGATGCATAATAGGTATATTACAGAGAAATAAGTGCGTAGTGGATAGTGTCAATAATCATCATTTGTAAATCTTAGAATATACTCAACTTTCATATTATTTATTGTATACTTGTATAATTGTTAACTTTCACCACTTATTAATTACTAGCTTCTGGCTTCGCCCGCATTTTTTGGGATAAAAAGAAGCTTATGTGTTATTCTGATGTAGGTATAAGCTATATTACTGTGAAGTTTCATCAAAATCCATTCAGTAGTTTTTGCGTGAAAGAGTAACAAACATCCATACATTCATCCTCACAAACATTCACATTTATAATATTAGTAAGATTACTGTATAATTTTAATATGTGCCTAACTACCACATGTAGGTAGGTACCTCACGTGCATTTTTTCTTGGAATCAAGATCAGGACCTTGCGAAAACTGTAAAAAGCTTCGACATATAAAAGGTATAATCAGTTCCGAATTATACACACTTCTTTTAACCACTCCACATTAAGTGCACATTATACTATAATTTTTCAAAATGTTTTTAAAGGCACTTATATTCATTTTTGATTGAGATTGCTTTTACTTACGAAATCAAATCAATTATATTTTAAATAATAAATTACTAATTAATAAATCACAGGTCATCTGCCTAGCCGTTGCCCTCGTTGTGGTCAGCGCGCGGCCAGAAGACGGTCACAATCACCACCACGATCACGGTCACGCAATCTCGTCACAGAGCAATTCGCGTACAAAGTGGAGGACCCGCACACCGGCGACAAGAAGTATCAGCACGAGGCGCGCGACGGCGACGTCGTGAAGGGCGTGTACAGCCTGCACCAACCCGACGGCACCGCCAGGATCGTCGAGTACCACGCCGACAAGAAAAGCGGATGAGTGGAAAATATCTATATACCTAAATAGTATTTTACTTGCTATTTTACGCCTATACAGATATTTCAATAGTATCTTGTGTAAATATACTCTTTTTTATCAGTTACAGCTTTAGAACTTATAAACTTAGTATAGGTACACTCGACGCCATTTACGGTCGACCACTTTTCACCCTTATGTTCTTAGTAATAAGGGCGAAAAGTGGTCGACCGTAAATGGCGTCGAGTGTACATGTACATAAGTATTATGTATATTTTCATGATAGCAAAACCTGACTCGTAACATTTCTTTGACAGAAACATAGAATGTCATATGAATTTTGGCTTAGAAACATTACAATCAACATTAAATGAATTTTATTTATTTATGCGTGTTTCTATATTTCAATATCATTATCAATGTTTTATTAGCATAATAGTTTTTACAGATTCCACGCTAACGTGAAACACAAGGGTCACGCCAAACACGTTGTTCTTGAACATCACCATCATCACTTATTAGCTTCTATTTAAATGGATATTTTAAAAATGATGAAACTTGTTATTTGTTATAGGACTTGTAAGTCATGTGATACCTACCTACACTAAGGATATTGTTGTTGTGAAATTGTTACATCTTTAGTTTTGTTACATCTTTACATCATCATTTTACATCTTCATGTTAATATATCAAAATTAATTGAATTCTGTTGTATGATTGACCCTGATGTAACTAAAACTTCTGTGCACGTGATTCTGTGCACGCTGGAGTAAAAAAAACCCGGCCAAGTGCGAGTCGTACTCGCACACCGAGGGTTCCCACCCTCGGTGCGCGAGTACGACTCGCACTTGGCCGGTTTTTTCGATGTTCCTAACTAGTACAATTTATTCAAAATCTTCAAAATTCCTTCGCAAAATAACTTAGTTATGCGGTCTGGTTTCTTTCACTTTATACGTCCAAAAATGATATCCCTATCATTTTTGGAATTTCTGAAAAAATTGTACTAGTTAAGAACATCGTTTTATTTTTGGTGCAATATTTGGGTCTATTCCTATCAACTCTATTTATTTCAGATATTTCGCTCTGCAAACTTCGGAGATAAGAGGGGGTGGATGGTATTTTTTCAGTAATTTTTCAGGATATGTCGAAAACTGTGAGACATAAAATAAAATAAAAATATATTTTAAAATGTGCAGATCAAGCCCTTTCATATGATATGTCATTTGACCTAGTAACCCCACTTTAAAATTTCGGACCCCACACCGGCCCCTTTTGCAATGAAAATAAATATATTTTTTGACATTTTATCAATTGCAATAAAGTTGGGCAAGTATTTTTTATAACAGTTCCAAAGAACAGTGGCCAAATCGTAGTTTGAAAAATTTAAGCGTATAAAAATGTGATCTTCAATAATCAATAATCTAAATAAAATTATTTTCTACGAATTTTCAGCACATTAGACGAGTTGTAACTTTCTGTTTAATATAATGGTATTTAAACAATTTATTTGACTTAGTTCCGTTTTAACAAAATGGAGGCACAAACACGACAAAAGAGCCTCTATGAGTGGTGTCTTGAACGAATCTGTATACATGAATTTTTCAAGTCGGGTTGGATGGCCAAATCCGTAACTATAAGAAATAGCGAAAAACGCTCAAAGGAGTCTCGGGGCCGATTTATATAAAATCTAAAACTGCATCATTAGATTTTTGAAAAATCAGTTTTCCTAGCCTGGAATCGAACCTGTTGATTTTGAAAAAAAAAAACGCATCCTGTATTTCCATCCCACCCCGGATTTCGCTACACGTTTACCTCAACAAAAATTATGTACGGGAATCTGCCATGGTTCTTTCAAGTCAATAGCATTAGTAGTTGCTGAAATAAGCAGCCGTGACAGACAGACAGACAGACGAAGTCGCACCATAAGGGTTCCTTTTTTACCATTTTGGTACGGAACCCTAAAAGCAACATAGGTTGTAAGTTTTAAAGAATTCTTTAAAGTCCATGGCTCAGGTAGGATATAGGTAGCTATAGGTAGGCATAAGGCAGTCTAAGTTGGTAGGGTTGACAGTTGATCATACAAATCGTATACAGATATAATATCTATACATACATTGGCATAATATTCAATATGGAGGATATTACACTATTCAATATATATGATTACAGATCTATAAGTCATTGATAAAATGACAATGTAATATAGACATTTAAGTCATATTGTCTTCAAAGATTTTAAAACCCTCCCTACCAAATATTGGATAAAGGATACCATAATAAAATTATCTTTTATCCAATATTTTGTAGGAAGGATTTTAGATATTTAATAGTGCGATATCTCCTTAAAACACTTCACATGGACGAAGCATTCCTTATCCTACCTATCAAGCAACATAAGGTAGTGAAAATATCTTTTCTATTTTTCGAAGACGAGTGCACGCTAGACGCGTGTCAATGAATTTAAAAAATCAAATGTAGGTACAATCTGTGCAGATAAAGAATGGAATTGAAAATAGCGTCGCTTCTATTCACCTCTAAGCTGTCACACTATCGCTCACATACCCGGGGTGCAAGCGAGAGGTGAAAAAAGGCGACGCCATTTTCAATCTCATGCTTTACCTGCGCAGGTTGTACGTGACAAATGTAAGCCAACTAAAGCTGTGCAGCTTACGCATCTGATGTTCGTCCATTCGTCAAAGCCAGGATAATGGTTAGTGGTTTCAGGCATTTTATATTGGCTTAACAATTTCCGGACCTAAAATTTTTGATTATTATTTTTAACTGCTATTTCCGTCAATAAAAAAAGGCCTGCCCAGCTACATAGGTATTGCGTGCGGTTCTCAAAATTAATTTATCATTTGATTTACACCCCCCTAATTAAAGGTAAAACTTATTCATAATTTAAGTTAATTCGTGCATTAAAATGAAATTATAAAGTGTTCAACTGATGAAGTGATGGCTCACCGTCCATTTGAGAAATATTATAAGCATTGGCCGATTTCGTGCACATTACTCTCAGTAAACTGCCTTATTTTATCAGGGACGGAGGTAAAAAGGCAAAAACGTCGTGGTAGCTAGAACTATGTTAGTTAGTCGCACCGCCCGACTTCATAACAGTTGTTTTGATAGTTTTATAATATTTGTAAAAGTGAAACAATACATATTCACAATAAAGTTATTTAATTAGAACATGACGGTGGTAACAACTAACATTAAAACAAGATAAACATTTTCTTTTTAACAAATCTACTTCCTAATATTTAAATGTTATACTCTATGTCACTTCTGCAATGAAGTCGAATCTAACGACACCTCATATGATGAAATCCATTAAGCCGTTTGGTAGGCTACAAGCGTGCTAAAAAAATGTATGTATGATACATACAAACATACATACACTCGAAAACCATTACCCTCATTCTGGGTCAGATAGGTAATAACTGTTATTATACAAATCTTAAATCGTAAGGTTTATCACAGAATCAGTGATGGTGGTGGTGGTGTTCAGGAACAATATGTTTGGCATGACCCTCGTGCTTCACGTTGGCGTTGAATCTGTGAATGAAAAAAACCATTAAAAAAATATTATTGGTTCATGGATCATAAAAAATTTAAAGTGAGCTTGTCATTGAACAATTAATACGTAAGAACGGTGTTAACGTATTTTAACATTCCATTTAATGGCATAATTTAGTTGTGAGTATTTTAAAATAATGAAGGAACGGACCCGGTCTTTTTGTCGGCGTGGTACTCGACGATCCTGACGGTGCCGTCGGGCTCGTGCAGGCTGTAGAAACCCTTTACGACGTCGCCGTCGCGTGATTCATGCTGCGTTTTCTTGTCGCCGGTGTGCGGGTCCTCCACTTTGTACGCGAACTCGTACTTAGGATGAGCCTGCAGCACTCATTACACTTAGCTAGGTTGCCCTTCATTTAACCAAAAGGTAATGCGATTGGAACGTTTATCATACATAGTACTCGACGTGTTTCTCGGTGGCGTGACCGTGGTGCTGCTTGATGCTTTGTGATGAGGAGCCGTGGCCGTGGTGGTGGTGGTGATCGTGACCGTCTTGCGGCCGAGCCCTGACCACAGCAAGGAGGGTGGCGACTAGAACAACCTGTGTGGAAATTTTGTTAGATGTAGGTTAGTTTCACTTTATTTGGTAACACTTCACTGAAACCATATAATTATAAGTTAAGTAAGTTATTTTGCTAATCCACTTATTACACACATCTTGTTATTTTATGCATTACATCCAGTAGTTAGTCATTATACCTTAAGAGACATGATTTTGATTGTGTTCGTGATCGTTTCCTTTGAAAACACAATCGTGACTGATATCGAAAGTAACAATTCTGTTCTTTTATATACAAAAATATACGAATATTGTCTGATCCAATTTCTCGAAACACGTAAATTAAAACAAACCAAACTTGTTTTTCACCAACACCTGTTTTAAATTGATCAGTTCAATAATTATTGGAACCTTGAGTAATATTATATCAATGGATAGCCTTTCTCCATGTTTTGAAAAAGCTGTTGTTACTTTCTTACCTCACTATAAATAAAACTTTAGTGCTGACTGACCAAGTTTCGTCTAGATGCTGTTGATCGAAGTGGTTTGCAAACCAGTTCGCTTTATCGCTGATAACTAAGTCTAATTACACCTACGAAAGATGATTTAGATGAAAGCTATTTACCTTCATGACTGTACAAGCCTATTCGACAACGGTAGCAATTTATTGGCTTATTAATCAGTATTATTTTCGCGAAAGTGGTGAAGGATCATTGTAACAGCGATTACTACTATCAGGTGGTGGTGGCACTATATGTACTTACTTTTTAGTTACATTGTACTCACCAGTAGTTCCCGGAACCGCCGAATACGTTTTTTTTTTGTTTTTTCCTTCATACCAATAGCAATTTTGTACATAAAACATTAAGAATATTCTTGTAGTTTTGCAATCAGTGTACAGCTAAGCTATTGAGAAACGAATAGTAGGCGCAAAAAGACTTGTATTAGTACCTAATTTTAAAAAGCTAATTTATTAAAAGGACTATTTATTTATCATATTTTAAAATAATTATGAGCACTGATAATGAAATACAAGTTTGTAATAAAAGAGAAGGACATGTTTTTAACATGGCTTTAATTTTTTATGTAGATGTAATAACAATTATAAGCATATTAGATAAGAATGTAACAGAATCAGTTCTTTCAGTAGATAACATTTAAAACGCTTCAGTAATGATGATGAGGCACGATGTGGTGTGTGCTGTACTTCACGTCTGCGTGGAAGCTAGGGAGGAGAAAAAAAAAAAGATAATTTGATTGTTACAATGCATTTCAATGGATCTTTTCAATATATTATTTTATGGATCACCAGTCTTCAATTCAAATATAAGTTGGCTGGAGATTTGAAGAAATTAGGTATATTTAATGGGATTATAAAATTATTTGTCATTAGGACAAACTCACCCGCTGTGATGGTCGCCATGGTAGTGCACATCTCTGACGGAGCCGTCAGGTTCATGCAGCGAGTAGTGTCCCTTGACGACGTCACCGTCGCGGTGCTCGTGCTGCGACTTGTGGTCACCGGTGTGAGAGTCTTCTACCTTGTACTCGAACTCGTACTTAGGGTGAGTCTGCAAACGAACATGTATTTAAAAATATGTCGTATTTTACAGCTTTAGATGATTAAACTAGCTGGTACTGTTACTGACGTAGTAGTCATGATGATCATGTCCATGGTGTACCAGCTGGTGGTGTCCGTCGTGTCGGTGGATGTACTGTGACGAGTGTCCGTGAGCGGAGACCACTGCAACCACCATCAACAGCATGCATAGTACCTGAAGACAGTTACGATTGTGTAAAAATAGGAATAAGTAATAAATACCTATTACTTGATAAGCAACTGGTATTTGGTTTCTACACATACCTTGACGAACATCCTGTTATTATTGTAGACAGTGCTTTAAACTAAGTCGAAGAGAGAACTGATACATTACTTCTAAACCTCACGTCTTTTATGTAGATTTAAAAGTAGGCAGCCAAGGTAGTATTGATTTCTCTCAATTATGTTGTCCGTTAAATTATACACGATATGGGTGATACGCTTTGACAATTATATCGTAAAAGCTATAAAAGTAGTAATTTCATCATAGTTTTTGCTTGCATGATGCTAGATCATTCGTCACCTTAACATTAAGGCCAACTACATACGCTCATATTGATTTGAATTAGTAGATGACACAATCAATAGCCGTATATTTCTTTAGTTTGTATTATAAAGGCACTTTAAGATCTGTAGTTATGATTTTATTTGTTAGTACTTTGGTAATATTAAAGTTAATATTCGTCCTTATGCTGATCTTATAAGAACTACTTAACCTAATGGTTGGATTCAGAACACAGTCGCAAAAAAAGCAACCCCCTATTCAGTGGCATGCCTAGAGGGCAAGCCCGAGGGTATTTGACTTAATTTTTCATGAATGTAAGTGAGTGGCGTACAATAAAAAACACTAACATTCATGAAAAATTAAGTCAAATACCCTCGGGCTTGCCCTCAAGGCACGCCACTGCCCCTATTAGGATTATATGAAGGAGCCGTTCAGCGGTAGCTACTTTTCTGTGATTAAGGGAATATTCTTTGTAACATTACAGTAGGAAAGGCTCATGTTGGACTGCAGAGGATCTTAATAGTTCATCTGTTTCGTTCGACACCTGATTCACGTCAAAATCAATTGGGTTTTTCAATTGTGATAGTTGAAGAGAACTTATGAAATTATTAATGTCTTTAGTTGTTTGAAGGGACAAAAACTGACCTATTTTTATTATCATTATTTCTTGCAGTTTTAGGGGTTGTGCAGACGTAGCAATTTTGATTTTCGAGTTTTCGCAACTAGCTGTATATGACGAATTTCATAAATTATTTCAAGAAAGTGCGTAAACAGAGCAACTCTAGTTGCGAGTTTTGTCAATCGACGACCGTTTTGTTTTGTATCAAAAACTTGTAGATAAAAAGTTAGCAGTTGCTTCAACTCAAGTTGCTGCGTCTGAGATCTAACAGGTACTAACTAGCTAGTACATAATATGCTTATTCAATATCGGATATCTTTTATGACCAGTATTACCAGTATTACAGCAGTAAGGGTGGGTTGCTTCAAACCATCTGTATTCGTAAGTCAGTACGTAATCGTTAAGTCAGTATGAAATTGTCGTACAAGCCGCCATATTTGACGGTTACAGATACGTAACTGTAAGTTGAAACAACATGGCCTAAGACCTCGAAAGTAAGTTGGGAAGAATGTTGCAACTGTATGCCACTTAATTCAATCCTCACTTACTCTAATTTATGCATTGCATATCTTGTTTAAGTGGTAAGGCACGCTCGTTATTCCATCTAGCCTGGATATGTCATAACTATAGGCTATACTACATTTGTCGATTTGCAGCCTCCCCTGAAGAACACCTTTACCCTAACTGCTGTCAGTTCTACTCAGCTGTTATAAGCTATTTAAGTGCAAAAGTCCGAACTGACTCTCGATGTGATATTATGATTTCGATCAGGCCTTCCGAATTTATAACCAAAAGCTGTGTAGTATCATTCTATATTAAAGAACTCATAGCATTCTTTATCTACATAATTAGTATCATCGTCGCAGGTATAGTGGGACAAGTTGACATTTCAGTCTACAGGTACAAGGTATAATTAAAAAAATATAAAACGATTTATGCATGAACTATGTTTATTTTAAAGTCAAAACAATATTATATTTACAATTTTAACGAGTCTTATTAACAAATAATATCACAGAATCAATGGTGGTGTTCAAGAACAATGTGTTTGGCGTGACCCACGTGCTTCACGTTTGCGTTGAATCTGTGAACGGAAAAGGAATAGTTAGTCAATACTTAAAACTATCACGTAGTTTTAAGATTGTAATTGTAAATTCAACTCACCCGGTCTTCTTGTCGGCGAAGTACTTGACGACCCTGACGGTGCCGTCGGGCTCGTGCAGGCTATACATGCCCTTCACGACGTCGCCGTTGCGTGATTCATGCTGCGATTTCTTGTCGCCCGTGTGCGGGTCCTCCACTTTGTACGCGAACTCGTACTTAGGATGAGCCTGCAATACACATTACACTTAGCTACGTCGCTCTTCATACAAACAAAAGGTTATTGATTGGAACGATATTATACATAGTACTCGACGTGTTTCTCGGTGGCGTGACCGTGGTGTTGCTTGATGCTTTGTAATGAGGAGGCGTGACTGTGATGATGGTGGTGGTCGTGACCATCTTGCGGCCGCGCGCTAACCACTGCGAGGAGGGTGGCGACCAGAAAAACCTAAATGAAACAGATTTTTTGATCGTTTTAATTAGCCAGTCATTTTCTTTGCATCTAATAATATCACTATTGAGTCATTATTATTATAAATAATAATTTGTACGCATACTTTTTAACACTTATCCGATTGTTCAAACCGTAGCTATAGTTCTTTAAATGTATTGTTACAATTTTTATTACATTACTAAATATTTATAATACCTTGGTCAACTTAATTAAGCTTTATTAATATTGTTGTTCCTTCAAAATCTTAACTGTAACTGTTGATTGTAGGGACCAAGTTAAGTCAATTATAAAAGTATGATCCAGTTTTTCGTAAATATGTAAATTACAAGTATTACTAAGAAACGAACCTGTTTTATGCACCAACGTGATTTAATTGATTATTTTATTTACCTTGAAAACCTTTGTGTCAATGTGTTACCTTTCTCCAAAGTTGTCGAGAAAGTAATAAATGACAGTGATGTAAGAAGAAGTTTTGATGAGTTCTCAAAAGCTCTCAGAGCTGGCACCAAATAAAAGGTATTTCAATTTATTTACATCAAACGACATACAGCCAATATACTGATAAATATAATAATATTAAAAATTGTAATGAACAATGGATTTATCGACCCTTGCTCGATCTATCCAGCGCTGTAGATTTAAATTAATTCTTAAATCATATTGATCTGATCCAGCTAGTAGTCCCTCCATCTAGTTGTCCATCCCCAACGACGCCCTAAGCTGTGGCTCGTACACATCAAGGACACCACACGCTAAGAACACCCCTTAAAGAAGAGGCCTTAAGCGTGTGGTTGCTTAGTAATAAAATTGTAATAAAATAAAAATTCGTAAGCCTGGCTGAAGGCCTTTTAGTTAAGTCCTTACCAGAAAGACTGGTTAAGCAGACCACGGCTGTTAGAAGCCACCTGCGACAGTCTTAAAAAAAACATTAATTCATTATCTTCAACGCCAATCATTGTTTATATTCTGGTTTAATTCAGATAATTTCTGATATTCGGGGTTTCAAGCGAATTTAAGTAAACATTAAAATAAAATAAAGATTTCGTAAAAATGATTGTATTTAATGGCATTATTCTGAATTCTTATAACAGAAACATGGTAACAATATCAGTTCTTTTAGTAGACTGTCCAGAAGACGCTTCAGTAATGATGAGGCACGATGTGGTGTGTGCTGTGCTTCACGTCCGCGTGGAAGCTGTGAAGGAAAAAATAATGGTTGTATTACTTATAATATTATTGAGATGGAATATTATAAAACGCCAATAGGAGTAAGGAAACCCAGTAGGCCTATTAATAAGTAACTAAATAGAAAGATAAGACTATAGGTAACACTCACCCAGAGTGATGGTCGCCGTGATAGTGCACATCTCTGACGGAGCCGTCAGGTTCATGCAGCGAGTAGTGTCCCTTGACGACGTCACCGTCGCGGTGCTCGTGCTGCGACTTGTGGTCACCGGTGTGAGAGTCTTCTACCATGTACTCGAACTCGTACTTAGGGTGAGTCTGCAAATGGACATGTAAATTAAGAATGAGTATTTGAAAATATGTCATATTTTACAGTTTTAGCTAGTATTGTTACTGACGTAGTAGTCATGATGATCATGTCCATGATGTACCAGCTGGTGGTGTCCGTCGTGTCGGTGGATGTACTGCGACGAGTGTCCGTGACCGGAGACCAATGCGACCGCCACAGACAGCACGCAAAATACCTGAAGACAAGAATAATGTCACGTAAAATTATCATTACCGTAACTTCCGATGCGGGGAAGCATTGTGTTTTACAGATTCTAGTGCGTTGAAATGAGTTTGATTCTAAAATTAATAGATATGTTTTGGCGATTGCTGTATTAAATATATAAAAATACTATCTTAATCAAAATTCACATAGTGAAATGATATTTTAATAGCAATTTTAACGACACGATATTTTAAAGAAGTTCATTTTCATGTAAATTCTGTGTTTGCGGCGCCAGCGTAGTGAATGTTAATGTAAGTGTACTTCTTCATTTGACTCTAAAATTGATTCATCTTTTGTCTATATTCGGTAGTTACACATCTAAGCGTCGCCGCACACGGGCCACACACCACAGCCACTTGTGGCCCGTGTGCGGGGACGCTTAGCTACAATATTAAAGATTTTATTTTGACTGGAGTACTTCACTATCACTTTAACTACTTCTATAGGTATTTTAAATATAGGTATACCTTGAAGAACATGTTGTCCTGTTGTTATTGTTGACTTGTTCACTGTTTTGAAATGAAGTCGAAGAACGAACTGATACATAACTTCTAATCGTCAAGTCTTTTATATGACTTAAAATAATGTATTCAAGGTAGTATTGATTTCACTCATAATTTGAATTGTTCATTGGTGTTGCGCTTTGACAGTCATAACTATAATATCATAACGATTGTATTTCATAATATGTCGTTTTTGCGCATTTTCACATAACAGATGGATTTTTCGTGATGCAAATGACCTCATACTTATATTGTCGCAAATCTATTGGGTAGCTATTTGGTTTCTACAATTTGATTTTGTTACAGTTCTAGTACAGTTTAATTGAAGGAGTCTTTGCATCTTTCTCTTTTTTATTTATTTAAAAATATGCTTGCGTTTGACCGCCGTCTCGCCTGATGTTAAGCGATGATAAGCGGTCTACGAGAGAGCACGCTTGCCTATAAAAAACCGATTCACTCGCGACTTAAAGCGATCCACATTGTAATCATGGGGAAACACCTCAGATCATAGAAACAAGGAGATATGCCATCACAGCAAATTAGTACCGGAACAACTGATGCCACTTTTAGTACATTTTTCGACACAATTACTTGCATAATTAAGCGCTCCTTGTGAATAAAAAGATCTCCCACGCATTGAACATTCCGCACACCCTCAATCTAACACTGTTAATCGTCACTCAACACTAGCACTAAACTAAAATACTGTATTTATATCATCGATTGTGTTCGGTTCGTCGCCAGCGCGTACGTTTTTAATATGAGCAATTTGCTCAAGATCAGGCATTAAGTTCGATAGCGCCTTGGCACATCTCCTTGTTTCTATGATCTGAGGGAAACACCCACTCGGGCAGTGCATTCCACTGTTTGACCGTTTTCACAGTGAGAACTAAACTATTATAACGAAATATCTAAGGAAAATAAAGACCGTTTGCTAAATAAATAAATAAGACAAAAAAAACCGGCCAAGTGCGAGTCGTACTCGCGCACCGAGGGTTCCGTATCATTTTTGGACGTATAAAGTGAAAAAATCCGGACCGCATAACTAAGTTTGTTTGTGAAGGAATTTTGATGATTTTGAAAAAACTGTACTAGTTAGGAACATCGTTTTATTTTTGGTGCCATATTTGGGTCAATTCCTATCAACTCTAATTATTTCAGATTTTTTGCCCCGCAAACTTCGGAGATAAGGGGGGGGGGGGAATGGTATTTTTTTGGACATTTTTCATCATATGTCGAAAACTGTGAGGCATAAAATAAAATAAAAATATTTTTTGAAATGTGCAAATCAAGCCCTTTTATATGATATGTCACTTGACCTAGTAACCCCACTTTGAAATTTCGGACCCCCACTCCAGCCCCTTTTGCAATAAAAATAAAAATATTTTTGGATTTTTTTCATTTGCAATAAAGTTGAACAAGCATTCTTTATAACTGTTCCAAATTTCAAGTCTATAGCATAAGTAGTTACTGAAATAAGCAGGTGTGACAGACAGACAGACAGACGAAGTCGCACCATAAGGGTTCCTTTTTTACCATTTTGGTACGGAACCCTAAAAAGGTATTACTTCTTTTGCCACGTTTTTACATAGGTACATCGAGAAAGTCTTCCCGAACACTGACAGAGAAACTTTTCTCTAAACTAGCACTTTTCCAGCATCTTCATCCGCGTGACTCACAGGAACTGTATTTTTTGGGATAAAATGTAGCCTATAGCACTCAGGGATAATGAAAGCTTCCTGTTAATGAAAGGATTTTCATCATATATGAAAATCCTTTCATTAACAGGAAGAAGATTTTCAGTATTAAAGCAGTAGTTCCAGTGATTACCTACCTCATACGTACAAACTTACAAACTTTAACTTTTTGTAATAGACTATAGACAACATTGGAGCATAGACCCTTTAGATTTTCAATCATCTAATCTCAGTTAATATGGTACAACTGTTTCATTCAGCACATGACATTCAACCTGATAGGCTAACTTAGATTTTTTTTATAAAAGCTCATTATGTAGTTTGTATCACTTTCTGGTCACTCTCAGTAGTAGTAATATCACCTATAAACGTGATATCTCATGGCAATAATGGCAAATATAAAAAAAAGGAATTCATAATTTTTGTTTTATATTTAATTTATTCTAATGTCATAACAATATTACTTTAACAATATTTCAACAGGTAATTCATAATAAATAATATCACAGAATCAATGGTGGTGGTGGTGTTCAGGAACAATGTGTTTGGCGTGACCCTCGTGCTTCACGTTGGCGTTGAATCTGGAAATGGACAGACGGTTATGTAATCTATACTTATAATAAGAATGTAAATTCCACGTGTCTGTACATTGCATATATTTGCATAAAAATAATATGGGGGACTAAGAATAACTAATAAAGTAAATTTCTATCATTTTTAGAATTAATGTCTGTCTGTTTGTCTGTCTGTTTGTCTGTCAGTTTGTCTGTCTGTTTGTCTGTGTGTTTGAACACGCATCAAATCAATACTACTGAATTGATTTTGAGGAGTTAGCAAGAAATTTATAGGCAATATCTTGAGGTAACATTTAGCCCTTATTTCATTAAAATCGGTCCACTCTATCAAAAGTTATTACAAAAAGTCTAACAGTCACACAAGTAACTTTGCTCACATGTATTAAGCCGGCTCTGCATATGTAGGTACCTATTTGTTCAATCCAATCACCGTATCCGTATCGCCGACGCGTATCATGCGAGTAGTGATACGTAATCATGATACTGATACGATACGCGATACGGCCCGTTCCATCTCGAGTTGGTTTTTGTCCGATTAAAGTCCGTTCGGGCAAAATAATACATATGTGGACCCGGCATTACGTGGTCAGTGGCGCCACGAGTATTTCAAACTTTCAAATCAAGAAATGGTGACAACTGAAACGTCATTGGACAACTGTTAAAATAAATTAATGTGGTCTTTTTACTAATAAATAATGAAATGTTAGATATGTAATATTTTTTTACTTTAAATCAATAACGTATTAACTAAAATATATTATTGTTTATTTATCATTGCTATAAATCATAAAACACAATCATTTTGCAAATGACGTAAGTCCAATTGTTATTGTTGTTGCTTAGCAACAGAGACCAATCATAATTTAATCTATGCGTTGTTGTGAAAATAGAACTTTTTGATGTAAAATAAATGTAACCTCCTTGATTTCAAATCAAGAAAAAGTCCTTAGAGCATATTATGTCCCTGGAGACGTATAGCGGTGAATCACCGAATAACATTTTCTACCACTTCTTGCGGGGGGCGAGGTGAACACGTATAGCACTCAACGAAAATTCTACAAGCACACACAGATACAGGCTTACAGATTGTACTTAAATAAAACCATGTAGGTACATAATTTATACTTACCATGTGATAGGAAATTCCATGGTTTTGCAATGTGGAGCGGTCTGCTGCTCCACACGCCTACGCCTTTTACAAGAGGAAACTAGACAATTAACCATTTTCAAAATACAAAATGACAGCTGTCGCGCATGTCTTAGTTTTCATATGGCCAAATCACCTCGCCCCGCAAAAGGGGTAGAAAAATAAAATAAGTCCTCTTGAGATACAGATAGTTACTTGATGAGTAGATAGATACTCGACATCCCAATTGAACGCAATCCCGTAGAAAGTAGGGGTCTAGATTAATTTAATGTCTCAAAATGATATTGATTTCCGAATTTAGGTAATTATAGTTGATTACTAATTGATAGATAGTTGGTAACGGGTATCTGGTGGTAGGTGTTGAGTGGTGATGATTGGTGATAGAGGATATCAGATAGATGGTGTGTCGTGAAAAATTAAGGGTAATATTGGTACTGATACTACTGATTGATACCTACTGTGTGGTGGTTCGCATTTTTTTTTTGTTTATCGAATGAAATAACGACCTAATATTATTTTCCGACTCCCACGCGGACGGAGTCGCGGGCACAGCTAGTCTATACATAAATCTTAAGACGTGGCGTTTTTGTACATTGAAAACATAAAAAAAAATCTGAATCAAAGGACAATCAACATAAACCATTTTTGTCATTTTTGTTTTTTTTTGTTTGTTTATCGATTTGTCTGTTTGTCGGTTTGTCTGCTTGTCGGTTTGTTTGTGTACGTATCACATAAAAAATATAGAACCAATTTGGTAAATTTTTAGTACAATTCAGTTTTTGTTTCATCGCAATCGGTTTACTTAATCAAAAGTGATGCTAATTTAATGTTTTCAAAACGGTTTATAGTGGAACGTTTTGTATTATTTTGGTTCCTTCTCATTGGGTTTATGAAAATGAAGCTATCTTAATTTTTTATTACTACTTGATAGTCTACAGACAACCTACAGAGTGTCTGTGGGAACGTTTTTCCTTACCCGGTCTTCTTGTCAGCGTGGTACTCGACGATCCTGATGGTGCCGTCGGGCTCGTGCAGGCTGTAGAAGCCCTTCACAACGTCGCCATCCCGTGATTCATGCTGCGTTTTCTTGTCGCCGGTGTGCGGGTCCACTACTTTGTACGCGAACTCGTACTTAGGGTGAGCCTGCAGCATAATTATAAAAATAAGTTACATTGAATATATAGGACATACATATGATTGGGAAATTATCATACATAATACTCGATATGTTTCTCGGTGGCGTGACCGTGGTGCTGCTTGATGCTTTGTGATGAGGAGGCGTGACCGTGGTGGTAGTGATGGTCTTGTGCGGCGACCGCTGCCACAGCGACGGTGACGAGAAGGATCTGTATAGATAAATAAATAAAAATAAATAGTATTACCTATATCTTAAGTTATAAAATGAAATTTTCAAAAATCCACTGACGCGTGCGGGATTTGAGCGGAATTTCAGTATTCTATCTAGGGTCAGATTAGGTTCATCGAACCATTGGGAAAGTACTCGTAAAACTTACTTTAGTGAACATTTTGTGTACTTAAGTATTTTGTTGCTCACTGTGTAAGTACAGAAGGGAAACTGATAACCTGTAAATGCACGAGCTGTGCTTTTATACAGTAAGTAAAAGCACCAAAAGGTAATAAGTTAATACTGTTGACAAAGATTGTCAATTAAAAATAACCAGTTTTTACCAGATATATTGTGATATAATGCTTTAATTTCTACATGACCTTGGTTAAGGCAAGCGCTTTTACGTCCACATTTCTTATTGTAAATATTACTTTCAAAATTCAAAAAAAATAATTTCAAAATGAGGTGTGACTTGATGTAAACTATTAATACTTCAGCAATGTAGTACTTACATTTATTCATTTTAAAATAGCTTAAATTAACAAAAAGCGTTCCCTTTGACCAGTAATACTAAAAACGAATTAACGGATACGTATACACCTTTGCTTATCCCTTCGGGGAATTCAGGTGTAATGTTGTATTATGTATTAATTTTAATCTCAATTGATGTTACTCGCCTCGAATCCCACCATTGAGGCATAAGCGGAAAAATACCCGTTTGTTCTATGCACGTTAGTTCATTAATCACAACTGCAAACATAAAGGAAAATAATGTCAAGACGGACAGTATTACATTTACCGTTGATAAAACTGTACATATTTACAACATGTCTAACGAAACTGAAGCCATTCCGACGTCGCCGACGAGGCCCGTCGCGACGTCCCCATCATGACCCGAGTCCGCCGCCGCGTATGACTCAGTCCCCTAACCGACCCTTGCTCGAGCCAGCCCGCGCTGAGCCTGTAGATTTAAATATGTCCCTAAATCATATTAATCCGTTCCAGCTAGTAGGCCCTCCCTCTAGTTGTCCTCCCCCCAGCGATGCCCTAAGCCGAGGTCCGTACCCCAGTAGGGGGTGCCCTTAGCGTGTAGTTGCTTAGTTTGTAGTTTACCTTAGTTTTAAGCCTGGCTGGAGGCATTTGTAAGTCCTCACCAGATGACCGGTTAAGCAGTTCTTCAACATTTGACCCGAGATAAGGAAACCAGAAGATCCTCGCGCACCTGACAGTAGCAAGATTGTCGTACATCGTACATACGTCGTATCGTCATACGTTTCATGAGTTCTATTGCTATAATCTTAAGTTGCTAAAAAAAGGGCTGGTGCTATTTGTCCTGTATAGTTCCGTCTCATTTTAACACTGGAAAATGATGGCTATAACACGTCATAAGGGGCCTGCAGCTGAGCACGAAGTCCTGGGTTCTATCCCCGGGCAATGTATTATTGGGTTTTTCTATTTAGAAATTCTCAGGCTTCGAAGTTTTTTGGCAGTCCAAGCATACTATAGTGTAACCGAGTTCCTAACGAAAAAAAATTTTGAAACTGCGAATAATCATGGAAATTAATTTGTAATGTTTATATGGTTTTTGTTTTATATAGTTAGTCGATAAGGTACTTATTTTATGATTCTGTAAAATTTGCAAGCCTACCTACTGGTGAAATTTGGCTGAACCTTCTACCTTGTAAGACCCATATTTGCAAAATAAAATTATCTTTATCTTATCTTTATCAGTAGCAGCTCGGAGTTTTGGCAATAGGCTCGTAAGTCGTATCATTACATGGGACT
Source organism: Thalpophila matura (assembly GCA_948465475.1). NCBI lineage: Eukaryota > Metazoa > Arthropoda > Insecta > Lepidoptera > Noctuidae > Thalpophila > Thalpophila matura. The sequence continues at coordinate 12,827,472 of OX419181.1, forward strand.
TAATAACTGATGAAATATGGGTGTAGAAAAACCCTGCCTAACCCTTCGTGAAAATAGAGGCATGATGATATATGTTATATTATACGTAAACCAAATAGAACTACGTACTTCTACCTATGAGTAAGTTGCATCCGATGGAGTGCCACTTTTAGTATTATTAATTTATTTTTAGAATAATGTTACAAATAAACCCATAAATATTGTAAAAGCATTTTATTATTATACTAACTAGCCTTTGCTCGCGAATCGTCCGTGTGAGTGACCCACAGGAACTGTGCATTTTTTCGGGATAAAAAATAACCTAATAGCACTAAAGGATAAATGTAGCTTTCTATTAGTGAAAGAATTTTCAGAATCTAATCAGTAGTTATACACAGTAACTAAATCCGCACTCTCTTTATAATATTAGTACTTTTTTTTTATTCAATGATAGGCTTGCTTTTGACCGCCATCTCGCCTGATGTTAAACGATGATGCGGTCTACGATGGAGCACGCTTACCTGGAAGAAACCGTGTTACTAGTGACTTCAAGATACCCAGATTGTTGGGAAACACCCACTCGGGCAGCGCATTCCACTGTTTCCACCTATAGATAGTTTAGATACGGCACTATAACTACGGTATTAATTATGATCAAAATTATTCTAAAGCGTAAGGAGGCAAGTAATACAATGATTTCTACACGCAGTGGTTAATGAAACCACTGCTGAAATAGTTCTTATTTTCTTATGATTTTTAAGTACTTTTACAAAGGTTTGTACCTAGTCATTTTTTGTTGAGGCATAAGTATATTATGATACAGCTAGTAAAAATAAATTACAAGAAGTAATATTATAATTTATTTATCAATACAAAACACAATCGTAATAAAAACAGGTTATTATATCATATAACATCGAAATAAATATCAAATCAGTGGTGGTGATGGTGATGATAGAGGTGATGAGTGCTGTGCTTCACGTCTGCGTGGAAACTGTGGACAGGTGAAAGTTTATAAGTTTAAACCTTTACTAGACTCGCAGGTTTTGTACAATCGATTCTACAACACTTAAAAATGCGGGATATCATAATTAGACCATCTATTATAATACAACATTCATTGGCTCATTTCACAGTACTTCAGATCATAAAAACAAGGGTGATGTGCCAAGGCGCTATTGAGCTTGACGCTTTGATATGGTCAGATGTAAGTACAGTGTTTTAGTTTAGAGCGTGATCAGTGACGAATAAGAGGGTAAGATTGAGGGTGTGCAGAATTTTTGATGTGTGGGAGATCTTTATATTCACAAGGAGGGCTTGCAATTGTGTCGCAAACTGTTCTAAAAGTGGCAACAGTGGTTTCCGTACTAATTTGCTATGATGGCATAATCTCCTTTTTTCTATGATCTGAGCACAGTAGGTACTCTGGACGTACTGACTGGCGCGTCATCCAAATAATGACAACAGCGGTAGTGAATTCAACAAAGGTACAAGTTGTAGATGCTCACCCAGTTTTCTTATCGGCATGGTAGTGAACGTGTCTGATGGTGCCGTCAGGTTCATGGAACGAGTAGTGTCCCTTGACGCTGTCGCCGTCGCGGTGCTCGTGATGTTCCTTGTGATCACCGGTGTGAGGGTCCTTCACCTTGTACTCGAACTCGTACTTCGGATGAGCCTGGAGATAAACGTAATGATTAGTGTTTTGTTTTTTAACAGTTTAGCAAGTAAGCATGTGAGTATAAAGCCGGGTCCGCAGCGCCATGTTTTCGTGTTCATTGAACATCGAAAATGTTTTCCGTCACGTTTTAGAGTGTTTTTGCTAAATAAAACGCGTAGGCCACGCCCCTTTTTGTTCATTAAACATGTTCGATGTTCAATGAACACGCGCTGCGGACCCACTTTAACTGTAAATTGTGAATGTGAGTACTATGTGGATTATTATGTTACTGTCATAAATCTTATGTTCAGTCTGATAGTTTGAGTACTTTATGGAGCCTGCCCGAATGTCCTTTCTGATGGTAATGTGCGTAGGGTCGTTGAGCTCTCTAGGTCAGGGTTGAGTTACTACCTACGATACTCGACACATGCGTGCACAGTCAGGACAGGTCAACTCAAATCTGTAAGGCTCCTCTAAAGGCCATTTCAGACTAACCTGCATGATACTTACATAGTTTAGTTTTGGATTATCTGGACTTTATAAGAAACTTTGAGTTTATTTTGGTGTTTCTTCTCAAAGGTAGTCAGATAGGAAACACCGACCTCTTCTAGTTAAAAAAAAAATATTGTCGTGTAGAAGTGTTACTTGTGACCTATTTACAGAATAAATATACTTGTAATATCATTTAATTTCATAACTTACATAGTAATCGACGTGGTGATGGTCATGGTGTCCATGGTGGTGGTCGTCGTGAATGTGCACAAGGTGGTGGTGACCGTCGTGCTTCATGATGTATTGTGACGAGTGACCATGCTCCGCCGATGCCACCGCTGCGAGAGCTAACACGCAAATCACCTGTGTGGTAACAATGGCTATGGTAAAATGGTAGATAATGGTGAAAATTAAAGTTAAAATGGTAAAATAACATTAGAATTAGGTTGGGATTGTGTTCTTTGAACATTGTAATGATTGACACTGCGTTACAATTTTTATTTCTTGTTGCCTTTTTTCTATTGAACAACCTCTTGGTAGAATAAATTATGTTATTAATTGAATGTACGAAACATTCATAGATGTCTCACTAGTGTATCAATTTTACAAGAAATAAACTCCCGTATAAAATATTACGATGTCAATAAATAAATGAATAATAATGTACCTTACAAATCATTATGTATTGGTTGTACTAATCTCTGTAACAAACTGATACATGTTAGTAAAACACATGACTTTTATATTGAAAACAAAAGCAATCAAGGTGTTGTGATTTCACTCCAATTGATTGTTGGGTGGCCATTAAAACAATTTCATACGCAATGATTATTTATTTGCAACCGTTTTATTCGTAAAATATGCCTATTTGGGTTACCATGTTAACAATCAATGAATTATAAGGTAGGTACTAGCTTTTGCCCGTAACTCCGTCCACGTGGACTTTAGTATCCCGTGGAAATTTAGGAAAATTCGGCTTTCTTCCTTGTGGGGAATCTTTGGAAAATTTCAGCCTAGATCCAAGAGTTCAGGGCTCGGCTCCACCAAAGCGTAGACGAAACGAGAGGAGAGGAGATGTGTTCTAAAGAACCAATAGAATTTCGTTATTCACACATCTCGTCTTCACTCACCTTCAGTGGATACCACTGAGCGGAGTTTTATCATATTTGTATGGCGTGATCGAAGCGATATGTGACCTCACATCGCTTGCTTATCTCCTAAGCTATTGGCATAGCGATCCTCACTTTACATGGTCAGCAACCCGCATGTGATAGGTACTTGATGTTGCAAGCGTTTCCTAAGCTATATACTAACTTACGCTTACAACGCTTTGGAGCATTTGTGCAATTATTCGGGATTCATACAATTTGTAGGCCAGGGATGGCGAATCTTAAAAAGGTTCAATGTAGTTTTGTTAATAATTTTATTAAAGGTCGGATTTTGAAGAAAATTACATACCTACACATAACTTGTTTTTCACTTTTTACTTCACTTTTAGACATGGTAGGCGTATTTTTTAATAACTTGTATTTTTAAACAAACTTAAGAATATTTATAGGACTAATCACTATATTAATCAAAATAACAAGACCAAGCCTAAGTTTATGTATCTAATACACCAGCGAAGATATACCAAATCAATGAGAATGGTGTTCAGAGACAATGTGCTTCGCGCGACCTTCGCCCTTGACGTTAGCGTTAAATCTAAGAAAAGGAGTTTTGACAAGAATGTGCATGTAAACGCAGCAGTTTTCCTCATAATAAAGTGTTTAATTAAAGTCATTGATGTCAATAGAACATTATGACGCTGGTTAAAAGGATTATTTGCGTAATTTGCCATTAGGTTTATCGTAACCATTCACCTAACTAGATGTAACGTTATAAACAACTACACTATGTTTAATATTGTCTACAATTTTACTCGTTATTTCGGATTCCCCGAATATAAATAGTTCCTTGAATAAGATTTTCCTTCGGGATCAAGTCGGGCAATCGCGAATCGAGTATGGCCGACCTTCGTTAGGACTTGCCTTTTATTATAATAATAATGATTCAGTAATTCTATTTATTGCTTTAAATTCTGTTCTACTATTATAATATCTTTATTTATTAGATATTTATAAATAATTCATAAAATACAGTAGGTATTTTATATAAAAAGAGAATGCCGACATGCCTGCCTTACGCATGCCTTAAATACAAGTGATAGCACGTAAGGAATTCCTACTGGTTACTTTAATGCAGTCATAATTAGTAAACATTTTAACAAACAGTTATCACTTTCCTGTTTATGTGTTACTATTTTGTATTCTTATTTGTGTTTAAACAATTTATTAAAGCCTGTCCATCGACAAAAAATAAAAATCATCTTGAATTTTAATGTAGACTAGATTTCGCCCGCGGCTTCGCCCGCGTTTTGTGGAATAAAAAGTAGCTTGTGTGCTATTACAGACTATTATCTAACTCTGTGCCAAATTTCAACCAGATCCGTTCAGCCGTTCTGGCGGAGTAACAATCATCCATCCCAACTTTCGCATTTATAAGACGTATCTAATAGATTAGTATGAGTACATTTATGGTAGGTATCTACTTATAACAAAAATTCAAAGAAAGTTACCTACTTATTATAATTTAGATTTATTAGGAATTTTCTAAGGAAAATCAAGGTAGGTAATGAAACTTTTTGATTCAAATATTCAAGAGCAAAGTTGAATTTCGAATTGGAAACTAACTTTTTTGTTTTTAAAATTTTATATTTATAATTTGAATTTGGAATAGTTCACATGTTTTATTACTAAAGTTGAACGCCCATTTATCGGAGCCGAACGCGCTGCCAACCGAACCGAATTTTCTTAAAGCCTTGCACACCTATCCCCGCCGAAGGAATCGAATCTAACACAGATATAGGATAGGCTAGATACCGCATGTACCTTTAATACTATGAAAACGAATGTGCCGTTTTTCCGTACCTACGATGACGTCACGCAAGTCATTCAAGGGCCTTAGGTAACTTTTTGAAGAGTTTTTACAGTTAAAAACTTCTCAATTTGTCAAGTTTCGCCGGCGCGTTTGTATAAAAACTCAAGTAGGTAGGAGCAAGGCAAGTAGATGCATTGCACCAACGATTCGGATGTGCTGGGATGGACGGCTTGCGATATCTAGCCTACTCTATATCTGTGGTTTGTGCACTTACACCAATAAAGTGTGACATTTTCACGCGTATATATTACTGATATTAGGTACCTACCGTCATAAAATACGGAACTTGAGCAGCTAGAGGCAGCTAGCAGAATTCGCAGGCATTAAGCATACCAGGCGCTTCGTAAAAATTCTGACACATCATTATAATTTTGAGGACCTTCCAAGTTTTTTCGATTCGGTGCGGATAGGTGGGCAAGGTTTCATAGGATTTCATACAAAGAATTCTAAAATTCGGTTCGGGCGGCTCTTTCCGCGCGTTCGGCTCGGGTAAATGGGCATTCAGCTTAAGTCCTTGCTCAGTGCTTTAACAAATTGAATGTTGAACCCTACCTTTAAGAATTTAAAGTTAAAAATTGATCAGACCAAATAGACCCGTTTTCTCATACAAACTTTGCAACCCCTTTTCACTCTCTTGGGGGTGGAATTTCCAAAAATCCTTTCTTATCGGATGCCTACATCATATAAGGAATACGTCCTCCAAATTTCACGTTCCTACGACCAGCGGTTTAGGCTGTGCGTTGATCCATCAGTCAGTCAGTCAGTCAGGACAAAGCATTTTATTAATATAGATGAGTCAAGCTAAAAGAGAATAATTGACGCATAAATCACACGTTTTGAATGATACGTTATTAAGAGAAGTTAACTTATTTATAAAAAAAATAATGTTTATAACACACCTATAAAATTATTTTAGCAAAAAAAAATACAAACGTAGTCAAAACAGTTCTATTTAAAAAATATTTACAACTAACATTATACAATGTTATGATAAAAGTTTAATTAAAAGTAGATTAGTCATCACATCAGTGATTATGATGATGTTCAGGAACGATATGCTTGGCGTGACCTTCCCTTTTTACATTGGCATTAAATCTGAAACAAAAATATAATAAATTACAGCTATAAAATACTCGCTACAAAATTGTTACCTGGCTGTCTCAGAATAAGAAAAACACAATTTAAGTAAAATACATAAATAGAACTAATGTTAATGTTAATTGCTGTTCATCTTAACAAGAAACAAATCTATAGGTGCTGTAAATGCAGATTAAGATAATACAAGGAAAAAATGGATTTTTAAAAGAATGCCGGCCAGAAGAGATCTGGCACTTACCCGGTCTTCTTGTCGGCGTGGTACTCGACGATCCTGACGGTGCCATCAGCCTCGTGCAGGCTGTACACGCCCTTCACAACGTCGCCGTCGCGTGATTCGTGCTGCGATTTCTTGTCACCGGTGTGCGGGTCCACTACTTTGTATGCGAACTCGTACTTAGGATGCGACTGTAGTATAGAAGACAATTAGATGTAGACAGTCAACTAATATATCACTAGATACAGAAAATATTTAAAACGCATACATAGTATTCGACGTGTTTCTTGGTAGCGTGACCGTGGTGCTGCTTGATGCTTTGTGAAGAGAAGGCGTGACCGTGTTTATGACCATGCTCCTCATGCCCACCTTGTGGTTCAGCTTCAACTACCATTGCAAAAACTGCAGCAATCAGGAAGACCTGGAAGGATTTACAAATTTTAGCCCTCTATAATTTTTGGTGTTCAATTTCAAATTACTTGAGATTCGTGTTCGGATTCAGTTGTAAGAATAAGCATCGTACCTTCGTGTACATGATTATTGTTTCTATAAGAATTTCTTTACTCTTAAAGTTCCAAAAGTCAACTGATAATATTTGAGGGCAAAGTATGTCTTTTTATACACTCAGTGTCTGTAAGTTTAAATGTATTTTTCGTAATTGTAATATTTAACCAGTTTTACTCGTAAGCTTAATGTGGTATGTGACATACATTATGTACCAGATCAATTTGAGCGTATGCATTTGCAATTATTGTATTGTCTTCCAATGAAGTTCATCGCTTTATATTTTAGAAGCTTGAGCTCAATTTGATGGTATCCTTTTCAATTAACTACTGGAATCCGCTTTTAATTACTTGTACTGTTATAGTTTGGTGCACCACTCCAAAAATCATTTTGTATTTTTAAGGCTTTGAAATTCTGTCAACAGTGAGTAAACCTTTGTGTCCCTAATAATTGTTCTTCCCTTTTATGGCCGCATATTAAGTTGGTAAATTAAACGGCACAAAATATTAATAAAAAGTTTTATTAAAAACAAATAACAAACTTAAAAACTATAAAACAACGTAGATTCTGTAGATACGACAGAAAAGTGAGTTAATGATGATGATGTTTATCAGGCATGAAACCTGAATGGAAAAGAAAACATAGTATAGTAAGTTCTTCCGTAGAAATGTATGAATAAGTACGTAGTTAGTAAAAGGATACTAATAATAATAGACAGGAAGTCGAGACTGTGGTAGAAGAGCGGGCAAATTAGTTGCCCTTTGGTCAGTCAATATTATTGGATTAGCTATGGAGCTATAGATATAGATCACAGGATCATTTTAGAGCGGCCTAACAGAGAATAGGAATACTCAGTAGAGATGATGATGTAGTAGTAGCTATGAGTATAAGAACTTAAGTAAGCTGATGTAACTACCCCCATATTTTCAAATGATTCTAGAGATCGTCCTTGACTTGAGGCATTCTTCATTCGAACAAAATTGAATTGGTTCTAGTTAGATTGTACCGAGGTTGAGGGCTTTTTTAAATCAACTAAGTCTATGGTGAAACTTGATCAAAACATAGTGTGCTTACCCGGAGTGTTTGTCAGCATGATAGTGGATATGTCTGGTGGAGCCGTCAGGTTCATGCAGCGAGTACTCCCCCTTCACGCTGTCGCCGTCGCGGTGCTCGTGCTGTGACTTGTGGTCACCGGTGTGATGGCTCTTTACTTCATACTCAAACTTGTACTTGGGATGCGTCTAGAAGTTTAGATATCATGATATTGATTAGTGTTTAATTGACTGGTCAAGCGCGCCTGCCCAATGAGGGGCTCTGCGAACGATCCCCGGTGCAGGCAAACCGTTAATGGGTTCTTCGATAACGAAATGTTCAATAGACTTGCTATAATTTATAACATAACTCAACCGGACTAGATATAATTATAACATAACTCACGCAATGAGAAGTTTATACCCAGTACTATAAACTACTGCCTACGCGTTCAGGGAATAATGGTGTTGCGATTTGAAATTAATGTTAGTAGGTATTTGGTACTGTGCAAACAGTCTCAAAAGTATGTAGGAACTAACGTAGTAGTCGACGTGGTGATGTCCGTGCTTGTCTTTTATTTCCACGGTCTGATGATGTCCATCGTGCTTGGAGATGTGTTGTGAAGAGTGACCGTCATCAGCTGATACGGCCACCACTGCTATCACTGCTAGCATGCACACCTGTAGACAATAATTATTCCGATTTTTGTTAAATTGCACAATCACTATGACTATCAATTTGGTTGAATTTAATTTTAAAATTACCTTTGAAATCATGTTTTACTTTTAGGTTTTCAATTATTGTATTGATTTGACTAAACTCAGTAGTGTACTGTAAATGAACAAAAAATCCCAACTTTTATATTCAAAACAAAAGCTATTAGTTGCGATAATTTCACTCTACATTTTTAAACGGCGACACGTGCAACGTTTGAATGTGCAAACTTTTTAAATACGAGTATTTCGTAAAAAAAAAAACATTCTCACGCGTGCATACTGTTTTAAACACAAACTCATTGGGAATTTGCAATCGTTGCAGGCAAACGTTATTATTCAATTCATTTTAAATTAACGGAGAACTACATAAATTACGTTATAGGTAGATACATAAGTTCATTTACCCCCTTACTTATGAACGCATCTTAAAGGACACAGCAGACGCCCATAGAACACTGGGCTTCAGATTGTGTATGTCGGTACAGATATGAAATTAGTTTGGTGTGATCGAATATTTCAAGAGTATTTAAATTCATTTTTTATTTGTTTTTGTACGTAATTGGATTAAAGATAAATTATCGTATTTGTGACAGTGAGGTTAAGTATGGTGTGAATGATCCAATGAAGTAGGTACAGCGCGACTAATGAGTTCTCAATTCAAAGGTTTTAGTTGCTGTCGACATGATATTCTGTGGAGGCACGCGCCAGCCAGCATGCACCCGTTTTTGTTTTATTGGTTTTTTCAAAATGTCAACGGCATAATAATTTTATTTCTTATTTATTTCGATTTTTGATTTCAATTCTTAATCTCTAAGATAATTTAAGCAAAGAACAATTAAAATATATTGTTATTTTTGGTTAAGCTTTTATTACTGTACCATATCAAGCCCAAAACTGCCAATGTCCTTTAACCACTGAATAAAATATGTATAGGGGCCTACCCTTCATACTCGAAATATTTTAAGAGGCACATCTATAGGCGGCAAAAGTGCCATACAAACGAAAAAAAAAATGATCTGAGTATTTTATAAATATGTATATATAATAAATAAAATTATTTTAAATTAATTATTTAACACATCAAAATACTATTTTCGACATCCATTACGCTTGTTTCTAATATTAATGGTAAGGTACGTAAAAACTAGCGTAATGGATGTTGAAAATAATATTTTTTATGTGTGTCAAATAATTTTAAATTAATTTATTTAAAAAAAATATAGGTATGCTCAGATATTTTTTTTTTTCGTTTGTATGGCATCTTTACCACCTATAGATGTGCCTCCTAAAATATTTCGAGTATGAAGGGTAGGACCCTATATAGGTACAACTATCTTTGTCATTTGTATGACAATGAATAGAGATGACAATTGATAAAAGGGTTGTTTAATATAATCATCGTTTTTAAGTAAGGGGGTTAATGTATAGTACCATGGAAATCGTAATACAAACCTACTACGATATACATTTACAACATGAACAGCAATTGTCCTATAGACAGTAATTTGTTAAAATTATGGATAAGAAATATGTTTAATCAAGAGGATGCCGCAGGGTAGCATCTTAGTGCCTATCTTGTTTTTACTAAAATTAACTAAGTTATTTTATTAAGTTAGTTCATTACAGTCCTTAAAATCTTAAAAGCTTGATTTTCACAATTTTTCAAATCTTAGTACGTCAATAGTCCGGTTGGCAACCACCACACTTTGATTTCGTTTCATTTCAAGTCGTTTTCTCGTAGACTCTTCAGATCATAGAAACAAGGCAGATGTGCCAAGGCGCTATTGAGCTTGACGTTTTGTTTTCATGACATGCTGCCGACAAACTTAACGTGATTCATGATTTATATACAGTGTTTTAGTTTAGTGTGAATAACGAGTCACGAATAACAGTGTTAGATAGAGGGTATGCGGCATTTTTAATGAGTAGGAGATCTCTATATTTATAAAGAAGCGAGAGCGAAGGAAAACTACAAATAGTTGTGACGCACGCAGTTTCAAAGTGGCGACAGCGGTTCTCGTATTAATTTGCTACGATAAATTTCATTGTTTTTATAACCTGAGGACGTAGCTCTAGCAGTGATCGTCTTGTGGCTGATATAATGATGATCTTTGTTTAATTCCTTCATCTATCTTCTTTTAAATGACGAATCATATTCTTCTCGATAAGAATACGGTTTTGTTCCTATGCAATCAATATACAAGGCATAGCTGTGTCGCATGCTGCCCAGTTGGGCCAGCTTAATAGTCAGAAGAATTTCTTAAGTCTCGAGAAGGATTTCAGGTTATTTAAACAGGAAGATTTTCTTGTTTCATGCTTTTTAGTTCGATTTGTGTATTAAGAGACCATGGTAAAGCCATCACACTCATTTAATGGATAGACCATTAACTCTCCTCTTGTGGTTTTACATAGTTGTAAGTTTCGGAAACAATTTATTATAATAAAACGATGTCTTACATATTTTCAAATTACAAAAAAAACTACCATTTATATACCTAATGATTTTTTCACAGAGCGGAATAAAAATAATGTTTTATAATTTTTCAAATATTTATTTTACATTTTATATAGCATTTTTTTTCATATCCATAATTTCTTTACATACTAAGTTAACAACAGTGCAGTTAGTTTGATCCTCAATAGTGGTGGTGATGGTGAGGTACAATGTGTTCTACATGCACTTTGTAGTCGCTCTTGGTGTCGTGACCATCGCGGTGCTCGTGCTGTTCCTTGTGGTCACCAGTGTGCTTGTCATCCACCTTGTACTCGAACTCGTACTTGGGATAGGTCTGGAAGAAATGGTCATTGATCAGTCTTAAATAATAACAAAAGATATAAGTGCTAAAGTTACTTTGTCTGTCTCCTACGTTCTAAACTGCTACACCGATATTGTTGAAATTTAATTCGGAGATATAGCTTGATGTTTTATGTGTTAATATGCAAATGCTCATGGGAATTATTAAAACTATCCGTCACATACATCGAGACTCCTCCGCGCCTCCCTGAGGCGCGGAGGAGTCTCGATGTATGTGACCCATTCATGGATAGTTTTTATATATAATATATATATATAATAATATATATATAATAATAGTTTATATTCAGTCTCGATGTTACGTGCACGTTAAAAAGTTGGTCCCAGTTATCATACGCATATTCATGACAGTGGTTACGGGTAACCAGAAATCCGATAGTCTGATAATTGATCTAACTTTCGATTACCGGTATTACCCAACAATTGGGTTGTGCCATGTAAAATATTGATACTAAACCGCATTTAGTTAGACTAAAAGTCAACTCCAACATAGTTTGGGAAAAGGCTAGGCGAATGATGTTACTAACATAGTAGTCCACGTGGTGATGTCCGTGCTCGTCCTTGACTTCCACGGTGTGGTGGTGACCGTCGTGCTTGTGGATGTACTGAGAGGAGTAAGCGTGTTCCGAAAACACTGCTGACACAGCCACCAGCGCAAAGATGCAAATGACCTGTAACATAATAACAAAAATAGGATAGATTGAAACACAATACCTAATGATTTATTTTATGTATTTATTATATTATAGTTTGATGAGTCTGTTAATGAGGTCAATCATTTTACAAGCTTTTATTTAACTTGCCCTGTTTTGAAAAAATGATTTTCAACATAAAACTTATTTTTACTGAATTTGGAAAGGAGTTTGCAGACAAAGTCGTAAAATCATCTAACAGCTGCCGCCGGCCGGAATTAATCTCCGACCGTTTAAAATGCGTTGGTACTAGATCAAAAAATTAATATGGTATTTCCAGAATTATGCCACTGAATAAATTACCCAAGAAAAAAGTGGTTGCAGGTAATCATTATTGATTTAATCCTGTATAGCCATTATATGAGAAAAAAAGGAAATAATTAGCTGCCTTTTTTTTGTTAACAAGCCCTTTTTAGAAAATTCTTACCTTGAAGTACATTTTTGGTTGTAGGTTGGGAACTGGGTTATGGTGCTGATGGTGCTAAGCTCACTAATGAACTGATACATACTCAGAAAAAAACGTTGCTTTTATATAAAAAACAAAACAATCAAGGTAACACTGATTTCACTTTATAATGGCACTAAAAAATATTTACGATATAAAATTGTACTTTTACGTTACCTACACTAATTGCTCAAGAGACAGCGGAAATGCATAATAACATAATTGTGTCAAACTGTACCTAATTATGTAAACATTAAAAAGTACATTTTTAATGTAACATTATCGAGTAAAAATCTGAAAAGTCATAGAGCATAAGATTGTTCTCTAATAGAGCTTGTAAGCGGACTATAAAAATTGCATCTTGCTGGAAACTTTGCTGAGAACTAAAGATGAGCAATATTTACGGCGATACTCTTGCTGCAATTTTGCTATGCAAGATATTGCAGAGTAAATTCTAGCAAGGTAGCAACAACTGTATCGCTGAACAATTGAGTTCGTACAAGTGAAGGAATTTGTGGCTGAACTGAGCTAGTGAGATATAATACTGGCTCATTCACGAGTGCCACAATCTTGCAGTATAGCTCGGCGATATTGCAATAAAATTAAATGATGGTAGATCAGAACAGATGCTGCAATAACGAAACCGGCCTCGCTGTCCACTATTATATCTCACTAGCTCAGTTCAGCCACAAATTCCTACACTTGTACGAACTCAATTGTTCAGCGATAAAGAATTGGTATTTGATCTATTATATATAATAGATCAAATAACAATTCAAGCTAATAGTTTGAATGCTTCAGAAGATTCCTATACCTAGACATCTAGGAGAGGTAGGGCACAACGGGATATCTCACTCAAATTTGAAACAGTCTGACTGTAGAAGTACCTCCAGCTACAGAATACCACAGCCAAATAACGCTCCTCCTCGGTAGTGTTCTGTACTTATGTTGAGAGGTCGCCAGAGCTCTTAAAGATGCGCTGTGTTGACAGTGAGCACAGTTGGCAGAGTGAATCCTCATTTTTAAGGGTCGGCAAAGCGTATGTGATACTCGGTGTTGCAAGCGTTGAACTTAAGCATAAATTGAAGCATAGAACTGACTAATGGTCTCTAATGGCATAAGATAATAAAGGGTTTATATAAAAATATGTCTTGTAATTTCTCTTTATACCGGTTATCAAATAATTATGTTCACGGATTCCACGTCTATGGCATATTGTTAACGTGGTTCTAGGACGATGGAATTTTTGTAAATCTTTACCAGAGTATGTTATAGAAAACTATTGAATCTTCTAATATTTAATTTAATGTATCTATTAATATTTTGTATTTTGATATGTGAAATAATGTGTTTCACACAATATCCTTATGCTTTCTTTACTATTGGATCTTTGACTTCCAGAATTATACCTTGGTAATGAATGAAGGTGCGAAGAACAGATTTCAGTAATATCAAGTTACAGTGAAAACTAGGCCAAGTGACATAATATCTGGACTGTATTCCCTGAAGGGTTAGGCAGAGGTGTATAGTACACCCATATTTCGCCAGTTATGTTTATGTCCCATGTAATAGAGGGCGAGCCTATTGCCATTAATCGGGCACAAATCCAGACTCCGGGCTGCTACTGAAAATGTTCTAATGGAAAAACCCAATAACAAAGTGATGGCTAAAAAAATACCCAGAGTCGACACAAACTTCTTATGTGCGGTCTGAGTAGGCTTATTTTGTACATTTTTTTTTCATTTATTCGAAAAACCGTGGGATTTTGTTTCTACAAATCCTTAGGTAGGTACTAATATATGATATTTTCAATGTGAGAGCAATTGTTCCACAATTGTGTCAGAATGGTCTCTTAACAACATATAAGCTTAAATACAGACTAAACTTTGCCCGCGACTCCATCCGCGCGGACTACAATAAAATGACCAGTTTAAATTACCTTCGTAGTGTAGGGTGGCTAGAACTACCAAGAGGTCAAGCTGTAACTTCTATACCCCATGGATTTCAAGGTTTGCACTTTGGTACCATCAAATGTATAATAAAGCTAACCCGTTGGTAAACATTTCATTGCTGTCGATTCTGGGTTTTCAGTTTATGGATTTTGCGACTACTAGATCAACGGGGCCAAGTAAATTGCGTATAATTGTTGTTTATTGTTTTCCTGAAATTTCGAGCACTTTACAGCGTTTATGATCGCAGGATGACTCTATGACAGGAGTTATCCTGCGACCACGAATGCTGCACCGTTAAAACTTGTTTTATTAAAATTAAAATGTGTAGTGATCGCGAAAACTTGAGACAAGAGGCCAAGTAAATTATAAAAATATATTTTTTTACAAGCTTTTATTTAGTTTTACCTATCGCGGTGTCTGTGGGTAATCAAATATTACAAGTTAAATTTTACTTGAATAAAAAGTAGAAGCATGTATTCAACAATTAAGTGGCACGCTTTAAAGTTGCACTATTATGGTCCGTTCACACGGTATGAATAATTCACGCAGTAGGCATGTTTTACGTTTTTATGTGTAGAGACGTTACGTCATATTAATAATTATTGATAAATTGATACCTTTTAGTAAATTGGTACATATGCCAAAAATCTGCTGATCAAATATATATAGAGGCATACTTAAATTATGTGGTTACATAATTATAATACGATAATGTAAGATAGTCCATTTATTATTATTTTTTTGACTAGGAAAGGGTAAAAGGTAAAATAAAAGGTTTTATTAAAACCAACATCAAAATACTACTCAAAATACATACAAAAAACTATGAAACAAGTAATCCGGCCTTATGATATGGTTTCAGAAACATAATCTTCTTCGTTGTGTGATGATTGGAATTATTAATCAGAATAAATTAAAATACCTTAGACCACAACTCAGCCACATCGACAGCATTGACTTAACATGGCAGTGGCTTCGCAAAGGTCCGTCATAGAGCAGGTCGCACAAAGAGCATCAGGTTAAGAGGTGAGGCATCGTTTGTAATTATTATCATTATCGGAGTATCCCCACTATACTTGTATTTTATACATACCTATTTGGAATCTATTACAATGTGGTATTTAAAAATAAAGTTGAGCAAAGCCAAGGAAAATATAAGCCATGTTTGCATTTTACTCACTTGTTTTTTTACGGGATTGCCTGACTAGTTTCATAAACACGAATGTCATACGAACGTCTCACGAAAGTGATTATATCGTCAGTATTAGATAGAGCACTTTTTATTATTCATCGTATGTTAAGATAGGAGCAGTAAGAAGATAAGACGTTATATTTAATTTATAAGCAAAGATTTATTTAAACATAAAAATAACAAACAAAATATATTTAAAAAAATAACACTTGGTAGCTCAGTCATGGTGATGATGATGATATTTCTTAGGCACGACGTGGTGGGTGCTGTGCTTTACATCCGCGTGGAAACTGAAAGGAAAAAATAACAAATGTTAATAAGCTATGAACTAGATGAACCCACAATTAAATTGACAGCCAATTTCACTACCTCTGAATAAGTTCACACAATTTCTGTTCCATATTTGAATAGTGCCAATCCGGAATAGTAGTAGAGCTCTTTGTGAAAGAATTCCTCTATCACTACTACCATACCCATTTCTGCTGCTAAGCAGCATTGCTGTGTTCCAGTTTGAAGGATGAAGATTATGGGTTCCGGTGTAATTACAGGCACATGAGAACCAACAACCAACCTTTTCAACCTTGTCTTTAGGGTGGACAACGCATCTGCGATGCCTCTGGTATTATACATGTAAATTGGCGACGTTGACCACTTACCATCACGTAGACCGCCTGCTTATTTTCCAGTAAAAAAGTCAGTGAAATTGACCCTTGGTTTAGTTATAGGAAGCTTACCCGGAATGTTTGTCGGCATGGTAGTGAACGTGTCTGATGGAGCCGTCAGGTTCATGCAGCGAGTACTCTCCCTTGACGCTGTCACCGTCGCGGTGCTCGTGCTGTTCCTTGTGGTCACCGGTGTGAGGGTCCTTCACCTCGTACTTGAACTCGTACTTGGGATGAGTCTGGGGATAAACGTCACGATTAGCATAATATGTGAACTCGCACCCCTGGGGGAGCCAGAGATTATAAGGTCATATTGTAATATGTATTGAAAAACTCAGGACTTAAAGTCCTAATTTAAATGATAATAGGTATGTTGTGCTAGAGTGGTGCTGTTATAAAGGGCCCCATACACTAACAGTTCGCCTACAGTCAGACTGCAGGCGACCTATGGGGCCTTTAATGAGTGATGACCAATAATCCCTTCAGCCTGCGTTTTTCCCGGGCAGAGGGTGTATCCAGACGATAAAAAAAAACTAGTTTGTGGGTGTAACTAACATAGTAGTCGACGTGGTGATGACCGTGCTCATCCTTTATTTCTACGGTGTGGTGATGACCGTCGTGTTTGTGGATGTGCTGTGACGAGTGACCGTGTTCCGCTAACACTGCTGCTAGTCCACACATTAACACCAACACCTGTAATAGTTATAAAATCACTTATAAATTGTACTACATTCACTAAGTGCACTTATGTGAAAAACATGTAGTGGATCGTTATCATGTATGGACATAACTGGCAGATGATTTTATTTTTATAGAAATAAATAAGAAAAGAGATGGCCAAAATATTTTTGGAAACTATAGAAAAAAAACTTAGCTAAATAGCTGTGCTGCACTATTATTGCGAAATGCTGCAGTTTTGCAAAATAAAAAATAGGTAAGTACCTTAGAAATCATTTTGATTTTATTTTGTTGTGTGTAGGTATGTAAGATAGAAGGTATTTTAGTAAACTGATACATAGTTTAAAAAAATCAAGTCTTTTATAGTGAAAAGAAAAGATACCAAGGTAATAACGATTTCACTTAAAATTTTTGGCAGTTAAAACGTTTGCGACAGTCCGATATGCATTATTTGAAATAATGTGGCAAAAATGTTTACATGCATTTACATTTTTGTACTTGCATTCATAATTATGTAAATGACATAGGATTTTATTACGGATTAAAATAATTGGGGTACTATATTTAAAACAAATTGTTTAGACTGATGAAATAGAAAATAAAATACAGAACTTTACTAGCCTATAGGAACTATGGAACGATATTCTTTATAGGTTAATTTCCACACAATATTAACATTATATTGTGTGTCAATAAATATTATTATGTTTAACAGCTAAAGTCGGTAGTAGCCTGGATATCGGTATTGCAGGATATCGGTATTGCCCAGTAATTGGCATGTGGTTGTGGAGGCCAGATAGCAGCCTCTTCATAATTAAATGCATCTAATCAGACTGAAACCGACTTTGGGAGTCCTGTTCCTGTTCAAAAGGCAAATCACCGATAACAGATGATGATAACTAATTTAAATAAAATTCCAGGTGACAAGTAAGACCATGGAATCAGTGCCAGAAAGAGGGTGAGTATCATAGTCATCTTTTAGATTATGGTTGATAGAGATGTACCTATGGAATAAAAAGTCATGCTACGCTGACCCCAATTCAATTGGGATAAAGATAGAAGGATGATCATACAGTACGATCACTACATCCATTTCAAACTCTGTAAAGCAAAGGGATCATATTTAAATATATAAATCTGTACCCCGATCATGAGTTTTTTTATGTATAGTTTCGTTAATGTAAGCATACTTTGAATTGAAAATATACGTTCGCTATGCAATCCTACTAATATTATAAATGTGAAAGTTTGTGCGTGTGTGTGTGTTTATGTTTCTTACTTCTTCACGCTGAAACGGCTTTACGGATTTGGATGAAATTTGGCACACAGATTATAGTCTGGAATAACACATAGGCTACCTTTTATCACGAAAAACGCGGGCGAAGCCGCGGGCGGAAGCTAGTATTATATAAATATATATATATATATACAGGTTGTCCCAGAAATCAACGTCAAGCCGAAATCGAGCATTAGGCCAAGTCGTAACAGTTATCAGAAAAATATGAAAAAAAATCTTGGTCATGTACTTTTCAAATTATATATGTATTCAAAAATAAATCTTAAAAACTGACACCCTGTGATGATCTTTCAAGTCCTGTGACTGCAAATATTAACTTTTCGTCATTTTTTTTTGATATATATATATTATATTATATAAATATAATTTGCACAATTTGCACATTTTAAAAAATACAGAGAAATTAATTAAGTATTTAATTTATATAAACATTGTGTAACAAACGTATATTTTCAATTCAAAATATGCTTACGTTAACGATACCATACGTTGGTTTCCTGATAATTATAATTATTGTTCTGAAAAATTACAGATGTTGATTTAGTCATTTTGTCTATTAAAGGGTCGACACATATCAAAACGATCCGACATCATAATGCAAAAACTTCAAACTAGCGACACCAGTCTTGAGCACAAACGTCACACGCATTATCTGATTTTTGGTCTCTTTGCCGGAATGAAGAAGACGGGGGGCGCCGAGGCTGCACGCGATTGGCTCGTCAGTTAATGCTCGTCGTCTAATTGGACTGTGCTCTATTACGGTTTGTCAACTGTCTATTGTCTATTGGGCCAAAAATGCACATTCGTGATTTTGCTCATGATTCACGCCACTACCTATACCTATTGCTAAAACATACCTTTCGGATGACGTGCTTTAGGGTTTGAAGCAACAAGCATGATCGCTGTGTGTAAAAGCTAGAATATTTTTTTTTTTGGTAGGTATTATGTTGCATTATTCTTCTTAAGGCCGATTTACCATCGTCAGATCTTTATCTAAGGATTAATTTTAAATTTTTAGCAGATTTTCTACAAAATCTGTCAAACCTCAACTTTATTCCTTGGAGAAATGTTATCTGACGATGGTGAAATTGGCCCTTAGTACAATACTTTATTCTTCTTAGGGCCAATTTCACCATCGTAGATAACTTTTTCCGAGATTAATTTAAATTTTTTGACAGATTTTATGTCAAAACTTTATTCCTCGAATAAAAGTTATCTAACAACCATGGTGAAATCGGCCCTTAGTATCTGTTTTTGTTTTGAAATTCAGCCTCCAAACCATAGTGGATATTGGCCTGCTCTGATGCTCTAAATGTACCTACCTATTTGTGGAAAAAATATCGCTTATCAGAGGGCCTGTGCTTTTCAGTTACCGGGTAATATAATAGTGGCTGTGAGATATATAGGGTCCTACCCTTCATACTCGAAATATGTATTTTAAGAGGCACATCTATAATTTTATTTTATTATAGTAATCATATTCTATTAAAAATTTACCTTTTATAATATCGTTACCTATTTTGGGTTATTTCGATTCTGCTGTTTACAAACTAAACTAAAGCTTAACTATGTTACTGTCTAACAAAAAACATGAGGAAGGGATAGAAAAAAAATTCACGACAATGATAAGGGCTAAATAATATTTTCTGTGTCTTTTTTGATATTTATAAGAAACATAAATCAGCCAGATTAGCTTATAATTTCCAGAAACAATTAAAAATCAATTGTGTCTGGAAATGATGGCCACTGGCTCTCTCCGCCTCCGTGATTAAAATTGGTTTGATGTAATGAATTAGCACTATTGAAAACCATTGCAACTCTTTAGGTAGGTACATAACATTATAGCATACAATGCTGATAAATAGGGAAATAAAATATTTAATTAATAAAAAAAATATTTATTAACACATAAAAACAACAATATAAAATGATAATAACAGGAAATAGTAAGAGTTAACAACAATGTATAGCTACGTGGTACTCGTAAACAGTACTGTGGTATAGCTTAGTGATGATGATGATGAGGCACGATGTGGTGTGTGCTGTGCTTCACATCCGCGTGGAAACTGCGAACAGGATAAAACATGTTTTAAATATAGAGATAAGACGCCGAACAAAATAATAGTAATAAAGTAGGTAGGAACTACGGTTGCTACCCATACTTTATAGGGATTTGTACTTTATTTCACGTAGGCGTACTTTATAATCTACCTCATAAAGTACGCTCAAAATCGTCTTTGTACCTGACACCATCATTTTATTCTCATCTCCGATTTGGAACAACTACGAGCATGTAATTAAAAAAAAAATGTGTAAACATAATAAATAAAAGTACTCTCTTTTTATACTCGTACTTACATCGTACTTTATTTTTGCTATCCCAATACACAAATGTACTTATAATGTTAAAAAAAAGTTGGCAGCCCTAGTAGGAACTGACAATGAAAAAAATGCAGTAGACCAACTTTTAGGATGTACTACAACCATGAATTCTTCAACTGCTATTTCGGTGTAGACACATGAGGGTTTTAAACTTTACCAATGAGTTAAGGGTGAATTGCAATAACCTTCCCTTGTAAAGTATTGCTGCAGTTCTTATAGACCTAAAAATAATCGTATAGCATCAGGCGAGCCACCTCCTAGATTCATTGATGTGAAGTATACTCACCCAGAGTGTTTGTCAGCATGGTAGTGGACATCCCTGTGAGAACCATCAGGGTCTTGCAGCGAGTAGTGTCCCTTGACACTGTCGTCGTGACGATGTTCGTGCTGCTCCTTGTGGTCACCGGTGTGCGGGTTCTTCACCTTGTACTCGAACTCGTACTTCGGATGCGTCTGGAAGTAGTTATCATAATTAGTAGTTGCCTACTTAGTTTTAGACAACGAACATAGTAATAAAATATCTAACATCACGCCTCTACATCCCAAAGGACTAAGCAGATATTTGAACTTCAAAGTACTTACAAACATGCTAATAATTATAGTGCGAAAGATCGTAGTTACGATTGTTAGTCTGTTGACAGCTTCTGCGATTAATGATAGTAGCAAGTAATATGCATCAACATAATACTTCTTTGATGAACGTTAGTGCAAGAATAGCAGTGCTTATGGTCGCAACAACATCTTTGCCATAAAATGACTCTGGATTTGTCAGTAACTGAGAATTTTCTTATGGAAAAATGATGAAAAATCCAATCACACTTTGCCCGACCCTAGATTTAACTCAAGACCTTACGCTTAGCAGCCGCAATTGCGATCATAAGACCAACGAGGTAACGAACAAAGTTTAGTAAATGAGTACAACCCGCAAGAGTTCATTTGAGAGTCGAGCGGAATGCGCGTCATCCGAGCGAAGTCCCATGTTAACTATTGCGGGTTGTGTGTATGTAACTAACGTAGTAGTCGAAGTGGTGATGTCCATGCTCATCTTTTATTTCCACTTTCTCGTGGTGATGGTCGTGTTTGTGGATATACTGCGATGAGTGGCCTTCCTCTGCTAACACCGTCGCTACAACGCACACAGCTAACACACACATGACCTGCAATCAAATTCAGAAGAGAATTTTAAAAACTGCGCTAATTTAAGTACCGATGACAGAAAAAGTTTAAAATAGATATTATTTCATTTCAAAAAATTTTTTGAAGATGGCAGAGACAGAACGATGTATTAAATAATTATATTTAGTGAACCGCAATTTGACATTAGACTTTTTTTCAAAATTTAAGTTAAAAATACCTTGAAAATCATTGTTCTTATTGTTTTACCGTGCAAATTCTATTAAGCTGATTAGTGAACTGATACATTGGAAACACAACCTGGGCTTTTATAGTTAAAACTAAAGACAATTTATGTAATATTGATTTCATTCAAAACGTTTGGCAGTTATAACAGTTTTACAACATTTTTATTACCATTTCGAAAATGTATTAATTTGCGTGCGCAATTAAAAGTACTTACTTCGCGTTCACATAGGTACTCGTAGTAACGGTCATTTAGATTCGATGCTATTGTTAAATATCAAATATTTATTTACTTTATTTATTCACGAGATCGGGGCCTATTTGATGTAACTACTCTGCAAGTCTGCACTCCAATTTCATAACACACATTTTGCAGACTGAAAATTGAAATTTGGAACACTTTCGCTCCACACTCTGCAATGTTTGAAAAGTGAAGAGTAGATTGCAGAGTGGTTACATCAAATAGGCCATGCCAAGTCTAAGAATAAGCATGTATTATATTTACGAAATATTAGCTTACTAGTAGGGAACTGCTTCTAAAAAAGTGATAAATTCTATATATTTCCTATTTTATTGTATTTGCTGCTGAAATTATTCTACAATTTTAAGATTCAAGTGCTAAACATTTTTTTCAATATAATCATTTAAAAGCATGAAATAACTATTATGTAATCAGATTTAATATGTAATATCCTAAATATTAAAAGGTTGTTTGGTTTAATTTAATATCAGGTATAAAACTGCTCTTAAACAAAACTGCTTATGCCTAGTCCAGGTAACATTTTTCGCTTTTGACTGATGGTTATTTAGAGTAAGTTGTTATTTTTTTATACAAAGTGTTTTATCTTTATCTCGAGATGAAGATACTCCTATCATGATCTTGAGTCGCAAGCACGACTGCTGAGCGTGGGGTTCGATTCTCGAGGCAGGCAAAGTGTAATTGGATTTACCATTAGGAAATTTTCAGTAGCAGCCCGGAGTCTGGATTTATGCCCGGTTGATGGCAATAGGCTCGCCCCCTACTACATGGGATTTAACCTCAGATCATAGAAACAAGGGAGATGTGCCAAGGCGCTATCGAGCTTGATGCCTGATTTTGAGCAAATTGCTCATGCTAAAAACGTACGCGCTGGCGACGAACCGAACACGATCGATGGTATAAATACAGTGTTTTAGTTTAGTGCTAGTGTTGAGTGACAATTAACAGTGTTAGATTGAGGTTGTGCGGAATGTTTAATGCGTGGGAGATCTTTTTATTCACAAGGAGCGCTTAATTATGCGCGTAATTGTGTCGAAAAATGTACTAAAAGTGGCATCAGTTGTTCCCGTACTAATTTGCTATGATGGCAAATCTCCTTGTTTCTATGATCTGAGGATTTAACCATAACTGGCGAAACGTGTGTGTACTACCTCTGCTTAACCCTTCGCGGAATAGAAGCGTAATTATGATGTTCAGTATGTATTTTTCTCTAGATCAATAATTACTTTTACGATATTTTGTACCACTTTTTGCCGTGAGAATATAAGTAATCATCGTCAATAAAGGCGTAGTTAATTAAATACCGTTTTTTCAAGCTGGTCAAAAACTACTAAACAAAGGTAATAAAATATATGGGACCACCGAGCAAGATTCATTTACCATTATAAATGAAAAAGAATTATGTAAATCAGCTCATAAATCACAGTTAAATCGGTGTACTTATACATATTAAAATAAAATAATAATTAAAAAAAACAAAAACAATGCGTAAACTCAACCTTTTTTTGAAGTCGGTTAAAAATAATTAGTAACTCCTAATTAATATGATGCTAAAATTCATTCTCAACGGAGATA
Organism: Thalpophila matura; assembly: GCA_948465475.1. Classification (NCBI taxonomy): domain Eukaryota; kingdom Metazoa; phylum Arthropoda; class Insecta; order Lepidoptera; family Noctuidae; genus Thalpophila; species Thalpophila matura. The sequence goes on from OX419181.1 coordinate 12,851,451, forward strand.
AAAAACTACTACTTTTTTCAATGATGATAATTTGAGAATGAACCATATGCTATTATTTATAATTATTTGCTCACTTTTCCTTAGGAGTGACGAGTGACTAACGAAAGACTGATGTTCTATGTATAATTAAATTATAATTAGTAAAATTATTGGATCGAAAAAGTGATAGCAACAAGAATAATATTCATATATTGCGTGATTCCCCCATTCAAAGTTTTCGTTGCGGCGTTAACCCTCCAGATGCTGCTACAACAAGAAGTTTTACCTAACTTGTGTTAAGTAAAAAATCAGCTGTTCCAAACATTTATGTTCACATAACTCAAGAAAATGTATGGAACAGCTGATTTTTTTTTCGCGATTTCAGGTTTGGTCCCATAGTAAAAGTTGTTCATAATGATGAGTACAATGACCCCTTAAAATATTTCCACTGTCTAACCTGCCACCCTGTATAATTGGTATAATTATTATTGGATCAAAAAAGTGATAGCAACAAGAATAATATTCAATCCGCCATCAAAAGTTTTCGTTGCGGCGTTAACCCTCCAGATGCCGCTACAACAGTAGTTTCACCTAACTTGCCAACAGATGTCACTATGCCGTGACGTCATATTTCTGAATCGCGGTGTTAAGAGTCTCCACCGTTGAATGACCCTCTCGCCGTACTGTAATGAAATCATACTTACCTGGCATAGGGGACACCGTGATCATGAAGGCGGTTCCCCCAGGGCGAGGCCTTCCCATTGCACTGCGGTTGGGTTGACCCCTGCGATTATCCCTAATGTGGATAACTCGGATGCGTAATTTTTGATAGTGGGGACTGCGTACGCGCCGTCCCCTCAGAATTCTTTGAAAAGTATGTTGAGTTGCAACAGAGTTACCACGTCAAATTCATGTTAAATTATTATGCATAACATTAAATTTATTGTAATTAACTTATTAACAACATGCTAGATGCATGTGCAAATCTTCGCGTACTTTTTAGTTGGTTAAGTTCTCTTATTAATTACCCGACTTCGCCAGAAGGAGGGTTATTTATCTCTCTGATTCTAAGTATTATCCCTTTGTATCAATTTAACCTTTTTATTTATTTCTTAGTTTTTTGTCTTTGTATTATGAAGTTTTTGAAGTCGGTTTTTAAAAACTTTTTCTTTCCATAAAATCTTGCATGACGTGGAAAAATACAGCTTACATTAATTGCCAGACCGAGGTTTAGTGTTCGACGTTACATTGTCCTAGAAGTACATACTATACCTACACAAACTCATGCCATTTTTAGAAAATTGTTTAGAAACATAGGTACTTAAGTCGGTATACTGAAAGTTAATTCCAACTATCTTCTCATCTATCAAATAAATAATAATTATGTTCTACATTTATTTATAATTTACCTGACTGCCATAGAAGGGTAATGTATGTTTTTCGAGTGTATGTATGTTTAAGTGCATGTAAACAGCTTCATGAATTTCAATATATTTATGAGTACCTATCGTTAGATTCGTCTTCATTGTGGAAGTGACATGGGTTATATTATAATATATTTATGTATTACGTCGTCAGGATTTTAGTTGTTTCTAATAATGTATGATGTTTCACTGTCCCATCAATTAAAATCCTTTTAATTACTGCTCTGTTCAGAGCTACTTTACAATAATAGTTACCTATAAGTACTTAGAGCTTTTAATCTTTTCATTAATTGTGATGTGATACTTATTGCTTTCTTATACTAGCTAGAGTATCCTGTTGATGCAGATATATTATGTACATAATTATACGGAACACGAGTTTAAATGATAGAAGCATATTCATTCATAACAGTATTTTTTTAAGACACTTCTTTAAAACCTTATTCGAAATCGTAAGTACTATAAGTCTGGATCTGTAACACCGAAACCGTTTAAAATTTTTCGCGGAAATCTAAGTTATTTAATCTTCTCGCACTTTAAGCCATTTGCGATTCATGATTTTACAAATAATTGCAGAAAAGGAAAATATGGCTGTGCTATTAAATCTAGGCTTTTTTTATAACGATTACAACAAGTATCTGTAAGATAATAAAACTGGTCCACTAGACCAGTTTTATTGACTTACAGATACTTGGACCAGGTCCAGACGGTAATGTATGATTGTTAAAGTATGAGTTCGTACCCGACGACGCGACGTGTCGTCGCGACACTACTGTACCCCTATCATGAGTTTTTTTGACGTATAGTTTCGCTAACGTAAGCATAATTATTTTGAATTGAAAATACACGTTTGTTACACAATATTTATATAAATTAAATACTTAATTAATTTCTCTGTATTTTTTAAAATGTGCGAATTGTATAAAATTTTATCAAAATGTTCCAGGACTGTTGTATTTTAAATTCAAAATATGCTTACGTTAACGAAACTATACGTCAAAAAAACTCATGATAGGGGTACTGGTCTCTATGTATTTCTATGATATACCTTCCGAAGCTAGCGACACGTCGTATGCCGCTACGCTAGCGGCAGACGACACTGCGGTCCGACCTCAAATCAGTAGCAGTGGGTGGACAGTTGGACAATTTCATACATTGAGACTTGTCCAGTTATTCTTGAAATGTGATGTGTTTGCCGTCTACTGCTGTCATCCGCAGTTGGATTCGGAATCATGACTAGCGCTGCGACAGTTATGTCAGCGACAACACGTTATCTGCTGCGGCGACACGTCGTCGGATAGGTACTTACGAAGTACGAACTCGAACCTTTAGTTTTAACCTTTCTTAGGCAACAATTCCAGATGCAATAAAAATACAATGATTGTGTCTATATGACGGGTTAAGGGTGAAATAAAGAATACCAATAAAAGTAATTTTAGTAAAAACACTATAATTGCATAACAGGAAGTATAAAAAAACAAGTATTTAAAGATCACAGTAGGAGAATTAGCTAAACGAACAAACATTTTCAGTCTAATAATGGTGATGATGTTCATGCTTTTCCGGGACGATATGGTGAGTGCTGTGCTTCACCTCCGCGTGGAAACTGGTGAGGAATAAAAAATAAATAAAAAGACAACACAACCATTGATTTTGGAGGATAACGGAAACGCAACTGCGCCTGAAAACCCAAGTTGCATAATAGTATAAATATAATACTTCTATACTAATATCATAAAGAGGTAAAGTTTGTACGTATGAAATAAACTCCACAGCTACAGATCCGATTCTGAAAATTCTTTCACTAATACTCGTAGGAATCTAGATTATCCCTGAGTGCTATAGGCTTATTACCCCGAAAAAATCCCAATGCACTAGGTCACGCAGACGAAGTCGCGGGCAAAGTGCTAATAAGTTATACAATCCTTTGATGATTTAATAAACCAGTCGTTACTGGTTCTAAAAGCAGTAATGTCGGTGATGATCGATGCTCACCCGGTTTTCTTATCAGCATGGTAGTGAACGTGTCTGATAGTGCCGTCAGGTTCATGGAACGAGTAGTGTCCCTTGACGCTGTCGCCGTCGCGGTGCTCGTGATGTTCCTTGTGATCACCGGTGTGAGGGTCTTTCACTTCGTACTTGAACTCGTACTTTGGATGAGCCTGGAGATAAACGTAATGATTAGTGTTTTGTTTTCAAACTTGTTATATTTTTTTTTGAATGACATGTGTTACAATGTGTGACAGATATTGTTAACAATGTTAAGTGAGTGTAGGAGTGTTATTAAATATATTAAAAGAGATTATCAAAAACAACTGACACAGGCGGGGTTAGAACCCGCGACCTCTGCCTCACTGGGGCATCACTCTTACCAACTGAGCTATACAGTGTCATGTCTGAATCAGTTGAAATTGGAAACCTCTTTTTACGCCTTTTATGAGCGTTGGTGATTATTACAGACTCCAACTCAATGCCTCTAACTTTGCAGCTAGAAAGACATCGTTACGATGTCACCACCTGTAGGAGTGTTACTAACATAGTAGTCGACGTGGTGATGATCATGGTGTCCGTGATGGTGGTCGTCCTTTATGTGCACGAGCTGGTGGTGACCATCGTGTTTGGTGAAGTGCTGAGACGAGTGACCGTACTCCGCTGACACCGCAACCACCGCACACGCTGCTAATATGCATACCACCTGGAAATAGTACCTATTAATATTCCATTTACGGGATGCCACACACGTCGAGTGATAGCCTAGTGGTTTAAATGATAGCCTAGTGGTTTAAGTGATAGCCTAGTGGTTTAAGTGATAGCCTAGTGGTTTAACCATGTGCCTCCCACGGCGAATGGTCCGAGTTCAATCCCGAGGCACGCACCGCTGACTTTTCGAAGTCATGTGCGTATTATAAATTAATTATCACTTGCTTTAACGGTGAAGGAAAACATCGTGAGGAAACCGGCATGTCCTAGAACCAAAAATTCGAAGACATGTGACGTCCACCAACCCGCACTGGGCCCGCGTGGTGGACTACGGCCCACTCCCTCTCTTAGAGAGGAGGCCTGTGTCCCAGCAGTGGGAACATTATAGGCCGATTATGCTATGCTTATGCACACGTCAGATAACCCAGTCCGGTTCCTTGATCAGGTTTACCGTACCCGGTTTGAGCCCCGTCCACGCGGCTAGATAGCATTCGGTTTCTACGGTCGGCCCGGCGTACCAACCGGGCATTCTGACCAGACGTCAGGTTTTTTATCCTGATCCGGGCCGAGCCGGGCCCGGTTAACCGGACCGGTTTACTTGACGTGTTTGGCTTCTCTAAAGAGTCTGCGCAAGTGTATGTTAGGTGTCATCATTAGGTCCAAAATGGGACAGGCTGCCACCAACGTTGATAATGAACTAATCATTTCCATGTAGCTTTTTTGATTTAGATTTTTGATATTTCAATTTTAGAATGATTAGCTTGAGCTACATGTTATTAAGTTTGCATCACTGGAGCTCCAAAGAAGAGAAAAATAAAAAGATTCCGTTACACAATTTGTGTGTAGATTAGTTGTAGGCTTTTATAATTGATGATCCACCCCAATTTATGTATTTATAATATAAATTTTTATTATAATAATAATGAAGTATTTTGTAATTATGAATTTAATAATTTCTTAGATTTTTCACTAGAACTCTTCCAAATAGAAATACCTTTGAGCACATATTGTATTTTCACACTGTTCCACACTTGTTAGTAAACTGATACATAAACACGAACAATCGTGTCTTTTATAGAGAAAACAAAAGTTTGTAATCAAGGTAATTTCAATTTATAAGATAGGCCGTAAAAATTTTAGTGTGCACTTGTAATAATTTCGTAAAGCGTTATCTACTGTTGAACAATGCCGCACTGCTACTAATTGGCTTTCTGACAGTTAAATTATGCAAATTCTATTTTTGTTACAGTATTATTTGTGGACAACGGTTGCTGTTACACATGATTTGATGCAATAAGGATCGTCCTCTCAATGTAAAAGCTGTTTGTTTTGTTAAAAAACGATATACAATGTATTTTTAAAATCATTGTCATGCAAGACAAACACAGCAAATTAAATGTGACTCGTGGTCACCCAGTGGTCAAAATTCGAACGTAATTCATTGAAATTTTAGCTTTCTGTACTCCTTTTCCGTATAAACTTTAACTATGCCAAATTTCATCCTCCGCGTGTGCAATTTAATTGGTTAAAAAGGGGTACAAACTTTTCTCTTCGCATATTAGTAGGTATGTAGATTTAGTTAAGTGAATGCATTTTATTTTTAAAACTATTCCTCCAAACCCTTCTGGGAACACAGGCGTGATGATATGTGTGTACTATGCATCTGATAGGTAATATGCATATATTATGATGATCAGCAAATATTGTTTCAATATCTCAAAGCTTTTGAGATACGTACGCAGTAGTACGAAAATAACTAAGGACCTTTCCTGGCATAAAATAATTATAGTAGAAATAATGCAGCTACCATTATTTTCACCCCCACACTCGTGACGTAAGACAATTATCAGTGATCATTTAGTTTTTCGCAGAGGGGCTCGTGGCTAAATGACAGCCGCGCTGATCGATCGATATGCGAGGTTAAGCTGCGCTTGCCGTGGTCAGTCCTTGGATGGGTGACCGTTCTTAACACATCGAGACCCCTCCGTGCCTCGGAGAGCACGTTAAGCAGTCGGTGCCGGTTGTCATAGGAATATCTTAGTCATTACGGGTAGTCAGGAACGCAAAAGTCTGACAACTGGTCTAACATTCGAATTCATTCCCAACCAATTTCAACATTCCCCAATAATTGGGTTGTGGAGGTCAGATGGCAGTCGCTCCATGTAAAATATTGATATTCAGCCGCAACCAGTTAGACTGGAAGCCGACCCCAATCATGTTTGGGAAAAGGCTAGGCGGATGATTTAGTTTTTCGCAGTGGTGTGGTGTATTTCTATGATTCGCCCATTAGTTGGTCGAAGATCTTGTTTGTCAGTGACAACCACACTCAAGGATCAACAGGTGTGACGAAATCAAAGATAAATACTGTTTTCGATAAAAACAAATTCCCAGATAATTGTTATTATAATATAGGTAACAATTAAACAATTTCGGGAATAATGTAATTAAATAAGCAAAGTGCGATTTCTTAACCGACTATATTAATTTCTTATTTATACAATATTCATTTCTTATTTCTACACAACAATTCAGACAGTCGAATCTAGATAATTAAATAACAATACAATTGATAATTCCAGAATTAGTGATGATGATGATGATGTTCAGGAACAATGTGTTTAGCGTGACCCTCAAATTTCACGTCAGCGTTGAATCTGTAGACAAGGTCAACAGTCATTATTAAGTCTCATTACATTAAATGTTAGACTACGAATTATAATGCACTCACCCAGTTTTCTTGTCAGCGTGGTATTTGACTATCCTGACGGTGCCGTCGGGCTCGTGCAGGCTGTAGAAGCCCTTCACTACATCGCCGTCGCGTGATTCGTGCTGCGATTTCTTGTCACCAGTGTGCGGGTCCACTACTTTGTACGCGAACTCGTACTTAGGATGAGACTGCAAAATATTTCACGGTCAATCATTAAAAGTTCGATCAATCAATAAATGAAGTCGGTTAAAAAAAGCAGTGATAGCCTAGACGGCAAATGGTTCGAGTTCGATCCCGAGGCACGCACCGCTGAATTTTTGAAGTCATGTGCGTATTAGAAATTATCACTTAATTTAACGGTGAAGGAAAACATCGTGAGGAAACCGGCATGTCCTAGAACCAAAAATTCGAAGACATGTGACGTCCACCAACCCGCACTGGGCCCGCGTGGTGGACTACGGCCCACTCCCTCTCACAGAGGAGGCCTGGGTCCCAGCAGTGGGAACATTATAGGCCGATTATGCTTATGCTATTATGCATTAAAATTTCATCGTTTTTAATATTACCAAGCAAAATTTTATACTATTGGATTGGAACGTTGTCATACATAGTACTCGACGTGTTTCTCGGTGGCGTGACCGTGGTGCTGCTTGATGCTTTGTGATGAGGAGGCGTGGCCGTGGTGGTGGTGGTGGTGGTCTTGTGCTGCGATCGCTGCCATAGCGACAGTGATGAGGAAGATCTATATAAATGAAAATATAAATATTATAAAGTGAGTTTCAATCATTATAATGGTTTTCTTCCAACTAATACTATTAAAAATATTTACTTTTGTGAACATATTGTTTATGTCAACGTTAATTTCCTTTGAAAGTAAAAATGTAACTGATACTTCAGAAAAGAAATTTGAGCTTTTATAATAAGTGTGTAAACAGGTTTATAAAAAACAATAAAGTACCTAATATATTTTAAGCAAGTTTGGGTCCAAACCAGCTGATAACGGAGGAGCTTTGATTTAAGGCTTGATAACCTTGATAACGGAAAGAAAAATAATAATGTAAGAAAAGTTACGTTCTTCGCTCGGAACAAGCACTAAACACAAACGTTGAGAATATTTTTATTAGGATGTTCTATGTTAAATATAAGTTTATTTTTGCCGAAAAATATAGTAGAGAAGCTAGGTGTTTTAATAATTGAATTACGAAACTATTGAGTGAATTAATAAGTGAAATAACTTCAGTAAAGCGATTCACTAATTCATCTTCCGGAAGAAATATTTTTAAGGACAAGATAACAAACAAAGGTAGGACCTCAGATCATAGAAACAAGGAGATATGCCATCATAGCAAATTAGTACCGGAACAACTGATGCCACTTTTAGTACATTTTTCGACAAAATTACGCGCATAATTAAGCGCTCCTTGAGAATAAAAAGATCTCCCACGCATTAAACATTCCGCACACCCTCAATCTAACACTGTTAATCGTCACTCAACACTAGCACTAAACTAAAACACTGTATTTATACCATCGATCGTGTTCCGTTCGTCGCCAGCGCGTACGTTTTTAATATGAGCAATTTGCTCAAAATCAGGCATCAAGCTCGATAGCGCCTTGGCACATCTCCCTCGTTTCTATGATCTGAGGGTAGGACACTATGAGAAGTACCTAAAATAAATGAGGTTTATGAATTACTCTCATAATCATCAGTAATTATTACTTAACTAAGTATTACTTAGATATTAATTAATAAATCATTAAACATAAATAGGATAAGTCTTTAACCCTAATCTAACATAATATAACATAACAAGAAGCCTAGTTACTTTAATTATAAATAATGAACTTCAACACTTTTGTTTTCAGTCGTAAAAAAATATAAAGGTATCTAGATACTTCGCACGAGGTCAACTGGCTTTAAATCAGAGCATTTACAAATTCAACAAGTATGGTGATAAACTTGCTTTGGAAAACGTATGTGCACACTTCAGCTTTTTATCTTAAACTTGCTTTTTTGCTCTATATAAAATCGTGAATTTCTTTTCGTAAACACCAGTTATCAACTACCTTTACAAGTGAACAAACAAAAAATCTTTAACAATGTTTACCAAGGTAATAACAATGAATAAGTATTAATGTGACTTTTATAATTTAGTTATTTAAAAAAGTTGCTAGCCCAGGGAAAAGTCAATTCATAGATACCTACTACGTTTATTATCATTCCATAATACTCGTAAATTAATAATGGACAATCTCATTAGTTAGTTTAGTGGAGGCATGCGCAATTGCTGAGCTTGATGGGGTCCTAAGTTCGGGTCGAATTATTAGATTATTATTGGAGAGTATTATTAGACTTTTTCATCGTGTAATTCTCAGATGAAGCCCAGAGTTCAGATTTGTTCCCGGTAAAATGCCATAGGGTTGCACCTTATTTCGCGGGACTTACAACATTACTAGCGAAATATGGGTATCATTACAATACACAAGTGGCGAAGGGTGAGGGGAACTCATTGCATTATTATAATATTATAAATTATTCCGTTTTATGATATGTTTCTAGTATTTAACATCAACTATTCGTATCATTCTGATTGTTTTTTTTTTTTGGATCGAATAAATTATAATTATAAAATTAAAAATTTTTCGTCTTAATTCTAACGTTTTCGGGATTTCCACTTCTTGGTTGCCCTGGGACCTTTAAATTCGGCCCTACCATTCGCCACCGCTAAACGCTATCTACTCTGTCGGGAACACAAGCGTGATGTTACGATGAGCTTCTGGAGTCTAAAATACTTCCTAAGACAATATGGAATGATAGGATATTTTAATGATGTATTAACAAACATAATATTATTTTTATTGGAATAGATCCTTCTCATTGCCGTTGCCGTGTCAGCGATCGCAGCTATGCCACAAGACCATCACTACCACCACGGCCACGCCTCCTCATCACAAAGCATCAAGCAGCACCACGGTCACGCCACCGAGAAACACGTCGAGTACTATGTATGATAATGTTCCAATCCAATCTTTTAGAATCTTGCTTGTTCATATTAGAACGATGGTGGTAATTGTGAAATGTTTTGCAGGCTCACCCCAAGTATGAGTTCGCGTACAAAGTAGTGGACCCACACACCGGCGACAAGAAAACACAGCACGAATCACGCGATGGCGATGTTGTGAAGGGCTTCTACAGCCTGCACGAGCCCGACGGCACCGTCAGGATAGTCAAATACCACGCTGACAAGAAGACTGGGTGAGTGCATATAATTCTGACTCTAAAAAAATTAAACTGAGAGCGATCTAATGAGACTTATATATTATGACTGTTGACTTTTTTTACAGATTCAATGCTGACGTGAAATTTGAGGGTCACGCCAAACACATTGTTCCTGAACATCACCATCATCATCACTGATTCTTAAAGTCCAACCTTATTGTTAGCTTATTGTGTAATTGATGTGTATTATAATAACTGTTATTATATGTGAATAAGAATTATTTAACTTCTTTCATTATTATCAATGTTACCAGATTCCCCTTTTTCGCTGCTGTACAATATTTAGGTAGGTAGGTACTATAAATATATTTTTGAGACAAGATTCTTAACAAACTTTTTTGACAGACCAAAATTACCTATAATATCTAATTACCTATAATACTCGTATAATAATCTATAATATCTGTACTTATCCAAAAGTTTTGTTGTTCACTTCGCATCAACCATGACTTTTTAAATTGAGGCTTAACTATAAATGTATATTTTTTGCGAATTTGAAACATGTCAAAGCCATGTTATGCTTCTCTTAAGTTAACTTGAGGCTTAACTGTCAGGGCTTCACTGCAGACGGCCTAGGATGACCACGATAGAAACGGCTTTTGTCTACAGAAGAATAGACAAAGTGACAGATTGTAGAAAGATTTCTACTGTTTTATGCAAACAATGAAGATAAGAAATGTCTCTATTCCTCAGTAGACGAAATTCAGATAAACCAAGCACGGGTCGCCGCGTGTGCGGGCAGAAGAGATAACGATTTGATAGAAATAACTTTGTTTATTCTTTGGTAGAATATAGATAGAATTGGTCATGCTAATAAGCGTGCAAGACTCTGTAGCGTCCAAAGAATAGTTTAACTGTTTTTTTTAATGCATTGGTTGGGATATTTCAGAAACTCAAATAAAAGTTTCAAATTGCACTATTGTATTTTTATATTTTATACTTTTCTCAATTATGTAAGTGAACTGTAGTGTTCTTTTTTTGAGAAATAAATGTCTTTAAACCGAAGCTATTTCCTTTTTTATAATACCTTCTCCTTTTGGTTTGAGTGCAGCATATTTCGTATAAAATAAAGGAAACACATTTTTAGTATAATCGATAGGAACATTAATTTATTCAGTTCAAAAGTATAATATAAAACATCGTAAAATAAACTTATCACAATAATATTATCACAAGATAATAAATTAACGAGTACATGTTAATACTAAATAAGTTATTTACATCCGTTTTAATGGTGGTGATGATGCATCTTCGGTACTATGTGTCACTGTCGCATGGAAACTGGAAAGGAATTAATAATGAGTTTTACTGCGTTGAACCATTTATGTTCTCTAATGCCGGGTCCACATGATCGTCTAACCTTCCAGGTGTGTAGAGATAGTACGTGCATGTTTGACGATGTTGGGGAGTCTTTTTGTATCGATAGTGAGTTGGGACAGATTGGAGTCATTTTGGGGTGTTGGACTGTTGGACGATTGTGTGGACCCAGCATAAAGAGTAAGTAAGTATACACACATGTACGTAAAACAGTATGGTTAGATGAAAAATTGATAACTACTTTTAACAAAATTAAAGCGCGAATACTACAATCAATGCAAATTGACGGTAATGGTGGCGTAGAAAATAAGTGATAATAAAAAAAAAAACTGTGGTGACTTAATGAAACAGTCAGAAAGTTCTTGTTGAGTACTCAGAGAGAAAGGCAATAATATTGTAACTAATAGTCATGGAATGCGGGGCGCCAGATTTATGTGTTCCAGTGTGATCATTGCGGTGTCAGACCTTACGTTTTGCTAGATCACCTAGCACACAACATAGCTCTAAGTAGGTACTAAGCACAGCTCCAGCCTGTACAGCTAGGGCCTTATTAAATTAATTGTTTGTACCTACTGGATCGTCTACAAACACGAATCGTCATGCGACATCCTATATATTTTCGTCACTTACCCTGTGTGCTTATCAGCGTGGTACTCAACATGTCTGATGGAACCATCAGGATCGTGCAGCTCATAGTAGCCTTTCACAGTGTCTCCTTCGCGATGCTCGTGATGTGGCTTCTTATCGCCGGTGTGGTGGTCCTCCACTTTATACCCAAACATGTACTTAGGATGAGCCTAAGTAAGCAAAAGTAGTAGATTAGTTCATGGTTAGGTACTGTATGGCTGTGTCCCCAATTGGCAAATTGTGAGCGGCCGACTGAGTTTGCAAAGAGTGTTTACAAGAAACTTATGAAAGACAGACATAAGAAAAAAATTGATTTTATTAAACACAGTCGCGAACAATTCACTCGTTATCCTTGTCGATTTGCCGGGAAAGCGGGATTGTCCGGAAGGGATACCGCTGACCCGGACAAAAGGGCTAAGGAAGGAACACGGGTGGGTTTTAGTCAGTAAGAGTCTGACACTCCCTTCCGCTCCGCCCAGAGCGGGAGGGGTCATTTGATGATTTCCCATCCTCAAAAAAAAAAAAAATCCTTGTCGATTACATAACATTAATAGCTCCGAAATCATCTTACTAGATGTATGAAAATAAAAACTACTCAATATACCTAGTACTAAAATTCTTTTTATTTTAAGTATGGCGGGCGCCCAATAGATATTTATGTAGGGAGCGCCACATAAAAATTTTCATATTCTTTAATAACGAATCTAATAATACTTACGTATTACTCCACATGTTTCTCGTGCTTATGTTTGTGTTCGTGGCCTTCATGTTTGTGAGCAACCGGTTTGTGACCTTCATGTTTGTCTTTTTCGTGTTTGTGACCTTTGTGTTCGTGACCTTCATGTTTGTGTTCTTCGTGTTTGTGACCTTCATGTTTATCACCTTCATGTGTGTGACCTTCGTGCTTGTGATCTTCATGTTTATGACCTACGTGTTTGTGATCTTCATGTTTGTGACCATTGTGTCCATGGTCATGTATGTTCACTTTTTGCGCAGGCCCATCGTGTCGATAGATGTGTTGCGATGAGAATGCGTGCTTGTGAACAGTCATGGTATCAGTGACTGTAGCCAATAGACTTAAAACACACACCATCTGGAATTAGCGCATTTAATATCCAAATTATTTCAGTATAAAATAAAGTTGTTAAGTACTTTGTTTAGACTTGTTGAAAACCCATTCAATAAATAGGAAAATTATAACAATGTCAGTTATTGTTTATTGTGATATCGTGAGCTTATTATATTCCCCGGCGATTGATATGACTTTCATCAGTAAATTCGAAGGTTTCCGTGTATATTTAGAGCTCTCAAGTGGACGTGGTGAAAACGAACAAAACGCGTGAAAAATGTGTTCTCTTATTTTTATCTTTTTTATTATTTATCCAAATTACATGAAACTTACACAGCGTATAGAAAATATTATATAGATTGTAAATATACGGTTTTACATGGGTCGTTTATCGAAATAGCGAGTTATAGTGTTTATAACGGAAGTGCAAAAATAGTGCGAAATATGTGCGAAAATGCTTGAAAATGGGTGCGAATTTGGCCACTCAAGGGTTTTGCATGGTGCGAATTTTGGCCACGTGAGGGGTTATGTATTATGTACTTATGTTTCCTAAAAATGTAAACTTTTTGACACACACTGCACTACTGTCACCGTTTAAATATAATATGTAAGTTTTAATTATTTTAATAATTACCTTTAACACCATTTTAGAACGAAAAGTTGTTGTTTTATCTAAATTCAAAAATAAAGTGATACATTGTTTTTAAAATAACGTAAATGTAATCAAAGCAAGAGTGATTTCATTATTAATTACCACTAGGTGAAATTATTCACGAAATAGTATCAACATCAAGTGTTTCTAAATGCATTTCGCATTTCGTAAATGCATAAAACTGAAATGCCAAGTGCAAGTCAGATTATATCAGACTGTGTATTATTTATTACCTACATTGACTTTTTATAAAATAGAATTTATTTTATTACAAAAGTGTTGCATGAGCGCTCCATTTGGAAAGTGAAGTTTATTTTCACTTTGCAATATTATAAATTCAAGTATGCTCCAATAAAGTCAAGAAATCTGTCTACTACAAGATCATTTTAGTTAAATAACAATCATGTTGGTTACAGATAAATCTAGTCATGAACCGTGCCAATTTTCCATAATGTACTCAAATAAAAATTGAATGAATGAGCAAAGACGTGGATCGTCACTGACATACTTCTATATCAAATAATATATAGTTTACCAAAGATAAAAACAATGATGAGTATATTAAGTTATATTTAATTTTAATATTGAACATCTTAATGAGGCACAACAATCTAAGGGTAATAATTAACAAAGAATCAGTGATGATGATGGTGTTCAGGAACAATGTGTTTGGCGTGGCCCTCGAACTTCACGTTGGCGTTGAATCTGTAAACAAAGTCAACAGTCATTAATAGTCTCATTAGATCGCTCTCAGTTTAAATGTTGTTATATGCACGCACCCGGACTTCTTGTCAGCGTGGTACTCGACGATCCTGACGGTACCGTCGGGCTCGTGCAGGCTGTAGAAGCCCTTCACGACGTCACCGTCGCGTGATTCATGCTGCGTTTTCTTGTCACCGGTGTGCGGGTCTACTACCTTGTACGCGAATTCGTACTTAGGGTGAGCCTGCAGCATAATTATGTATAGTTAGTTTGGTCGCCTCTAATATAAATACACATAAAGTTATATAATGAAACTTTGTCATACGTAGTACTCGACGTGTTTCTCGGTGCCATGACCGTGGTGCTGCTTGATGCTTTGTGATGAGGAGGCGTGGCCGTGGTGGTGATCGTGACCATGACCGTCTTGTGGCCGCGCCGCGGCAACCGCAATGACAGCAGCAACTAGAATAATCTATACAAAGACACAATTCATTATAAATTCTATTAGGTACTTCAGAATATGGAATACAGAACAGGTCTATTTTTCATGGAATTACTAAGGACAGGCCTATGTGTTAACTATGATTGGCTGATGTTTTGATTTTAAGCTTAAACAGGTTGAACACACTTGCAATTATTAATTGTTGTGTGATAGTTGCACTGATCGAAGAAAAGTAAGGTACACACTAGTTTCAAAGCGATTATTTCATAATTTTCTTTATCATTGCAATTAGGTATTGCAAAACAATTAAATTGCAAGTGTACCTACTTAAGCTCTCGGCTCTCCCAATTATTCATATTAAGTAATACCTTGTACATTTTGTTGATTTGTATTCTTTACTCTTGGAGTACTAAACGGTGACTGATAATGTCCCTGCACATAATTTTTCTTTTTATACAGTTTATTAAAGGGACTGTGAGACAGTTTTTCGCAATAAGTTCAATAAACGTCCAACCAGTTTACCGTATGTGTCTTTATTTCGGAAAGTATAATTGACCTTGAGTGCATTAATGAATTTCTTTCTTTATACCCTCAATAAATACCCTCCGTATTGCCATAAATCAAGCCACGTAATCTATAGATACTATTTGTATATAAACATTGTATCAAATACAATATTTACGTTTATCTAATACATACAACAATTATTGTATCAGGAACAAATAAAGGGTGGGCCAAGTAAAAGTTTATGTTTAAAATTGCAACAAAATGAACAACAATCTTTTTTTATCCAAATATTATGGCTTTGTTAGATAGAACAAGCATTCCCATTTTTTTATAGAATACGATTTCATTATATGTGGCTGGGTATAGTGCATACTGTCAAGTCTGTCAACCCAATTTAACAAGTCTTTGTTGATGGTTTTGGGTTCTATCAGATGAATGGCTCGGCCAATATTTAACAGGGGTCTGAATCGTTTGTGGATGGTTTGTGAATTGTCTGCATAACATCGATCTTTCACGGTACCTACCCCACAAAAAGAAGTCTAACGGCGACAAATCGCAGCTCCGAAGAGGCTTAGTATATCGCCAAGCTGGCTGATTACGATTAGTGTGCAAAAGATCGATTGTTTCATGAGATGTATGGCAACATAGCATGTTGCGCCATTCTGCTGAAATCAAAGGTTGCCCAAATCCATGTCCTCATTTCTGGGCTCAAAAAGTCAGTTTTCGTGCAGGTTGTAGATTAAAAGTGAATGTTTTACCCATTACTTGTGGTTATTCTAAGAATTATATTATAAGCTATATTTATGCCGAAAAGGAACAAATAAAACCTAAACACATCCTTTATCCAATTGCGTGCCTGGCGAAAACGCACGAAAATCCTGCTAAAATTCAAATCGCCCGACACCTATTTAAAATACCCGGCCGGGTATGGCAGCCGGCGGCACGAGGTACAAGTGCGCTTTTTTTTTTGACACTGCGAAATGCAATTCACTTACATTTCGTTTAAGGTAACTCTTATGAAAAAAAAAACATTTAGGAACCTGGAACTTCGTTTTTATGGGCAAATTACTGTACGGAGCCCTCTTATTGAGAGCTTCTTCAGTGTTGGCCAATGTTCTTGAAAAACCATTGGCCGAGTCCATATCTAACATGTTGCAAATCTCGTTTGCCAAATCAAGAGACCTACTTGTTTTTTTTATTGTTCTCGGATTTTACGAGAATCTCATCATGGGAGATTTTTGGTAAAGGACGAAATATCCTCAATCGTTCTAATGTCCACATACTATGATTTTATTATTATTTTTATTTTTTGTTATCTTTAAGAGAAAGAAATCAACTCAAGTATTTGACGTCGACAGTTCCATAATATATGAAATGAAAAACCATAATGTTGGAGTTATCATTAGTTGACCAGTGTGAGTGACGGATACAACGCTCTACAGAGCCTAGCCGATTATCTCTTTCTCAAATTCGATGTGCCGCGTATTGTTGATTAGATTTGTATCTACTTTTTAAATTTTGCTTTGACTAAACTTAAAATGGCGGCGAGATGGCGGTCAAACGCGAGCCTATAATTTAATAAAAAAAAAAAAAAAAAAAAAATGTATGATACATCTCGGATTTTTCCTTTATGCGTTCATTGTTTATAATTAAATTCTGTGAACCACCGTAAAGGCCTATAGTAAATTTATGAAAAACATAGAAATTGGGGAATGAAAATAGAAATTTCGCGCACCCCTTCATGTGAGGTATCGTTGCATAGGTCTTTGAACAAAACATAAAAATATTTAAGTGATTTCCGTAATTAGGTGCATATTTAGTGAATTAGGAACTACTTAAAAATTTCGTTTTCCTAACTTTCCAACCAATATATCAAAAAATCGGAAAAATATAAAGCTTGTACAACTTTATTACAGCACGAGCATAATTATAATATTATAGTTCAAAATATTAGGAGAATATTGCTTTGGTTTTAATTAACTTTTAGGGAGTCAATTTTCGATTTCATTGCGATTTATGTTTGCATTTGTCGTTGTTTGTTAGAAGAATTCTATTTATGACTTTGATGACACTGAGACTAGATTAGAACTAAATTTTGAGAGAAATGCTTTTCTTGATGTCTTTATAACAGTACCTGTTTCATTAGTATCTTTCAGTGGCATGCATAGGTAAGCAGACAGTACCTACCTCATAAGATTCAATGAAAGTATATTAACTATTACTACATAAATAAAATAAATCAATCGTGAGTGATATTGATATATGATGATGATATATTTATGTAGTTATAGTTAAAATGGTTTAATTTAATCTTATGAGGTAGACACTGTCTGCTTACCTATATGCAATGCACGCCACTGTATCTATACCCATGCAAACCAAGTCCCTTTGCTAGGTTAAGTCATAATTTATGGGCCTAGAAATGCTAAGACTAAGTAAAAGCCTGAACCTAAAAAATCTAATATTTCAAGGGATGTTTACATTGGGCCTTATAAAAATAAAGACCGATTAAATATAACTTTGCAATAAAAATAACATCGGTGAGATTCAATAATTAATTTATTTTAATATTTACAACATACCTATAGCTTAAAACAGAAATATCAACAATTATGACATAGTGGTTCAACAATAAAGTTCTTCAACAATCAGCTCCATAGACTAATCAGTGATGATGATGATGTTCAGGAATAATGTGTTTGGCGTGGCCCTCGAACTTCACGTTGGCATTAAATCTGTAAACAAGTTTAACAGTCAGTTATTAAGTCTTATAAATAGTTTTCTGTTTAAAAGTTACAGCACGAATTATATGCACTGACCCGGTCTTCTTGTCAGCGTGATACTCGACGATCCTAACGGTGCCGTCGGGCTCGTGCAGGCTGTAGAAGCCCTTCACGACGTCGCCATCGCGTGATTCATGCTGCGTTTTCTTGTCACCGGTGTGCGGGTCCACTACTTTGTACCCGAACTCGTACTTAGGGTGAGCCTGCATCAAATGTTATAGTTAGTTACCTTACGGCTAATATCTTTAAACCAAGAGATATAACATTTTTGATTGAAACATGAACATACGTAGTACTCGACGTGTTTCTCGGTGGCGTGACCGTGGTGCTGCTTGATGCTTTGTGATGAGGAGGCGTGACCGTGGTGTCCTTCGTGATGATGCTCTTCGTGTTTCTCTTCGTAGTGCTCCTCGTGGTGTTCTTCGTGGTGTATGGGCTCATGTTTAGTGTCGTGAGTTTGGTGCAATACTATGTTCTGTGACGAGATCGCGTGCCCGTGACCGTGGTGGTGATCGTGACCATGACCGTCTTGTGGCCGCGCGGCGACCATCGCGACAACAGCGGCGACTAGGAAAATCTGTAACAATGATTTTATAACGATTACGCCTATTTCAGATTTGTTACCGAAGTGATACTGAGCAATCTGTTTTTTCTGAAAATTATCTTTTTTATGTGATGTTAAAAGTTATACCTTGTACATATTGCTGGTTTGTATTCTTTACTCTTGTGGTATTGAACAGTGACTGATAACCCCTTTGTTCATAATTTCTCTTTTTATACACATTAAAGGGCCAGTGAGACAGTTTTTCGTAATACATTATCTACTTGTCGGACCAGTTTGCCACAAAAGTAAGTTAAATTGACCTTGAGTAAGGTATTAAATTTACGTTTATTGAATCCTTACTTTCTTAATTGGAGGGGATTTGACATTCATTCAATAACTTTGATAACTTTAAAGTTATGACTCAAGATATATTTTTTTTCGCTATATGAGGGATGTTGTTTGAGCCCACTCTATTCTTATAACAGTCAATTTATTAACAGATTTTTAAAGTTAGTAAATAATATTTTTTTAAATATAACATATGGCTGGTTTTAACACTTCTGGATATATTAACTTATTTGGCAGATAAGGTCATACAAATTCTGGTTATCATTTATCTGGTAAATAGTGCCAATCCAGAGACTGTAAACTGTAGCTGTAATAAGCAACAATATTATGCTATCTTAAATGAAAAAAGTTTTTATCGAATTATTTTGTTAGTGAAAATAAAATGAAATGTGCAAGTGTTTTGTTTTTGTCTGAATAATATTATTATTATAATAAAACAAGTTTAAACGGACTAAATCGCGTATATTACAGATTTTTACAGAGTTTTCCTGACGTATCGAACACTTTGCAGCGTTCGTGGTCGCAGGACCTGCAAATAATGTATAAAAATCGCGAAAACCTAAGACTTTAATATTATTATGACGTAAATTAATCTAATTAATCTCAATGGGTTCCAGACTTCCAGCTTTCACTTGTCACAGTAAAAAAAAATATTCCAGTTCTCCATGTGCTAAATATTGCTACGCGATTCCACACAATTGTCAATCTACCCATAAAATATTCCTACTTAATAATGATGTTACAAGTTAAGAGTTTATTTTGATTTGAACATCACCTAAACTTTTACTCTACTACGCATGTTCATAATATCCCACTCTCGGTTACCCAGATTTAACTTAGTAGATACTAATGATATAGTTCGACCTCAGATCATAGAAACAAGGAGATGTGCCAAGGCGCTATCGAGCTTGATGCCTGATCTTGAGCAAATTGCTCATATTAAAAACGTACGCGCTGGCGACGAACCGAACACGATCGATGGTATAAATACAGTGTTTTAGTTTAGTGCTAGTTTTGAGTGACGATTAACAGTGTTAGATTGAGGGTGTGCGGAATGTTCAATGCGTGGGAGATCTTTTTATTCACAAGGAGCGCTTAATTATGCTCGTAATTGTGTCATAAAATGTACTAAAAGTGGCATCAGTTGTTCCCGTACTAATTTGCTATGATGGCATATCTCCTTGTTTCTATGATCTAAGAGTTCGACCCACATAAAACAAATATAAATGTATGCAGTGGTGTATATTATTATGTCCCAGAACTAGGAGATGAACAACCACGACAGTTATTAATCAAAAGAGCAGTTCTCCTAATTAAATCAAAATATATTGCCGATCTAGTTTCAGTGCCATCAATGGCATAAATGGTTTTCTTTTGGCAAACCACGTGGCAAACAACAACAAACGTGAACTTATATCATAGGTAATGAAATCGAAAATTGACCAAAAGTTGTTCAAAACCAAAGCGGACATTCTGCTAACATCCCGAACTGTCACATAAATAACAAAAAAATATATTCTGTTGCTTAAATATATGACAAAACTGATTAGCAAAATACCTACCATTTGTAGTCAGTTAAAAATCGAATCTCAGTTCAGTAAAATAATTACTAGTCGTAGTGCTAAATTAATTGGCCTTCAGGTATCAAATCAACAATGCTTATCATTAGCTAGATGACCTACCAGTTCAAATAAACAAAACAACTAGGATGATAGCCGTTGTTGCTTTTAGTCTTTGGATAGTTATACTTACTACACAGGCGGGAGGTATAATCTAGCATTTACCCGTGAGTACGTCTTAGTGGATTTCGAACACAACACAAGACAAGGCAGCTTTTCAATACAAACTTCAACACCCAATTGCACCCCCTTAAGGGTTGTCTTATGAAAAAATATGTCTTAGTTCATCTTCACACTCTTTCAGACATACCCGGGGGGGGGGGGGGGGGGGGGCGGAAAGATCGTACGGGCCCTGGGAGGAAAGTATTCTAAATATTTGAGTTTTTACTGCAATAAAAATACTTGATGTAATATTTTCACATATTTTGGGGTAATAAAGTTGTTTAAAATATTTTTTTTTTGAGTTATTTCTTGGTACCTATACTCAGAGATATTTAGCAATTTAAATTTGCTGCTATTTGTGGCTAACTTCTGCCCGGCCAAATAAGATCGTGCGAACTGCGATCGTTTGAAATACTCGAAGATGGATTTTCCCTCCATTTTTTTTTTTTCCGTATTTTTTCGTTGTTTCTTTTTATTTCTAAGAAAGAATCTTTCCATCTCCGACAGTAGCTTAAAGATGCAATAAATATCCCTTTTTAATAAAAACGCCGCGCAAAACAAATACCTAAAAATGGTAGATAGGCTATGATAATGAACTGCATCCTGTCATGGCCGTTGATGATGAAATTTGCCAGTCATTGACTCGTCGACCGGGTGCGTTGACCGAGTGCGTTGATTTTTAAAGATCGGTCCACCTTTTTGGAGTTGGTTTGCTAGAATATTTGCAGCTTCTAGTTAACTCTGTAGCAACTTTATGTAATATTAAAAAAAAATTAACTCGTTATCATCCTAAAGAAATTCTCAAACATCTTACGGATACTCTGTTAATTAACACTTAGCCCGTTCACAGCTATTCCATTTTATTGAATTTCCATAAATATTTTATTATTTTTTATAGCATTGGTTCTTTTCCCATAAAGTGGAATAATGACCTAGTGATGTTCGCAGAAATCCATTGGGTAAAGACAGCGCTAGACCGGTTGCTGTGACGATTCTTAAGAAGGTTATATGCTTTTTGTCTGATATGATGTTTATGACAAAATCGGTTAATAGAGAATATAGATAAATACTGTTATTTTAAGAAAAAAATATGGGAATTTGGCATAAAAAGGGATAAAATATAATTATCTGTATCTAGCGATAACCTATCACAATATTATCCTTTTTTATGGCATTAGACATTACACAATGAACTAAGACGACTAACTTAACTTAACTAACAGGAAAACGATGGAAAAGTTGAAAAATAAATAATTAATTATAATATATAAATTATAATATATTTACGAAAAAATCTTGAGCAACAAATAACAACTTAGACATTATGTTTTATGGTTGTTTAACAATCGGTTATTTAATCAGTGATGATGATGGTGTTCAGGAACAATGTGTTTGGCGTGACCCACGAACTTCACGTTGGCGTTGAATCTGTGAAAATCAAAAAAGACATAAGTGACACATTTATAAGAATTTTAATACAGCTGACCTCAAATTGAATGTGTATGCACATCTACACTTACCCAGTCTTCTTGTCGGCGTGGTACTCGACGATCCTGACGGTGCCGTCGGGCTCGTGCAGGCTGTACACGCCCTTCACGATGTCGCCATCGCGTGCTTCGTGCTGCGATTTCTTGTCACCGGTGTGTGGGTCTTCGACTTTGTACGCGAACTCGTACTTAGGATGAGCCTGCAGCATAATTATAAAAGTAAGTTACATCGTCTTAATCAAATATACCTACAGAAGTTAATAGTATTTTAGATTGGGAAATTTCTATACATAGTACTCGACGTGTTTCTCGGTGGCATGACCGTGGTGCTGCTTGATGCTTTGTGATGAGGAGGCGTGGCCGTGGTGTTCCTCGTGGTGTCCCTCATGATGATGCTCCTCGTGTTTCTTGTGGTGCTCTTCGTGTTTTTCTTCGTGATGCTCTTCATAGTGTATGGGTTCGTGTTTGGTTCCGTGTGTTTGGTGCAGTACGATGCTTTGTGACGAGATCGCGTGCCCGTGACCGTGGTGGTAATCGTGACCATGACCGTCTTGTGGCCGCGCGGCGACCATCGCGGCGATAGCAGCGACTAGAAAGATCTGTGAAATGCAAATGTTTGAAATTTCTTAGTGATTATTTAGAACAAAATAATTTGTCGTTTTATAAGTTTTTGTTTTGAAAACTATGATTTTATTGGTTTACTGGATACCGTAGGTAAATTATACATCAGGTTCTATCAATAGCTACAATAGGCTCTCTTGATCTATAAATAAATTAAATGATAAATTCTGACAGTTGGTACCTTGTACATGTTGATAGTTTGTACTGTTTACTCTTGTAATATCGAACTGTGACTGATAACTTCCCAGCACATAACTGATGTATTTATACATCGAAAAGATATAGTAGGTCTACTAAAAGTTTACGCAATACGTTAAAAAAAATGTTAAACCAGTTTGGAGAAAATTGTGTGAATGTAAGTTAATTCTGATAAAGAAATTTACGAGTTAATTCACGTAAGTAATAAAACTTTAGGTACTCAAGGTCAGCGTCTTTACCAAAAACTTCCATATGCAATAAACTGGTTGAAGGTGTTTAAACATATTACAAACATTGTCTTACAGCCCCTTCAACACTTATAAAAGGACAAATTATGTTCTGGGACATTATCAGTCATCGTTCAATATTCAAGAGTAAATAATACAAACATTTAAAATGTACAAGGTACTACTTTAAAAAAATGTGAATGATTCTTAGTGCACTTCTGACCCCAACTATCTAAATCTTGATACTAGCATCAAATAACAAAATATCATTAAGGGTTTCAGTAAAAAGTTTTAATGATTTAATTATAAATTCTTACTAATTATGATTGTATTTTTGCACAGATCTTCCTAGTTGCCGCTGTGGTTGCGATGGTCGCCGCACGGCCACAAGACGGTCATGGTCACGATTACCACCACGGTCACGGGCACGCGATCTCATCACAGAGCATCGTACTGCACCAAACTCACGAAACAAAACACGAGCCCATACACCATGAAGAGCATCACGAGGAAAAACACGAACAGCACCACAAGGAACACGAGGAGTATCATCACGAGGGACACCACGAGGAACACCACAGTCACGCCTCCTCATCACAAAGCATCAAGCAGCACCACGGTCACGCCACCGAGAAACACGTCGAGTACTATGTATGTTCATATTACAATTAAAAATGGTTATGGTTATATCTCTTAGTTTAAATATATTAACCGTAACGTTACTAAATTATAACATTTAATGCAGGCTCATCCTAAGTACGAGTTCGCGTACAAAGTAGTAGACCCGCACACTGGTGACAAGAAGACACAGCACGAATCACGCGACGGCGACGTCGTGAAGGGTTTCTACAGCCTGCACGAGCCTGACGGCACCGTCAGAATCGTCGAGTACCACGCTGACAAGAAAACCGGGTGAGTATCATGCAAACGAGTTTATAAATAATAAAAGAAGTATCTTTATTTGGAAACTAAAATATTTTTTTTCTATATTTACAGATTCAACGCCAACGTGAAATTTGAAGGTCATGCCAAACACATCATTCCCGAACACCATCATCATCATCACTGATCCTAACTATTTAAACCTGATTGTTGAATATTGACTGTTAAACCTTAACTCTAATATTGTTGATTGTTGAGCCTCAAAGAATGTATTACACTGTAAATAAATACTATTAAACTACCTACATAATGTATTTCTAATTTCCCGAAAGAGAACACGTTACTTTTAGACAGATTACAGAGTGAGCATAGAGCATAGAGCCGTTGGACTCCATTGCAAATATCTAAGCAAGACCGGTGGTGCTTATAGTGCCGTTAGCATCAATAATATCGCGACGGACAGATTTTTAAAAGTAATGTGAACAACTTAGAAAAACTACCTATATCTCAATGACACAAGGAGGATTTAAATTTCAAGAATGAACTCTGGACACGATAACTGTCATTAGAACAAAAATTTTATTCCATTGCTTGAAATTAAGTTTCATGTCTTATTTGTTTAGGTAATTATGAACAGTCTGTTGGTACCGATTTATTTGATGTTGACTGTACTACTACTGTACTGTACAGTGTACATACATAGAACAGTATAGCATTATGCACTTTACAGACAGAAAAAAAATATGATTTATGAACAGGACACTAAAAATGAAAGAGTGCGTATTCTCACTGCTACCTATATAGATAGAAGCTCCGCAACTTGGCAGGAAAGCGTGATTCATACTGAATAAATAATAGTATTTATTCAGTATGAATCATGGTTTTGTAGGGGCTGTCAGACACCAACTAGTCAGAAAATATCAGTTTTTTTAAAAAGAAGAGATCCTGCTGAAGCTTTCTGGAAGCTATCTTTAGTACCTATGACTTTTAAAAACGACTTTGTCCTCTTTGAATAAATGAGTTAGTAAGTTTTGAGTGTAAAATAATATGCTCGAATTAAAGTTGAACTTGTAGATAGACTATGTATTAGGTATACAGACTATTACAGACTCATAATCAACAATGACGTTGAGGATAATTACATTGTTCAGGTAGAGCTTTTATAAGGTACCTAATGCTTTTGTTGTCACATGTGACTTGAGCTCCTAAATAGTAGCAACTATCAGGATAAAGGTTACCATCATCCCCGCATGAGCGTGACGATGAACGATCGACTTGAAGATTACGTTATTAATTTGGGGAGCAAGAAATTTGCATCCTCAATAGACTCTTTATCACCATTCGAATGCGAGTAAGTGTACTAGGTATGTCACAGTGCGTGAAGTATTTTGTCGTTATTGTTTTGCAATTATTTTATGTCATGTTCGTGAACGGGCGCTGTCAGTTGGTACTGGTCATCTCTTGACTGCCTAAGTAAGTAAATAAATATAAATGGGCCAATACTGATACTGACCAGATTGTTACTTCAATTTCTTTTTTGTTTCTTATTATCCACTTTGACATGAAATTAATGTTTTATTTTATTTTTTTCAAATATTACGTGTATGACATTTATTTTGACATTATTATTTTAGTTATGATTGTGAATGTGAGTACTATGTGGGCTATTATTAAATGAATGTGAGTATTATGTTACATTCATAGATCTTAAGCTCAGTCTGGCAGTTTGAGTACATTATGAGGCCTACCCAAATGTCCTTTCTGATGGTAATGTTCGTCGGGTTGTTGAGCTCCCTTAGTCAAGGTTGAGCTACTACGATACTCGGCACATGCGTGCACAGTCAGGACAGGTCCACTCAAATCTGTATGGCTCTTTCCTCTGTAGAAATTGATCGGTCGACCAACTTCTACTGACCCGGGAATCGAACCCGTTATAAATAACAAGGCGTAAAGATGGTGTTGAAGCGAAGAGAAGGAATGAGAGAATGAGAGAATGAATATAGACGAAGAAAATGAAGGCCATTCCAGACTAACCTGCATGGTTCTTACATAACTTAAAATTGTCTGGACTTTAAAAGAGACTTTGACCTTTGAGTTTGTTTCGGTATTTCTTCTCAGAGGTAGGAAACACCGACCTCATCTAGTAAAACTATTGACGTGTAAAAGTGTTATTTATAACCTACTTACAGAAAAAAAAAAGAAGAAGTTTGGTGTTGGACTGCCGCCGTGCGCTAATCGTGACGCAGGCGTGCGGGTGTCATACTGCATGCTGGGTGCCTGCGATTTGTTAAAGCGGGCGGGGACTGCTGTCTCTTACGGGCGTCGGTCGTACGACAACCGGACGGCGCTCTCGACGCGTCATCTGTATAAAAAAAAACCATCGGCGGTGCGTAGTATGACACCCACATGGCTCCTGACTAACGCACGGCAGTCCGACACCATACGTCTGAATAAAAAGAGCTCTGAGACTCTACAAGTTGCCGATTTGTTTAAATGTGTAGTGGTGGCCCAGAGGTACCTATAAGGACCCAATTCCTATGCACTATATTACAGATTCAAAAACTGGCAATACCTAACAACAAAAACATTTTCAATTTTTTACTAGGAACCAGACACTAATCTTAAAAGTTTTCTTTTATATTACCTATTGAGTGGCAAACAAGCAGACGGTCCACCTGATGATAAGTGGTCACCGTCACCTATGAACATCTCTACAATGCCAGAGGCATCGCAAATACGTTGTCCACCCTAGGATACAAAATATATACAACAACACGATGCTGCTTACGGCAGAAGTAGGTATGGTGGTGGTGGTGGTGGTTCAGACGACATCTTCATTTCATCTTCAATCATTGATTAAATTTTGATTCCATATCTGGATAGCTTTAATTTCGTGTTGAATAAATAAAATGGACACAACAACAGTAAACAAATAAAGTTGATTAATTTGGTATCTATGTAACCAAAAGCAGATTGGTTAACGACTTGATGCTATAAAACACTTCACACAAATAAATTAGTAAGTAAATTTTTTCATGGCTTACATTTTTCAAATTATAGCTCTGTTAATATAATACTGTTTAAACTAATAATAAATTAACCCAAATATCTACCTACTAAATAAAACAGAGTTTTGTGAAAGTCAATAAAAGTTTTTTAATGAATGTCAATATATGTAGTAACTTTAACTACGGCAATGTATTTTTTAATGACTGAAGGTCAATGCAACTTACCGAAAAGTGACATATTCGGCAGACTGGTTGGGCGCACAGTATTGCGAAAAAAGGTATCACTGTCCCTTTATTAATATGTATAAAAAGAAATTTTATTTACCGGGAAATTATCAGTCACTGTTTGGAACTCCAAGAGTAAAGAATTCAATCCTTCAACATGTACAAGGTACCACTTAAAATCATATTATTGTGAAATAACACCATCAAAACTCTACTGCTAAATATATTAAAAACATTAGACTCGAGTCCTTTTTTCTACTTTTGATCCATTGAATACCAAAACGATACAAATTTTGATACCGTAATTTTTCAACACCTAATAAATTCAAGAAACTTAACCAAAATTCGTTTGTAACTTTCAGATTTTCCTAGTCGCTGCTTTGATCGCGGTGGTCACCGCTCGGCCACAAGAGGGTCATGGTCACGATTACCACCACGGTCACGGGCACGCGATCTCCTCACAGAGTATCGTTCTGCATCAAACTCACGAACCCGCACACCACGTAGAGCACCACGAGGAGAAATATGAAGAACACCACAAGGAACACGAGGAGCATCATCACGAGGATTATCATCACGAGAAACATCATCACGAGGAACACCACGGCCACGCCTCCTCATCACAAAGCATCAAGCAGCACCACGGTCACGCCACCGAGAAACACGTCGAGTACTATGTATGTTAATGTTTCAATCAAAACAGGTTATAATATATATCTCTTAGTTTAAACCATATTAGCCATAACGTTACTAATTATAACTTTGAATGCAGGCTCATCCTAAGTACGAGTTCGCGTACAAGGTAGTGGACCCGCACACCGGTGACAAGAAAACACAGCATGAATCACGAGACGGTGATGTCGTGAAGGGCTTCTATAGCCTGCACGAGCCCGACGGCACCGTCAGGATCGTCGAGTACCACGCTGACATGAAGACCGGGTGAGTGTGTAAACATGTTCATTGTACAATTAAAGCAAAATAATTGGAACTGAATTTATTAATTTATATTTTTATCCGTGTCTACAGATTCAATGCCAATGTAAAGTTCGAGGGTCACGCCAAACACATTGTTCCCGAACACCATCATCATCACTGAACCCATCACTAGCACTTGATTTTTGAAGAAATTAATCTGTTGAACCTTAAACTTTAAGTTTGTTGAGCCTCAAAGAATGTGTTACTTTGTAAATATTTAAATAAATATATATATACTACGTAATCCATGGTTATATTTTGATTCTTCTATTTCCTGAAATCATACAGCCTATATTTAAAAGATACGAATACATAAGGCTTAATGTGTGTTCAGATATTTAACAAAATACCAGAACCAATAAAGGAACTTCCACTAGTGCAGTTTAAGAAAAGCCTTAAAAACTGGCTACTAGTCAAAGCATATTATACAATAAATGAGTTATTCTGACATTATTTGTATTATCTTACTGTAATTTCGTAGTTGACATTAATTGATATATTTTTGAATTTTCACATGTCACTTCGTGGCAAAATAGAAGAACTATTGTAAACCACTCACCACCATATTAACTCTATTTTATGTGGAATAAATATTTTCATTTTCATTTTCATTTTCATTTTCATTTTCAATAAATATACCTACTTAATTTGACTAAGCTTTTGTTCCTGATTCCCATTTTCATAAAGTAGGTACATACCTACTTATAAAGAAAAAAATAAATCAGTATAATAAAAAAATATAATACTATACTTTTGATAATAATATTTATAATTTTAAAAAATGCATGATCACTGGCAAATCCCGCATTTTTTCTAGTTTTTCCTTTTCCAGTTTTTTTAGTTCAATGGCTCAATATTTTGCCCACTTTTATTTCTCTTACATATTCGTAATAGGACACGTACCTTATTGGAATACCAAAACCACTACCGGGCTGTTTTAGTTTTCCAAACCAAAGTGAATTTCAAACTGCAAGTAGTTCAAGCATTTTAGTAGAATTGTCATAATTACTAGGATACTTTTATGTTACGAATTAAAATATTTTTTTCGCAAAGAGTCACCATAATATTATTAAGTCCTTAGTGAAACTCTTTTAGAAGTTAGTTAAGAGTTTTAATTACGACTATTCATAACTACAATATTTATGTGAAATAAAAAAGTAGGTAAGTAGGTATTATTGTTACATTTTGTTTATAAATATAAAAACTGTGAGTGTGGAACTGTGCATTTTTCAGGATAAAAAGCAGTAGCTTGAAGCACTCGGGGATAATGTAGCTTTTTATTAGTGATAGATTTTTCAGAATCGGATCAGAAGTTCCGAGAATTATTATTTCATACCTACAAAATAAAAACTATACCTGTTTATTGTAATATTAGTATACATAAATATATACACGATATCAAAGCCTTAAATGAGTTACAAAATAGTGTGCATTTGGATAATAAGGATAGTTTTGTTAAGAAGCCTAACTCTAGCACTGGGTGCAACTGTTTATGTAATAGTAAAACACAATGATTTTTTGCAGAAATTTTAATAATATTGATCACTTAAGTTTAGCATAATTATTTATTTTTATCTTCAAATATTCTACTAATGGCGCATAGCTTTTAGATTTTGCACCTTTCAATTAAAACCAATGGCCACCCATTTCATGAAGTTTGCAGTATTACTTTAATTTAAAAAAATACAGCATCTTCTTGTATTTACATTTAGTTTATAATATATTTTTTTTGGACTATTAATTCAAACTTTTTGTCACTCTCTGTCCCTTATTCCTTGCTGTACCCAACGCGGTCTACAATGTCTTTTCTATCTTCTAGTTTTAAAGATAGGTTTCCTTTGTAGAAGGACTTCCAAAGGTTATGTCTTTTGCATGGTCAATAGGTAGTTTCAATTTTATAGTAGTCTTATAGGTCAGCGATTCGTAAAGTGGGTTACGCGGTTAAAGTCACCACGGTTACCACAGATAAGTACAAATATTAGTCAGAAAATGAAAGTGTTTCACTTTTTTAATATTTCTTATAAAAGTTTTTGTGCTTATTTAAATTACAGTGCTTGGATTTATAATCATTTGATGTGGGGCTCCATAAAACAAAAGGTATATGATGAGTGTTCCATTATCGAACCCCTGCAACAGGTACTATAATCACATGACATGTTCAACATTCAATCTGTCTTCTATCAATGTGCCCTGCCTACACTTGTGTTGTGATTAATTTTATTTGGTGTATTCCATCAGAAAATTCTCATAGCCTAGACATGGATTTGTGCCTGATTAATGGCAATAGGCCTGCCCCGTATTCAATTCAATAATTTAATATCAGACTATTAATTACTATAAACATGAACCATTCATGCATAATGTTTATTTATATATTTAACCAAGAACACATGAATTGTGGTTTTGTCCAGTGCTAAATGATTGAGCAGTCAGTGTCCATTCTCCCCGCAACGAGTTGCAGGAAGCTGTTAGGATGGAACTTAATAATAGAGAATTAATTAATAATAAAGAAATATGTGGGAGTATAATATTGTATACTTTGGGGAATACGGGCGTAAAGTTATGGAAACTAATATAATACCTAATATTATGTAGGAAAAGATGTATTAAGTAGTATAGTCGTATTTATTTCAAATATTTACAAAGTAATACATTCTTTGAGGCTCAACAATCAACAATGTTAGAGTAAGTTTCAACAGTTAAAGTTAAACAACAAGCTTAGAACTAAATCAGTGATGATGATGGTGTTCGGGAATGACGTGCACGGCGTGACCCTCAAATTTGACGTCTGCGTTGAATCTGTGGACACGACAAAAATTGTGTGATTAAATTCAGTTTCTTACAGATGATAAATATTTATTCTTACCAATTGATTAGATCTGTACACTCACCCAGTTTTCTTGTCGGCGTGGTACTTGACAATCCTGACGGTACCGTCGGGCTCGTGCAGGCTGTAGAAGCCCTTTACAACATCACCGTCTCGTGATTCGTGCTGCGTTTTCTTATCGCCGGTGTGCGGGTCCACTACTTTGTACGCGAACTCGTACTTAGGATGTGCCTGCATAAAATGTTATAGTTAGTAACGTTAGGTTAATAAGTATAAACCAAAAGATTACTTAAGACTATTTATAATTGAAACATTAACATACATAATACTCGACGTGTTTCTCGGTGGCGTGACCGTGGTGCTGCTTGATGCTTTGTGATGAGGAGGCGTGGCCGTGGTGTTCCTCGTGATGATGTTCCTCGTGATGATGATCCTCATGATGATGCTCTTCGTGTTCCTTGTGGTGTTCTTCATGTTTCTCCTCATGGTGCTCTCCGTGGTGTGCGGGTCCGTGAGTTTGATGCAGAACGATGCTCTGTGACGAGATCGCGTGCCCGTGACCGTGGTGGTGATCGTGACCATGACCGCCTTGCGGCCGCGCGGCGACCATCGCGACCACAGCAGCGACTAGTAAGATCTGTGAAAAGATGCAATAGTTATCTTGTAAGAATAGTGTAATGTATCAAAATTTGATTTATATGGGTTGTATTGTTTGTAGCTAATATTAAGGTTCAGATTGTTTTGTGCTCAATGCGACTGGAACGGAAAACAGGACTAGACTCTAGCGTTATTAAATGATTTTTATAAAAAAGAAATGGTACCTTGTACATTTTGAAGTTTTGTATTCTTTACCTTAGGAGAACCAAACAGTGACTGATAATCCGTTGGTACATAACATTTCTTTTTATACTCGTTCACATATTAAAGGGACAGTGATACATTTTTTCACAATACGTTTAAACTCTTAACAGTCCCAACCAGTTTGCCACTTATGCCAGTTTTTGGTAAGTTATGCTAACCTTGAGCGAGTACATATTTCATTACCGTAATTAAATTCCTTACTTTCTTAGTGCATTGACATGTCATTCCGACCTCACCGACGAGGCCCGTCGCGACGTCCCCATCATGACCCAAGTCCGCCGCCGAGTATGACTCAGACCCCAAACCGACCCTTGCTCGAGCCAGCCCGCGCTGAGCCTGTAGATTTAAATTCGACCCAAAATAATGAACCGATCCAGCTAGTAGTCCTTCCCTCTAGTTGCCCTCCCCCCAGCGACGCCCTAAGCCAAGGCCCGTACCCCACTAGGGGGTGCCCTTAGCGTGTGGTCGCTTAGTTTGTAGTTTTTATTTAGTTTTAAGCCTGGCTGGAGGCATTTGTAAGTCCTCACCAGAAGTCCGCGTTAAGCAGTGACGGCTGTTAGAAGCCAACTGCAAGAGGCCATTAAAAAAAAAAAAGTGCTTTGACATGCATTCAATCTATATAAATATGAATATGTAAAGAGAAAACTTTGTACCTACCCCTTTTTCACCATATTGCGCGCACGGCAAATTTATATGGAAGGTGTGCAGAAAGCTAATTTTTTTTTTTCACAATTGGTAGAATTTTGACCACAGGCGATACAAGTAAAAATAATCCCATATACCGAGATGAAAAGTAGCTTATGTCACACTCCGGCCTATAAACAATCTCTATAGAAACATCATGGCGATCCATTGCTCTGATACTGCGTGAAAAAAAGAAAAAGCAACACACTTTCTCACTTATCAATTATTATTCATCACATAAATACCTACAGGTCACTTCATTCAGGGGTGATAACAAAATTATCATAACAAAGACACTTGATAATCATCG
Organism: Thalpophila matura; assembly: GCA_948465475.1. NCBI lineage: Eukaryota > Metazoa > Arthropoda > Insecta > Lepidoptera > Noctuidae > Thalpophila > Thalpophila matura. The sequence goes on from OX419181.1 coordinate 12,884,618, forward strand.
TGTCAATGTCTTCAGGTCACCTTGAAAGTTACCTAACTTGATACGATCATTAACGGTGCATTATGTTAATTTATCCGTGAACTATTATTCAACATGACGAACAAAGCAAGAAAATGGTCAAATTATTGAATAGTTTGACTATTGTATAATGAGTGTCAGTTTTTGTTATAACAATAAAAATATGTCCTTATTCTGATTTACCTACACATGTGTCAAAGTCTTCTTTTACCTAATTTGGGGCTGCACTATTGTGAAAAAATAACACGCAACATAAATGTATTATGTAATGAAAAATAATATGATAACACATTTTTTGCAGAGTACTGACGGTTGCCATGTAAAGAAATCACTTTTTTTATTCCGTTTCGGTAAGCAATTTTTTTTTCTCAGGAGTAAAAAAAAAGTAAAATTAAACTTTTTTTTGTTTGAGGGTAGTCTAAGTGCACACACGTTTTTGTAGAGCTCTCATAAAAAAAAAACGTTTTAATTTAATTATTTATTGGATTTAATGCTGTTTATACGCTAAAAGTTCAAATTATCCTCGGATGCACTTACTCCCTATATAAAATCACTTCACACTTTCACTTTTCCCGCACAAACAAATCTTCACATAATGGACCTTTATGCCAAGTTGTCGGACTGCATGGAGGAATTATCTGCCACCTTTTCTTCGCGAATGGGCAAGTACGAAGAGGACCTCAAGAATGCCAGCAGTAACGAGGTGGCCCACAAGACAATTGCCAGTCTCTCCCGTGAATTCACTGAGTTCAAGTGCCTCATCTGGGGGACAATGAGTGCGCTTAAGTCTCAGATGGAGCTGTTGGTTGTGGGCCTGGATCGACATGAGATGGCGTCTCGAAGACAGGTGCTGCTCCTTCATGGTCTCCCGGAGCAAAAGGATGAAGATCCCACATCCAAGGCAGTCGTGACACTGGCACAGAAGATGAAGATTGCCAATGTCTCTTCGTCTGACATCACAGCCTGCCATCGCCTAGGAGTAGTTTCAGGCAAGCCTCGTCCGCTTCTTATTCGCTTCCAAAGCCACAATCTGCGCAGCGAAGTGTGGCGAAGTAAGCCTGTACTGAAGGGCTCCGGTTTAGTACTCTCGGAATTCCTAACCAAGCCCAGACACGACACATTCCTGGACGCCCGCAAACACTTTGGTGTGAAGCAATGCTGGACTTCCGAGGGGAAAATTATCATCCTGCTCCCAGATAAGTCGCGGCGCAAGATTGAGTCTGCAAACGAACTCCAACAACTTGTAGCGAAGTTCCCGACGGCTACATCAACAGGGGACAACACGGTTGTCGAAGCCGCAAAAGACACCGCTTCACCGAATGGTCGGCCAGCTCCAGACAAGAGATCGCGTAAGCAGGCAAAATAAGTTGTACCCACAATGAATTTTTGTTATTAATCTCTTCTACTACGTCGGTCACAGTATTAGTTTTTTTTTTTTATATTTGACAGTGACAATTTGTGTGACAACATTTAATGATTTATTTATGTTCGTTCGGAAACACTTTTCTCTGTATTATTTGTTCTACCATTTTTTTTTTGTTTTGGATACGAGTCTTTTAATCAACTGGCGAGTGCATCGAGGATTTTTGAAATACTTTATTTTTTTATTCAGTTAGTATCTTATTGTTATATCTATTTATATATATTTTTTGTAGTATTATGTTAGATAATTTTGATGACAGTTTTGTATCTTGTTCTTCTTCTTGTTCGTCTGATGGGAGCTACGCTAGTGCGTTCAGTGATGATTCTCTGCAACTACGCGACCAACTTTTTTCTACTTTTTCTTGTTTTAAAAAGTTTTTCAATGTGGTCCACATAAATGCGCAAAGCATTCCCGCTCATCATTCTGATCTATTATCCTCATTTGATTCCAATCTTATTCATGCTGTCTGTGTCTCTGAAACTTTTCTCAAGCCTGCACTTCCTTCTACACAGTACTCACTGCCCGGCTACAAGCTAGTGCGTAATGACAGAACTGGCAAGGGAGGTGGAGGGGTCGCCATCTAGCTCCGTGGAGATATTACATACAAAGTTGTTGACCAGTCTCCGAGTGCTTACTCAAAATCAGCTGAGCACCTTTTTATTGAAATAATTTTTAATCACTCGAGATTACTTTTAGGTGCGTACTATAGTCCTTCGTGTCACATAGATTACTTCTCTGCATTCGAATCAAAACTTGAAAATTTGTCTTCCCTTTATGACCACACTATCATCCTCGGTGACTTCAACACTTGCCTGATCAAGGATGATGCGCGCACCCGTAAACTCCAATCGCTTGTCTCCTCTGTCAACATGCATATCCTTCAGCTTAACGCTACTCACCATGCCCCTCATTGTTCTCCTTCTCTTCTAGACCTAATTCTAGTTTCTGACCCTAGCAAAGTAGCCACACATGGGCAACTTTCTGCCTCCTTCTCTTATCATGATCTTATATTTCTTTCGTATAAAATTCGCCCTCCTAAACGTAAATCAAAATTTCTCTTCCTTCGCAGTTTCAAGAACATTGATCTGGATCGTTTGCGAGAGGATGCGGGCAATATTGACTGGTCTCCTGTTTACGGCGGCATTGACATGGACACTAAAATAACTGCATTTAACTCGATAGTGCTAAACATTTACGACGAACATGCTCCTCTTAAAAAAGTAAGGGTGAAGCATCTTCCAGCGCCTTGGCTCTCGGACCTTGTTAAAAGCGCAATGTCGAAAAGGGATAAGGCCAAAAAACGGTATAAAAAGAACCCTACCGATGAAAACTGGGCTATTTATAAGAAACTGCGTAATCGCTGCAGTCGCATGTGTAGGGATGCTAAAAGACGCCACATTCACGACTCCGTACAAAACTTCAACACAGCAAAAGTATGGCAATTCCTCAAGTCCCTTGGTATAGGCAAAGTTGCTAACGACAGCACTCCCGATATGGATCTAAATGCAATTAATCTACATTTTTCCAAACCACCAGTTACTCTGGATGATAATATCAAATCTTCTACACTTAACTATCTCTCTAATCTTCCTCTGCCATTATGTACTTCGTTTTCTTTTCAGCCAGTTACAGAACGCGATATTATGAGGGCCATTTCATCTATTACCACGAAAGCGGTGGGTGATGATGGCCTTCAACTCCAGATGCTTCTTCCAATCCTGAATGTACTCTGTCCCATCATTCTACACTTAATTAATTATTCACTCGAAACTTGCTCCTTTCCCTCTGCTTGGAAGAAGGCGCATATAATTCCTTTACCCAAAGTATCTAATCCTTCTTCAGTATCCCAGTTCCGTCCAATATCCATTCTCCCAATCCTATCCAAGGTACTCGAGAGTATTGTTCATAATCAACTGTCTTGTTATCTCTCCTCTAATAGCCTGCTAAGTCCATACCAATCTGGTTTTCGACCTGGCCACAGCACAGTATCGGCTTTGGTTAAAATAACCGATGACATCCGACTGGCCATGGAGAACAGGCTGTTAACAGTTTTGGTTCTACTGGATTTTAGCAGTGCTTTTAACTCAGTTGATTTTGACATTCTCTTGGGTATTCTATCCTCTCTGAATGTATCTCCTTCTGTAACTGCCTGGTTTAATTCTTATCTTAGGGGTCGCTCGCAGTCGGTTCGCTCTGATGAGGCCTCCTCTGAGTGGTGTAATCTTGCTGCGGGTGTGCCTCAGGGTGGCGTCCTCTCTCCTCTTCTTTTCTCCGTTTTCATTAACGCCATCACTAATGTATTAACTTCGTATTACCATCTCTATGCAGACGACTTGCAGCTTTACCGCCATTTTAAGCTGGAAGAGTTTCCAGAAGCTATTGATGCCATCAATAATGATCTTAATAACATAAATCAATGGGCTAAAAGGTTCGGCCTTTTAGTTAATCCTTTAAAATCACAAGCTCTCATTATTGGTGGCAGATATTTTTTTAATATTTTAGATCACCAGTCTCTTCCCCCAGTTCTATATGATGCTATCCCTATAGTTTACTCCAAGAGCGCTAAGAACTTAGGTGTTCTCATAGACTGCAATCTGTCCTGGCATGTTCACATTGCGGAAGTAAGCAGGAGAGTGTTTTGCTCGTTTCAGTCTCTCAAACGTCTCCAGAAGTTCCTGCCTTTTCAAACTAAAATTACTCTTGCCCAATCCCTTCTTCTACCGCTTCTAGACTACGCTGATGTCTGCTTTCTCGACGCAACTGAGGAACTTCTTGATAAGCTCGAACGTCTGCAGAATTTGTGCATCCGCTTCATTTTCGGCCTTCGGAAGTACGACCATGTATCGGAATTTCGGGCGCAACTGAGGTGGCTGCCTATTCGGCGGCGTCGTGATACTCACATTTTATCTTTTCTCTTTTCTGTTCTTTATAATCCTAATTCTCCTATTTACCTTCGGGAACGATTTGAGTTTCTTGTCCCTAGAGGAAAGCCATGTCGCACTTCTTCATCTCTTCTCCTTCGCACTCCTCATCATACTTCTAGTCGTTATGATGGATCATTCACTGTTCGCGCAGTACGCCTATGGAACTCACTTCCACACTCCATACGTGATAGCCCCTCTTTAGGCGTTTTCAAGAGAAGAATAAAGGAACATTTCCTGTTACCATAACATATACATGTATTATGTATGTATTAGTTTATTATATTATATTTATATAATTATATAGTTGTATATATTATGTTTATGTATGGTGTAATATACACATATTCGTTTAGTCTATTTATGTATGTATGTACGTTATTAATAAGTAGGTATATTGCAGACTATTGTGCACTTAACTCTACTCTCGGATCTTAAGTCTCTCTATCACTCTAAGGTTTGCTGTAAGAAAACTCAATTTTGAGTTAAGCTCGCCTATGTACATAAAATATCCATAAAAAATTGTATTTAATATTTGTGTGTACAATAAAGAATATGAATATGAAACATTCAAATTCGACCGAAAGTGCGGTTTCTTAACGTACAGTCATGGCTACGCTAAATTAATTCGGGCATAAACTGTCATTGGCACAATGTAACCACATGGCTTTGAACTTATTTTCATACAATAGAACGCCCTGATTTTTTATGCAAATTCGTACCTCATAGATCTTATTTGTTTTCTATGACACGTTTGCGACATTGTGGTAACTTATTTATATCACAATGTCACAAAAGAGTTTGTTTTGTTTTTAAATTAAGAAAATAGTTTCTTAGATCTAGAGTAGGTATCACTGACCTCCATATATACAAGTACGCAAACAAACAATTGTTTGTACACATCAGCTTTATTATATTAATATAAAAAACCCATCCGAAATAAATAGTATTACCTGATGGTCGGAAATGCCTTTTATCGATGTATTTTATCTCATTGTCCCATCTCCCATCTATTATTAGTTCCATTCCCACCCACTTCTGCAATCAGCGCCAAAATGGCGAAAATCAAATCGCCTCACTATGGCCCGGCTTATCATAGATTCTTATCTAAGATAAGATATTTTATACCATTCCCCCTCTAAAAAGCTTATTTTATTCACTGAAAACAGTGAATAAAAAGCACTTTTACTCACTGTTTTGATGTTTGAAAATGGAACACACCAATGTATTCGACCACAGATTTAGAGTACCTAGGCTAGATACGGCATGTTATTAGATAGTATGAAAACCGAACGTGTCATCTTTATTATACCTACGATAACTTCACCCCAGCCATTTAGTGATGTGCTCAACGTAAACAGAATTGTTTCAATCGCTAAGCGTCACTGAGCTAACAGACTTTTTTTTAGTACGAACAGTCGAACATGCAGGGCACGCTTGGTCGTGGCTTGCCGTATCTAGTGTAAGTGTAATCTGTGTATTCGACCTATGTTGATGTGTTCTAAATTCAATTTGATTGGTCGACATTTTCGACAAGGAGTTTAGCATTAGAATAAAAACTGTTTTGTGTTCTTTGCTGTCCTTAGTAAATTGGCGCTATTTTGAATACTGTAAGTTGTACGAACACAAAGTTTAGTGTTACTTTAATCTTTAATTTTGTGTTTGTTTAGTGTTGTTCTAATCGATTAAAAATGCATTCTAGTGATGAAGATGTGTTAACACCTGAGTTTGTGAAAGAGAGGGCGGCCGATATAGTGGAAAGGTGGAAAGCTTGCTACCCAAAAAATCACGGCTGGTTTACATCAAAGCCAATTTAACTTTACTTTTTCTTCATTATATGTATATTTTCACTTAAATCTTTCTTTTTCTCGTAGTCATGGTATAAAGTATAGTATGCAACTCTTGAATAAAACGGATTTATATCGAGGGCCATGAATCGCTCGCGTCGCTCAGGATTCTAACACTTGAATCACTCGCTACGCTCGTGATTCAATCATCATGAATCACTCCCTACGGTCGTGATTCAGTCGTTAGAATCCTTCACTAGCTCGTGATTCATCTATGGCCCTCGCTTTAAATCCGTCCTTTATTCACTAATTGCATAATATACTATTATTTGCATAAAACACGGTATACAGGTTGTTATTAAACATTTTAGATCAGCATGTTTTGCTTAATGATAAAGCAAAGCTTAATGATAAAGTCAAATTGTAGTATTATAGTTGTAAGTAAGTTTGCAACTTACAACTATAATACTACAATTTGACATAGAATACAATTAATTATTTAAATTTCAAAAAGTCATTAATACTATAAAAATTATTATTATTAAGCCATTCATACAATTCGGTTTTAAATTTCTTAAAATTTAATGCTTTTAACATATTTGGTAATTTATTATAAATTTTTACACACATAGCAGAAGTATTTTTATTATATTTAGCTGATCTGGGCAGCTCATCCAGCACTAGCCTGTATAGGTCTAGGTCTATATATAGGTGCAGCGTACTTGTATATATGGAGGTCAGTGGTAGGTATCTACATGGCGTTATTTATCTGAACTTTGTTATGGTGTCTGTGTAATTGTTTATGGAAGCAATTTCCAGTTATAGCAGTTCTATTACAATTGGAATAGGAAGGAAAACACGTTACTAGTTCTACTAGTAAAACTGGGAAGAAAGAAAATAAAATAAAAGGTGTAAGTAGTAAAACGTGTATTGTGTATAAAATACTAAAAAAAATACCAACAAAATAAAAATTAGATCACAGTAGTTACATCAAACAATAACGGTAGTATAATATCACAGTTCAGGTGCAGCAGTGGTTCAGTAGTGGTGGTGGTGGGGCACAATGTGGTGGGTGCTGTGTTTCACGTCCGCGTGGAAACTGGGGACAAAGACAAAGTTGTTATTGAGTACTTAGCTGGAAGTCGGAAAACAACACAATGCCGATATTCTCGTCATACGAACTTTACCACTCCTTTCACCCCCAGTCATGCACCTAAAGAAATATGTCCTCTAAATTCAAATCTTTAGGTCCACTAGTTTAGGCTGTGCGTTTTCTGTCAGCTAGTCACGGTACCTACTGTTTTATAGGTGAAGTCAGAAATTAAAGAAGAAATCACAACCTAGCTAGAATTTTGTTTGTCTTCATCAAAGTCGTAACAAGGTTCTGAATGAGAGATTATAAGGCCGCGGCCGCACTGGTACGGCGACTGCAACGCGACGGCGATTTTGTGAACAAATGCGGCCACCGACGTATGTTTATATGAGTTTGTTTTTACGAATCGCCGTCGCGTCGCTGTCGCCCGTACCAGTGCAGCCGCGGCCTAAGAATCATAGCGTGTTGCTATTCTGTGATGACATCACATTGCGTGATGCGGCGTGTTTACAAGATTTGATGAAGATGACGATATCAATGATCTAACGCACGGATCATAGACCATAGCAGTTTCATACTGGACATGGGTCTCTTGAATTGCATGCTGCTGAGCTCAATTTGAACCTAAAACATAGCTCTTAGCTTGAATTTTGTATGTCCAGTCTTAAAAAAATCTACTTACCCAGAGTGCTTGTCACCGTGGTATTCAACATGTCTGACGGAACCGTCGGGCTGGTGCAGAGCGTAGTAACCCTTGACGACGTCACCGTCGCGATGCTCGTGCTGCGACTTGATGTCACCGGTGTGAGGGTCTTCTACTTTGTAACCAAATTCGTATTTGGGGTAGGCCTGAAACATCAGATATAAACAAGTATTTTATAATGGTCACTTTTTGCCAAAACGCTTTGAAAGCTAGAAGGATAAATTTTGTTACTATGTAATAAAGAAAATAATTATTTGATATAATTTATATTCTGTTGATCAGAGTTGACTAAGCCAAAAAATCAGCTTACTGCTTATTAGCTTCAAATAATTTGTCCTTTTCTTTCCGTTGTATCACCTAAGTTGAATTTCTGTCCTTCATACTTTAATAATGATAGACTTACATAGTAATCGACGTGTCCATGACCGCCATCATGTCCATGGCCATGGCCGTATCCACCATGGCCCCCGTCGTGACCATGAACATGGACGACCTCAGCGGGCCCATCATGACGATGGATGTATTGGGAAGAGAAGCCATGACCGTGTCCATACACAGCTTCCAGAGAAGCTACGATAGCTACGAGGCACAGAACCTGTGATGGAGATGATGAGAAAATAAGTAGTGAAGGAATTACAGTTATAGAAGAAAGTTAGCCACCTGCATCCTGTAAGTGTAGCAGGATTCATAAACACTCGTCGTTTGGCCTCATATTCATTATTTTAGGTTCATTTTCTAACTAAAATGAATTTAGTTTTGTTCCCATGTATAGAGCATTCGATTATTCAAGTAGGTAGGCAGGTAGGAAATATTGTCGGCTTCATATCGAACTAATTGAAACCATCGAAAAGAAACTATCAGGTAGAAACAACGAGAGAACATTGACATTCTTGTTAATATTTCTTTGGATCAATGAAAGGAGTTGGAATAAAAACCTTGTTCGATAGTCATGAATAAATTGCTATGAAGTATACTATGAGATGGTGCTTCATATTTGAATGATGGAAAAGTGAATGTCATGTGGAAGTTTCAAAGGCTTTAACTTCAAAACATATTGTAGTGGTATAAAGCGTAGGATCAACAGGATGCTCATAGGCGCCCGCCTCGTTTTTAGTAGCAAGAGTTGTCCAGCTGATATAGGGACGTGTTGACTATGAAGAGTAAACAAAATGACCCATGGTCTTCAACCATGTACGTATCAGGCGAGATAAATCACTGAACATTTTCGCACAAAACTAGCACAAGGCACACACAACTTCACTTAGAAACACTTAGGCATAGAAAATATTTTTACCTTTGAGAACATTTTGGGTAAATAGATTGTATTAGCTGTTGTACTAATGATTCTAAAACCAACAGTGGACTGATACATAATGATCAAATTCAACCTCTTTTATATCAATATAATAAATGTAGTCAAGGTAATATAGATTTCACTCTAAGGTATGGCAGGCAGTTCAAATTATTCACAAACTTCAGTATGCAGCGTTAGCAATGAATTTCGTAAAAACATTTGTTTAGAAGTACTTACACCTTGCAGTGTGACATTGCCACAGTTTGTTATTAGTAAATTGCGCAAGATTCTCTGTGTATTATTGATACAAAGATAATTGAGCAAAAAATGGCCTAAGTGATAATCAGTTGCAGCAGTTTTCTTACTAAAAAAAAGCTGATAGAGAATTAATGAACTCGAATGTTACTCTGAACGGCGTCGTTTTTGTGCGTGGACGCAACGTAAGTAATAATGATGCAGCTTTTTACTTGACTGCCCCAGAAATAAGGTTATGTTTTTCGAGAGTATGTATGTGTGTCTATTTCTTTGAAGTGTTATGTTTTGAAGCTTTATTTGTAAAGCTGTTTAATCTTAAAAACATTATTTTTACTCGTCTATGTTTCTTTCACATAGACTCCTCCAGATGTAGGTACGATAGACACAGGCCCGTAAACTGATAGGTGTGTAAATGCCCAAACATTATTTCGACATTAACTGGGTAACTGAGGTAAAACCTAGAATTACGTTAAATGCGACCTAATTAATAACGGTTAAAGTCCAAAATTAAAGTTGAAAACTACAATTCGCTGTTATTAGTCGAAGAACGGTTTTATACATAGTTTAAACTCTGTCTTTTCACCAGGGATGTATCTACCTACAATGTAATCAAATGTCTATCTCCACCAAAGTTAAACGCTGTAGGTTTCGGAGTGGGTAATACCTATATACTAGGAATAAGCGCTTTGTGCGAGTTAGCTGTATGTGAACTAGCGATGTAATGCGGTAGGTTAGCGCGGCGTGGTGAGGGAAAGGAATTCCTCGCTCGCATCCCTCAATGGCATTACTAGCTGGCATCCCTCATTTCAACGAGTATGAAAAAAACTTCGCCTCGATGAACCCATCAATCAATCATACTTAGTCTATCGCAGTACAATCCAGACATAGATTTCTCCTGAGGTGCACAGAATTTAAATAACTTCAAACTATTAAATTTTATGGCCAAATTCTGTATAAAATAATTTTTGTGCCATGTACCGTAATTAAGGTTCCTTTATAGGCAATTGCTTAAACGAAGGTTGAGTGTTTACAAAAGCTTTCAAGAACTCGTTTAAACTGTCCAGACATTTGCTTTCGATGACAGATTGGGCACTTTGGGTACTGAAGAAATTAATTTCGCAAAGAGTCTCGACTTCATTCTCAAATTACATGCGTGAACCAGTTTTTCAGTGGTATGCGTATGCATACATTACGCAGTTTACGAATTGTGGCAAACTTGTTTTGTTTCGAATTATTTTTGAGTATAAAACCTAAAGTTTCCTTGAGATCCAGTATTATATTTGCAGCAGCTTTTGTGGGCACGACAACACGATGTATACAAAGGTATTATAACTTTAACTTTAGTGAAAGTGATTCTTGGAATAGTTTGAAACGATTGCCTTAGGGAATCTGCACTTTCTTGAATAAATCCTACAGTTGTAATAAACTATGATAAAAATCGTTTACTATGTAGTCTAGTATTAGGTACCATCTTTACGTTTAAGTCATGACTTTATCATTAAATTGTTCTGATGTCAAACTTATACGGCAGTCATCTAGAATTCAAGCACGTCTAACGTATTTGTTGTTTAGATAAGTACCTACTAATGCACTGACTTTCCATCATATAAAAAAGATTTGAGTTAAGTCACATAATACAATGTATTATGTATTAAGTGACTTCACATAAATCTTTTTACCTACATATATCTAATACCTTAGTTAGCTAAAATAAATATATCACTTCAAAAAAAGGAATATGTCCAAAACCATGACGCTAAGAAAACTCGGCTGATGGAAAAAAAGTTATCTAGCCACATTTATTAACGTATCAATCATACGAACAATTAACGTAGACTTCTTCCCAACTGTGTCATTTAAAAAAGAAAGAAACTATTTGGCACATAACGGACATACTCACAGACAAAATAAATAAAGAACAAATCACTTAATAATAACGTACCTAGTTGCTCAGTGATAAATAGGTCCAATTCAGCATAAATGCCAGATCACTAGAGACGCTGGTCTACTTATAATTCGCGCGCGATCAGAATTTGAACCTTTTAGAACTGAAACGCGCGCGGTCAGCCATACATGACTGTTATACCTAACACTTATAACTATACGAGATACATTTAATTTCAGATCCTCGCGTTGTTCATGCTGATGGTGGCGGCATACTGCCAAGACCATCATCACCACACGACCTCCCTCAAAACGGTCATCAAGCACGAGGTTCCAAAGAAAGTAGAGCATCACCACTACCAAACCCCAGTTCAAACCCACGAAGTCCACGCTGTTCACGCCGCTCCCAAACACCATGGAGTTTCCTCTCAAAACATAGTCCATCATGAGAGCCATGGTCATTCTCATGGACAAATTCATCATGAAGCCCCAAAACATTACTTTATACCTGCCAAAGAGCCTGCACCTGTCCATGAGATCGTTGCTGTTGAAGCCCCTGTCCACTATGTTCCTGTACAACATCATGTAGTTCAGCAGGCTTCTCATCATGGACATGAGGAATCTCACCATAAGGAAACCCAGCACAAGGAATCCCATCATCATCATGAACACCACGTTGACTACTATGTAAGTAAACGGTAATTTTATCTATTTCTAAAAGATTTTTTAAGTTATTCTATTGTTGAATCTCGCGTCATTATTATGCTGTTGTTGTGTCATTCAACCAACCACAATAGCTAACACTAGATTTTTTATCAGACTTATTGGAGACTCAATTATATTTTTTAAGCCACCGCGGGAAATAATGATAAAATGTTGTTTATCGTTCTTACCCCTTTCCCTTCTTAACATGGTGATTTATTGCAGGCCCACCCTAAATACGAGTACGAGTACAAAGTGGAGGATCCTCACACCGGTGACAAGAAGTTCCAGCATGAGTTCCGCGACGGCGATGTCGTGAAGGGCGTGTACAGCCTGCATGAGGCTGATGGCTCCATCCGAACAGTCAAGTACTCCTCTGACAAGAAGACTGGGTAAGTTTAAATCTCTTATCAGATTTTTTTTAAGAGATTTGAAAATAACTCACATGGCCCACCCGTGTGAGTTGAACTTGAACCAACCCGCGACCTCTACAGTACCGTGGCTTCGCTCTAACCACTGAGCTACCATTGACACCCACGTCGGTTGAAATTTTCAATCTCTTTATTATGTCTCATAAGGCGTTGATGATATAATAAAATCTATCGGAGCTTTGTTCGGAGATTTTATTCGGAGGTATAAAATATTTTTTCACCGAAACTTGAAATATTCTGGTGTGCTGAAAACCCGTAAACGAAAACCTAACCATAAACAAAATAACTCATTATTTCACGAATTCTTTTCTCTTTGACAGATTCAATGCTGAGGTGTCACACAAGGGCCACTTCAAGCACGAACATCATTACCACCACTAATTAGTCATTTTGTTATTACAATTATTCAATTAGAAAACGTGGTTTAAAAATTGTCTTGGCGGTAGGTATAAACCAAGACAATCGTTATAAAAATGTTTTGAAATTAAGTAATTTGTTGTGTCATTAATTTAAGTTGTTAAATAAATATTTAAATCTAGAAAGGTACTTTCGGTATTTTATTTACTCTACTTATTTCTTACCTCTCAAAATAGGAGTCAAATATATTTCTAATAGAAGGAAGTCAATAACATTTTGAAATTCACGGATATACGTCAAATAAACAATGATGTCATAAATGGTAGAAATAGGTTAAAATCATGTATGCATCGGCGACACAGATTTTTGCGATAAGTAGAAGAAATCCGTATTAGCTTGCGTCATAGAAAGTTAGCCGCATCAACTGTTACATATACCTACATACTAAAACATGTAAACTAAGCAATAAGGAAGGTATCAATATACCTACCGCAGTATTATGTAGGTACCCCTGCTAAGTTAAGTAGGTAGGTACTTCGACTAGATTTTTTTAACTTTGATGATGTGCACATTCTAATTACATTAAAAATAATTGAAATAAAAAACGTGGAGCGCGTGCAATAGATAATAGTAAGATACCACGTTTTTCATTTCATTAGAAATTATTTTATTTAGTCCGTTTTAAAAACGTGTTTTATATATATATATATAAGTAGATATATTTTTAATGTTTTAGTTGATATTATTGCATTGTCATCTAAATTACATAGGTATACAAAACATACCTATACAAAATTTCAGCATAGTCTGATGCCAGAAAGAGCTTGAAAAATGAATTGCGAAATTTGTACCGAACACACAGACAGAGAAATAGACAAACAGACAAGAAAGCAAGTTAATAAAAACGTGGTAATAACATTAATTATAAAAATAGAATTATCAAATAATTAAATAATAAAAATGAAATCACCGCTATGCGTAAAGGATGTTGTGAAATAATAAAAGCGGTACTTAAATGTGGGTCATGGTTATAAAATGAAGAGTTCTATGCGTAAGTAGTTAGTTCACCTGATTTGACTAAAAAATGTGTGACAACAATGCCATGACGCCGTTGAGGTCACTTTCCATAGTCACGAGAGACGAGTTTGATATAAAAAGCTTTATTGAGCTGATCGATGACAAAAACGTCCATTAAAATTTATAATAGGATAGGTACTCCGTTCACCGCGTCAGTTTATGTGAAGCATTATGAGTACAAGTTGGTACAATATTTCTTTACCATCTCCTTTTACGAGTAAATGCTCTATTTAGTACAAGGAAATAGATAATTGATTTTCGCAAACTGCCACACGTATGTAGTTAGATGCTCTCTCTCTACACATATAATTAATATGAAATACTACTATTAAATAATAAGTTAAAAGTAGTTTGGAAAAAGTAGGACCAGTTTTTAAGAGGTCAGAATTACTGTACCAGCTAAGCGGAGTAAGACAGAATACATTCAAATTAAATAAATAATTAGTTTGAACCTAAATTCAACCGGATATATCGTATTACTACGATATATCCGGTTGAATTTAGGTTCAAACGATATTTATTTAATTTGAATGTATTCTGTCTTACTCCGCTTAGCTGGTACAGTAATTCTGAACTCATAAGAACTGGCCCTACTTTTTCCAAACTACTTTTGACTTACCTACGACTATGAAGCAGTTAAATGGAAATATACTTATGCAAAGTTAAAAAAATTGTTAATTAATCAAGTTTTCTAAAATTTGCATGTGATTATTAGTAAAAAATAAAGTTAGTAAAATAACATAAATATTTTTCTTTCCTATTGCATAAGCGGTATGGGTACACTGTGAATAAAAACGTACATTATGTACCATGCACTCGCGATAAGAATAGGAACGTCAATGACTTCAAACTGTAGACTATCACTTGAAAAGTAAGTCTTACAAAAATATATATATATTACTTATATATATAATCAATAACGTTATTTTTCCACTTTATTTAACTGAGTCTTTGATTTACCAAATCATTTGTAATAGATTTTTTAATACATAAGAACAAAATTTTCAATAGGTACAAAACGTCACAATATGGCGTAAGGTCAGTCTTATTCTTATTTTGATCGCATAGTACACAATAGAGCAATAAATAATAATTATATTTTATCGAAGACGTCGAGACATCACATCAAGGATGAGCACATGACCAGCTGCTGGTTTTGCTAAACGTAGAAAGGTAGGTAATATTTCCTGAGGGCTAGATATGATAGTGATCCATTAGTAAGCATTATGGCATTAAAAAGGCTTTTACGAGCGAATTTTTTCATCATGGTATGGGCTGTTCTCACGTAGCTCTTGCCGACACCATAGAACAATTAAAAGTAGACTGATAATCATCAGCGGACGTCCGCCGACTGATGTTAACACTTACATAACTATAGATCACATAACACCTACTTTATGCCTTACTATAACGGTCACCGTTTTATTGCTGTATTATCGCAAGTTCAATATCATGGCCATAATAATATTAGGTATTAAAAATTCAACTGATGGCCGTGTGACACGGTAGCTTAGTGCTTAGAGTGAGACGCCACGGTGCCCCAGAAGTCGCGGGTTCAAGTATCGCCCGTGTCACTCGTTTTTAAACCTCTTATACAGGGTAAAATTAAAACCAGTGCGGATATTTTAGGAGGTGAAAGTACTCATGAATATGATCAACTTTTATTATGGGACAGACACTGAAATATGAAAAAAAAAATCAGCTGTTCCCTACAAAAATGCACAACAACACGATCAAAATGTATGGAACAGCAGATTTTTTTTTTCATATTTCAGTGTCGGTCCTATAATAAAAGTTGATCATATTCATGAGTACTTTCACCTCCTAAAATATCCGCACTGGTTTTAATTTTACCCTGTATGTTATAGTACTCGCTGTTCCCCGCTGTTTCACCCCCGTCGCTGGGCTCCTAAAGGTAGTAGTGTGGTGTTGAATCCTATACTATTCCTCATTAATCTGGCTATCATATACAAAAATATTTTTTTCGAATCCGACTGGTAGTTTTATATATTAGCGCGTTCAAACAAATTTCAGCTTTATAATATTATAGTAAAGATAGGAATATTATGTAAATAATAATGTCTTTTCGATATTCCGGCTCCACTAAATGTAGTAATTATTTTGATCATCAATCGGATTTATTCATCGGATCCGTAAAAGCTCATGAGTAATTATATAGTTGACATTATTGCAGTTAATTTAACCAACTCAGTATGTAACTGCAATCGTGATTAGGTTTATATTAACTACTGCAGGCCATAATTTTATCAGTGAAATCGTACTTTTAATCGAATTTCAAGAAGTATGTAGGTATCTAGTTATGCAAAGGAAGCAGGAGAACTATTCTAGAATACTAACGAAAGAGATTTCTCTATCTAAATTAGAGTGGTGATAAAAATCTAATAGGTACCCTAGAACAGCATATAGATTCTCCAGTTAGATCTAAAGTTTGATATTATTAATAAGACAATAGTTAAAATGTGCAGTGATCTAATTTATCTGATTGACAACCTTCACATTGGTTACGTAAATTACGTCATAGATCTGCGCGCGCGCTGTGGGTTACAAACATGACGCCCCGAGCGGCAACAAATTGATTCAATACTCTCTCGTAACGTCTCCGGTATATATTGAGCTAATGACTATGTTAATTCATCAGTTCCACCACGGAAGTCTTAGGAGAAAGAACAAAATGTTTGCTAAAGTTAGTTTGTGACATCATATGAGTTAACAATACATTTGCTATTTATTTTGTAATCATAACTAAACGGTTTTTTTTTATTTTTAGGTGATAGTGCTCACATTTGTCGCCGCGGTTTTGTGCGAGGAACATGGATTCACTCTCAGGACCCACCATGAACCGACCAAGCAGTACAGGCAACAATACGAACATTTCCCGATGAGGGTTCATGAGGAGCAGGAGAGTTCCCAAGAAGTTCAGTACAGTTCTACTCCTGAAGGCTACAGGCATGGAGGGAATGCGTATTCATCGCAGAGCGTCATTCACCATGCGGCGCTCGCTGGTCAGGGAGAGTCCCAGGAGTCCCACAATGATCACGTTGCCCCAGTGTACCAGTACGTACAGGAGGAAGAAGCTCCGGCCGACCAGCAGGAGCCAGCGCACCATGAGGCACCAGTTCAACACTACCAGACCGTTAATTTTGCTCCCGCTCAAGCGCATTATGAAGTTCAGTCCCACGCTCCCGCGGAAGCTCACACTCAAGCTCACGCTCAACCTCAATACGTCCGCGAACATGCGGGCTTGAGCTACCACCAGGGCGCTGACGCTCATGAAGGCCTGAGCTACCACCAGGGTGCTAACGCACATGAAGGCTTGAACTTCCACCACGGTGCTCAACTTCACACGGCTGTTCATCAGCCAGCTCCAGTTCATCACGCTACCCCAGTTCATCAAGCCGCCGCCATCCACCACGAAGCGCCCGTCCATTACGAAGCGCCCGTCCATCACGCAGTGCCTGTCCAGCACGACGTTCACGCTCACGATTCCCACGATGAGCCCATCGACTATTACGTAAGTGTCTGTCATTAATAGAATATAAAACACTTATTTCCGACTTCAAGTTTTATGGTAACTTTCTATTCATTTATTCCGATCACAAATTGAACCGTTTAAACCACGGTAGTTGAGTAGACGCATTTAAATGGTCCTTATTAATTCCGATACTTACTTTTTTACTATTTCAGGCGTATCCTAAGTACCAGTTTGAGTACAAAGTGGAGGACCCTCACACCGGCGACAACAAGTTCCAGCATGAGACACGTGACGGTGACGTTGTGAAGGGAGTGTACAGTCTCCTGGAAGCTGATGGATCAACCAGGACTGTTGAATACAGCTCTGATAAACACACTGGGTTAGTTTCTAGATTTGATCCTAACAAATGAAAGCTCTAACAATTCTTAACAAGTTACAAGATAGCTGCAGGCTAATTGCAACAGCCATTGTTTTATTATTCGACTTAGATTTGATCTAAATTTATGTTTCATACAGCTTAATATTATCTGGTTTATAGCCAATCAACTTGAGTATCTAGTTTTAAACGGTATTGAACGTCTAGACAGACGAAACTTCATTTTCGCCCGCTTTATGCGTCGAGTCACGCACTACGTTTGATTGTATTGTTTCAGCTTTCTATTTTGTATCATCGCCTGCCTTGACTGTTGAATAACTTGTATTAACACCTGTTTTTCTTACAGATTCAATGCCGTTGTGAAGCACTCCGGCCCTGGTCATCATGTCCAGATCAACAGCCATCATCAAAACTAAGACAAGACTGATCAAGTTGTCCTTTTATTTAATAGTCTTTATTGTTACTAGATGTGTACTTGCCTGCCTATATTAATCTTTAATAAATTTTATTTAATACTACGATGTATATTGTGGTTTTAATCATCGAAAGAAGGTTCATCCCGAAAAATCTGCTTTTAGACAAAGCCTGGTTTGAATTTTGATTGAGATGAGTTGACGTGTTTTTAAATCATTACATCACTTCGATACTATTAACTGAAATAGTGACGATTTGTCAACATTATCATCTTAACTTATCAATATTTTAAGTAAATATAAAATAATCTTCTAATGCAATTTACTGAGCAAATAACTATTACTTACAAAGCTATGATTTAACTTTACCGCTATTGCATGTCACAACAGACAGAAACATTTTTGAATATTCTTTTCTATTGATTATAAATAGGTTTTTCCTGTATTTGCTTATAATAAATAAGCAAAAATCTATTATATTATTTTGTAATAAGATTTTTATTTTGATTCGATCACATGAAATACAAAGAAATTTAATCAAATAGTTACTACAATACACTTTAACTTTACCACTTACATAATGTATAAGTTTTCGCAAGAATGCAGTTACTTTCGTTTATTATGATAAATAAATACTTTTATTCGTAAAAGATTTGGTTTGTAAATCAAAACAAATATAAACTTATTACTATTGCTATTATGGGAAGTGACTGCCAGTTTCAAAACTATTATACAAGTACCTACGTACTCATCATGATAATGATTTAAGATTAATCACTTTTGACACCGATGACCTAGTTGTCGATTATAACTATTATACATAGATAGGTATAATTGAAATGTTTGTTTGTGAACGTGTGAAAGGAAGTTATTTGTTTATTGTATTTTTAGGAAGTTATTTAACAGCATGTTCTTGTCTAGTTGTGAAATATTTTTAGTTAACAAACAGGATATAGGTTACTGGTTAGTTATACAATATTTTAGCTAAAGTACCTAAAGTAAAGTGTCTGTCTATACCTTGCATCAGTTTTTATTTAAATTGTAAATTAGATTTTTAGCAAAATGTATAGGTATTATTTGTACACAATACGGAAAAATTGAACTTTGCCTAACATTTGGACGAATATATTTTTTATCATTATAGTATTAGTTGAAATGTCTGTCTGTAAATTAATGTGAAGATACTCCATATTTTAACAAACTAAAATACCTACCTAAACTTAAATTGGTCGAAAGTAAGTTATTTGAATTGCAAACGTAGATCAGACATAAAATATAGGATACAAGTAATTGCCCGCGACCTCATCTGCGTGTAAATATTTTATATATTAGATATTTAGGATGAAAAGTTGCCTATATCCCAGAATATGTATCCAGGAAGAGATCCCAGGTCCCAGAATAGGTATTCTGGCGAACAGGTGTTTCCCAAATTTAATTATGTTCAGTTCAGTAGTTTAGTCGTGATAAGGTAGCTAACGGACAGAGTTACTTTCGCATTTTTAATATAATAGTGTGGATTAGCGACAGCAACAATAATTAAAACGACATAATTAATTAAACACATTTATAGACTAGATATAATAAACGGTTACAAACATATAAAAAGATAACATAATTATTATCAGGTACTGGTGGTGTTCTCTTAGTGGTGGTAGTGTTGCTCATGACCATGCTTGGTTTCAGTCTTCACCACTGCGTTGAAGCTGTTAAAAAAAATAGATATCAGTGAAGTTAATATAACTGGGTAAAACACTTTAGTTAAGTATTGTCAACATAAAGAAAGCAATGTATAGAAGAGGAGCTAATAATATATTATTCTTCTTATTTAAAGAAGCTTTAACTTTTCAAAAATAAATATCAAGGTGAGGAATATTTACAGGCAGAAAAACTATTTTTCTTGATTACATTAGATATTTTGCTAAAGTTAATTGAATAACTAATAGCAATATTAAAATCAATATAAAATGATTGTAAAAACGAAAATTACTGTCAACAGGACAGCAGCGAATCAATTGTTTACACAATAATTACATTAGATTGTAAGTAGATAAAAAAAAGTATCAGTAAATGGTGCACTACCTAAAAGTTTTTAAGAAAATATCAAGAGTTCTTCATACCCATTGTGCTTATCGGCGGAGTACTCAACGGTGCGG
Organism: Thalpophila matura; assembly: GCA_948465475.1. Lineage (NCBI taxonomy): Eukaryota > Metazoa > Arthropoda > Insecta > Lepidoptera > Noctuidae > Thalpophila > Thalpophila matura. The sequence continues at coordinate 12,904,998 of OX419181.1, forward strand.
ATGGAGCCGTCAGAGTCGTGCAGGCTGTACACGCCCTTAACGTTTTCACCGTCACGGGACTCGTGCTGGTACTTGTTGTCGCCGGTGTGTGGGTCTTGGATCTTGTATTCGTACTCGTATTTAGGGTGGGCCTGGAAGTGAAAAATGTATGAAAGAGCTTCCACCCGCGACTTTCCTTACATTTTTGGGATAAAAAGTAGTTTATTTGCTATTTGAGACTATATTCTATCTCTGTACTAAATTTCATTTAGCTCCGTTCAGCCGTTCAGGTGTGATTGAGTAACAAATATCCATCCATATAATAGTACCTACTAAGATTACATGACAGAGTATGAAAAAAAAATAGTACCTAGACATTAGAGCAGTGGTGGCCCAGTTGTAGCGGACCCCGACTTACTACTAGTCATAGTTCGTGGAATCGCAGGTGCACACTGTGTGCATTTTGTTTCATCACCACTGCTATAAAAGCGGTGAAGGAAAACAACGTGACGAAACTGGCATATCCTAGAGCCAAATATTTGAAGACTAGTGACGTCCATCAACCAGCACTAGGCCCGCGTGGTGGACTGTGGCCCACTTCTTCTGACAGAGAGGAGGCCTGTGTCCCAACAGTGGGAACTTTATAGACTGATTATGCTACTTAGATGTTGGCAGTGATGTAGTAAATTACGCTTGATTCACATTAGACTTACGTGTCGTAATGTATCAATAGATACCCACATCAAAAGCCTATCGCTTTCATATTATTTTGTATAAAGGTGTGCATACTATTCTACGTGATAACGACATGTTGCGTTAAAATAGTGTGGTAACCTTTTTAAAATATACCTACTGATGATATCTACCTAATAATACTAGTACTACAATCCCTACCTGATGATATGACGTAAGTTTAGTATCAATATTTTTATCCATACAATGATATCTATTTATATTTACAAAGCTGTATTGACCAAAATAGTATAGCTTTATGATCACAACACACCTTAGCTAAATTGCTTTTCTGATTCTAAGAAATGCAGCGGTAAAATGTTATCAAAATTCGTCTGGCAAATTTACGTAATTTCCATAGAAATAAAATCGTCTAAAAAGTAACAAATGGAGAATTACAATCAGTTGCATTATTAGAAATGTGTTGTTTGATTTGTAAATGCAATTGTACAGTTATGTATTTGATGCAAATGCAGACGTGGATTTAAGAATTATTAAGGGAACAACCGAACCAACTAAGTGTGCAAGAATTGTATTTTTTTGACGATAAACATTATTTGCTATACCCAGTAATAAATTCATATATTATGCCCATTTTTTCGAGCACTGTATGCTCGAAATCTTTGAGGTCTCAAGTAATAATATTGTATAATGTTGACTGGAAATTATTTAGATAAAACAACTTACATAATAATCAACATGGTATTCCTTGCCATGGTGTTGTTGCTTCTCATGATGAGCAGACTCAACATGGTGCACAGCAGGAGCTTCATGGTGTACGGCAATGGGAGCTTCATGGTGTACGGCGATGGGAGCCTCATGGTGCACGGCTATGGGGACATAGTGGATGGGCTGCTGATGAATGTGTTCCCCACCATGGTGACCATGGGAAATTTGTTGGTAACCATGGTTTTCTTGGTGACCGTGGGGAATTTCATAATGTCCGTGAGAACTTTCATGGTGTCCGTGGGAACTTTCATGCCCGTGGGAGCTTTCATGCCCGTGGGAGCTTTCATGCCCGTGGGAACTTTCATGTCCGTGGGAGATGTCGTGGCGGACGATCGACTGGGAGGAGTAGGCGTGGCCGTGATCATGACCGTGTTGGTCTTGAGCATACACCGCTGCCACGGCGAGGGCGAGGACAATCTGAAAATAAAGTGTTTAGTATTTCGCTTTATGCTGTTTTAAACAAATAGCAATACCCCATCAAGTAGATCATTATTGTCTGCAAGGGTTTCTGTTTTATTTGGTTATGCAGTTTTCATCTATTTTTGTTGCCGCATAAGGTTGTAAATAGTATTATGTACTCAAAAATTAAGAAGATGCTTTTGAGAAAACAAACAATAAGGCAACGTAATTTTTTTTCAATTATTTTACACATCTTTACATTTTTTTTTATATTTTGTAAATCCAACAAGGTACTCACTTTGGAGATCATCGTGTGTATGTGTTGTTATGCACTTATTAATCGAATGATATAATTTCAGAAGCTAAGAGCCTTTTATACTCAAAAATAAGTGCGTAAAATCTCTTCTTGGCGACAGTTGATTGTTACGTGTTCAAGCTGAAAACAGGTTCCAGTTTTATCACCTGTTCTGTAACCAGTTACTACTTATTTTTACAGAAACTTGTGTTAATGAGAGGTCGAAAGAATTTCTCAGAAGCTGTTGGTTAAGTCTTGATGATGGTTTCGTTCTTATGGTTTCAAATATGAATCTATGTACTAGATGAACTGCTTAATGGAAAGCTATGTTACGAGTAACAAGTGTATTTAGATACATTATGATATTCTGCAGTATTTGTTTCTATTTCTTGTGTTATTTTATTTATGATTCAGTGTTGCGTATTCAAAGTCAAAGTCAAAACATTTATTTCAATTAGACCATTTACAGGCACTTTTGAATAGTCAAACAATAGTTGTCAGTCAGTTTGTCCGTTAGTTGAAGCTAGTTGTCCGTTCCAAAACGTAAATTCCTATGGAGAAGAACGGACAAGAAACTCCATGGTTACTCTTTTTCAACTAATTCAAATAAATACAATTTCTTTGTTTACATTTATGCCCTAGCATGTGAGAACAATGTGAGATATTTGAAAAATCCCTTAGGATAAAAAACAAAATCATTTAAACCTATAAAATGTCAAAATATTGCTTGAGCAGTCAAGAGATGACCAGTAGGTAGCAACTGGCAGCGCCCGTTCACGGTTTCGGTTCACGGTTTATTGAGTATTTATAAACTTTTTCATTGTTGTGGACTCATCGATTCAGAAAAGTTGTTCAATTTTGGCCAACAAGGGACTATAGCAATAAAATAACAGTGGTATATGACAAAATATTATATTTAATTTACATTATTATCAGTCACAAAAACCTAAGTTTCTGCACAGCACCCCGCAAGCAATCGTCTAACGTTTCACAAAATGTATGATGTTCGAATATAAAAAGAAACACGAAATACTTACACACTACAAGAAAATATAATACAAAAGGTTCTAATACGTTGTAAAATAGGTGTATGAAAATGTAAAAAGTTCTAAACTAATTTGGGCCTAAGTCCCTATACATATTATGAAACGATTAGGCTGTAAGCATACTACTCTGGAAGCCGTTCCTTGTACGATGCTCTTTCGTTGTCGCATTCCGTCCGTGCCTAAGCTACGTAGTAATAAATAGGTGTCGTCGGTGATGTCGCTAAGGGCTGGGGTAGTGGCCTAGCCGTGGAGGGGATATCCATGGCCCAGGGCTGGGGCGGCGATCACTGCGTGGCCCGCGGGGTGGGCAGCGTGCCCGGTCCTGCTTACTACCGCGTTGAATCTGAAAATAGAATGAGAAAGATGTGAAGATTATGTGGGATTGCAACAGTAGTTAGTTGATTGTGACTATAAATAGGAAAAGGGTAGGTGGATTATTCTCCGGTGTCCCATTGTTTGGTTGATTCCTCTCACTGGAATGCAAAGCCCTCCTACGTATAACATTGTTAGGCAAACGTGAATACGTGTTTAATGTTGGACACTCGTGTGTCCATCTATCACGAATAGCATTAAATGAGCTTTCTTGCAAACTCAAACATGGTCAATACATAAAATTCTGTACAATCATGATCATACATAAAAATATAGAAGACCATTTCCACTGAAATCGAAATAATAATTAATTATTTATATTTTTGTGATCATTTCAAACTTTTTACTAGATAATCTGTTTTAAACGTTGACAGCATGAAGATTGCGATAATCTGAGACCTTTAGATATGCTTCCTAAAAACACACGTTAATTACAGTAATCAGATTGTGGGTTTTAACGTAGAGTGATTGCGCATTTAGGGAACATTGATATACCTAGTAATCTATACCCAAAACCCGAACGAAGTGCTTTGATTCCATTTTTATTGTTAGAACCGCCAAACAGAGGAATGCGCTGCTGGAGTGGGCAGTCCCCGAAAGTTACATTCTGGATAACTTCAAGTCGCAAGTGAATCGGTTTCTGGATTAGCTCGGCTTGACATAAGTTTCTTTTATCAGTACAAGAAACCGATAGAAGAAACTATGATGCTGTCTACGATGGATCGTAGAGCCTATCATCGCTTCATGCGAGATGGCGGTCAAACGCAGGCTTATTGTTAAATTAAATAGAAAAACCATACCTTGTTCGCTTCCAGGAAGTGCAATCACAAATAAACATCACTTCAAGCTTCAAGCTTTTTCGTTATCATAGAAGTTAAAGTTATATACCTAATGCTCATCCCGACGGTTAAACATAGAAGGCATGATCAGATGATTGTAATTTGCTTCAAGTTTAGGTCTTTGTGTTTGACAAAAAACGAATTTTCCGTAATTTCGGTGACTCACTCAAGCAGCGTAAATTACGCTGGGTTCATATAAATTCGAAAAAAATCTGTGAGAAATCAAATCTGAAATAATATCTACATCCTTACCCATTATGGTCGTCAGCAGAGTAGTTGACAGTGCGCACGGTGCCGTCGGGTTCGACGAGGGAGTATTGGCCCTTCACGACGTCACCATCGCGGGCTTCCCATTGGCTCTTCTGATCGCCGGTGTGGCCGTCAGTGACGCCGTAATTGAATTGGTAGCGGGGGTGGGCCTGAAATGTAAAGGGACACAGGGATGTTTGTTTTACTCTCAGATCATAGAAAAAAGATGATATGTCATCATTGCAAATTATTACGGAAACCACTGTTGTCAATTTTAGAGTTTGCGATTTGCGACACAATTGAAAATGCTCCTCGTGAATATAAAGACCTCCCTAACATTGAAAATTCCGCACACCCTCAATTTAACACTGTTATTCGTCACTCATCACTAAACTAAAACACTGCATCTAAATCATCGATCGCGTTCGGTCCAATCGCCAGCGTTTCAATAGCGCCTTGGCACATCTCCCTTGTTTCTATGATCTGAAGGTTTACTTTAATAATTAAAAATTGCTTCAATGATTTAGGGCCGATTTCACCATCGTCAGATAATATTTATCCAAGGAATAAAGTTGAGATTTGACAGATTTTGTATAAAAAATCTGTCAAAAGTTTAAAATTGGATACGTTGTCTGATGATGGTGAAGTCGGCCAATAGCCATATAATTATAATTTTAATACAGTCTAGTTAAAATTATGTCAAACAAAAAGAGATCTATCAGCTATCATAAAATTAACAAAATGTAAAAAAAAAATATTTATGCGTGTTATTTTTCAGTGAAATCATACGCATTTTGTTATTAATGTGTGTTACACCTCACTTTATATAAAGTTCGTATATATATCGTTCTTGTAATATTACAAGAACGATAAATAATAATTAATGTGACTCCGTTACTATTTATGGAGCTCTTTTTTGAGGAAGTATTATTTATTATACTATAACTCAATACAAAAACGATTTTTTTATTGCATAAAAATACTAATATAGTCACTTTTATGCTTTTGGATTAAAGAGACCATTCTCTTAATTAAAATGTTCATAATATTGTTCCTATCTAGTCTGTGTTAGGTATATATATCATAAATGTTGTTCTAATAATAAACATAAATCGCAATAAAATCGAAAAATGACCAAAAGTTTATGAAAACTATAGCAGACATTCTGCTAGCATAAAAAAAATCTTGTGCTTTATTAAATATACGACAAAACTTTTATAATAAAACCATTTCTAGTCAATTCAAATCTAATCTCAATTGAGTGAGGTGTTAGTGTTAAATTAATTACGATAATTGCTAATCAGTATAAAAAATCCAGAAGATAAATACAACATACATATTAATACAAAACGCTATTGCAAAACATAACATGACACCTTTATTTCACGAGGAGTAAGGCAGAGGTGTATAAAACATCCGCATTTCGCCAGCTATATTTATGTTCCAATAGGGTGTGAGCCTATTGACTACTAAAAATATCAAAAAATAAAGAAATTTTGCCCGAGCCGGGGATCGAACCCAGGACGTCACGCTCAGCAGTAGCGCTTACGATCACTAGACCAACCAACAATGGAGTTGATTCCCTTGAAAATAAAATCTTAACCAAGCATTGTTATTTACTTTTAACTCTTAACGTAGTGTAAATAAGAATGATAATACTCACATATATCTCAACAGGGGCTGCGCCGTGCGCGATGGGTGCGCGGTACACCGGCGCATGCGCGACCACGGCGCCGTGACCTGCAACCGACCTGACGTCATCACATACACATAGTACTCTAGGTTTAGGCGCAGGAAGAATCTTAGCAGACTAAGATGAAATAGGAAAAAGTATAATAACCTCATGATGCCTCAAGATTTTATGTCCATACTTTAAGGGTCGGCACCATGCAAAAGTGTTATGGGAAAACCATAACTTTATATAGAAAAGGTAAAGAAGTAGCTACGAAAAAAAATGTCTGGCTAGCTAAAGGGTTTCACTAGTGGCTAATGAAATTGTGTTGAGAGAGAATAAACCTTATAGATTAATGTAAAAAAAAAAATTGAAAAAGTGGAAAAAGCACTGCCGCAGAACCATAACTTTAGCGTAAATAAGAACGAACACTTAATTAAATTAACTTAATTATAGGCTACACAGAACAGAGTAGTAGCTGATGGTTTTTTTTTTTCTATACATATCAATACTTTTGTTCTGTGTAAAAAAATCGCAGTTTCTGAATTTTTCTGAATTATAATTTTTATGGATATTTTGGAAAAAAAAGTAAAAAAAATTGAGCATAACTCTAAGGGTCGTATTACAGAACGATACTCGAGCACAGATCTCTGCTTGAGCATGAGCATAGATGTCAACCAATCAAATGGCTTTAAATGTATGCTCAAGCAGAGATCTGTGCTCGAGCGTCGTTCTGTAATAAGTCTAAACCATACCTAGTCCATATCCCAATGCAGGCGCCGCAATAGCAGGCGCCGCGGCATACCCGCCATACCCGCCATAACCTCCGTAGCCATGCGCAAGGGCAGGGGCGCCCAACACGATGCTCTGTGTGGATAACGCACCGTGACCCCCTGCGATCAAACCTGCACGCGCGACGCCCACTAACGCGCATGCAAACAACACCTGTAGCAGGAAGAGGGTTTGATGAGGCGACTGTTTTATCGAAGAAAAATGTAGCAAGAAAATTTAAATTTTTATTGCGTGTTTGTTTTTAAAGAGTTAAAAAAACTTATTACTTAATATTATAATTTTTGACAGCCTTATGGTAGAGGATTATTTCGGTCGGTTGCAGAAAGATAATTAAATTTTAAAGGAGGTATTAACCAGACAATTTCTATCGTTAAAGTCTCCTTTAAAACTTAATAACCTTTTCTGCAACTCAGCGATAGTTGACTAATCTTATTATTATTTTAGAACAGTGATTGGCTCCTGTTATATTTTAATTGCGAAAAAGTCATTTTTTTTTTACTGCAGGTACCTTCAAAGTGTTTTCCCTCTACAAAGAATTAAGACATAATATTCTTTTCAATGATTCATATAGATTTGTATTTCGTTGCAAATTGAGGAAGTTTACAAGTTTTTTTTATTAAAGTCTATTCCTATCTCATTCCGTGCTGATAAAGGTAGACAGCATGCAAATTATTTAGCTTCGCAAAATATTTATTTAAATAAATTGATATGAGATCGATACCATCAAAACATAGTTTTCTCAGAACTTTTATAGTGTCTAATTCTTTTTTATCAGTGTACTTAACCAATGTAGGTATCTCAGAAGTCAAAAACTTTACCACCAGCTCACAAAACCACCAAAAATGAACACTTGTCACCAAGCACTCATAAACTCAAAATCACTTTACCTTAGCGAACATTGTGTTTAAGTTTTGTCTAAGTTCAAACTGTACGTCACTCTAAGCACTAGGGCTTGTTGTGTGCCGAATTCTAAGATACCTGGCGTTTATATAGAGGCTGTATGTCCTATAGATACAGGCTAGGGTCCCACTCGGGCGTGTCGCAGGAAACTGTGTGTAGCTACACGTATGTGGCGGTGGGCGCTGCTGCAAACTAGATCGGTGGAATTTGCTGGATACGCCTTTCTTTTGTTTTCAGTTCTACTCACCTCCAGTTTCTGAAAGCCTGTTCAAAATAATCTGATGTCAATGAAATATGATTTCTGATTGACCAATGTTATTTTTTAAGCTAGATGAGCTAGAGACTCATCTAGCTTAAAAAAATGTTTCGACGTGTAAAAGTGTTATTTTTAACCTATTTACAAAATAAATATCATTTATCATTTATCATTTGATAAACCAATAACGACAGATGACGTGAGATTTGACGGCAAACTAATCAGGTTGCTTGACCAGATTTCCAGAAACTGGGGATTGATCGAAATATTTGGTGAATCCTTAATCAGCTATCGTGATATACAGTTTTGATGGCACCTGAAAATAGAACAATCGAAATTATAATATAAAAAAATTACGATAGTCATAACTGCCTTCAAGAAACGCAAACCAGGCATACGGCTCGCCTGATAGTAAGTGGTCACTGCCCATTGTCAACCCTTTAAAATAAGTATTCGCTGCGCTGACAGCTTAGGGGACAGACAAGCAGGCTCCCCGCGGTCAACACAGCGCATCTTCTGGAGCTCGACGACCTTACTCACCACAGGAACACAACACTACCGAAGAGTAGCGTTATTTGGCTGTAGTATTGTGTAAGGTGGAGGTACTCCACTAAGATAGCAAAGTGTATTGAGAATATTAATGGAGAAGAACTTTAAACTATACATACGAAGTGTGCAATTTACTTACTCATAGTAAAAACAAATTTTACAATAGCAAAATAACTCGTCGTATCCATACAATACTCGCGCCTATAGTTTAAAGCATTTTGCCCTAAGAATTGGTATCAGAATAGTAAATAAATACGTTTATAGTGCCACATACCTAGTTCTGCTGTACATTCTATACAAAATAAATTAATCTGAAACACGCTATGTCTACGTACCTTATTGAATTATTGTCTTTTAGACAATCAATTCAAGCAGCTACTTTGGTCATTGTTTGGTATGATCGGTTCTGTAAAGTCACGGATTTCGAACGAATCTGTAATAAATCGTACCTAAGTTACTAGCACTTAATCAATAAAGGGCTTGTCGGGTGTAAGTATGTAGGTAAATTAAACTTAATTTAAATAAAAACTTCCTTGCTTTTTCTTGCCCATGCTAAGTACGTTAATTTAAGTTATAATGTTCAATGTTTTTTCAGTTCATTTATTTATCTTAGTTGATGATGAGTATAAACCTGCGTAAAGCAATGTTACAATCGTTGAGAGTCATCTAAGGTAAAAAGGAGGTGGTGAAAGACTTTTGTTGTGTGTACCTAATACCAAATATGGAATGCTATGACACTTAGGCCCGTATTCCAGAACGATACTCGAGCACCGATCTCTGCAAATGGCTTTAAATCTATGCTCAAGCAGAGATCTGTGCTCGAGCATCGTTCTGTAATACGGGCCTTATTACTTGTTTAAATTGCTTCCCTGGATTTAGAACTTTATTGTAAGAGTTTTAACGCCTCATAGACAATACAGTTTTAACATACATTAGATAGCCTGTGCTTCAAGAGTTTATTCTGGCACCATCTAGCGATACTATGGCAAATCCCACGCATTAACACCCTTACTTTAAACGCCTATTAATTTTAACCACTAATAAAATATACAACTATCCTTGTAATTTGTATGACAATGAATAGAGATGACAATTGACATAAGAGCTGTTTCATTCATCGTTTATAAGTAAGGGGGTAAACGTTAAAAACAATTATTTGTATGTTTAAAGAACTCATGTAACATGATATCTTTGATATCACAACGAATACGTGTCTTACTGAAAAAGCTTTTGTTCCTAAAATGGGTGACTGCACCACATATCACATGACCATAATAGAAGCATGATCTCATTGTACCAGCTAATATGGCCATGAGAAAATTGTTCTGATTGACAATTTTAGTTATACGCATTGTCTTACAAGAGCCGTGTCGAATTAGGTGAGGTAAGGCAAGGATTGTGTCAAACTACAGTTTATTGGCGAATACCTTGATTCTGATAGTCAAGATACATTTTTAATGGATGGTGATATCATATCGATATCCATAACTGCAATGTTGTAGGCTATGAATTGGAGTCTGTATTTGTTTCTGATAGATAGTCTAAGTTACTTAACGCCAATAAGAGGCGTATTTAAAAGAGATTTACATGTACCTACAATTGATGCGGGTGTGACTAGGTAGCTCAGTAGGGTTCAAATCTCGCCATTTTCAATCGTTTTTAAATTATTTAATAAACAATAAGATACGTTTCATATGACTATAAAATGGTTGAATTTATTAAAAACTAGCTGTTATGTGGCTCTATATTTCGGAACTGGGACGAGATTGATCTCAGCTTCCATAACATGAAAAGAAGTGCACAAGAAGCAATATGAATCTCATTGCTATTGGTTACTTAGTCAGTTTTGATTCATGGTCCTTTAACTTTTTTTCACTCTTCCCTTTTAGAACGATTGTGTTAATATTATTCAATATCTAATAATTATTTAATCCTAAGATTTGTGAGCCTTGTCATCTGTAAAAAATAATAAATGTTGCGATAATACTTAAAAAACATTGACGCAGATATGGGGCGCTTTTATGGAGAATGCATACAATGATACAACATGCATCTCCGAGTCATGTAAGACAACTTAAAGCCTTGATAGTGAGATATGATAATGACAATGCGTGTGCGCCTGACATAAAGGCATTCTAGACGCCTCCGCTTATCCTGTTATGGGAGGTACTTACGATGTTTTATTTGGTAAAGTAGGGATGTTAAGAAAGGTACAACTTTTTAATAACAAGTTGAGCTCTAAGAGATTAAAGAAAATATATTTATTTTTGTAAGATTTTGAAAACTCAAAATGTTTCATAAAATAAAAAAAAGTATATTTTTTTATATAATAATTCACCCTTAAGTTAGATAATGACAATTATTTCGACGAATTATCTTAAAACGCAATATTTTTTTATTGCGTTTTAAGATAATTCGTCAAAATAATGAAATTGTTTACAACAGAACATTTATTTTAATCCTTAATAATAATTTATACTCTCGAAGGTGCGGCGGTACTTCACGTTGGAACAATTGCTTCTACTGTACCAAGCACAAGTTCGTTCGTGCATGGAATACTGCTCCCACCTTTGGGATGGCTCAGCCAAGTACCAGCTTCAGGCGTTGGAGTCCATTGAAAAGCGTGCCAAGAAGCTCATTACCAACGACTCCCTTGTAGAGACAAAGCTCCAAAGTCTTGAGCATCGGCGCAAAGTTGCTAGTCTATCGGTTTTTTATCCGATACATTTCGGAGAGTGTGCTTCAGATATATCTGCATGATCTAATTCCCTCCTGCCGTTTTTTCTATCGGACGGCCAGAAGCACGAAAAAGCGCCATCGGTTCATGGTTGATGTACCAAAAACCCGAACGAAGCGCTTTGATTCCACTTTCATTATGAAAACCGCAAAACAATGGAATTCGCTGCCGGAGTGGGTGTTCCCCGACAGTTACAATATAGGTATCTTCAAGTCGAGAGTGAATCGGATTCTTTTAGGCAAGCGTGCTCCATCGTAGACCGCATCATCACTTAACATCAGGCGAGATGGCGGTCAAACGCTAGCCTATTATTTAATAAAAAAAAACTGGTATTAATATTCAATGAATCATTACAAAGGCATGTATTAGCATAGTCCGAAAATAGCTCTCAAACTAGTTAGCACTGAATTAAAATTAGATCTACTAGCAAACCACTGAATTCATTATTAAGGCGTGTGGTTTCTCTGTCACCAACATTTATGGTAACAATATTTTAAAATTAAGAAAGTAGTAAATCAATTTGATTTGCTTGATTTTTTTAAATACTGAGGGAAATTAGCTGCCAATAATCGATGATGTATTACGCATTGTTGGCAGCTAGCCTCTTTCTGCAAATAAGTTAGAAGTGATTATCATGTTCGTCCCGCGGTCTGCTTATTGATTACATCTGTTAAATTATCATTATAACAGTCATCACATTTTTTGTCATATTAGCCTATTAGCGTCCACGTGTTAAATATAATTTCGAACAAAGAATAATATTATTTATACTCAGTCATTATACTTGGTGAGTTGGATTGGTGATCGCAGTATCTGTGTATTATTTTCGTTGTGTTTTGTAGAAATATGGATGTAATCTATTGCAATATATCTCATTTCTTTAAGTGAGCAAAACAATTGGGTTCTCGGAAACAGCTCTAAGGGCGCTCTCGGAATTTTGTCTCCTCTCTCGCTCGCACAGAACCATTTTTAAGAATGTTGAATGAAAAGATGCATTTTTGAAAAATGTAATCTGATAGTGAACTACAAAATAATAATCATTTTACAGGTAAATAATGAAAACACATTTCTACTGTGATATCTAATAAACAAACTTAAAAAACGATTATGATCTGTTTTTGAGGTTTGTTTAACACATGTGTTTTTAATAATCAAATGTGAGTTTATAATATGTATTATAATTAATATCATTCTGTAGTTCGCTGTCAGATTTCATTTTTCAAAAATGCATTTCATTTAACATTCTTAAAATATATGGTTCTGTGCGAGCGAGAGAGGTGCCGAATGCGAGAGCCCTCCTAACGATTTGATGAAATTTTGTATTTAAAATTTAAATAACGTTTTACTTTCAAGTTTATCTAGATAGACGTTATCCCTAAGAAAATCCCGTGCAAAGCTCGGTTGCTCAGGTATTTTATTTAATACGAACAGCTAGCGCAGTAAAACCGCACCTTAAATCGGGTTGTGAGCGTCTACCGCATAGTCTCGGATGTCAAGTGGCTGTGACTCATCTATCCGAGATCGTTGACCTCGCCGTGGTTATCTCAAGCCTCATTGGGCAACTCGGGCAACAAGCTCGGTTTATATTAAATGCGTTTACACACGATGTTGCAAGTTGAACGAGTTTTTACTTATTTGCATATTATGTGATGAAGATTTAGACTTGTGAAATTGTTTTGCATACTTGTAGGCATAATATCGTAGAATTGATAAGGAAAAGATTAGGTTTGGACAACTTATGAGTTGAATGTTGTTATATTAAGATAGCGAATATTAGGTTTATTCACATGTCGTCATTCAATAACCTAGCTATTTGTTGTAGAGAGGCTTTCATTACTCGCTTGTAACACATAATGGTATGCAGCTAGCTTAAACATACCTGTAGGCAGTTTGACCTTGAGGCATCTATAGATGTTTATAAAATAAATAAAATAAGATTGATTTGCATTTCAGCGCTGCGTGTTATGTAAAATAAATTACGAGTAGAAATAACAGACAGCACATAGCATATTCAGCTGTGAATTCAACATTAAGTTGGCGACACAATGTTGTTATTTTCTTCATAAAATGTTGACCTCCCCTTTTAGGGATGGATTTTCAAAAAATCTTCCACAGTGTACCTCTGGGTACCTACTCAAGTGATATTTATTTCAAATTTCAAATGTCTAGGTCGAGCGGTTTTTAGATAGGTACCTACCACTGAGCATAGATTATAGTAGCTATTTACTATCATTTATAATAAGAACTACGATCTACGGCTAAGTACTTCACGCTTAACGAAGCAGGTGGCGTTAATTATCTATTACATTTTTCACTGTCTATGTCTTTTCCTCACTACATTTTCTTCAGTATTTGAAACAAATTTGAAAAAAATCATCACATGACAAATTAGTTATGAATGTACCTACATTATTCTAGTCCAATATTACAATAAATTATCTTAGTGATAAACGTTTTCTATGATTTTTTTAGCGCGTGAAACGTCAACAATGATCTAGCTACAATAAAATTGTTTACCTAAACATCGACGCTATCGCTAGAATACCAACGCGAATTTTTATCTGCTGTTATATTTATTATATTTTAAATTACCGCTTACAGTTACAATTACGACTTTGGTGTACAAAAAGCATTGGCAAGCAACATGTTACAATTTCTTACACTATTAATATCAATATATTATATACTTCAATTTGTTACCGCATGGGGATTTACCCAATATATCATAGTGATAGAGCAATTTGTCTCACATAACATGGTATTAGCAGGTAATACGTATGAAAAGTGGCGCAAAGAGTTATAGCATATTATTATGAATTACATTAATTTGCTGTAATGGCTTGTAATTTCTTGTAAGTGATGAACTATAGGTATATGTTGCAAATGATTTACTTTAAATAGTGATGCTCTTGTTGTATCATCAATTCAATTACAGAAGTTTATTGCCAGCAATTTATAATAAAGGCTTGTCCTAGAAAAGATCAGTGACCTACTGATTATTCTACAATTAATTATATGATCTTGGTGAGGCATACATCCAACTGTAGGAGTCGACTGATACGTAGTGATGACACCTAATTTTGTTTTTGCTCTTCGTACTTTGTCTTTTTTCAAGCAAAAAGTCGTGCCCACATTTTGCAAAGAGCGGTTGGATAGTTACTATGATTTTGGTAACCGCATCAATTGCAAATAGCTGTTGTAGTTTTCATTATTTTTGTAACTGCCGAGTTTGATGAATATCTTTTTTCTTTGTTAATTATAATCTGGTTCCAATAGACATCGGAATTAGTTCCCAATTGCGATTTTATGTGACGATCTTTGATTTGATCTTTGATCTTTGACCAAACCTTTCTAATTTTCTTACCCGACTGTCCCAGAAGGAGGTAATGTTTTTTGAGTATAATATGTGCTCTGTAGCCTAAACGGCTTTAGGGATTTCAACATACGAAACGTCTTTAGATTTGTATTCATTGTGGGAGTGACATAGGGTATAATGATATTTAAGTAAACGTTACACAGTCGGGTTGGTATTTTTCAAAATTGTTGTTCTTTAAAAATAACTTTTGCTAACTCTCGGGTTAAACACAAATATCACATACACAAACACTCCCCGTAACAACTACCTGTAGACAATACAAATGTTTGTGTCGTGCGAGAATTGAACCTGGGACACGCATCAGCTAATATCTCAGCCACTTCACCAACAATGCTATCAAATTCAGAAATTACTCTACAATTAAGTTATTAGTACAACATCCAACGTGGTGCTAAGGCTTGCCGCATACACTCTACTCGCGACAGCTACAAATACCACCTGAAGCTCGAAGCGGCTACTAAGTAGCGGAAGCTATCGACTGCCACTTGTGGTCGGTGGTCGACATAATTATGTTGGTAAATTAGGTTGTATTGTGTCGTCGTTTTGTAGTCAGCGGCGGCTGGCGGCTGCAGGAAGCGAGTAGTGGGTATTCGTGCTGTGTGCCGACCACCGGTGACAAACATGTGCGGCGAGTTCTTAATATACAGGGAATTAATTTAATTGCGTGCTAGTATCAATGAAGGAACCAAAAAAAATCTATTTAGGTACTGACAAATAATTCTAATTTTAATCAGCATAAATTACGTTTAGTTACGTTACATACCTGTATTGTAGCTACATAGGTTTTGAATTTTGACGAACCTAAGCCCGTAAAGTAGGATGGGAAAATTGGAGTTGCAATTTGCATACCTATACCTATACAACCCGTCACCATGCGCTACTGAAGCGATTTTTTTTCTGCGGCATGCAATGTGTTTTTGTAAATGTATGAAAACTGTAAACGGCAGCTGGGTGGCGATGGCGCCATTTTGTGGCGGTCGCGAGTTGCTCGTGTGCGTCAAGGCTAAGTTGTGCAAGCCATTCATCAAATATGGGCGCATTGGCACCCACGCTCATATGTAACTGAATTCCTATGAGAGTAATATTGAATTACCCGCGAAATATTCGAAAATCAATACCATAACATTGACGAAACCCTATATGCTTTGAGAAATAGACTGTTGTTACTAAGGAATTTATGTATGAGCATTCAATTCGTAGGCAAATTAGGCAATTATTGTGTATTTGCTGAAATAATGCTGAAGTTTTGCAACAGTTTGTGTGAGATACCGGTAAGGTAGCTAGTCAGAGCCCACTCATGGATATATTGACTGATTGATATAATAGTTTAGTTGAAATGGACATTAGTTTGAGGATGTGGGAGAACGTGTATTTGTCATTTTATCAGTCGAGGGAATTCTGCATCAATAATAATTCATTTCAGTTGAAATCAACCAAGTACTTTCTGCTTCTGTTGGGGCCAGCTTACATTTTAATTTGAAGTGGTCGCGTGTCAGAATTTTATTAAAATACGACTTTCACTCGTCCTTGGACCAATTATTGTTGCGGGACATTAAAGCTTCTGTTTGCTTGCATCAATTAACGTAAAGTTCGTATGACGTTCGATAAGACTGTCTTAATTTTTTTCAAAAGTTTTTGTTTCTTACCTACTGGGCAAGTTTGCTGTAAAAGAAGCTTTTTGGAGATCACCTTTTATTTCCAATAAATATATTCAATGTCGCAACCGGAAACGTGTCCTTTATTTTAAACACATTAGAATAAACAATCAAAACAAGTTCAGAGTATCAATAAGACCTCGCCACAACATGTCCTTAACATATATGCATAATACATTTTAATTAAATGCCACCATCACCTACCAATTTATAACTATTAATAACAGTCAGAACTAAATTATTAATAGTAAATGCAATAATGTTTTACAGGTGTTCCATTTGATGTATTAAGTTCCATTAGGTGATATGTAATACATAAATGAAATTAGTAAGCATAATTTAAATGCATGGTTACTAATACAGGTTATATTTTAGAGTAATTAGCTGACAGGTATCGATTGTTGGTGCAATCGAGTTCTATGTTTGGATATCTAAAGTTTTATCGGGATTACTAACACTAGGCAGAAGAAAAAAGTGATCAGGAGTAACAACATTGTTTCCCCAAGGATGTGTGAAACGCATGACTGTGGTGACTCGCCACCCGTGTTCTACACTATTCTACTAAGGGTGGCTACCGTATGGTTTTAGTCAATAGGAGGACCTTCTAAGACAGAGGGTAATCATAAAGATAAATAAGCATAAGCATAATCGGCCTATAATGTTCCCACTGCTGGGACACAGGCCTCCTCTCTGTGAGAGGGAGTGGGCCGTAGTCCACCACGCGGGCCCAGTGCGGGTTGGTGGACGTCGCATGTCTTCGAATTTTTGGTTCTAGGACATGCCGGTTTCCTCACGATGTTTTCCTTCACCGTTAAAGCAAGTGATAATTAATTTGTAATACGCACATGACTTCGAAAAGTCAGCGGTACGTGCCTCGGGATCGAACTCGAACCATTCACCGTGGGAGGCTCATGATTAGACCACTAGGCTATCACTGCTTTTGCTAAAGATAAATACCTATTTACACGAAAATAACGAAGTCAACTATAAACTGCAGCGTACTGTCAGCGTGCTCTCTCCGAGTGCAACGGCGACACGTATTTAGCGTGGAAATATAGGTACCGGTATTTTGGTAAGCTGAAAAGATACCTAGAAAAAACAATTTTGATTCTTATTTAACCCAAAGCCAACCCACTTTATAAGTTGAGGTAAGTAAACAGTTAGTCACGCCACCGCAAAGTGCGAAAAACTATAGATGGGTACATATGAAAGCAAAATTATATTATCAGGTTCATATTCTGAATCAATCCCTAACAATGCACGACAGCTTTCAGTCTAGTTTATAATCTATTATAATAAGCAACAATCTCATTCACGCGTGTCAATCTCATTATGGATTTCGTAACTCAGCGTGTCAACTTGTCACTTAGGCACGACTTTATTATATTTAGGTCTGATACAGAGTTGCAAAACTGTTATGTAAAATTAGAAAGAGTACTTTAAAACTAATACTACGGGTGTACTAATTATAAAGATGTAGATTATACCTATTGAAATTCAGCATCTGGTTAAACTTGCGTTTACTGACCAACCTATTGAAGAAAAGTAAGGCTATGATATTGATGATATGATGCAAGAACGGTAATCATTTGATTTTGATGAGAAGTTCGACATAACCCCATGCCAATTTTCACACGTTCAAAAAGGTAAGCAGATACTAGATTAAATCAACCCAGTGGACAGATCTTGTATCATATACAATTATACAAGGTTACTGGTATCGGCTATCCATTAAGGGGATGTAGGAGAGACCGTTTGCAACCAAATTACCCCGTTTGACCCCTATGAAAATGTCAACCATTTTCGAGTATTTTATTCATCCCTGAAAAAAACCCAAGCTAAGTAAGCTCAGTCATCCAGGCACTTACAGGTATTATTGGCTCCTTTTCCAAGGGACTTATGACAACTGGCAAAATGTGGGTGTACAATACAGCACTACGCCATCGGGGAATAAAGGCGTAATGTTATCTTAGTTGATATCAGCATTAAACAAATTCAGGCAGCTATAATACGTCTTCAGATTATTTTATTGTGCTAAGTAAAGAATTAAAAAAAAACAGCCCAGCGAGGGAGAATGTCACGGTGAAATTCTCCCTCGAACGTTCGCAAACAATGGGCAGTTCTCGCGGTGATATCACGTGACGTGTCGGTACAGAATAGACTGAAGTGTTGACGGACTTTGTTGCTGATTGTATTTATAAGTTGGATTACATAGTAATGAAGTTTTTACAGACAGTGAGTACGGGTAGCGCTGAACATCGGATCTATCTTTAGTTCCGTCACTTCACATGTAAAAAAACCGGGCAAGAGCGTGTCCGGGCCACGCTCAGTCTAGGGTTCCGTAGCAAGTATTTCATAATATTATTATGAGATACAAACTTATTTTTGCGGTTGTCAAACTCAAAACTGAAAATAGTGAATATTTCAAAAATTTGTTGACGTATGTTGTTCAAACCAATTTTAATCGAGAGTATTTATTAGATGCCATAAGCTTGATTATTTTCAGATTTTTTGATTACGCGATTGGAAAATTACAGGGGGGGGGACACACTGTTAACGACTTTCAGAGCTCCTCCTCCTCACTCAATATGCACTTAAATAAAAAAATCATTTAGAAACCTCTATGTTATTTTCAAAGACCTATCCAATAATACCCCACATGACGGGGTGCAGGAAAATATTTTTTTTCATCCTTCAGTTTCATGTATGGGAGCCCCCCGTAATTATTTATTTTTTTATAATTTTACTACAGGTCTTTATGGCGGCCTATAAAAGACATCTACCTACAAAGTTTCATACAAATTGGTTATGAACTGTAGATTTGACGAGGGTGTGAGAGACGGACAGGCGGACAGACAGACGGACAGACAGACGGACAGACAGACGGACAGACAGACGGACAGACGAACGGACATGACGAAACTATAAGGGTTCCTAGTTTTACTACGGAACCCTAAAAACTACGTTTCCTCTACCGTTTCACGCAAATGAACACCTTTACAGCAACTGATAGCATATTTTTCTACATTACTCAAATGTAAATTACCAGGACATAAATTATGTGTAGGTAGTGAAATAATAATTATGTAAATGTATTTTTATGCATTTTATCCATCGCTTACATTAATTTACACTATTTTCAATTTCACTAAAGATATTTCACTCAAACGATTGTATCTTGACATGTTTAAAGAAACGGCACAAAGTGTTAATATTTTATATGCATGAAAAATTCAGAGAAATTTTAGTACTTAATTATAATGTTCAAGTAGTTAAATAAATTATTAATCAGACTTATGGCCGATAATTTTAAAATGTAATACTTTTTTGTAGCTATCTGATTATTTTAAAATATTAAGTTAAGGATCATAGGATTCCTACCACTATTACATAATTTCACAGTTATCAATCTCGCCGTATCGTAGATCTATGTGACACACAATAAAAAACAAGGTAGTATATACGACTATTTATAGACACCTTCATTCAACCGGTTAATTGGCCTTAAAATTAATTCAAATGAGACAAGTAGCGCTATCTATCGCGTTTTACGAGTATCATAATTAAGTACGTCATTAGTACTTATGTATAATGCTGTTACTATTCCAAACATCTACTCGTTTGTGTAATATTGTTACTTTTGAGGAGAAAAAAAGAAAAATAATAAAGTTGTGCAAAAACAGCTATTGCCAAGTTAAGCCTTCAAAATATTGCGATCTCCGAATTTTGTGGTCTGACCTGTAACATAGTCTTGATTTTGTTGATATATCAGGTTACCACAGGAACAAGATTAAGTCTTGCAACAGCGGATAAGGCAAGTGACAGTGAACAGCGGATAAGATACCTGCCGACGGATTTAGATAATTATAGTATAATCAACAAAATACAAGTCCCAATAATTACATAGGTACTATAAGTTTATGACAACATTGTAAGGAAAATTTTGAAAGAGCGATTTGTAACTTAAACATGAGCGACGGTTTAACATGCTCTCCACGTTGAACCGTTGGTTCCAGTCGAGCAAGAAACCAGTTCAGCAATTGAGATCCAGCAAAAGTCTTAATATTCCTATCACAATTGTTACGGGTAGTCAGAAGTCCGATAGCCTTACAACTGGTCTGACATTAGAAAATAGCTGATCCTATGCTAAAATATGCGAAAAAAGATATAGTTCAATAATTTTAAGGTACCGGTTACGTTTCATAAATCAGTCAGAGTTTAGTACCTAGATAAGTATGTGATGAAAGAGGAAGTTCTTAGACATGTAAATGCAAATCTTAACACCGTATAGTTAGTATCTAAACGTTGTAATTCATTTAAGTGCCCATGATCAAGCGACAGCTGCCAACATTCTTGCGATATTTCAAATGCACCAGTAGATTTACACGTAAAGAGGAAAATAGCTACAATTTTATTGTATTTGATTACTACTTAATTACGTTATTTTAATTACATACCCTCACCAGCCGAGTTTTGATATATATTTTTTTTAAACTTTGCCCCACACTAGGATTTCTCCTGTGTTGTGGGTGCGTTTACAAACACAAATTTCACATACACAAACAGCCAGACCTATGTGCAATGCGGGAATCGAACCCGCGACACGTCCCGCAGCAGCCAATCTCTCAGCCACTGCGACAACCGTGCGGTCAAATTGATCATAAGTCTATATTTGCAGGCTCATAAAATGTTTAATTGCTCTTAATTGCTGTAAAAGGAAATTAGTATTCATTAAACGGATCAATGCTGGACATTTATCCCACCCAGTGTGTCAATTAAAATAGTGGGTACACGCGAAACAGTTTGTTACATAGGTAATCCAATTTTAAAAGTAACAGGAAATTAAATAAGTTACAAGTCTAACACGCTGTGTCTGAAAGTCTGATCACGGATCTGATCGGCAAATCTGCAACCGAACCTCATGTTAGCTAATTTGATTGGTTGGCGGAAGTAACAACAGCCAATTCAACCACTTGACAAGAGATTAGATGACAAATCATAATTAATATGCTTTTATAAAACAGGTGTATACTTAAAAAATGTAATTGTCTCTCTTAATAAGAAACTACTTATTTACTAATTGAGAGTAATGATACAAAATTATAGAATAAAAGTCAATACAAACTCGGACACAAATACCTACGTTGTCAATATAAATAATTATACGCCAACGTATGCATTATAGACTTATTATAGATATAATCAAATACGAATGTCAATTTCATTTATATTACTAGTCCAAACAATTAGAAATAAAAACGGTACAATAGATAGAAGATCTGTAAAGTGCTCATATTTAAAAATAAAAACTTTTCCGCCTTCCGATAAAGTGAATGTATTAATTAAAGCTGGCAAGACACTTTTTACGAGCAGGCGATAAGGCGTATGATTTTGTGATAATATTTCAACTCATAATGCCCTACTCTAGTTCGTGTATTGCAATTAATTAGTGTCCACATTCCTTCAGAAATTGTAGTATTGCTCGAAAATTAATCAAAATTATTTATGTATTCAGTTTAAACCACACATGTTATCTATAGGATTTCAACAAACAGGATATCGATGAGGTACCCAGGAATTAAAATTCTCTTCATAAATTAAATCTAGTACCAGCTTAAGGCGTTAGAGTCCATTGAGAAGCGGGCCAAGAAGCTTATCAACAACGACTCCCTTGTTCAGACCAAGCTCCAAAGTCTTGAGCATCGGCGCAAAGTTGCTAGTCTATCGGTTTTTTACCGGATACATTTCGGAGAGTGTGCTTCAGATCTGCATGATCTAATTCCCTCCTCCTCTTTCTTCTATCGGACGGCCAGAAGCACAACAAAACGCCATCGGTTCATGGTAGATATACCAAGAACCCGAACAAAGCGCTTTGATTCCACTTTCATTGTGAAAACCGCCAAGCAGTGGAATGCGCTGCCCGAGTGGGTGTTTCCCAACAGTTACAATCTGGGTAGGTATCTTCAAGTCACGAGTGAATCGGTTTCTTTTAGGCAAGCGTGCTCCATCGTAGACCGCATCATCGCTTAACATCAGGCGAGATGGCGGTCAAGCGCAAGCCTATCGTAGAATAATAAAAAAAAAAACTTACAATTACTTTGCAAAAGGACGTTCAATAAAATGTTATCAAAAATCAAGTTTATGTGTGTTAACTACCTCTATAGTTTCAAAATTGACTTTAACTAATATTAGGATGGAAAAAATATAGTTCCATAGTTCCATCCTTCCATCCTATTAGTTAGTCAATTTTACTTTTAAAGAAAATCTGAGTAAAATAATATTTTTTACTGAGTTATTTATACGGTGCTAGGTAGAAGAAATACCTAGGTACTTATAAACAGTTTTTTTTTTGCGTCGAAACATACCTACTTTATATTTGGTCATTTCAGATCGCTGTAATTTTTTTTAAGAACTCTATAACTTATAACTAATGCTGTGATTCATTGACAAGACAACTGTTCTAATGCTGTTTCAAGTTTTTGCTGACCTTATACGTATAGTTTGTCCACAACCCAATTCTGTGATCGACAGATTTAGCCACGGAAACCTTTTTCTCACGATTTACAATCGATTTATGAAGTAGAGCAGATATGTACCTAATTATTTTCAATATTTGGTCAACCGTTGATATAAAAAGGTATTTTAATAAGGATTTAATAGTCTATCAGTGATTAACTAGCTACAATTGGCCATAATTTTAGTTAATGGTTCCGCAGGTTTTTATTGCTTCTATATTAGGTAACTTGGTACCGCTTTTATTACAAAGTTCATAATGACTACCTACATGTAGGTAACATGTGCATGAAATTGTATCAATCGACTTCGTGGTGGCAAGTGGATTCTTGTAAATTCTTTTATGTAATGTTTTGTAAAATATATTTTAAACTGGCTATTATCTTTACTTTCATATTATAAGTTCCTTATTGGTTTTGTTCTTGTTTCTTTTGTACCAACTTACTAAATAATTTTATTTATTGGAATCTGTAGTTTTGATTTGAGTATTTTTGTAAAAAATATCTATAGTTTCAAATGAATATGCTTATAGAAAGAAGTGTTTGAAGTATTTGCCTGTATAAATATAAACGCTTAAACATTTAAGTTTTATTCTAATATCAGCGCTATCTCGTTCCATAAAGCTATCACGACCATAAATGACATTACTATTAACATAGCGGAAACCTTTCTCTGGGCCCTGATTAGGGACATGGATTGCGCGTGCGCGTGGCGCTCGTAGCGCGTGGCACGGCGCGGGCGCATTGCGACAATGCCGACGGTGTCATGGCCGCCACCGGTGAACGTACGGCATGTGCAACTAAAATAAAACATAACAGTACGCGTAAATCGTGGGACATTACTGTCACACTTCGATCATATTCGGAGCACCTTGGTCTCGTATTACTCCTTTAGGGACTGTACCAATATTATGGTTGACAAATAGGTACTATGAACTGAGTGAATTCATTGATGACTGGCTCTTTCTGTCGTAGTTTTCCCTAAGTAAAAAGCACGAACTTGGCAAGGCTTGTGATCGAATCATAGGTATTACGAAATCCCAGCAAATTGAAGCTTCGTGCAAATCAAATTGCTAATTTGCATGAGGAGAGGTCATTTACACGCATTAAAATGCATCGATTTGCATCGATATTTTTTTTATTTAACGTTAAGTGCAAGATTTTGTTACTGTAAACACTTGATGGTTTTTAACCGACTCCCGAACAGGAGGAGGTTATGCATTCGGTTGGTTTTTCTGGAATTAAGTTGGACACTTATTGAGAAAAATTTCCAATAAGTGTTAAACGTTCTTCAGTAATCATCATCAAAACGAAAAGCTAAAATCATAACCATTGGACTTTTCCGTAGTCGGGTAAAGAATTTTCATTCTAATACATAAGTATTAGAATGAAAATTCTTTTGTAACGAGCGGCAGTAGGTAATAATACCTACTGCCGCTCGTTACAAATAAAATTACCTCTTTTTTGTCCTCCAGGATCTATAGCTTAGATTTTCTTATATAAATGCAAAAATTACATGCGAAATAGACGTGATACGTGATACTTCTATATATACGAACGACTTCTGGAATCCACTATCCATATTAATTTTCCTAGTTGAATACATAATCCCTATCTTTTACGTCTATGATAACCCTAGAAATATCTGAGGTACAGCGAAGGAACCTAGAGAATGTTGTACAGCAATCTTCGGTGGTTTCATTAGGGGTCTAATTCATGAGTAGGTAGTGGTTCTGATAATGTACCGGAACCATACTGACGGGATAATAAGTTATTCAGGATGACCGAAAACTCTTTGTTTGTCTTTTTTAACACAAGCATAGCATAATCGGCCTTTAATGTTCCCACTACTGGGACACAGGCCTTTTCTGTGAGAGGGAGTGGGCCGTAGTCCACCACGCTGGCCCAGTGCGGGTTGCTGCTGGTGCTTTCTTAACAAATAGCGATAAATCAATTTACATAACATCACGCCTGTATTTGCACCAAAGGGTTAGGGCAGAGGTGTGTATTACACCCACATTTCACCAGTTATGTTTAAGTCCCATGTAATAGGGGGCAAGCCTATTGCCATCAACCGGACTCAAATCCAGACTCCGGGCTGCT
The DNA here is from genome assembly GCA_948465475.1 of Thalpophila matura. Classification (NCBI taxonomy): domain Eukaryota; kingdom Metazoa; phylum Arthropoda; class Insecta; order Lepidoptera; family Noctuidae; genus Thalpophila; species Thalpophila matura. The sequence goes on from OX419181.1 coordinate 12,930,190, forward strand.
ACTGAGAATTTTCTAATGGAAAAATGGGGATTGAACCCGGGACCTCGTGTTCAGCAGTCACACTTGCGACCACTAAACCAACGAGGCAGTCAATCATTCATCAATCATCAATCTATATTATAAATGCAAAAGTAAGTTTGTTTCTTTGTTACCTTTTGACGACTAAACTACTGAATTGATCATCATGAAGTTTTGCATATATGTTGTCAGAGGTACAGAAAAGGACATAGGGTACCTTTCATCCAGAAAAATGTACCGTTCCCGAAGGAAAGAACTTTTGACAGTCGTAATTGCTTTAGGATGGCGCTACGTGTATGTCAAGTCATGGGCAAAGTGCTAGTAAAGTAATAATTAATTTAATTACCATTAAACTTTGTAAGTATGTTGTAAGATTTTCCGTAAGATTTGATTTTTTAGATTTCTGTAAAATTATTACGTTATTCATTTCATTAATGAATTTACTTAAAAGGACCAAATTAAAAATGAAAGTAAGCATGTCTTCGGCAACAAGACAAAAGCCATGGCCGTCTAGTTTGGTGCACAAACTGACCTAATTAATTATACTAAGTATAGGAATATCGTGTATTGCGACTTATAAAAATATCTCTGAACGTCCTTGTGAGGTAATACGGCACCGACACTCCCACTCGCTCCAGTTTCCGAGGCTTTGGACTTTCACTATCATTGTGAGAACGTTTTGCGCAACAGTATATACTGCATGCGTAATGCATGTTTTAAAATTACAATTTCGGACACATTATTTTTGTGGATTTCTAGATTTCATCGCTATTGACACCTGCTTGTCTTTTATGTTTTGTCTTTTATCTTTTACTTAAAAAACGTTGCCCCACACTAGGATTCCTCCTATATCGTGGGTGCGTTTACAAACACCAATTTTACATACACAAACACTCCAGACCCGGAACAAATATTTGCTCCGTGCGGGAATCGAACCCAACACGTCGCGCATCAGCCAATCGCTCAGCCACTTAACTGTGCCGTCGAAATTACAATTACCTCTATAAATGTATTTATTTTCTTAAATGTTTAATGGATAGTCAAATAAATCAGTTGTTTATGCATAAAATGCTGTTTAATTTACAGAAACGTTTCAGTTAATTAGTTTAGCGAACTTTGGTTCTAAATTTAATTCTCTCTAACAACGACTTAAAGCGAAAAAATCACTTATTACAAATAACAATAAATAATTTGGTTAATTCACTTCAGTCTATCTCAATTTATCTTATCAATACTCTATCTTACAATCTATCACGGCTTTGGCCTGAATAGTTACACAAGTATAAATAATCTAATTTGTATTTATAACAAATAACTTAAATATCAAACATATCTAACAGGTTTATTACAGGTTTTCGTTTCTTTACAACCTTTCGTACAACCTCCTTCGCTCCTGTCCCTCGAGTGGAACTAGGATACCTGTCGTCCTGTGACGTGTCGTCGTAATTACTCAAAAAATGGGGACGCTCGTAATCTTCCTCGGGCACCCGGTAATCGTAAGGTTCAACAGTTGGTGTAGGATTCTTAAGTTTCTTCTTAGGAACTAAAACATAATCACTTAAATCTTCGCTGGGGTAGCGGTGCTCTGGTTCTCTGGGCTTATAAGGTCTCTTCTTTTTAGGCCTGGAAGGTACCTCATCTGGGAAGTACTTTTCGGGCGGAGACACATCAGGTAATACTGGATAAGTATATTTCATTGATAAAGAAGGTTTGACACCCATATCGTCGTATTTATGCCCTTTAAAGTTTCCGTTGCCATAATGTTTTGTTACGTATCTATCGAAGTCGTAAGTTGGTTCGGCGTATTTATCGTAAGTATCTCTATAAGAATCTGAAGGAAATGGTGGGTACTTCTTATTCAATTCTAGATCGACGATGTTTGAATACAAATTGTCTCTGTTATCGTGGCTTTCTTTTCTAGTTTTGGTTTTGCAATTCGGGTCGAAACTGTACCCGATGTGACTTTGTGGCTCAAATTCGGAGAGATCATCGCGTGGATGCTTAATTGAAATACTGTGAGTGTATTCGCTTGGTTCTGAGTCTAACGGCTGATCTGAATAAGATGGATATTTTGTTCTTTTCTTATTTGAATATTCTTTGCGAACTGGTTCGTATGGCCTTTTTGGTCTTTTCCTTTCATAGTAATCCTCGTCTGCATCTTCTGAAAAGTCATAATACTTTTCATAGTCTCGCATGGCTTTTTCTTCAATTACACTCCGTCCTATTTCGTCAGAATCGAATCTTTCATTTTCAGTGTTAACAACAGCTTTAAATCCTGTATTCGGTCCTGCAGAATATTCTACGGTTCTTGTGGAGCCATCTGGTTCGACTACACTGTAGTGACCTGCAGAATAGTAAAAATACGTTTAATCTCTGATAAAAGTTATACGCTGGTCGGAGTCGCCGTTTTGTTTTTTCTGAAGTATTTGTTCTGGAGTATTACTTCTATAGTTTTGTATTTGAGACTAGGTGTTCTCAACTAGATTGGAGTTGACTTCCAAACTAATCAAATGCGACTGAATATTTTACATATTTTATTTAGTTAGTGTAATTGTTACATATTAAAAGATATTCTATATTATTTTTGATAAATTCTACGTTACCTTTCACAGTGTCACCATCTCTTGACTCCCATACGCTCTTAACGTCTCCAGTTTTGCCATCAGCAACTCCATAGCTGAACGAGTAGGTCGATTTTCCCTGACAATATAAAAATCAAAGCATTCGCTCATTAATTCAACGATCAATTTTTTGCTCCTACTACAATTACATCGTGATGTTTCTATAGATAAAAAACCCTGGGGAATGTGTGAAACGATAGCTTGCGTGTAATAATTCGGTATTTTACTCATTATGACAATTGATTGCATGTTCAGCTATTTTAGTTTAATATTCTGAATAACTAATGAGGGCTTTAATCGTTTCCATAACGTAGGTATGCGGGTAATTACAATCAGGTAGAGTGAGTGAGTGTATTAATGTCTGGCTGTCCGTCAAATCGTTAGGCGTAACGCGTGCGGCATTCATCACTCTCAATCACGACTGGCGGTTGCCCAATAATGAGGTTAGATTGTTCTAAATGTTAAGACTTTAGAAAATACAATGGTATTCGTACATAAGTAGATAGTATTTTTAATTAAAACGTGTTAAATATATTTTAATTCATTTGCAAAATAGTTCAATTATAAAAAAGTAAACGAGTCATGAAAATCGTAAGAACAATGCCGCTAGACAAGTTTCGCGATGTTTGTAAACATTGGCGGCATAAATGTCACTTGTTGACGGCCATCTCCTGGCCAAGTTCAAGATGAGCCAGACGGGTGCGCGTGCGCATCGCGCGTCGTTACTCAATGTCAATGACGGATCGTTCACTTTCGTTTGTTTCCGCTTCGATTCCCACAACAACATTCACTTTTTTATAGATGTTGTTATTGATTATTCTTCATGATGAATGCGAGACGTGTAACAAGGATATTGGTGTAAAATGGTTTGTTATTTTAAACGAACATGTAAAACTTCATGTTAATAAACCTTCTCGGAAATGGAAACTGTCATCAATAACGCTATTACTGAACCAATTGAAGCGCACAATTACATTAAAATCTAAAGTAAAGAAACTTTTACTGTGAAAAAAATCCAGTGACAATTTAATAGTTAGTAAATGTTCGTGTTCCTCGCTCCTGCAATTATGATTTGCATAATAATAAGAAAAAAATTAAAAGCAACCAAGTAGAGCAGTGTAACAGTTCAACTAGTCTCGTTGCTTTGAGAAAAGTGGGTGAACAAGACAACCGCTGGCCGCATTCGTTTCGACATTCAGCGACCACTTTCGATAGTAGTATTTGTGTGTATTGACATGTTGCAAGCCTCGTCAGTGATAAGCGCACGTACACATAGGTACTTCTAGAGCAAAAAAAACTGCAAAGATCTGGAGCTAGAATTTCATTGATACGGCTCGAGTCCAATTAGTGCAGGTGCCAGCGAATGTGGATATCATGGAATTCCTACAACCTACAAACTTTAAGAATTTACTGGATCTAAGAACAGCCTAGATATTGTGTAGGTATTATAATTTATCCGTACCTACTAGAATAATTTGATAAAGATTGACATCAAAAATAATGTTTGTATTGTAAGATTAAAGAAGATTATTTGAATAAACAGTTTTTTTGTCTTTGTATTTTGTACTTTTTCTATGTATTGTTATAATAATATTGACGTCATGATGACTGGACGCTTTAGAGTGCACATATTATACGATTAATTGAGAGCAAGAAATTTTAACTCTTTATATCAGTAATCAAATTGCATCAACAATCAAATTGCTTAGGTATGTAATTTTTAGCAGCTTATCCGATTTTATAATTGGAAGAGAATGCAAGCCATGATGAATAATAACAAATGTAAAAATGTAATAACTGATTGATATCTCTATTGTGAATGAACAAAACATTTGATGGAAAGTACCAAGGGGACTATTATTATTATTAATAGAAAGGTAATTGCTCATAATACTGATTTTATCAATAATACTATGTGTTATAAATATTTTTACCAGTGCCTATTTTAATATTCGTCTTTTTCTAATTTCTAACTAAAAAAGGTTTTTAATTATATTTCAGAAGTCCTTCGGTGATCACTAATTATGTAGTTCCACCGTTAGTTAAACCGACGCACAAAGTATAGCGTCTTCATATAACGATGATCGAACATCACTTATAGGTAAGTTTGTTAGATCACTCAGTAGGTATCCGCTATGTATAGAGTCCATATCAATACATAATAATACTGTTTTGAATCACAGCCGTAACATTTTTTTATCGTACACAATAATTAAATTGTTAATACAAGGAATAAAATCTGTTCACGGTTTATTTCACGCTTAACAAGTGCTAATACAGCATTTAATTTCAAAAGAAAATTACAAGATTATAATGCGCATGTACATCAAAATAATTAGCAAAGAAAATTAGTTGATAATTTAAGTAATTATACGTATAATTACAATTTCGTCGCCTATACTGGTGAACTTGAGTTAAAGTGCGCATGCGACGATCACATAGGTAGGTACGAGTATTATAGTGAAACTCGCGTGATATCGTGCCTATCGTAATATTTTTTTTTTTATCGTCTGATGTATCAATAACGGTTTATTGTTTATTACTTAATGTAAAGCAGACAGGATACTATTAGAATAATTTTGCGAAAGTTGTTTATTGTTGAGAAAATGGCTGATCTAAATTACACCCCAGATAACTAGCAATTATGCGCTAGCGTAAATAACCGTGCATTAGATAAAACGTGTTTAATTTATAATTATTCTAATTTATGAATATATTTCAATAACTTTCGATAAATGATGGAATTTCTTATAAAATATATCATAATGATAAGCTTTTGACTAGTTCATGGAAAATCTACCTTTCGTTTAGATTGGTAAATTATTGAAAAAAATATAAGAAATATTAATTGCTTTGAGTTGCACTTCAACTAAATATTTAGGTTCTAAAGCATTTTAAATCAAAAGTATGGTATGAAAACTCACACACACGCAGTATCTGTATATAATATACCCTTGTGTATACCCATAATATCCCAGTTATGATACACTATGTAGTATTCATAGATAGCGCAGCGGAGACCAATCATTAATCTATGGTAGTAGGTATTATAATAAAATTTTATCGATTTGTAAAATATTTCTACTCACTTTGTCCGACGTCTCTTCTTTTGTATCTTCCACAAATTCCCCTTCTTGACAATTGGTTGCTAACAAATTTGCCAAGAGGATCTAGAAATTAACGAAAGTTTATGTAAAGTATATCATAAAATTTCATAAAACGGTAAATAAATAAATATGAAATAATAAACATAATACAAATACTGATTATATTGTTTGTCAGCACCATGATTCATTTAGCAATTGCAATTATGTAAAGCAATTATTCAAACTACAGTTACCTACTGAATATTATTAAGCAATGGCATTATTAATAATTAATTACGTACCAATATCACTAACGCTTTATCCATGATTATTGTGTATCCACATAAAGTCACGTCACGATATTACCAAAACAAAAACACCAGAAAAAAATTAAATAAAAACAATAAACTTGTCCATTTCAAGGTTGTGGCTAGATGAAGACGAGCCGCGTCGACCATCTCTTACCTATTTATAAACGCACACAGGAACACCCCCCGGGCGTGCGTGCGTTAGCACACACCCACACACCCTCACATAAATACGATACATTTAATTGTATATCAGCTACCGGTAACAATATCTGATAATTGTACCTTACACTTACCTTACAAGTCATAACTTAAATATGTGATAATAAAATCGTCACTTTCACGAGTCACATAAATTCTATCCCAAACGAAAACTAATCGTTAATTAAAGCGATATCAACAAAAGGTCTAATACTCGTAGTAGTCAAATAAATACTTTGAAAAAGTAGATGAAAAACTTAAGATTTAGAGGCTTTAAGGAGCTTAACTGGAGTTACACCGTATAGTATACCTCTATTGCATGTGTGTGTGCACGTGATTACGTTGAGATTTAGGATAATCCAGGATTTTTGGATCTAATTTAGAGGTGTACTTACCTACATGGAAAATATTATGTAACGTAATACAATCTATCACCACAAGTGTTTTCGTCGTTCTAATACCAGGATTTTTCTTAGGGTGAGGTTGCCGATATTAAACTCACGGAGCAACTGCAGGTCGATGACATAGTTAAATTTTTCCAAAAAATCTTAATAAGAATGGCGTAAAACAGATGATGCTTGGTTCCTACAAAAAGTTGAAAATCTGCTTAAAATCTCCATGGAGGTAAACAAAATACTGGAATTGAAATTATAACAAATGATGAGCGCGTTCCATAATCAACTGAGCATGCAAATCAAGGAAAGCTAGCACTTTCAGCTGTAATGGCATGACAATCGGTGTCGCTACGCGTAACGCACTATCATAAATGTTGTAATTTGCAATGGTAATTGTTATCTGTCGATATTACGATATTCAGAGCCAGTTTCAATTGGACCTTGACATAAAGTCAGCTAATGAAAGTACTGCATAATAAATTTACAGCATGTCGTTTGTAACTAAAAGCTCTGAACAGTGCTTTAGTCATAACTGTCTGCAACGCAGTTGAAGCAATAAAATGTGCGAAGGTATTGTATCAGAATAATGCATGGATTCTGTTTAGCAACCAATAGGAGCCATACGGTTCCATCTGCAACTAGTTTTCAATGTAGAATCCAGGATTACTTAGAAATGTGTCCTTTTTAAATATACATAGGTAATAACGACCTAATAATTATAACAGCTTATTCCAAATTTAAACGCTACATCGAAATAAAAAAAACCTAGTCATCACATTGGGTTTCTGTAAAACTGATGAAGTATGACAGGCAAAAGCAAACGAAACCCTATTTTTCATTTACTATTATAGTCAAAGCCAATCACGATCAAGTCGGATCAAAATGAACGTAAATTATCTATTAGCGCCTACACAATTCTCAGAATCTAGTCATTCTTAACAAGATTTTAAATAGTACTTTCAAAGTTAATTCACCGTGTCCAGAAAGAAGAACATTTCCTTAACATTTTTCCGGTGTGCACCCGGAATGGGTAAAAAGATAATAAGCCCCGATAATCTACTTTACAAAGAAACAACCGACGATACACCAAGATTAATAACATTGTCAATTCACAACAACAGCTAACTGTATTTAAAAAGTGGCTTTAATTGCATACATCTATTACGAGGGTAGCATTGTAGTCTAAACAATGGTCAAAAGAAAGTAATTTATTGGCATTAGTGTTATACAGCCGTTTCTTTAATAGTCTTAAAGCTAATATCCTTAAATGAAGTGTTCTTTCTGTCTGTTGAAGCGTAGCCGCGGTGCGGCGACCCTAGCTGGCGACATCCGTCGATAACTAAACCCGTCATCACACGAATCGCTTAGAAATCGCGCTGCCGTTTTCAGCGAATTGACACACCTCATCCCTCTCGCAAATTGTCGTTTTAATTGCAAAATGTAATAGTTTAATCAACATTGCGTTAATTTAAGATTGATTGTTAGGAATTAGCGTTGATCACGATGCCGTCTGGAACTGAACCGTTGAAGTTTAGGATTTAATTATATCGCCACGGCTCATGACGTTTACGTGTGAACGTCCTTGTAATATTTATTAATAGCCGCTCAACAATGTTTCATGCATGGACTCCTTCTGTAACGATGATGAATTTGAGCAGGAAAAGCGGCTTAATTCATTACTTTCCTTTATGAATGAACAAAAAATTGAGACACACTTCTAGAAAAATATTTTCTTTATTTTTCATCCCGCAGTATCAAAACAATAAACAATTCATCGTTACTTTTTAGACCTTACAAACTACATATTACAATAATAATTATCTTTTCGACAATTATCTTGATGGGTACATAATATTATATTAAATATATTAGATCGAAATTAATATCACAGTCTGACACGGATTTCAGAATGTTTCAGAGAAATGATCATACTAAAAACAGTGCCATCTATTGGGTGCCGTTGGAACGACGTAGTAAATTGTAACAGCGCCATCTAGTAGTGTGAGTAGTAACCACCTGAGCTGTGACTGCTGTGAGTATTGTATTGTTGCGGGTGCTGCGCGTGACCGATGCGCTTGACTACGGCGTTGAAGCCGTTGTGCTTGTCAGCTGTGTACTCGACGATGCGTGTGGTGCCATCGGGCTCGGCGAGGGAATACGCACCTGGGGAATCGAATTGTGTTAGTATGATAGCACAATAATATTTGTGACGTTCTAGCATTTACATAACGATTAATAAATTATGTAGTTTTTAGCAAACTATAAAATATATAAATCTTTCAGAGCATACTTCTAAAGAATCCTAAAGTACTTAATAAAGGAGGTCAAAAAATTATATTGTGCTTATGAAGTAAGTATGTAAATTGTACGTCCTCGTCGTATTCATAAGAATACGCCACTTTAATCGCTTATGGTAACAACAACTATATAATCAATGGACAAAATAATTCTGGGTTTTTAAATGAGTGCACTAGCCCAAGCAAAGTAAATAAAATAATCATACCTTTGACGACATCACCATCTCGAGTCTCCCATTGTGACTTATGATCACCGGTGTGAGGGTCTGCTACTGCGTAGTCGAATGAATACTTCGGGTGTGACTGAAAAATTAAAAAAAAGCAATATTATTACATCATACTTATATAAAGTAAATTAAATAAAATTAATTATATTATCATAACATAGCATAATCATAGCATAATCGGCCTATAATGTTCCACTGCTGAGACACAGGCCTCCTCTGTGAGAGGGAGTGGGCCGTAGTCCACCACGCGGGCCCAGTGCGGGTTGGTGGACGTCACAAGTCTTTGAATTTTTGGTTCTAGGACATGCCGGTTTCCTTTACGATGTTTTTTCTTCACCGTTAAAGCAAGTGATAATTAATTTCTAATACGCACATGACTTCGAAAAGTCAGCGGTGCGTGCCTCGGGATCGAACTCGAACCATTCGCCGCGGAAGGCACATGGTTAATCCACTTGGCTATCACTGCACTGTTATCATAACATCACGCCTGTATTACCGAATGGTTAGTCAGAGGTGTGTAGTACACCCACACTTCGCTAGTCATGTTTAAGTCTCATGTAATAGCGGCCGAGCCTATTGCCATCAACCGGCCACAAATCCAGACTCCGGGTTGCTACTGAGAATTTCTTAATGGAAAAACCCAATAACACTTTGCCCGACCCGGGGATCGAACCCAGGATCTCACACTCAGTCAGCAGTCACGCTTGCGACCACTAGACCAACGATTATCGGTTTTATATCTCTAATTTTTAAATAACTATAAATAGTTTATACGATTAAAATTTATTAGGTACCTATGAGTAAGTATATCAAACAATTAAAATATCCAAATTAAATATATTATATAAACATAAAATTGATATAGATTCAAATTGCCAATGCAGAGTTTCATAAAAACATAATTATTATTCCGACATAAATTGATAATAAATAAACTAGATAGTAGCTTCAGAACTGTAAAGTAAAAGACATCAACGCGCTCAACATTAATAATGCATTTAATATTAAAATAAACTAAAATTGCATTGGTGGATTCTCTGATTTGTTATATTTTAAAACTAGAACAATAATTATAATTATTGGTGTATTTTCAAATCAAAGATGTAATTCAAAATAATTAAATTATAAAAGTCAACTTTGGTCGCTGTGGATGTATCTTCCGGCTTTAAAATGATGATGATATCGGTAAACTAAAAAATAAATTTATGTTTTTTAATTCTAGGGCCGGGATACGAACAATTGTATGTAGGACCAAAAATACTACATTAGTAACCTGTCACAACACAAAAACATTACAATACTCAATACTCAATACTTTATTGCATTCCACAATGTTTTGACAGGTGGTACATTTAAGTCTATAATATATAATATATATTATTACCAAACTACTGTAAATGTATTCACAATATCAACATGTGTGAACTCAAAAGGACGTCGGCAGTTTTGGGCTTGATATGGTACAGTAATAAATGCTTAACCAAAAATAAAAATATATTTGAATTGTTCTTTGCCTAATTTATCTTAGAGATTAAGAATTGGAATCAAAATCGAAATAAATAAGAAATAAAATGATTATGCCGTTGACATTTTGAAAAAACCAATAAAACAAAAACGGGTGCATGCTGGCTGGCGCGTGCCTCCACAGAATATCATGTCGACAGCAACTAAAACCTTTGAATTGAGAACTCATTAGTCGGGCTGTACTTCATTGGATCATTCACACCATACTTAACCTCATTGTCACAAATACGAAGATTTCTCTTTAACCCAATTACGTACAAAAACAAATAAAAAATGAATTTAAATACTCCTGAAATACTCGATCACACCAAACTAATTTCATATCTGTACCGACTTACACAATCTGAAGCCCAGCGTTCTATGGGCGTCTGCCAGTGCCCTTTGACAGTGTTTCCAGTTCGTAAGATATTATAATATGTAGAATAAATCAAGATAATTATTATAATAGTTTTATAAGTTAACAAAATTGTATACGGAATTTTAATTCTGAAATTAATGAATAATTGTTATAATAAATCATAGCATATCCACGAAACAAAGACCAATAGGTACTATAACGTGTTATTGGCTTAATTGTTCCAGTGTGGAGATACCTAAGTATATTCCTTTTTACAACGGAAGAATGTTGTAGGTATTTAACATTTCGTAGGGTTTTGTTAGAAGACATCATTCCATACTATCATTGGACCATCCTTATTAAATTAGACTAAGAAATAGTCCCTTATCATTTCGTAAGTCCAAATTTTTAGTTTCCGGCATCAAGTAGTATAATGAGGCGACTCATATCCGAATTTCCTCAAACTTCACAATACAAATGACAAGTGTGACGCAAACCCTTAAGTGTGGGACGTCATGGTGTCTAAACATCATAAGCGTGACGGTGTATGCCTTTGCTAAAACAAAGAAATTTAAGTCTTATGACTTTTTGAATAAGGTAAAGTTTCGTGTTCAATGAAATATGATTAAAAGGTTTGAATGCAGTCACGCTGTGTTTTGATTTTATCAGTGTATTAATCAGAGCGTTTTATGTAAACAAGATAAGAAAAGCTGGCAGCATTGGCTCTACTGAACTATTATTACTAGTTTGATAAACTAATAATTATTTTAGGCTCTATAACAAATTAGTACTAATTCAATTAAAAATGATAATAAAGTTTATAACATTACGACTTAAATAAATTACTTAGAAAACCAATATTTCAAGGACTTTGTTGTTAAAAATAAATTGATTAGTAAATAATTATGATAATTGTGTTGTTAAATGTAGTATAATTATTTTAATTGGAGGAAATCAATTAACAAAGATAATAATAATTTATCATAACTTAGACTCTGAGAGTCGACCTCAACATAATGGGCCGTACCACAAAAAAGATAAACACGTGTTCAACACGAATGCTACCAAAAATAATACGCACTTGTTTTAGCACTAGCTTGTCTAAAACAAGTGAGTATTATTTTTGGTAACATTCGCGTTAACACGTGTTTTTCTTTTTTGTAGTAAGACTGAATTAGTTTTGAAAAGAAACCTAAGTCTAAGTGATCTCATACACGATACACCTTTATTCTAAGATTGACCTATTAAAAATAGTAATCGTAAACTACTAGCATTAGGGTAAAATACTGGACTAGTCGAATAGTCGGATTTGACAGCTACAGAAACAACCTTTTACGCCTTTTTTACATAGCATACAATGTTACAGCAAGGTTGACAAGAATCATTAATGAAATAGGTACAACTTAAATTGATTTATGGTAGAACCTCAGATCATAGAAACAAGGAGATATGAGGGGACTAATTTCAAAACGCCCTAAAATGACTTCGGACACATTTACATATTTTTGAACCAACATACAGTTTTAAATTTTACTTTCAATATGACTATACGATAACTTTCATAACCCACTTAAATACACAGTAAAATCAGTTTAAAAAGTCATGTTACTTGCAAATTCCGCTAAAATGCAAAGAAATATTTTAGATTTTCCACGTTTTTTTTATTGCTATGACATGACAAACAAATAAATATCAAATATTTGCTAATTGCATTAAGTTTACCACAACATTTTACAAATAACCTTCTTGTGAAAAATTTCTTCAGGATGATTTAGGGGGTTTTGAAACCATACCCCTCATATGCCATCATAGCAAATTAGTACGGGAACAACTGATGCCACTTTTAGTACATTTTTCGACACAATTACGTGCATAATTAAGCGCTCCTTGTGAATAAAAAGATCTCCCACGCATTGAAAATTCCGCACATCCTCAATCTAACACCGTTAATCGTCACTCAACACTAGCACTAAACTAAAACACTGTATTTATACCATCGATCGTGTTCGGTTCGTCGCCAGCGCGTATGTTTTTAATATGAGCAATTTGCTCAGGCATCAAGCTCGGTAGCGCCTTGGCACATCTCCTTGTTTCTATAATCTGACTCAAGAAAAAATATTTTTATCTTATTTTTTGAGGTTTCTAATCCGCAAATGATATTTTTATTCCTTTGTTCAGCCATGCATTAGTCAATAGCTGTGTAAGTTTACGGGCTATTGAGTACTTACATAATAATCTAGACTGTGTCCTTGATCAGCTTGGGCGGGGTAGTAGCCTGCACTGTAGCCTGAATGGCTATCTTCATAGCCCGATAGGCCACCTCCGTAGCCTGATAGGCCACCTCCATATCCACCGCCTATGTAGCCGGCGTTAGCAGCAGCGCACACTGCGACGAACATAACAACCTGGAATTAGAGAATAGGAAGATTAATTGTGTTTTAGGGTGTTTTTTGAATTAAAATTCATTATTTTGTATATTGCATGGTTTCTAAAAATAAGTACACGAAACCTTAGGGGTTCGCCATTTGATTGTAGGGAGTTCGCGACAAGTTTTATGTTATGGTGGCTGGCTATCTGGCAAGCGCGTGCGATAAGCGAGTTAGCGCCGCGCGACTTAAAATATGGATAAAACGTCTGGGAACTTTAACAGGGGTACGTGGAGCCATAAGTTTGAAAAACCCTGGTCTATTGTATCGAGCGTGAGCCAGGGGGGCCATGGGTCAGGTAAAGTAGGTATTAATAAGTTTTTGATTAATGACATTTTCAGAAGCAGCCTGGAGTCTAGACGTATGCCCGGTTTGTGGCAATAGTCTTATATGAGAGTTAAAACATAACAGAACTCCTGAGGATAAGCTGTACTGACAGCATGGGACCTGTTTGTCCCTTAAGCTGTTGACACAGCGAATCTTCATTTTAAAGGGTTGGTAACGCGCATGTGACACTTAGTGTTGCAAGTGTTTTGCACGCTTAACGCCAGGCCTGCCATCCGTCTGTTTGCCATCATCTGTCTGCTTACTCCTTTGGGAATTACCTGCGTGCATTATGTATGTTTTAAATTGAAAGTAGCATAGAAATGGTCAGCATTGCACAAATGATATTTTTTTTCGTTCGTATTACTTATCAAGTCAATGTTTGGGTAACCGTTTCCAATCGTTACAATCATATTTTTAGGCTCTGTTATCACACAAACGTTTCGGAGTCATCTGTACTTGTTAGAAGATTGTTTCTACATAACAACTTTTATTAGATTGTAATAAAACAAGCTTCGTATAAACACTAATATTTTTGATAATAATAAATCTCTAGGTTATCTTTCATCTTATTTACTAAGCAGCCTATAATTTTCCCAGTGTTGGGACTCAAATCTAGTCTTAGCGAAAGGGAGTGGGCTATAATCCACCTGGTGGATCATATTATTTGCTCACAATTAATATGGTTTCGATATTTAAGCTTGGCTAAAACCGCCTGATTATTTTATTTGACTCGTAAAACAACATATTATTATAACAACATTGCTCTACAAATTACTTTACAAAACTTATAGCCATCACATACGTACTTGACCTTAACAAGGATTAAAAGTAATAAAATCACACACCAATCAAATCATTCCAATTCCAAATAACAATAGAACTTCGTTCAAGAAAATTCGCACCAAATATGATAGTGACATTTGAGGTCAGTGTTTTACACCCGTGTTTGATTAATTTAGGGTTGCCAGCTGCAGAATCAAAACTCAGGTCAAGTTCAAAAATCCTAGATTTTTAAGCTAAAACCCGGACATTCCTGGCGAAATTTTATTTTTTTCAATAAAATAAGATTGAATTGTTTTCATTTGTAATTTTATATAAATGTGTAATGCAGTGGCATCTTATAAATATTTACCTAATTTGTATTTTGTAGATAAATAATAAATAAAAAAATCACATTAAAACAATTTATAATACAAAATAAATCAGTATTAATTGGTTCGTTAAAATCTTTTGGCATAACTGAGCGCAAGGTTTACGATATTAAAATAAAAATTTCTACTCTTCTGTTATAAAGTCTAAACTAACGCTAAATCCGGGAAAACCCGGACGGATGGCAACACTGAATTCATTTCATTCATAACAAAGGGCAACAATGCTGTTACACACGATCATGTCACGATATTAGTACATTTAGTACATTAAGGGTTTATTATCTAGAACAATAGGACAAGCAAACACAAACGCAGGAAGTGTTGTACTAATAAATACTACAGGTGTTGTGATTACGCGTGTTCCGATATCGGAGAATCGTGGTGAGGAGTTCATGTTATATGGGAATAAACGAATACATACATACCTAATTACATTGATAAACAAATTCTCAAAGAAAAATTGATCAAGAAAAGGTAACGATTGAAAAGGACATAATATTAATTAATTTTGAAAGAAAATAAACAAATACTAAAATTATGTCCTCTAATGAAGTCGGTTAAAAAAATATGGGAATCGTGTTTGAAAATGTCATGACTACTACTTAATATACTTGACAGAAAAGTATTTTCTACTCCTTCAGAACATTTGAATGTTATGTCAGTTTTTGAGCCTACTTTTTGTAGTATCTTTTTGTGTGTCTTTTTCATGAAGTGGATTTATAACTATATAGGATCATGCATGCACGTTACGTGCGTTACGCGCGCGTGCGCTATTATTTTCTTTTATATTAAAAAAAACAATTTTCTGTATTAAAAGACTAGCGACCTCTAAAATTCAGTATGACGTAAACTGAAATTAATTTGCTGATGAAAAAAAACGTCACAGCTTTCAGAAGAACTAGATCATGCATGCACGTCACGTGCGCTATTATTTTCTTTTATATTAAAAAAAACAGTTTTCTGTATAAAAAGACTAGCGACCTCTAAAATTCAGTACCTATGACGTAAACTGAAATTTATTGCTGATGAAAAAAAAAGTCACAGCTTTCAGAAAAAAACTAATTTTGGTGTAACCTAAAGAGGCCCATTGTGTATCCACAATGGCATAAAATAATAAATACGTATCTTTGAATATTGGCGGAAGTAAAAATATTTTGCAAATAAAATGCTGCAAAAACTGTTTGAAAGTAAACTACTTAAATAGGTTAACACTGAGTTTCAGTTTATATCTTACTCAACCAAACCAAGTTTAATAACAACATTTTTTTCAGTTGTTTAAACTGAAATATCAGATCAATGCTCGATATAAACTTAGTCATTAGAGTTTAAAAATGTGCTGATTACCTGTGGAGTCATTTATGAGTAATATAAATTTATAATAAATTATTGCTGGTGGTTTTTTTTATTTTAATTAATGAAATGTACTGTGTTCTTTGGCTGAAACATGAACAGAATGAAAAGGTAGTTGATTATGTGAATACGTTTTTAAATAAAAATTGAGGAACAATACAACATAGTATGACAAAAAACGCATACCGCGTCGTATTGAGTAGAATACTATTTGTTACGTATGACAAAAAATTAAAACCTCAACAGTAAAATAAGTTTTCCATTACTACATAATCGATTACGTGTTTGTCACAATGTAACATCGATATTTCCCATAACTTTACGTGTTACGTTTATTCGCTAACGACGTTTGTTAAATATACCGTAACGATGATGAATACGTGCTTTTTGTGATGTGTCGTAATCTGCGTTTGTCACACAAATAACCGTTTTCAAGCCGTTTGATAGGTAACTAAATAAATGTACCGAAACGATTTTACAATTTAATTTACTAATACTGAAAGTGTTACATAAGTTGAATTTACAGACTTTTAGTGATACATTTTTTATCACATTTAATTTTATAAAAGTATGTTCTGAAATAAGATCGAGCCGGAATTGGAAATAAAATTATAATAATACTTTTGATTGACAGGTTTACTTTAGCGGGTTAGAAAGCGTCCCGTACTATTGAGGAATACTAAATGGGGTTATACAATTTTATTTATATATTCAACTCTTGGTTTACCAATAAAAAAAAACCATAATGAAAGTACCTACAATGGGCAGCTTGCAGATGGCGATTTCTTCCAGAAAACCATTGCATGGAAAAGTATGAATAGTTAGAAGAAAAGTGGTAATCGTAAGAAAAAAGTGTGTGGACTGTGTGAAAGATAAGGAACTAAACACTTACGACCGTTTTCAATCATGTATTTATCATGTAGTTTTGTTACAGATAGAATTATGACATTATTTTTATATGAGAAGTCAAAATTCGATGTCTAGCAGGTGAAAGAGCCAATGGAGAGGTTATTGGGAACAGGAGATTATGACTGATAAAAGTGTATGGAAGAAGAAAGTAATATACTCCGCCAATGTCAAATAAATTGGGGTAAAGTTAGGAGGATTAGCCCTAGTTAGGAAAAAGTGAACTGGAGTGAACTTAAGGAAATTAGTGGTTAATGTAGGTATCTATGTCATTAAACATTACGATTGCTGTTTTAATATTTGTATTATAAATATGTTCTAATTTATTTTATGTACTTGTATGATTATGTCTAAGTATTATTATGTAGGTATGTACACTAAAACTACCCACTATTTCACCCCTATCTTTCAGTCCATCTATAGGTTGTCTGGAAGATATCGCCTTGTGCGATAAGACCGCCCATCTGCGATAAGATCGCCCAGACCGTTCAATCAATTGTTACGTCTAGTTCTGTAACTGTTTCTTATGGTATACAATAAAAGATAAGCATATTAATAAATAAATAACGTAATTTAACTGAGAATAACAGAAATCACCCAACATTTTTGATGTTATTGGCCCTGATAAAATAGGCTCGCAAATTAATATTGTTGGCGTTTGTAAAACTCTTGTTTACCTCAACGGTAATCCAAATAGATTATTTCTAAGTATATTAATGTAATACTCGTAAAACGATGTGAATCGATAATTTCTAAGCATAAAATTCAACCCTAAAAACCCAAATTAAAACGTATGCACAAAACACCACACTTACTTGGAAGGCACGCATTTTCACTGTAAGGTCACTTTCGTCCTCTTCAGCGGAGCCGACAGGAGCTGAACTGACACTGGTGCTGGGTGAACCTGGCCACTGTATTTATAACAAGCACCTCTGTTGCACCATCGGTGCGTGCGGCTTGCAGCGTTGGGTAGCGTCCGTATCGGTCTCTTAGACCGACATGTGAGGTTGGCTAGGGTTGAGTTGGCTGAGTTTACGATGTGTAAATAAAGGAATTTTTTGTTTATACTTTGAGGAAGATAAGATTTATAAAAATAAACTACTGAACTTTGAAGAGTAGAGAAAGAAATAAGTAGAAGAAGAGTAGAAGGCATGTAGATTAGATCGTCATATTATGTAAGGTTCATTTCAATAGAACTTGCGAACTACGTAAACAATGTCAGTAGGTATAGCAACTTGTCAAAATTGTAAGAATATTTATAGAAAGTTTGTTCTATCGAAGTTTAAAATGAAAAGTTAAATGAATAATGAAACAACGGAGTCCACTTAGGCAAGAGCGAGATCTATATTATAATATCCATTTATGAACTAACATTACTTAAAAAAGGGTAAAGTTTGTAATTTTGCATGTATGAGTAAATTTCCGGAAATACTGATCCGATTCTGAAAATTACATAAATTATTATTATTAATACATACATTATTCCCGAGTGCTACTTTTAATCTCGAAAAGATGCACTGCATTTCCAATCAAACACCATTGTCACGCGGACATTGGATTAGAAATACAAATTATGGGTTATAAAATATAGGATTATGTATATCAATTTTCTTAAACATAGGTATTGGGAGACATT
The DNA here is from genome assembly GCA_948465475.1 of Thalpophila matura. Taxonomy (NCBI): domain Eukaryota; kingdom Metazoa; phylum Arthropoda; class Insecta; order Lepidoptera; family Noctuidae; genus Thalpophila; species Thalpophila matura. The sequence goes on from OX419181.1 coordinate 12,949,000, forward strand.
TTGTGTAGGAATAGGAACATGACTTTATCAAAAATAGATATAGAATTCAGTTTTACGAGGGAGATCAATCAATACAAATTAGTTCTTCAATAAAATTTTATGTTTTGGACGAAATATTTGTGATTGGTTCTGTTATATAATTATTATTAAATTACAACTGTGTGCAAGACTACATATAATAAATTACATTGTACGAAATTGAATATGACTGGACTTTTAACGAATTACGATGATACTTTCAAACAACTAAATAAAACCATGTATGAAGCAATACACTACAGGAATGTATTTTTATACTGATACTATTTCCATAACAAAGAAGAAAAACAACAATTTCCCTTACTATTTTCAATTAGTTCAAATAATACGTAGGTATAGTGTTTTACTTAAAAATTGGTCTACGTTACAATTTATTTATTTATATTTTAATTACTCTCCACACTTACAGTAATATACCAACACGTACAAACGGTATTGTAGTAAAATCGAACTAATCATTAATACGCACGAAATACAAATACCTAAAATATAATAAGCAGCGCATCTAAAGGTAACACCGCACCTCAGGAAAATATCACATAATACACTCGAGTGCAATGAATCTAGGTTAGTCACACAAATCTTAATATCTCCGAAACTATAATTTAATTTAATTACTTTTAATTAAAATTTGTTTTATAGCTGCAGCTTGTAGGTACTTTAAATGTAATTTTTGCATTTCTATTTAATAACTAGCTGGTCTCCTAAGGGTCGTAGCGTGATGTACAATAACCTATAGGTATTATTCCTTTTGAATCTGGCTATCATATACGATTTTTAGAGATTTATAAGATTTTTTCGAATTCAACTAGCATTTCCAGAGATTAGCGCGTTCAAACAAACAAACTCTTTAAGCTTTATAATAGATAAATAGACCTCTATCAAAATTAAGTTGGCATTCATAGTTTCAGTGATATTAAAAAACGACCTGGAATCATTGCTCTCGTGTGTATTAAGAGTATTATCCATAAAATAAACAAAAATAATAGCGTGGGAAAAAGCAACCAAATACATAAAGTAATTCATCGTCATCGTTAATTAAAATTCCATGAAAAGCATGCTCTCAAAATGTAACACTTACAATTTGCAAAAATGTGAAGAGCAAATTAATGTTTACACATCATGGCGAACATAGAACCCCACTTACTGATAAACTACAAGGTACAATTACTAGAAGTTTCTGTTTTTCTCTTTATTTAATTTAGGGACTTTTATATAAAATACATGGCAGTCCCATCGTACCTTATTACAACATATATTAGGTCTTTACCTATGAAATTGCCGTTCTGCAGTACTGGCCATTTCAAATCAAAATAATTTTTGTTTGGCTAAGAATTCTAATTTCAAATTAATTTTATTTTAAAAACATGGTTTTTTTTTCCATAAGTAGTCATTTGTTTATTGATTAGTGTTACATTTTCATCGCATTTCAATCTTTTTCGTCATCATGGATACGAGTACCGTCGTGGCAGCAACGCGCACAAGCGGCACGCAACATCAACGACGTTTACGGAGCTACCACTACAAACCAACGCACCACCTGTTATTGGTTTGCTCGCTTCCGTTCTGGAAATTTCGACCTGAAAAATGAACCTCGCGGTCGTCCGAAGACTTTGGTCGACAATGACGAATTAAAGGTGATTGTGGAAGCTGATGATACACAATCTATGGCTGAATTAGCAGCAGCTTTCGACGTTAGCGTCAAAACAATATTGGTCCATTTGCGTCAAATTGGCAAGGTAAAAAAGCTTGACAAATGGGTGCCCCACGAACTCAATGATCGCCAGCGCGAAGTACGCGTCGAGACGTGCCTTGCACTGCTCAACAGACACACAAATGAAGGAATTTTGAACCGCATTGTTACCTGCGATGAAAAATGGATTCTGTTTGATAACCGCAAGCGCTCAGCAAGTTGGTTGGATCCTGGTTCAGCACCTAAACAATGCCCTAAACGAAAACTTACCCCTAGAAAAGTGATGGTCAATGTTTGGTGGTCTAGCGCCGGTGTGATTCATCACAGCTTCTTACCAAACGGGGTGAGCATTACTGCAGATGTGTACTGTGAAGAACTGAACACAATGATGAAGAAGCTGGCACATCTCCAACCAGCATTGGTCAATCGCTCGTCTCCACTGCTCCTGCACGACAACGCGCGACCTGATACTGCACAGCAGACGGTCTCCAAGTTGCAAGAACTGGGGTTGGAAGCTCTCCGTCAACCGTCCTACTCACCAGACCTTGCGCCTACAGACTACTACTTTTTCCAGAATTTGGATAACTTCTTGGCGGGAAAAAAATTCAATACCCGAAAGGCAGTACAAAATGCCTTTGAAGAATTTGTTGCCTCCCGTCCAGCTGATTTCTTTAAGAAGGGCATTAATAAACTGCCACTGCATTGGCAAAGATGCATTGATTGCATGGGTGATTACTTCGATTAATACAAATAAAAAATACATGAAAAAAAATCGTTTAAATTGTTTCATACAAAACGGCAATTTCATAGGTAAAGACCTATTATAATAAAGAATTAAAATTATCTTAGCTAAACTACTATTCAAAGTAACTTAATTTGATATAAAACGAAGACTATCAGAATATGGTATGGATAATATCTCGTTAAACAATCCTATATTATATCTGTCTAATTGTAGGTTGTTTATTAATAGTTCTCTTTCAGTTTGGAACCGGACACATTCCCTCAACAAATGTACCACGTCTTCTACCGTTCCACATGCCTCACAGTTCGGACTGCTGCATTTTTTCATTAGAAAGCCAAAATTGTTGAGTGGCATGTGTCCAGATCTCAACCTAAGAGCTATAACTAATAGTTGTCTACTCAATTTAACATTACTAAACCAAGGTATACGAGGGGGCTCGGCAACTATCGTCTTGTACCAGATACCTTTAGTTCTGAAATTATAATCTAAAATTATTTGAATTGAAGGAAGGGTTTGTAATACTTTAACTAGGACGCAATTTATTGCAGGTTCTTCTTTCAAATAATTACACTATGAAGCCTGGTTTTCACCGCGTAAGGGTAACGAGCGGGAAATGGTTAGGCGGAACGCACTCTTTTTAAATGAATAGGTTTGCATTTGTATCAACAAAGAGTTTTGTCTGTTGATTTCCACTGCACTCGTTTCAACCACTTTTTACTTTTTCTGTTTCAGTCATTTCTGCCCGACTATTTGTAGGCGGGAATACAAGTACGCAGTTTACTCTTGCGAGTTAGGTCCGTTTCGCTCGCGGTGGAAACCGGGCTTAAAGCATGCTTGAGTTGATAATAATGCATAGTATAAGGCCCCCCGCGCACTAGGTATCCTGGCTGGTGCAGCCAGGCTGCGGCAGCCAGTAAAACATATGACGTTGTATAGGAGCCCACGCACTAGGCAACCACGAACTCCCGCAAATATTCTGGCTGCCGCAGCCTGGCTGTGCAGTCAAGCTGCCTAGTGCGCGGGTGCCCTAAGATCAGTGGTGAAGGGTGAGGGAAAGCCGGTACAATAAATTATTTAAAAATAATATAATATCAGCCCTGTTTATAAACTCCTGGGCACGGGCCTCCTATAGAATAAAATAATACCTACCAAAATTAAAAATTATTCTGTTTTACACAGTAACTCAATTTGATCAGCATTTGAATTTGGTTGATGTTTTACTATGAGTATGATTTATTTTAAAGCTTAAAAATGCAGCTCAATCTCAAGGAATATCCTAACTAATATTATAAAAGCGAAAGTAGTAAGTTTGTTTGTTACCTTCTCACGCCTAAACCTCGGAACCGATCATCATCTTTTGCTTAAAATTTGTCAGGGGTAAAGAAAAGGACATACCTTTCATCCAGAAAAAAAATACTGTTCCTGAGCGAAAGAACAATAAATTTTGACGGTCACAATTGCTTTATAACGCTAGATGGCACTTAGTGTATTGCACGCGGACGGAGTCGTGGGCAAAATGCTAGTTTCTATTATTACAGCTCAATCATGTATGTTTTTCAGTACTGAAAACAAGTCAGCGAAATGTCTTCCATTATATTGTAACTGAAAAGTGTGCCCTTATCACATTATCTAACTTATCGCATTCTATCAATTAATAACCAAAGGCCTATAAAAGCAAATGTTACTGATGTCTTTGGTCCACAGGCATACACGTAGAATGTTTTCGCACCGAGGTATCTACTTACAACTAACAAGGTAGGTACATATTTCTTGCATACACCACCAGCTTATTACAACTAATATTTTTCGAAATCCCGAAGCCGCAAGCGTCGATCACAATATTACCTACATTGTTACTTGCCTCGACTATCGAGCCAATTGATCTACATACATAGTTTATTTGGTGCGCCATTTATTGCAGTAAATAATTATTAAGCTGAGTTGCGTACGCGCATTGTATCGAGATAGAATTGCTTGTATTAATATTCAATGAGGTTACAGTATAAACATAGTCAACAATGTACCTTTAATTGGTTTTTAAAATTGTTGCTTAAATACAGCATGTTCCTACTTAATAAATAGGTGCCTATAATAGCCCTATAGCCTGTCCGTCAAATGGTTTCTAGCATATAGGAAAGTAGTGAATCGATCGAGTGGTCGAAAGTGTGATTCAATATAAAATCCTAGTGCATGCCAAGCGTAGTGATTCCTGACTGGTTACGGTCATCACCAGTGAGTAAGAATCTTCTATCATCACCATCATCTAATCCAATCTTCTATATGGAACCAATAACCTCAGCGGAGAAACTTGTTACTGACGCTTATTTTTCAGAAGTAGGATTACCATAAGTCGCAGCGTGGAGATAATTTCATCCTAATTTCCTGCATTTGCAGCACTAGTAAACATCTTCATCTTCTATACCTATTAAATAGTACCATGATTGACTGACAAATAACGAACAGCCTAACGCCTCCCCCACATTGGGCGTGCGCGATCCTCCGGCGTATGAACGACGCGAACGCCGCCGTGCGTGAACGTTCGCGTCTTTCACACGCCGGAGGATCGCGCACGCCCAATGTGAAGGACGCCTAAATCGGTGGACCTAGAGATTTGAAATTAGGTAATATTCCTTGAATGAACGCCCTAGGGATGCATTAAGGGGAGATTTTTTGAAGTTCCATTCCTAAAGGAGTGGAAAGGGGTGGTATAGTTTGTATGAGGAAAATAACGACATTGTGTTGTTTTCCGACTTTTAGGCGGACGTAATCGGGGGTACAGCTGGTCAGCCTATAATATTCCGACTGCTGCGACTAGTCTCTCAAGTAAAAAGGAAGTAAGTCCACCACGAAGGCATCACAATGACATGTTTTTGATTTTTTGGTTCTAGAATATTCCAGTTTATAGAGCCGTGACGCTGAAACAAATTGCATAAAGTACGACTTGTAAGTCAAGGCTGCTACCACTTAGCCACCTTTACTCAATGTGCCAGTAAAGCGTCATAATTAGTTGATGTAATAGTACCTATGCTTATATATTTTATTTATTACCTGTCTTTATTTGATAAAAAGGATGTTTAAATCATTAAGTTCCTGTAGGTAATATCCCGTACTTCTTAGTCATATCCTTCTTCTAAATGTCATGAATCTAAAACTTCACAGCAGGTATGTAAAATAAATGTATTTTGAGGGGTCCGTACCTCTAAAGAAAAAACGGAACTCTCATAGGTCCACTTTGTCCTACGTCTGTCCGTAGCAAGTCCGAGGCATCTGCTCATAAATGGCGCCACAAGAAGAAGTATGTAATTGCGGCATCTTGCTCATAGATGGCGGTATTGCATGCTTCTGGTGGAATATTTTATTTTATATAATATATCTACATACATAATTAAGTTTGTACGGAACCCTCAGGGCGCGAGTAGTACTCGCACTTGTCCGGTTTTTTTACATTGGTGCCTAAAATGACATCATTTTCCAAAGAGCTGAGGATGTAACCGACAGAGCTTTCAATTCATCGATCTGCTGAAGTGTAGTGGAGCGGCTGTAACCGTTATGTAATAAAAAGATTTGTGTCATTATGGTATCTGAGCGGAAACCTAACCTCTAAACGACTCGTGGGGCCATCCAGCCTTGTTGGCGCTAAGTTACGATAGGTAGTGGACTAGACTAGACTTTATCCTATGCAATTACAAATAGGACATAAATAGCACAGCTTTTCTCGACTTAGGCAAAGTTTTTTTTTTGTTATAAATTATACTATATTTTATTTAGGTATAGGTAATATAGGCCATTTTGTTAGTAGAAGAGATACCAAATATAAATAAAAAAATGCATGGATAAAGATCACCATGGTATCTATAAATCAACTTTAGCACGGATACATAAAGTTTTATTCGTTAAGAAATCGTACGATTTTATTATTATTTATTATAGTAAAACCAGTGAACTTTTAAATGCACCATTAGATATCATACGAATGTACACCTGTTATGTGTCGCTCACGATTTTCCCTTCTACGCAAACTTTTATCCCGAAGGCACTGCTTTTGTTTTGATTCGTAGTAGCACATGAATAAATAACGTAGTAGCGCTTAACAAAGGTTTTGATACTTTGATATTAAAATATTAACCCCCCTGCGCTTAACAAAGTTAAAGGTTTGATACTTTGATAGTAAAATATTAACCCCCCTGCAAATAAACACTAAATAAATTTATGCAAAGTTGCACGAGAAAATGCTCTCCGTAAATCAGAAAAATATTACTTAAAAAATATTTTACAAGTATAATAATATTTTATAAGTAAATATAATTGAAGCAACAAACGCGATAGATAAGTGGAACTATGCAACTTATCGCCGGTAACCTAAAATTTCTGCATACACTCTCCAACCAACTTATATTTGCTGCCAAGCAACCTCTAAGCTCTAATCGCGAAACCAATTTCGTGTGAGTTCTACATTTCGGCAGCCGCAAATAAAAATTGGTAAAACGAAGATAATTAATGAAATAGTATGCCGTTGTTTGCATTAGCCAGTTGCGTTATGCATATTAGCGTTGTGTGATTTCGTGTTATTATGCGCACAATTGACGATAACGACATTGGTTACGTGTAGATATCTAGGACTGATTATTTTGAGCACGTGATAATAGTATAGGTAAGTACCTGCATACATTATATTTTTTATATAGGTACCTAATAATACGTATAAACTTTTCTTAAGAAATCTATAGTATACTCGTATATTAATAGTTGAAGAGAAAACTGTGCACCCATTTTAAGCATATAGCGCGCACGGAGGAGTGTGAGATTTGGCATACTTAATTAAAGTTTATATGGAGAAGAGGTGCAAAAAGCTAAAATTTATTTATATTATGTGTCAAAATTCTGGCGTTATTCTTATTGTAAAAAGCAGATAAGTTTGTTGAATTTCTACCAACCACGCCGTCCTTAACATAAAGAAACGAACCGTGCAGCTAGTGATCTTCGCACTTCATTAATGACAGATGAAAAGAAAATAAACTGTACCTATACGCGTTCTCTGAAAAGGGGATTACAGCCAGTTATCAATTTACTCGTTTCTTACTATTAAATTAAATGGATAATTTTATAGTTTGCCCAATATAAAGTATTTCAAATTGGGTTGTTTGCCGCACATGAACGATTTGTAACAACTGTAATTCCAATATATTTATTGCTTCTTGTAATTACACTTACGTTCTTTAATTAAAGTATTGAGCTAAGAACTCGTTTCTTGAAAACATCTTCGTAGTCTGACTCAGTTGTGTGTCGAAATCTAGCTACAATACCTATTGGATCCGCTAAACGATGCCTATCTGTAACTGGGCTAATATCTACCACATAATATAGGTACATAAGCACAAAATAATCTGTAGAATCAATCAGTTCTTTTATCTTCCTACGTAGAAACGCTCTGAGAATTGTATAACGTATTTGATTCGTGCAGCAGTAAAGGATTTTATTAGAGTAATATTTTGTCAACGGAAATGGGTAAGACGGGAAGCACACATACGTAATCTTGCCAAATTATTTACCAACATCCTTAAATGTTTGTAATTACACCAAATTTAATAGCGTATTTTTTAAGTACAGAAAGACATTTTTTTTTTAAACATAAAAAAATATATTTTTGTTTTTTTAATAAAAATGTCTTACTGTATCCATTGTGTGAAATTGATGACATTCCTATTCTAAAGTATTCTAGAGCTCTTAGACTCTCTAGAGAGCTGATCCACTTAAAATTAACAAAACCTTAATAGCTCAATTAAAAAAGAATAGAATACCAACTACTTAGTCGCTTCTTCGATTAGCAATCAAAAATCCGATAAAAATCACTGATATTCCGGTTACGGAATCAGAACAAGGCAACGATTGCAGCACCACACTGCTTCGAACCCAAACCCTCCATTAGAGCAGCCGATGATAAGAACAAAAGCTACCTTAATTACCAATCGAGGCATCAAATTAATCGGCAATCGCATTGTATCGATTCGAGTAATCCAATGGATCATATTTAGAGCTATCGAGGAACAAAAATTAAAATGATTATGTTGGTATTTTTGAGGTTTTACCTACAATGAAGTAATGGAATTGTTATGAGTGTTGTTAGCGAGTGAGTGTGTTAACTTCAAATATTTAAAGATTTCTGATTATTATTGATTTTCAGAATAGTGAAGGTATGAATCGATAGATACACCTACAAAAGCTGCAAATCCTATTTGTTTCGTTCAACTTTCATTCCAATAATTTTATAAAGCCGAAATTGGTTATGGTGAATCAAATTGATCAGGAAAAGATTTAACATAAGTATCTAATTGACGTTCTTATCTCTTTTAAATTCTCTGTGGTCGTTAATTTTATAAGCATCATATATTTTTGCTTCTAACCGCAAGTGATCTATATACAAAGAACTGCAATCAATAGGGCTGATCAGCATTGAACCACAAAAACGAGCCACCTACAGCTCATTAAGCATGGTACAATAACAACAAAGATTGCACAATTCAAGATTCCACTGAAAAAATGTACCACATTGGTACGTGCTACTCGGCCAAGGAAAAACGGTGAAATAATCGACACACGTACTAGGCCGCCAAGGTTGGCTAAATAGGAATTGGCGTGACAAACTGTCTTGATGTGTTTACATCAGAATTAAAGCAAAAAAGCATTTCATTGATATTAAAGATAGGCTGTTGCGAGTAACGTAAGGTAGGTACTAGGTAGGTATGCCAGGGTGGCTGCATGCATGCATAATCGGCCTATAATGTTCCCACTGCTGGGACACAGGCCTCCTCTCTATGAGAGGGAGTGGGCCGTAGTCTACCACGCGGGCCCAGTGCGGGTTGGTGGACGTCACATGTCTTCGATTTTTTTGATTCTAGGACATGCCGGTTTCCTCACGATGTTTTCCTTCACCATTAAAGCACGTGATAATTAATTATCACGTACTGCTGAATTTTCGAAGTCATGTGCGTATTAGAAATTAATTTCTAATACGCACATGACTTCGAAAAGTCAGCGGTGCGTGCCTCGGGATCGAACTCGAACCATTCGCCGTGGGAGGCACATGGTTAAACCACTAGGCTATCACTGCTTATTGCTAGGGTGGCTGCTGCTGTGACAAAATTCCTTTGAATTGTACACTACGGGTATAATACAATTGCAGACTATTATATGGGTGTTTCTTACACAGGTACATACAACATTATTGTGTTATTGGCAATGATTTTATACGAATTGATTGTATGTTACGCTCACATGAATTTGTCGGTTTTTATCAAAATTAGTAATTCGCTAATTGTATGTTGTATTGGAACAAAAAGAGGCATTATAAGCGTGCGTAAAGGGTCAGAAGTAATGAAAATATTTGTTGTAGATAAAAAAGTACAGGCGGGTGAGACAAAAGTTCAAAAAGGAGTACATCCTATCGTAATGTTTAATATTCAAAGCCAAAGATGATTAATAAATTGGAGTTTGAGACTGTGTCTAATGATATAGGCTAGCTGGAAAGATGTGGTTGGAAAGCAAACGATTAAATAAGATAAATGAAAGTGTATTCATTAAGGTTAAAATCAGAAACTGATGGTATTAGGTTGGTGGACGTTGCTGATAATAAACTAACTTGACTTATTAAATCTATGACCGCTATACTCTTACGTCTTGATAAATCAGCTACCTCCTATCCCCTGAAAAATAAAATTCTCAATAATTCGAAGAGGCATTACTTGCAATGCCCTAAGTTAGATGTCTGAATAATATCTCGTTTAAATGGCCCACAATTGGTACTTTTGACCAGTGTTACGCACTATGTGTTATTAGCACTATGAAATTGAAAGTAGGGCGTGACGCGTGAGTAGTTATGTTCTCACGGAGGGACCAACAACCTTGTTTGAAGACATGACGATGAAGAACTGAAGCTGAGTCATGGTCATATTTAATAGGTCAAAAACGATTACTTGATTTTTTCTGCCATGAACAGTTTCAGTTTTGTTTTTAATGAGTAAACTATAATAATAATAATATTAGTCCTGTTTATAACTGTTCCCCTGCTGAGCACAGGCCTCTTTCATAATCAGAGGGAATAGGCCATACGGCTCAAATACACCAAATCCGTCATCGTACGAACTTTGCTCGTACGATGACGGACGAACTCGGACGATTGAATGAAACACTTGTTAATTGCAGAGAGCGCGTACACCAACACGACCGATTTTGTCCGATTTTGTCGGCCGATGGCGGACGTGTTGGTGTACGCGCTCTCTATGATTTACAAGTGTTTTACTACGATGTCTTTTACTACAGTTACCACTTGGTAACCGTAGTAAAAGACATCGTCTTATCGGCAAAACAAGTAAATACGTAAACTTGCTTAAGCATGGCATGTATAAATAGTAACAACAAATGTGGACCTAATAAACAACCCTGAGGTACCCCCGCAGAAATGGATTTTGGTATGATAAATGATAAATGATAAATGATATTTATTTTGTAAATAGGTTAAAAATAACACTTTTACACGTCAAAACATTTTTTTAAGCTAGATGAGTTCGGTGTTTCCTATATGACTACCTTTGAGAAGAAACACCGAAACAAACTCAAAGGTTGATGTCTCTTTTAAAGTCCAGACAATTAAGATAAATTGTGTAAGAACCATGCAGGTTAGTCTGAAATGGCCTTTAGAGGAAAGAGCCATACAGATTTGAGTGGACCTGACCTGACTGTGCACGCATGTGCCGGATATCGTGGTAGCTCAACCCAGACTTAGGGAGCTCAACGACCCGACGAACATTACCATCAGAGAGGACATTTGGGTAGGCCCCCTAAAGTACTCAAACTGTCAGACTGAACTTGAGATCTATAACAGTAACATAACAACCCACATAGTACTCACATTTACAATAATTATAATCAATATATTATCATTATTATCACATTCAATGTCATTTTGTATATAAATTGTTTCAAAAGGAAACATTCAATGTCAAAGTGTATATAGAAAAAAATATAAAATCAAATAAAAGAGCAATAATTTTGTGGTTACGTCAATAGTAGTATTGGCCCATGTATGTATTGGAACAGCTCAATCCCAAGCCTTTTTGTCCTCCATATAATCTTTAACACTATAAAAAGCTTTATGACAAAGTTTTCGCTTTATTAATGATTTGAATTTATTAAGGCTTAATTTTTGAATATGGCTAGGGATTTTATTGTAGAAGCGTATACTTTGGCATTTAAATGTGCCACTTATTTTCTGGAGCCTCGTGGCAGGAACAACAAGTCTATGTTTGTTTCTAGTATTAATATTATGAATATCACTATATTTAGTGAAGAGATTAATATTTTAGTATGGATAAAATATTGTCAATGAGCATTAAAAATAATGCAGCATTCAAATATGACTAGACAATTTTAACAAGTTAAATTCGTACGTTTTTAATAATAAAATTAGTCTGTGTAATTTTGCATGTCCAATATTATCAAAAGCTTTTAATAAGCTTTTGTAGAGAAAATACTGATCAATTCAAATTACTTAGTTGATAATATATTATTTAGACGACGTAATTATACAATTGCGTAAACGTTAACAGTTTTAAATTTAATGCTGCAAATAACGCCATCTGCAGATATTTTCCTCAACTTACATCAACGCTACGCTACGTAGAGTTTCAACTGCGCAAACGCACAGTAACTTTGATCAAACAGCGCGCCATTGAACTTTTATTACACCAAGAGGCACGATTGCAGTTAGTGAGTAGAAAGATACAACGTTTTTCCACAAGATGGCGCTCGAATCAGCAGTAGAGTATATAAATATTATAATATTTTCAGTAGGTACCTAATAAAAATAAGAAGTGAGTATCCTACTTATATGGATGTATGTATGGATGTTTGTTACTTTTTCACGCAAAAAACGACTGAACGGATTTTATTGAAACTTTACAGTAATATAGCTTATGCACCGAAATAACACAAAAGCTACTTTATATCCCAAAAACGCGGGCGAAGCCGCAGTCGGAAGCAAATTTCCTATAAACCGAAGTGTGTATTTATAATGAACTTTATTTATTTGATGCGCCAGTGAATCGCCTTGTATAAAAGCGGGTAGAAATTAAAGTACCTATCTTATTTATTTGTAGAAAAATATCAAAGAAGAGGAATTGGTGCACGAAGCTAGTAAGCTAGTAGCACGAAGTTAATAAAATGTTCCTAATAAGTACTGTCAAGGAATTATTTACACGACCGACTTCATAAACGATATAATGGAATACAACTTCATATTCATTTCAACCGACCATTATGTCCTTATATGTAAAATACTACATCAAAATAATATAATTACCATATCACTTAAGATAGCAGTCTAAGAGCCAGGTGGCAGATTCTTACTAATAACATGCACTTGATCTGCCATATCTGTTTATGACTAGTATGTAAATTGTTTGATAGAAAGAACGGGCACACGATGTGAATTGTAAATAAGGTGTATAATAATCGTCTTTAATCCCAAGGATAATTATGATTTACGATGGCAGAAACGCGAATAGTTCTATAAAGTTCTGTTCAGGAAGGAAGTCAGTTGACAAAAAACTACATCAATTAAAATAATTTGATTAAAGTTACCTAGATGTTTTTAAGAGGTTTATATTATAACAGTAAAAAAAAATATCAGCAGTAAAAAATATACCATTGTAAATATCACTATTTACAATGGTATATTTTTTACTGCTGATATTTTAATACAAAGAAAAATACAAAGAAACGCAGTATTCAGCAAGATCACAGGATCACGCCAAATTATTTGACTCACTAAAAAAATCTGGGTTCATATTATTTTCAACAGTACAGTACAGCCTACCTAGTTATTACACTAGTTGCTATGTAGTTGAAAATAGGAGCAACTATTATGATGCGTTCAATGCAATAAATCTTTCTTGGAATATCTGCAGAGTATAAGGCAGGGTAAATCTATGTGAAATTATAAGGTTCTCTAGCAAATAAAGAACTACGACTATACATGAATATTGTATACGTGCAGGCTACTTTATTTAATAAATTCACGATTAGAATGTTTTGCACTGAAAGTAGGTTAAATGTTGATGAGTGCGATTTCACACTTACCTTGGAATTGAGAAAACCTTCGCCGTTATAGCTGTTAGTTACGTTCAACTGTTTATGTCACCTCATGATTTATTATGGGTGCGATTATGGGTTATTAAATTGTTGAATATTCTTTTTCAAAACGTTATAATTATAACGGAAACATCAGTGTAGGGCAATATTCCATAATAACAGAGTTTGCCAAACCAATCATAAGAAAATAAGATCATAAGAAACTATAACTTCTTAAAACATAACGTCGCAATTGTATTTTCCAATGGGGAGACACCTATTTTCCCATAAGTATTCAGGCTCAGGCTCAGACTTACTAGCAAAGTCTTTATTCATAGTGCAATCTTAGAGTCCCTCTAAGTGCGTGTTTGGCAAAGCCTAAGTTCGCAAACTCGTCCACTTCTAGAATTTTTCCTAAGCATGCAGTCAAACGGACTCAAAGGACTCAATTACAGCAATTACTCGATAAAATCTTTAAAATTAAAAAAGCTTTGAATTTTTCACTTATTATAAGGTTTTCTTCATTCCATTCCGTCAACCAAACCCGGTGGATATAATATGTGAATTACAATTACACGATAACCACTTAAAATGTTATGCCTATATTCTAACACCAATTTCAATTCTGATGGTTCTATACCTACCCAAATTCCTTTGAAAATTGCCCACCATACTTTCACCAGCTATGTTAAAATTTCCATGAAATACGGTGTGAACCCATTGCTATTAACTAAACATAAATCCAGACTCTGGGTTGCTACTGAATAATTAAATAGGAAAATCCAATAACAATTTGCTGGATCCGGGGCTCAAACCCAGGACCTCATACCGATCGCGATAACAACAACTAGACCAACAAAGTAGTCAAACATCACTCTTTCTTTTAATGTAGGTAATTATTTTTCATCTACCTCGTTAATATCTTGGAAAGAAAATACTGACCCAAATCTGACAGCACAAATTGTAGTTTTGTATTATCCAGGATTTTCATTTTCCCGTTCACTCTATAACTCGAGCATAACGCTTTTACGGACGGAAATTGCGTAAATCAATACAATTGGGTCTTGTAATCCCTTTAAATAATAATTTATGGATTCCTGGAAAACCGTTTCTAGTCTTCGAGATTTATATCACTCACAAATCAGGTTTTCATGTAACTTCTAGATCAAGACACAAATTAATAGTCATGGAGCTGATTCAACTAATCTTTATTACTAATCGTAATGTTACTTAAAGTAATTAAATTTGTACCTACTGAAATGTCCACTAATTTGCGAATAATTTCAAGTGCCCTTTACATCGATACCACTAATATCATAAAATCAATTATGTGTTATAATTATAGAGTAGGTAGGTACGTTAATTTACGAAAACTCGTTAATCTATACTGTCTATATGTATAATACTATTAATATAAAGCTGAAGAATTTGTTTGTTTGTTTGAACGCGCTAATCTCTGGAACTACCAGTTGGATTCGATAAGTTATTTTTGTATATACCTAAGTAATAACTATTTAACATTACGCTACGATTCTTAGGAATCGAGCAACGGGGGTGAAACCGCGGGGAACAGCTAGTCGGTAATAATTCCATACATACAAAAAAAACTCACACAATATATATTTACTATATTTTTTTAATACTATTATGAAGTGTAGAAAATGGAGTGGGTAGTATATTTAATAAGTTTAATGTTAAGACATCACTGTTTATGATTAATATAGCACGGTACTGTTTGTTTTCCTTAGTGCAATAAATAAATAAATAAAGGAAGTCTGATATATATATAATACGTAAAAAAGTGATCTTACATGCGCACTTGACTTTTAATATGAAATAATATTAAGAAAGTGAAATGCGCTTGTAAGAATGTATCTTGTACATATCCGTTTTTAGGGTTCTGTACCAAAATGGTAAAAAAGGAACCCTTATGGTGCGACTTCGTCTGTCTGTCTGTCACACCTGCTTATTTCAGCAACTACTTATGCTATCGACTTGAAATTTGGAACAGTTTTCGACATAAGATGAAAAATGTCCAAAAAAATACCATTCCCCCCCCGCCCTTATCTCCGAAGTTTGCGGGGCGAAAAATCTGAAATAATTAGGGTTGATAGGAATTGACCCAAATATGGCACCAAAAATAAAACGATGTTCCTAACTAGTACAGTTTTTTCAAAATCATCTAAATTCCTTCACAAACAAACTTAGTTATGCAGTCCGGATTTTTTCACTTTATACGTCCAAATATGATATGGAACCCTCGGTGCGCGAGTACGACTCGCACTTGGCCGGTTTTTTTTATTTTATTTTATTACTGGTTAAAGGGAACGCCATTCGTTAGTTAACATACCGTTTAACTCACGATTGCAAATCAATGAAATCAGCTCATCGATGATGAATTTTAATTAGCTCTCATGCTGATAATGATCTAGGTTAATCACATAAAGATTATATTTCATATCTAATAAATAAAACATATGTTTACCACAAAGGCCTCAAACTCCAGTTTAAAAGTGTCGTAATCGGCTCTTATCAATAAATCTGTTATCTTATCTCGTTGAATTATTGATTGCCATTATTAACAAGAACAGTTTTTTTTTTAATGTTGCCTCACAGTTATAGATTACTAGCTGTTGCCCGTGACTTCGTTCGCGTTGAAATTACAAATCTATCCCACGGGAACCGCACATTTTTCCGGGATGGAAAGTAGTTGATATGCTATTTCAGTCTATATTCTATCTCTGTACCAAATTTCATCCAGATCCGTTCTGCAGTTCTGGCGTGATTGAGCAACAAAAATCCATCCATCAATCAAAACTTTCGCATTTATAATATTAGTACAGAAGTACAGATTTACTCATGTATCATGCGTGCAATCTCAAAAATACATCTCAAATGCACTCAGACCCGGAAGAACTATCTGTAACTATATGTTATATACAGTAATCCCGCGATGCCGGGATGCGAACCCGCAGGCCATGCAGCGACGCAGCCAATCGTTCAGCCACTGTACCTACGTAAACGAAAGTAGATATACATATGTATTATGACACCAGATTTAGTAAAGAAGGCAGAAAAAAATGCTGGTAGATAGCCTTTAGAAATTATTTCTGTGTTTGTAACATTGTGTTGAACTTATTACTAGGCTTGCCACTTTCAGCCTAGCCTTATAGTAACCTTTTCCTAATGCCAATAAATTGGGCTAGCTTCCAGTTTAACTAGATGCGTTTGAATATCAGACTTCTGGCGACAAAACGTGTAATCATAAGTTATGATCTGGTATAATATCATTCCCTTTAAGATGGCAACGGCTTGATGATGCAATTTTAAAGCAAATTACCTCATTGTCAATACACCACTCAATGTCACTACCATTTACATTTTTAGGGAAATAAAATAGCCGTTTAAAAAGGCGAAACGCAATAAATAAATATATATTATTATCTTTTGCAAGATTTCGTTTATTAAGTACAAGAATGTTATAAAAGTTATTTTCTAGTTAAGTATTTCAATTTACATATCATCCAATCTCTTGTCTAAGGCCCGTATTCCAGAACGATACTCGAGCACCGATCTCTGCTTGAGCATAGATTTCAATCAATCAAATGGCTTTAAATCTATGCTCAAGCAGAGATCTGTGCTCGAGCATCGTTCTGTAATACGGGCCTTTTTTTTGAGGATGGGAAATCATCAAATGACCCCTCCCGCTCTGGGCGGAGCGGAAGGGAGTGTCAGACTCTTACTGACTAAAACCCACCCGTGTTCCTTCCTTAGCCCTTTATGTTCCGGGTCAGCGGTATCCCTTTCGGACAATCCCGCTTTCCCGGCAGGCTTGGGCCCTAGTGGGCCCCCTCTTTGATGCTGATATCTCTTTGAGGCGCGCGTGGAATACGTACGCGCCGTTTGGCACGGGCCTGGTCCTGATCGGACGGTGAGCTACCCATTACTCACCGCCCGCAGGCCCGCGCCTACGGTGGCCGGGAGTTGTCACGCGGCTCCCGACGCCCGGAGCGTCTACCGCAGCGGCTTGGACGGGAGACTCTCCCGTCCCGCCACCTCCTTCGCTAGCATGACTGCTTCGCAGAAGGAGGCGACTGCCTCCCACTCCCCCTCGCCCCGGACCATGGCTTGAACCAGGGCCGGGCGCGAGAGGTCGCCGCCGCTGCCGATCGCCTCTACGAGGACACGGCGGTGCTCCGCCCATGCAGGACAGGCCCCCACCGTGTGCTCCACCGTGTCCTCGGGGCGATCAACGCAATGGAGCGTTTCCTCCCGCCGTAATACGGGCCTAAGACTGCATTTTATGTTAAGTCTGCAGCTTCACATATTGTAAATAGAATTTAGAATAAAATTACAAATAGATTAAACTTATATCTTGTAAGGAGTTTGATCACGATATGAGGTGCAAACGTACAAACTAATAAATCTCGTGTGTTGAATCTGTGAATGATGATCAAGTAGTCTTATCTAATACAAATCTTATAAGATACTAAGCGCTGAATATATCAACATATATTAGGGTGCAGCAATATATTTCGTGATTATAAGTATGTGATAAGTTGTATCGGTTAAAAGCTAATATAGCCATAAATAGCCATAATATAGCCATATAGCTAATATATACTGGGATTTTTTGTTATATCTCACCGAGTTAAAAACTAATACATTAATTTGTAAAGTTAACCTTTTTGAGATTACAGTATGAATAAAAATTTAATAGTCAACATTAAACCTTTTTATTAAAAAACGCGAGCGGTTACACATAGAAGCACGAAAAAACATATTTTCATGGTTGATTTACCAAAATCCAAACGAAGCTCTTTGATTCCGCATTCATTTGAGAACCGCCAAATAATTATTATCAATAAATAAACAAAAAACATGTTACCTATAGTATGTGCCTCACGGAGTAAACAATGATGTGCCTTGAAATAGGCTGCCGCGCTGACGAAGAATACAATAACTCGATTTTGACGCTTCCCAGAAAAACGCGCTCAAAGTTTTTGTTATTACTGACACACTGAATTTGTTATGATGTTTCAGTTATTGCATTTTTACTTATTGAGTTCCTAAAGGATTTATAAAAAGTTACTTAGAGAAAGTTAATAGATCTCGAGTTGCTGATTCCGAATATATCTCAAAATCGTGCAAAATCGAGTTATTGTATTATTCGTTGGCGCGGCAGTAGGGTTGTCTATAGATTTACGTGAATACACAGAGTTTACGTACTAGTAAAATTATTAACAAACAAATAATCATTTTGTTCAAGAATCAGTTTGCTTTAAATAATAAAATTAATCCTATCACTAATATCACAATATAAATAAAAATAACGGGTCCAAACTTTCCGTTTGAATCAATACAAGTTAATTGAAAAATAAACCTGCTTAAGTTGAACCTATTACTAGATCATCAGAAGTTATGGTCTTAATACGTCCAATACAAAAAAATATACAAAATCGAATATCATAGCTATTTATCTAATCAATGTTTACTTCACTTCGCGAAAACCTTCTAAACGGATTACAAAACGAATCTCGCAAGCCAAAACTGGCTCCCTAAATGAAATTTCGCATAACTACTTAAATAACAAATTATATTATTTATAGGTATACCACTTCAGAAACTAAAATAATTAGGTGATACGCGTATCTATGTGTAATTTAATTGGTATGATTGGAAATGATACTTTGATAACGGATACGTAATGACTAGAAGAACTTATGCTAACTACTGAGCGCACTTTCAGAAGCATTCATAAAAAAAATGCCATCTTAAAACACAAATACCATTAGTTATAATACCACTTACTCAAAATCAGAAAATTACAACTCCATCTTCTTACCATTAACAATATCACTTAAACAACGTATATTTTTACTCAAGTCAACATACAACAACATAATTAAAAATACCTATCTTTTTTCTTCGTAACACTTCACAATGTAGCTGTACAAATTATATAGTAAACTGCAACAACTATCTAGATTGGAATCTATTTACCAAATAAGGTTTTAAGTGTTTAATATTCAACAACGCAGGTCAGCGGGTGCTTCCAAATGCGTTACATCTACGGTGCTCGTCCTGACCGCGTAAAACCTGATTCACACTAGCGAGAAATTTACTGCACATTCTTGTTTGGCTTGTGTAGGTACGAGGTATCTTAAGGTTTCTTTACAGTAGTAACAAGTATAACAAACGACTAGAATTAGCAAATCTGAGGATCTGGATCGATACCCTAAGTGGGCCAAATAGAACTGCTAACTTTGATATCGAAGCGAATTGAAATTAGTGTAGTAGTCAATACTAATTAGTAACAAATTAACACTAATTCGAATTAATTTAAATTTCATTCAAACTCTAAGATGACGAAAGTAAGCCAGTAAGTTTAATCTGATTCGTAACGGACTTGAGGCAATATACAACAATGTTATTAACAGTATTAATAGTGTATTTGTATAAAAGCCGATTTACATCAGACGATCGAGTGCTCATTCTATCCCCACTCTATCAATTATTTTTTGTCTAAACAGACGTAGAGCATTCTTTCGTTGTTCTGTTGTGCAAGAATTTTATTCTAGTTCTTGATTCTCATTTTTGCTCGTTGATATTTTCGTGTAAACGCTGAAAACGAGCTTTCGTTTACACTAAAAGATCGAGAAAGAATGCTCTTCTTTTACTCTAGCTCTGTGTTCGTTTGTTTTAAATCGAAATTTACACAATGTATTAAAATTTAATAGTGTCATTAGCGATCTCTATTAGGTTGGGAACCGAGCTTTAATACATTTCACACATAAAATGCGTATCACATCTTCAGATAAAAGTTATGCAATAAAAACAACATCCGGTACTACGATGCATCAGCTACACTCAGTCACATGTCACTTTAACTAAGTGTTGATTCAATGAATCACAATTGAATAATAACCAATTTTCTTCAGTTAACACTCCTTCACTACTTGCAACATAACAAGCAATTGATAACGACTCGTTATTGTTTTATTTCTCAATCCAACTTAGTTTCGGTCTTTATTTTATTTACTAGAGTATTCTGCAGTTTAGGTGAATTAGGGCTCTTTCAATTTAGACGATTGGTGTTGGACTGCTGCAGTGCGTTAGTCGTGAGGCAGCAGTGCGGGTGACGCACTGCAAACCCCGTGCAACGCCCACACGCCTGCCGCACGACAGTTTGACGGCTCTCTCGATGTGTCATAAGCATAATCGGCCTATAATGTTCCCACTGCTGGGACACAGGCCTCCTCTGTGAGAGGGAGTGGGCCGTAGTCCACCACGCGGGCCCAGTCCGGGTTGGTGGACGTTACATGTCTTCGAATTTTTGGTTCTAGGACATGCCGGTTTCCTCAAGATGTTTTCCTTCACCGTCACTCGATGTATCAACTGTATGGAAATAAACAATCGGCAGTGCGCAGTGCGACACCTGCACTGCTGTCGCACGACTACGCACTGCAGCAGTCCGACAACAATCGTCTAAATTGAAAGAGCTCTTATAGGTTGTTTTTGAAATGGTACACAAGAACTTATCTTGTGTAAGTCGGAATATTAGCTTAGTTTTTTTCAACTTTGTTAGGGACGACTTCAAGTCTTTTTGCCAGTGTAATCTCAGAATTCTCCTCTCTATGAATTTATTCCAGAAATATCAAGATGCCTTAATTTTTTCGAATTATCATGCATTTACTATGTTAGTGTCGTCTCCTACATTCCTATTCGACAAATTCAACGTATTGTCTTGTCAGTTTATGTTACGTCATGTCATAGGTACTCATTTATAATGACCACCCCAAGCAACATTATCCAATGTATCACTTATTGGTCAGGTCAAATTATCCTCAAAAACCGATCTGTCACGAAGAATATTTCTGCTTCGATCGTGAATGACCGTAAACGGTGTGTTGAGCTTAAGAAATTTGAAATTCGAACTGCGGAATCTATCGATTTGGATGGATGCAGATATGGAATTTGATTGCATCGCTGGCGAATGATTCGTTCGTAATCGATTTTATTAGACCCCACTTTGGTACTGTAACTACTATGTTTGCTGTTAAGAGCAGCAAGATGCAACCATTACAATGGAAATTGCATGAAGTTCTTTAGATATATCCTGTGAGAAAATCATTAGTAGGTATACGTTCAATGTCTAGGCTTCCACACAGTGCCTATAAACATTTTTCTCTTGTGCCTAAATACAGCATTAAGCATATTTTACGGTTTCATTTTGTTTGCAATACAATTTTAACCAAAATATTTATAATAAAACTTAATGGTTATTATTACGTGGTTATAAAATTATAAAAAATAATATCTAATGACGTGTCTATTATGCCTATGTGGTAAACAGCCTTCACGCTGCCAAAATCCTTGAAACTCCACTAAATAACTCAATGTACCCATGATACAAATTACATTAAAGCATGACGATAGACATACCTAATAACAGCAAAATTTGATTAAAATTTGACTTACCTGTATTACGATAGTGTGACTTAGGACTTATTATAAGGTATCGATGTTTCGCGGCCTATTGCTGTGAATAGAGAATTTGCTCGCACACCACTCCATAAAGCCGCGTCTCCAGCGCGTGTTCATATTGAACATCGAACATGTTTAATGAACAAAAAGGGGCGCGGCCTACGCGTTTTGTTTAGCAAAAACACTCGAACATGTGACGGAAAATATGTTCGATGTTCAATGAACACGAAAACACGTCGCAGGAGATGCCTTAAGAAGTCGTGGACAACCGTCCGGTGTTACAATTTCGACGCGTGGCGGTCGATCCTTCGATAGATCCTTCGCATTGGAATGTCCACATTTGGCGAACAAGCGAGTTTGATTGATTTAAGGTTGTCACTTTCAATCAAATTGAGATTTATATATCAACCTGTTTTATTGGTGTTGTAGTATATTACACTACCAAGTGAGCGTTTGGAATTTCTCAAATATTTATCGAAATGTATTTTTTTTTTTCAGATTTACTATCCTACTGCGTCATCATCCGCCTAGCCTTTTCAAACAAGATTGGGGTTATTTTCTTTTATTGGATTTAGTCTAACTATTTGCGGCTGCATATCAATATTTTACATGGAGCGACTGCAATTTGACCTCCATAACCCAAATATTGGGTAGACCAGTCTTCAGACTTTTGGGCTCCTGACTACCCGTAACGACTGTCAAACATGTCAAAGATATTCCTATGACAATCGGGACCACGTGCTCTCCGAGGCACGGAGGGGTCTCGATGTGTAAAGAACGGTCACCCATCCAAGGAATGACACGAGTCTCTCCAGCCTACTGCAACAAAAAACAACGAGAAAATATTAATGGTCATTACATCAATCATCAATACAGCAATTTCATATTATTTAAAAATCCAAAACAGTAGGTACAGCTTGCTTAAATATAAGATGCTTTCTAAGCATTATGATTTACCGGTGAGACCGTGTTACCCGCTTATTACGATGCAACACTTCAGTCATTGCCCGGCCGTCTAGGCGTTTGTAGTTACACGAGATTCTGTTTTAAGATTACCTAGTAATAATTTATTTACAATGCAATTAATAATAAATTCGATGCATCTGAGACTGGTATGCAAACAGATTCAAATTGACTTTGACGTTATTTTAAGCTGTTTGATTTTTTACTTTGGAAATTCATAAACATCAGAATTTTTCTATAGATGAATTACATTTTTATTATAAGTAGGTATATATTTGTTAAAATTAGGATACAATGTTTCTTTAACTAATATTCTATACTAACGAATGTTTTAAAGGTATAACGATTCTTTTTAAAAGAAAACACAATGTCCATAATAATTCCGTTTATGGATACGAGTTCATATGTTATATTTATTACTAAATGAAAAACTGTAAAACCAGCGTTTATTTTTTTTTACCAATTAATTGCACATGCCATTCACACGAACACTATAATTACCATCTCAAATGAGTTCCTACATAATCATGTAGTTAACTAATCGTTTGTTGACATTACAAAAACAACTCCACCGAGATTGATTCATTGAAAGCCGTTCTGAGATACCAATTACAGTAATTAAACTGTAGAGTCTTATTTATAAGTTCATTGCGAAATGTTTAAAAAAGTCAAGATCCTTGGCCTGAGTTAAAGATGACTTTTAAAATATTGTTTTGCAATATGTATTTCTTATCGATTGTAAATTTTGAACTAATCAGCTAAGCACCGGAGCAAATACTCGGTAACTGAATGTAATCGGAATGGTTTTTGGCTATCGCTGAAACTACTAGCGCTGTTGCTCCGCTCCATGCATGCGTCATAGCATTATGCTGAGCGATGGCCGTTTTGCGCGGCTGTGACTTAGTTTCATATAAATTATTGTGCGTCGTGTCGACGCACAATAAATGTATTTTCTTTCTTTCTATAATTATTTTGCTTTTCCTTACACTTCAACTCATCAGCATCAGTTCATAGCAGTAAGAGCGACTGAGTTCCATCCTCGGCCAGATAGTAACTAAAAATATCGTACCAAACATTCCACATGAAATATCTCTGAGTCAGCAAAATATCAGAATGTCCTACTTCATCAATCATGTTTTTCCTTTTAATAGGTACCTATGTGTTAGTTTCCTAGGCAGACTGATGGCTCCGATGCATTCAAACATTCTTGGTTCTTATTTATTTTATTTTACTAGATGCTTATCACTTTTTGTCGCCTGTCGTTTTTGCTAATTTGTCCGGTTCGCAGCTATTTTGATTGGATTTGGGTGAGACCAATTTTTTGTACGACTGATGCAAGCTGTTTCTCTTGATTTAATCTCGGATTGCCTCTTATGGTAAAGATATTGAAATCCAACTTGAATCTGTTTACGGAAATTAATATTGATATTACTGCATAAATATGCTGTCTTTTATTTTTAATCTTCCTGTTCATATCTGCAAATCTTGCCGTATAAAAATAATAATTAAAAGTTTATAAGTTTTTTTTTTAATTAGGCACAAGTCTTATACATAGGTCCTAACCAATGATTGGATTGGTTTAACAATAGTATCTATAAATACATCCCTACGATATACTTTATAGCTATTATAATAGGGAGCAATATCGTTTGATGAGACACTCCTTGAAAAGTAACGTCGCTAATGGCTATGCTCCAATATCACCTACATCGCAAGTTTTACAACACATTAACTTTAACAAAAGTGTTAGCCCATCTACGTATTGTTGATCAGGCTTCGTGCCATCAGTCTTACTTCACACTGATGCAACGTTCTTAGGAAACATGTAAATGTACCCCCGAGCAGTGCCTGACGTGCGGGGATGTTATTTATTTGTTAAGTGTTTGTAATGTAACCATAGGTTTGACTGTTCATCTTTTATTTTCGTTCCCACAAAGGTGTAATGATGATTATTGTTTAGTTTCTTAGTAAAGTATATTAAATTATTAGGTCCATTGGAGTTTAAAGAGTAAAAATGATTGTTTAGATTATTTTAATAGCACATACAGATCATGCCGTAGCGATTGTTTATAAGTAGTGTTTTTAAAAAATAATAGTAACTTGTTTGGTCTTAGAAAACGCCAGACTTTTGGAAATGCAAGTTTTCATTATTCTCTCGGTTTTTGGGAGAATCGGAGAATTTAATCTCTCGAAAATTGGGAGAATCGAGCATACTCATACATTACAGAAGAATCTTTCAACGTTTACTTTCAAAATTGTTAGTCATTCTACTTAAAGTACTAGTCCTGTTTGCCTCAGCCTCTGAGATAGGGTCGTAATTCATCCCACCAGCTTACTCCGGGTTGGATATCACATGTTTTTGAGTTTTTAGTTCTAGTTCATGCAAGAACTAATAATTTAGAAATCACCAAATGCCACGATTGGTAATTATTATAATCAAAATTCAAGTACCTAAGTGTATGTCACACCCAAATTATTTTAAGGTATACAACATTACTTCACCGCCCATGTCCATTACGAAGTGTCTTTTAGTTTATCAAGATAATTGATTTCGATAAAGTCAATTATCGTTGTAAACGCTTGCCAATATATCCACGCTGTCTGAATAGGTCATGACAAATACGACAGGTGAAAAGGAGCGCCCCTTAGTCTCTTTGCACCTAATTTGGCTTTCGTTATTTTTGTCGCACCCTGTTGTGTAAGATGAATATTTCGTATATTTTCAATATTGCGATATAAATAATAAATAAGTTTGAAAACTACAGGACCAATCTTGAAATTTCGAAAAATCAGATGTTTCATACAATGGAACCATGGAAATGATACCCATGACGTAAATTTTCATGGCAGCCATCTTGTTTGGGCATGAAAAACCATGGAAATGACGCCCATGACGAATAATATTCGTATATTACACGTGAATATTTTTTTAATACTAGGTGAAGTCGGTGTTTCCTATCTGACTACTTTTGGGAAGAAACACCGAAACAAACTCAAAAGGAAACTAATATCAGGAGTTTCTCTCAATACGTATCGTAGCATCTTTGTATCTAGAATTGAAGTTCCATCTTTAATATTGGAACAAGGCCGTATAATTTGCAAAGTTAAGTCGACTACTTAAGCACCTATACACACTATTTGGATGAAGCTAACGAGAAACATTAGAAAAGCATTTAAGAATTTTGCTGATGCGAGTGGGACAGGCTAGCTCAATGGTCAGAGCAATGACAAGGTACGGCAGAGGTTGCGGATTCGAGTCCTATTCATTTCACTTGCTTTTAAATCTAATCACGATAAAAAATAAGTTTAAAGCGTGCATGAATAACTTAATCTAATAATTTTTGCATTCACAGACATGAAAACAATAAGAAGTACCTAATTAATATAAACTACTACTAAATCAATTTATTCTGATTTATGCACGCTAACCTAGGCATTCAGTTTAAGCCGCAAAATTATGCAAATATTAATAAATTAAACATCACTAGTCATAAACTGCATAAACTTAATAGATGGACCATTAAAAGTTAAGTTAAGTCGCATAAAAGATCGTAAAAGTTTGCGTGGAGCTATAAATAAAACTGCCGTGTAACCGATTACCGAACCGGTTAGGCGCAGGCGCATCGTATCGTGTACATTGCTCGGTGACCAACATTTACCGTGAAGTGGGACAGTGGGCCTGTTTTATTTATGTTCGGACACCTACACATTTTTTGTTTAAAAAATATTTGTGATATTTTTTTGTGCATCTAAGGAGTTAACAACTAGAGATGACCTAAAATTCACGCAAATATGTGTTTTACAATATAAAATGTTAGGTCATTTCAAATAATAATAATTTAATGGTACATTACAATAAGTAATTAAAACGGATAGACTCATTAAGCTTTATTTTATTAGTCTAACCTAAATCTATTCAAGGCTAATTCAGACCATTGAAGTTGGTACATAGCAGGTGATAATAATAAGTGATGAAATAAAAAAATAAAATATATTTATGACGCTTCTCCTAAAAATGCAAGCAGTGCATAATATTGCTTCAGCGCTATAAAACATTCAACAGAATTCAAATCTGGCATACTTATAGGTATATCATAATCTGGTGATTTGTAAAAATATTAAGAAAGTAATAATTAAAAATACCATTAATCACCACCAACGTATAATAGTAAATAACTATAGATTTCTTCAAAAAATATCAATGTTTCTAATGCCAGCCAGTGCCAAATAAAATTTCTCCACCAAACATTACGAACTATGTAGTTTATAAACCGTGTCCATTGTTCTCTCACATCCTGGTGACCCTCGACCTAGAGCATTATTGCCCATCAGTACGCCTTGTATGACGTCGCGTTATGCAAGAGTCGCCACAGGGGAACCTTGGGCTATTTTCTATTGTACATTTAAACTTGTCGCGTGATGATCGGAAGATTAAACTGAGATTAACGCTAGTTAGTAGTGGATGTGATTTATTGACTGTTGTTTAATTGCTTTGTGTTGTTGATCATTGTTTATTTAAATAGCATTGTCTATTGTGTCGAAGATATTTTAATTAGAAGGAATTTATTATGTATGATACTAGATTTTCTTCATTTGTGATTTTTGTCCTTTGATTAGATTTAAGTACATGATTCAGATATTTTTGCGTCACATTTCATTTTCCTGTATTTGTCTAAAACTTTAAGTTAATGAAAAATTCCGATCATAAGGACTTCTGCATTATTTATTTATTAGTATACCTATAGCAATACGATAGGTACGTTGTAACCATAAATTTATTTGAAATTTTCTCACATGTAATCCAGTCCTTCTAGGTCTGACATATGAATATTCTATCATCAATAGATCTCTGATGATTAAATATGAAAAATTTTACAACAGCTGTGTTAGTCGTTTTGCTCGTAATCACTGATACTAAGCTATAAATACCATTAGGTAAGTATCAATACCTACATCAAATTAACCGTAACACAAGTACACATTCATAAGATTTATTCAAGTATTTATTAGCAGTCCGAAGTTACAAATATACCTAACCTATTTAAAAGTGTGTAATTCTCGCAAAACGAAACCTATCAATCTTTGCTAAACTGCCGATTAAATACAGCTACAACTGGCATTCACCATAATACGCAATTTTATCTCTATTCATCGATCTCTATCCACACGAAGGACATTTAATTATTGAAAACATTGATACGTCTATCTATCGAAAATAAGTTGGTACCTACTTATCTATTTTTTTTTAATAAATAGAGTTGATTTTAAAATGACTAGGTAAATACAATCATTGTATTTAATCATCTACTACGACGGCATTTTGCTTATGAGCGTGCGCTCGTTGCCTCGCACAAAAAAGGAAAATTAGCAATCTGACATGAATAGAAGTTTTTAACGGTAATGTCAAAGACCAAAAGAAAAACAGCTGAATTACTCTGTCATAGGCTTGTGAGATTGTCTGTAGGTTGAAAAACTTGGCAAATAAACTACATCTTCGAATGAAGCGACTCAATAATGATCGAAGTTCACTTCAGGAAGTTTGTTTATCTTGTATCATTTTCGTGTTTACTTTCAAGAAAAAAGGTTTGGTTGGTTACCCTTCATAACTAATTTTATAGGTATGGCAAAATAATTATATTAATAAAATTAAGATTCCCTGTTCACGGCTTATGGACAGAATCTCATAAATTCATATTTTATTCACATTGTCGACCAAAAGACATGAATAAAATTGAAGTATGCTTTTAAAATATCGTAAAATTCGTTTTAAAGCGTGTAAACAATATACCTAGCTCTGTAAATGAATGTCATGTAACTGGGTCAAGGGTGAGCGTTGCATAATGATGAGTCAGCAAGGATGGAACCTGTTTATTATAAACACGTGTAATCATGACATTAAAGATTCACGTTATATTATTAATATTCAGATACTATTAGGTATACTAATATATAGTCGAGATTAATAAAAGTATTACTTAACATTAAAATGGATATGCTGCTTCTTGATGGGAAAAAAGCAACCAGTAGGATTCCTACTCACTTTTCTTAAAAACTGCACTTTGGAAAATGATAGCTAAAATTACATAACTAAGATTTATTGAAACGTCCTTACCTTTGGTTTGGCCAAAAAACTGTAGCGGAAATGTCGTGATAGCTTTCCTACCCGTCATTTAATGTAAATATGTAAAGTCAATACACCTACCATCCTATCTGTACAGCTGGCTTAAGCTAATATAATTATTTATTAACAATAACTCGCACGATAGAAAAGAAAGAAAGAAAAAACATTTAATTGCCACATAAACAACGTGAACATTAATACAAAATAATCATTCATTCATCATTGGCAGCAAGAAGGTTAATCACTTAGCTGAGTAATTTTCAGTGACCACCTATTTTTCTGAAGCCCAATTTTCGTAAATAAAAATGTTCAAAATATAGTTTCGATTTGGTTCCGATATAATTTCAATGCCAATTCCACAAATGTTGTCCTCGTGTACTAAATGACAACGTCAAATGGATAAGAGAATACCATTTCTGACATAAATGGCATTGAGATTATATCGGAACCAAATTGAAACATTCAGAACTCATTTTTATTTACGAGAATTGGGCTTCAGAAAATGAAAAGCCAAATACTCCTATTGTTCACGGGACGGTAGTACATAACGACAGACACTGCCAAAACGTAACGAAAGTAACAGTTTCGGCGTCGAAAGTGTGCTAGTAGGTTAGAATCTTCCAATCCACTCTTACTTTCGGGCTATGACGTGACGCGAAAGTATTGACGCATATATACGTCATTTGCGTCATCGCGAAGTTGAGGCAGGTCATGATCACTTGCACTCTCAACGAAAGTGAAAAGGCGAAAGTGAATATAATATTTCGGCAGTTCGATACGACGCGATTGGCGTCAGCAACGCGTCACGGTATGACGTTTTGCGCGTTTGGTAGCGGTAGAATAGTGTTAATGTTGTGACGTAAGTTGGCAAGAAAGCGGTATTGTGAATGTATGTTTTGGGGTATTCGATATTTAAATGAGGACTTTTAATGATGTAGATTTTTAGGGTTCCGTAGTAAAACTAGGAACCCTTATACTTTCGTCCCGTCCGTCTGTCCGTCTGTCTGTCCGTCTGTCCGTCTGTCCGTCTGTCACACCCTCGTCAAATCTACAGTTCATGACCGATCTGTATGAAACTTCGCAGTTAGATGTCTTCTGTGAACCGCCATAAAGGTCTATAGTGAAATTACGAAAAATAAAATAATTTGGGGTGACCCCCATACATGAAACTGAGGGATGAAAAAATATATTTGCGAGCAGCCCTGTGTGTGGGGTATCGTTGGATAGGTCTTTGAAAATAACTTAGAGTTTTTTAAATTACTTTTTTATTAAAGTTCATATTAAGTGAACTAGGAGCCGAAAGTCATTAACAATGTGTCCCCCCCTGTAATTTTCCAATCGCGGGATCATAAAATTTGAAAAAAATCAAGCCTATGGCATCTAATAAATACTCTCGATTAATATTGGTTTGAACAAGATAAGTCAACAACTTTTTGAAATATTCACTATTTTCAGTTATGAGTTTGACAACCGCAAAAATAAGTTTGTATCTCATAATAATATTATGAAATACTTGCTACGGAACCCTAGACTGAGCATGGCCCGGACACGCTCTTGCCCGGTTTTTTATTTTACACTCTTATTGTGACGGACTGACGGCATAGCAATGGTTTGACTATTTATATTTTTTTCTTAAAACAAAATCCTTGTTATCCGTCTAGTCTCTTTGAAAATTGTACCTTTTCTAAGGCTTGCCAAAACAGAACTAAATCATAAAAATGGTTGCATTTCAGAAAAACAGCGTTTTTTTTAAAGTGCACACTTGCAAGGTGTGTTACCAAGTGTCGAATTAGTAAAGATTGTTATAATTTATAATAATGATTTTGTTACATTGAAAATATTATCACTCTAGCAACGTCATAACATTTTCAAAGTTATCTTTTCATGTTTCCATAATCCGAGATCTGCATGTTCTCACGATTGTTGCTTATTACCATAACGTATTGGCCCCTAGACCTCCCAACTGATTTGTAATCATATAGCCATTTACCACAAGTGCCATTACCATGTGGGAGGAAACCACAAATCCTGAAGGATCTGATTACTAACAATGATTACCTACTTACAATTTTAATAAATAAATTGTACAAAACTTATTTAGAGACTAATATCGCAGTTTATAAATCCATATTCTATACTGTGCTAATATTATCAATTTTACCTGGATTTTAGTGACCATTCGAAATATAATGAATCGAATATCTATTTAGAAATTTTCATTTAAAGATCCTGAAAAAAAATATATATTCATTTAGAAAACATAATAGGTATACCAACTGGCAGTTATTTATGAAGAATGTAAAATAATTTTATCTAGGCCATAGGTATGACCCTGACCTATGATCGGACATGGATAATCGACGAGGAAAAGGAGAACATGTATTTTTACCTTACAAATGACGAAGAAGACTTAAGAATGACGAAATGATAAAAAAGTTTACAATTTCTGAAGAATTTACTTAATTAACACTTTATATGGTTATAATTGAACAAAAACACATTTCTGACATGCAAGTAACATGGTAGCCATAATAATACCAATCAGTGGCCATTTATGACATAGACGCGTCACCGGAGCTAGCCACCTCGGTACATGTCAAGTTTCTCACACAACTCCGCGCTAAGATATAGGATAGCCGTTGATTATCTTGAAAATGTAGGCCAATTAAGCATTTGACCGCATGGCTTTAATGAGACATAATAATATAAAATAAGCCGAATCGTTCTGCTAGTAATTCTAAGAAGTCTGCTAATAAATCGTGAATTCCGAAACAGAGGTTTGAGGCTTAGAGCCTGATTCGGCGGTGGCCGCGGTGCGACCGTCAGCTTTACGTGGTTACTGGATGGCTGAACCACAGATAATCTATATTAATACTATAAAGAGGAAAGATTTTTTTGTTTGTTTGTTTGTACCGAATAAGCTCCGAAACTACTAGACAAATTTTTAAAACTCTTTCCCTAATAGAAAGCTACATTATCACTGAGTAACATAGGCTACTTTTTATCCCGAAAAAATGCACAGTTCCTGTGGGACACGTGGACGAAGTCGCGGGCGAAGTGCTAGTAATATAATTATGTATATACCTACGTACAAAATAGCCTCATCTCATACAAAGAAATGTGACCGCCGTAACGCGGGCTAGCCTTGGGCTTTAAATTGTTTCGTGCTTATTTTTTCATGTTCTGAATTTTACACAAACTTCAATAATATTTAACGCCATCTATTAGATTTATTTTAACAAATGTTCTTTTGTTCCTGATAAGGTCTCGTGGCTGAACTAAATAACCAACCAATTTTCTTCTATTCCGTGATGTATGTTTTTAAAAACGTATAAACTGTCATTAATTTTTTTTTATGTGATTGAGTGACAAACAAACAGGCGTCTTGATAGTAAGTGGTCTACTGACCTACTATTGCCATCTGCAGGTACCAGACGCATTGCAGGTGTGCAGGTGTCCACCCTACAGACATCGTTAAAATGTCTCATGTGTGTGTAGTTAAAATGTCTCATGTGTGTGTAATTGAACTTACTTACTACTTACCCCAATTGCTTGTTTAACGTCTGTCCTCTTTATTAATAGGTACAGAATAAAGTTCTCCATTACGCCTATTAACTATAAAACCAGAGCCTTACAAAATGTTACGATTGAAGCATTTAAGATATAATAACCAATAGCAAGACACCAATTAAAAGACTTTATCCCACATTTCGTGGGTAATCATTGTTGCCGCAGCTAATTCTGTGGGTTTAGAAACCAGAAATGCTTATAAAGCCACGCAATTATAGGTCATTTCTAATTGCAAAGTAAAATGTTTTAATGGTCTTGCAAACCATTGCTGAGTTCTTGCAATTCTTTACATAATAGCCCTGTAATACCTACTGTATTGGTTTGCATTGAAGTATAGTGACGATATAAGTGACGTTTTGTTATTAATTATTGTCGTATAAAATAAATTTGATCAAAATCAGGAACAAAGAAGATGTTTTTAATTAATTTGGAACAGCGTGAATTTTTATTTTGTTGTAAATAGTGGCTAATAAGAAGACGGTACATGTGAGGGTTAGTTTCGTCGCCGCATATTAGTCGTCTGCAATACAGATCATGCCATCCACGAAGACGCCCCCACTCTTCCTCCTTATCGCTTAAAGTGCTAGTGCGCAACCTTCCACTAGTGTTTTAATTCTATAGTTTCACATAAATTATCTATGAGTGCACACCCACACTACGACGAATAGACCAATCACTAGACAGCTTTATGGTCACCTGGAAAGATTCTTCAAATAATTGTGGGGCGCGTTTCGTGGATGGTACTATATCTATACCAAAGGCATCGCAGCGTTGTCCACCAGATACACAGTTGACATGTCCTAATTATACGAGCACCCATACCCATAACGGCATAATAAGCATAGTGTAAGCATATTTGTTTCCACCCATATAACATATAAATCAGCATGATTTTTTTATCGTCATTGTTTTTTTTTATTATTCTTTTTGCGTTATGACCACGCAAATAAATGCATTTTCTTTCTTTCTTGAAACATTTTCTGCTTTTTTCTACCTACTACTAATCATGTATTTCATGTTTTCCTGCACCTACCAACTTCTCTATGAATAAATATTTCAGACACTTCTGTGAACCATATTACAAAGACGTAATCAAATGCGTAGGAGGATACTAGATCATTGCTTTCTATGGCAAGCAGTGTTCCTGGTTGTTGTCATTTATTATCTAATCTTCGTCATAACACGTTTGCTTATTCCGTATAATATCTGGAGAAGTTAGACTTGACACTTACCCCTAGCTTTTCAAAGCAGGTAAAGTTTCTAATCAATAAAGCTGTCATACCTATCTCATGACAGCTTTTGTTGTTGGTTGATCAAAGTATCGATAACCAACGTGTAGGTATATTGTATATCAACTGCATATTTTTTATTTATTTATTTTATTATTTTGCATTGGTTTAATATACCAATGCAAAATTCGGTGTTGGGTATAACATTATAAAAGTGCGCCAGATCAACGTACTGTACTGACCTGGGGACATTCGCTTTTGTAAGCGCTCGAAACATCGCACAGACAGCCGACGTTACCAACTGAGAACATTCGGGTTACAAGTGAATGTTCGCACTGTAATGCTCGCCTGGACGTGTTTATTGATGTACCTAATGCTCGAATATGTACTATTAGCATTACACGCCAATGCTGCCAGTGAGTAGGTCCCTTAAATTGAAGGCAACATAATGAATTACAACATTCCAATATGAATGAATAAAAACAAGACCTGCTTGTTTATTAAAAACGTATAAATAAAGAATCGAAAGGACTTCAATAAAGGGATTAATACAGTCAATTAACTACGAAGGATGTTAACGTATCAACAATTACCATTCATACATATACTCAGGAAGATATAACTTAAATATCAACGACATATTATACTGTCATTTACAGTTTTTGTCGATGTTAAATGTTAACCTTACGAGGAATGAACAGATTTTATTTGTGACGTGCCGACGTTACAAGGTTGATGAATCTCGACACTTTGGTAATGGTGTCCATTTAATTTTTATTTGTTGTTTAATTTTTGTTTAGTTTTACCAACCCTTCCACACGTTCCTGAATTAGTTATTTTTTCATTTAGGACGAGTAAATTTAGGAAAGTGTAATAGGTACCTGCTTCACTAGTCGCAAAACTGCCAAACTACAAATTTTAATCCAAGATAGAGACGGGAATATGGCTAAGCCAAAGCATGTGCTAAGTAACATTTACTAATCTCGGCCGAAGCGTAGATATCATTTACGGCCTAAGCTCATCCCTGATTAAATCCAACCATGAAATCTCTACACAGAACCACAGATAATATAATACTACAGAACTAAAATCCAACACTCGGAGTGATTCAAAGATTTCTCGGCGTTGACAGATCAATCAGTCAGACGAAACTTATGGAGTACTTACTTACGTCCTAACATTCACGTTCCGTTTCGAAATGGTAAAACATTAGCCTTAGCTAACTGGTATCGATAATAACAGTAAGCCACGACAACTTATTATAGTTATTTAGTGAAAATCGTAGGTATTAAAGTTAGTTGCTTCGGAGATAGGGCTTGGCGCGAATCTCAGGGGTTAGGAAGTTCAAACTTGTTGGTGGTAATGGATTTTATACTGTTTGTTTAATGTTTTGTTATTTAGCTGGTACTTAAATTAATGGAAGTGTTTAAGCACAATTTGTGCCCTTTCCTTTTAGTGTGAAATCTGACGCTAGTAAATAGGTCTATATAAATCTCAAAAAAAGGTCAGCTTTGCCTGAACCAACTCTTTTAAATGCTATTTTATATACTAGGACTTTTGTAGAACCATCCAAATTGTTTTTAGGCATTAGGTTAAATCAAAGATAGGTTCATTTTTTGCAATAAATAGGCAGCTAGGCAAAACTTTTATAAGAAAATATTTTTCACGATAGAATCATCATTCTGCATAGTTTCTAAGTCAAACGTAAAATACTAGAGAGTACACACACATATTTTGACGAAAACGCCTAGACATAGAATATTTTTTCTCTGATTTGATATCTACGAAATAGGTAACTAGCAGTGTACGCGATTTCACTCGCCTCCTAGGGGAACTGCTTTATTTACTTAGGTAAAAAGTATCCTATGTCTTTTCCTAGAGTTCAAGTTATCTCCATACCAAGTTTCATTAAAAATCGGTTGAGCGGTTTAACCGTGAAAACAAAACAGACAGACAGACTGAGTTACTTTTGCATTTATAATACCTAACGAT
Source organism: Thalpophila matura (assembly GCA_948465475.1). Taxonomy (NCBI): domain Eukaryota; kingdom Metazoa; phylum Arthropoda; class Insecta; order Lepidoptera; family Noctuidae; genus Thalpophila; species Thalpophila matura. The sequence continues at coordinate 12,984,963 of OX419181.1, forward strand.
GGATAGATATACTTCGCAGAAGATGAATCCACAACATGCTTTATTGTTTCTTCACTTTTTGGCTAAACAGTACATAAATACAAACAATTAATATAAAGGAAGTAACAATAATTTCATAACTAAAACGTGGATGATCGACAGGTCGTGACGTTCTAACTGAAACACAAAGTATTGGTAACAATGCAATGTACTTAGTTGATAGATGAACTTTCGACTTTAACGTGAACTTCCTTGTAAAATCATATTCGCGTTTCCTATATTTTGTTCAATAAAACAAAACATTTGTTTATTTATGATACCTACTATAGTAATATTATGTAGGTCACTAATAATCCTATTAACCTCACGAACTCAGCTAGTTTTTGTTATTCAACATAGGCGAATAAATTGTCTGACATAAAAGAAAGAAAAGCTACAGATTTAGAAAGAATCAAAGTGAGTAAGTATACTTAATCAAATTTCGAAATTTGCACAATTTCATTGTTCTTAGAAATAGTAGAAAAATGGTTCGATTTCGGTAGGACCCATACCATACCACTTACGCAGAAAAATCCCAATTTGAAAGATTCAAGACCACTACTGTTTAATATCGGTTACTTAATACTTACGTAAGGGCCTGTGCACACCACGTTTTTGAAACGCGCCGTCAACGGGCGTTTGTAGCGATACAGACGCGATACACACGCAAGTCAGACGCAGCCTGTAGACCTCTGTAGGATAAAAGCGCGTAGTCGACGGCGCGCTTAAAAAACGTGGTGTGCACAGGCCCTAATATCTATGTAGTAGGTATCGTTTTGGAAGTCGAATAATTTTGGCGAATAGTCGAGTCGAGAGATTATTCGCCATAACAACTATTCGTAGTATCTCTAATTTATCATCATTAGGTATATCAGCCGCAAAATATTCAGTGCTGAACATAGGCTTCCCTGAAGCATCGCCACAACGCCCGATACCGAGTTATGCACATAGTATAAAGTATGACTAATAAGAAATACGGCTCTTATACATTGCAAGTATACTCTTGTAAAGGTATTAATTACGAGTAGTTAGATTACACGTACGTCGAGTCGACGACACAAGTCACTAGACTCATGCACTTTTTTAACACCTCGTGTTTTGTTTACATTGCGCATATTAATCCTGTGTAGCTTTCTAAACATGCGCATGTTACATCGTACACATTTACTATTACTCCAAACACCCCAAAAAGTAAAGCATATCATGTCGTCACACAACACAAGTGTTAAACAGCACAATATTCATTTCATAGCTTCCAACTTATTCCTTTTCTAATCAATTTACAATTTTCGCATTGACATTTTTACGAGTGTAATAAATCACATCACCGCCGTAAGGCAATGCCGTATGCTTTGTAATGAATGCAAGCTTTTATTAGGTAACTGCTTAATAAATACTGTTATGCACATAATGCGGTTTTCACTTGCAGGGTACGTGCGATTTATATGATATTATAATAGGGCCTTGCATAATGATTAACATAATGTATGCATTATGTGAATCATTGCCACACATGCCAACCAGTTGAGTTTCGGGTGTCAAATAGGTTCGTTCGTGAGCATCTTTAGGCTACACAAGTAAACAAATATTTACTTTTAATTATTGGCATACTTACCTACTGCATTTTTACTTCTCACTGAAAATTGACTCACGAAAGTAAAATTAACTTGTAACCGTCTCTCTAAAAGCATAGATAAGCTCACAGACAGATGCACAGATAACTTTATTTCACAAAATTAAATGAATAAAATGTGCAGTGCACAAGTTATCTAACTAAAAGCGCCATCACTTATCCTTATTGCAGATCATCAAAAGTAACCAGGAAGTGTCATTTGTGCAACAATCGTCACGAAAGCACGATCTTCACGAAATTGAAGTTCTTCACGTGTCACGGAGTCACGAAGATTAATGGTTCATCTATTGGCGTCGCGGTTGTAGTCAAAGTATTGGCACTTTAATGATTTTAGGCGATTTTATATAATAGTTGACGGCCTATCTAGTTAATCTCTGTGTAAGTGTGAATTACTTGTGAGATATTTAAATGACTCAATTTGGTAGATAAACAATTTTATTTTTTTGTTTTAGTGTATAAACTAACCCCAAAAAGACTTCAATTCTTAAAAGAGTCTGTGTAAAACATTTGAAATAAAAATACCAAATGAAAACTGATAACGTTATGCCTTAGTTCCGTCCCCGCGCTGCGAACTTTTGCGTTATTTTTTTTTCCAATATATAACATGATTTAAAAACAACTAGAATCGATTCTTCTACTAATTCTGAACAAACTACTTTCAGCTTTTTTATATAGGTACTAAAAATAATGTTGTTTATTTTGTTAACGATTATTATTTACCTATAGGTACTGCTTGGAAGTTGGGACAATAATATTCTATCATATTAGTTTTGATTGTAGCAGTGACCGACGACTGTAGTGTTGTTGACAGGTTTTTTTTTCATGTCATATCATTCAAATGTTGTTCTAATTAAATTCTAAAATTATTATTTTTAACTTTGAATCCTAGAACAACAATAACACAACAGAAACAGATATTCCAAGAAAAACATTGTATCCATTCACACAGTTGACTCATCCGAACTGCAGTTTTGATATCTGCATTTACATTCCTTACAAAATTATTTTATCCCAAGATAGGTGTCGCAGCAGTAGTCACAGATTACTGTAATCCTTGAGATGATTTGACAATCTTGATAACCTAGTATTTGGAAAATATTTCATAATTAATCTTTCATCATTGCATTGTGACTGCACTGCCAACTTCAAATTCTGTCTGAAGATAATTATCTGACTTGATTGACAGTGGACTAGCTATTCTTTGGTTCAGATAAAGAAAACACTTAGGTAATAATATTATTCTAACTGCTTATCTTTTTTTCCTTTCCCTTGCCGAATGGTAAAGCTCAATGCGATGTCGTTAGTGACACCACCATGTGGATGACTCAGCATTGTGGTAATCACGGAGTAGTTATCGAATGGAGTGCAAATGAACATCTAGTGATCGATGCGGAGGGAATAAAACTAATGTTTCAGTGGCGCGTAGGCAGACTATCGCAGCAATACTTACGCGTAGATTTTTCACAGATTATCACTCCATTACCTACTTACTCCGTGCCTTAAAACCACAAGAGGCGATTATGTGTTATGTTTAAAAACTGCAATAATGCGTAAGTGGTGACAGGTCTCTCGACGAGTACCTACTTATAGCAATTATAATTTGCAAGTTACCGCATAGGTACTACACTACTTGCGTGGGATGGCGTGTAGGTGACATAATGATATTTAACATTCATGCCATGTCAGATGTCATCGTGAAATAAAGTCATCATTCCTACATGTTCAGAGCTATTAAGCGCAGGCTACACCACCAACTAGCTAGCGAGCGAGCGAGTTAGTTGGCGGCAAGGGAAAATATATAAACAAATGAAGCTTTGTATCGCTGACGTAGCTTATCTCTATAGTTCGGGGTGTGAACCGAAGTATGAAAATAGGTGAAATGATGCTCGTCCGGCTCGCTGGCTCGCTCGCTAGCTGGCGGTGTGGCCTGCGCTAAGTCTCGCCCACGTCACATATAATCAGGTAACTGTGCGTGTAGCATAAACTACTGTAGTCGAATATAAATAGCTCAGCTCATTATTTTGTACCGAAATAGGTCTACTAAATGTCACTTTTAAAAATCGTTAGAGTGATTTCATAGTCGCGCTTACCCTCAGCGCGGGCTGCCATACAATCGTACGCGTTTCCTACGCGTATCCCTATAAAACGGTACAAGATAAGTCTATCCCGTGGCCTGCGCGTGAAATCACCCTAATACATAACTTAGCATAAGCATAGCATAATCGGCCTATAATGTTCCCACTGCTGGGACACAGGCCTCCTCTGTGGGAGTGAGCCGTAGTCCACCACGCGGGCCCAGTGCGGGTTGGTGGACGTCGCATGTCTTCGAATTTTTGGTTCTAGGACATGCCGGTTTCCTCACGATGTTTTCCTTCACCGTTAAAGCAAGTGATAATTAATTTCTAATACGCACATGACTTCGAAAAGTCAGCGGTGCGTGCCTCGGGATCGAACTCGAACCATTCGCCGTGGAAGGCACATGATTAAACTACTAGGCTATCACTGCTATTTACATAACTTATTATGGCCATACCATATTACACGCGCAGAATTCTATACGCGGTTACATATTTTTACAGTCCGTTGTTTTGCATCTTTTGTTTTCTTTATGCACTATTGTTATCGTAACATTACTGCACTTTAATATTAAGGAAGTCTCTTTAACCTGGTTTAATGTAGAACAGAATTACTTATCCAGTATGCAATGAAAGCTACATAAATGTTTACATATTTCTTTATTTTACATATTTACAAGCATAATTACAGCTAAGTGATACATATTTAAAAACAATGAAGTAACTTAAATCGTTAAAAGGAAATAACAAAACGAAACGAAAGCTACTTTAATTTTACATATAAAATAGGTTTAAATGTAATAACATTAATGCACTATGAAAGATTTTAATCAAACGTCATTAGATGGAAAATATTTTAGATTGAATTTGAACTCACTTAATGGATTTAAGAGTTCGGGAGAGGAATGCTGAACAATTAGGTACATCTCTTAGCAACAGACAGCAATAGAGATTCCCCACAATGAACAAAGAACTTCCGTCACACTCTCTGGAGTTAATGGCTATGTCGGTGTTTTTAAAAACTAATTTTGCATTTATTTTCAACGCTCTTTTAGTCGTTAGATGACAAAATTATGTCTCCCGTACCTAACGACCAAATAAAACATGTCAGCGCGGAACAATACAAATTACGTAATGGCAATATTATTCTTAGATGTATAATCATTTAACTTATTTACAAAATATGACCTTGGCAGCAAACAATTTAACTTTAATTTACAGGAACTAAATACTTGTATAGTTCTTGATGACTTATGGCGGTGACGTAGCCATTTATGAAGGGCAAAACGATGCTTATAATTTAGAGTTCCTTTTATTTTTTTAGGAACTGACTGACTATTTTGTACAAAAAAGAAGCAATTAACAGAGAACATGAACAATATTAAATAATAATCAAAGTAAGGTCACCATAAAAAAAGTTAAACGCTGGTCTCTTCTGTGTACTTTACTATTTTATGAAATGAGCATCTCGCGACAAAAACAGGATTCATTCCAAATATTGAAATAAGATACGGAGATGAAGGCAAAATCATTTTACCTAAAGAATATATTTTTTCAAACAAATTAAGGGTCACCGTGTTACTACATAATAAGTTATAAACGTACCTCGATTGTAGCAAATTTTATTGTTTAAGCTTCCTGTCCCTAAAATACGCTTTGTCTAATGATTGTTATCTAAACAAAACGTCTTTTTTTTTTCACCTTCATACCAGTTGGTTTCTGATTTCAGCCTAACTTGTATTGTTTGTAACAGCATAATTATGGTCTAGAAGACGGTAAATAATGCAGTCGTATCGTTATAAAAATAATCTTAATGAGATCCAAATAGGACCAGACAGAATGTATGAAAATAAATTTAACAATAATAAACTGTCTCTAAAAGCCGAGAAATAGTGAGAATTTGCACTAAAACCCCTCGATTATATTTCTATATCAGACTAATTTCACGTCGGGAGCGTACGATGACCACTCTTATATTATAGACACACATACACTAAGCTATGCCGAATGTAAAAAACAAACTGTTTACAACAGAAAACACGAAGATCAACAATGCTGCAGAATCCATGTTATTGGAATATAACAGACCAGATCGTATCAAGAAGACCACTTAAATTTTGGGTACGTCCCTCTCGATCCATGCGTGACTGGAGGATTGTGCTCCTAATGAGTAATGCTTTATATACAATTGATGATTGACGCAAAAGATTGTGCTTGTAAGCTCAAGATCGTGTTTGGACCAATCCTATCAAATAAATTGATAGATTTAGAGGGTGACACGTGTTGGATCTTTCCACGTACTCTAAACTTATGCAGGCTGTTTGATAAGAACTGGTCAGTTATGAACCAACAACACGCGTTCTGTATGCTAAAGTGATATAGTGTGTGATATGTGCGACAGATCTTCAAGTATTCTGTTGTACGGTTTAATTTTTCACACGTGTACGCATGGCTAAATATCAAGCGAGAATTTTCTAGTGTAAGCTGGCCTCGCATTGTTAAAGCTTTTCGTACAATACTAAGCCAACTTATACTAGAATTTCGTAGCTTGATATGTAACTGTGCGTACTTATAGCTTGCGGAAAATGTATTTGCAATATACAGGTGGTGACTGAACGCTCCCTGCGCGTCATAAGCCTGATATAGTTTTTTGAGCGGTTTTAGAACAACATATTCTCATTGCTTCTCATTTTTAAACACAGTCTTTATTTTCAATTTATTTTGAGACATTCTAACTGACACGATGCAGATTTCAGTAAGTTTCTTTTAAAAGCTTTATATTATGACTATTCTCTTTTCGGTTTCCTTAAAGTCCATTAGGTATTGTTAGCTAGACATATCTAATGGTTAAACGCTTCTCTATCAAAATCTAAATACCTATAAATTTACATATAAAATAAACCTCAAACTTTAAAAAAATTAATATAATATTTTATACTATGATTTATCAAATTATCATGTTTAGGAAATGAAAATGAGAACAAAAAGTTCAAACAGACACAATAAAATGTTTACTCAACGCACCTCAACGTTTGGAACCTTCACTAAAGGGTAAACTAACAAATGCAACGATGACCCTTATTTTATTTTTTCTCGTATATAATTTTATTATAATCTTGTACACAGTAAAATAAAATATCGCGCTTCCTGAGTCATAATTTAACATCAATAAATATTAAAACTCCAGACATCTTTTCCGAACTGTTACCAAATATGAGCCGTATTACAGCCACCAATGATTTCGGTATTGTATAAACATAGATACATCTGGCACTTTTGTCTTAATCTAGTACTAACAATAATCATCACAGTTACTACGGCGTTCGTTTAGCGACATGGTCGACATGTTGCAAAGAACTTAGTAACGTTAGTGATGCCGCGGAGGGACGTAGACTGGCCATTGGTACACGGGTGCTCTTACTGTGCCCTGGAAATAAATAAAAGGTCAATAAAGACAGTAAATATAAGAAAGTTTTCTTTGTATAATCCGTGTCTCATTCACGTTGTCAAAGACATACTTTGACAACGTGAATGAGACACGGATTATATCCGATCAATAGAGCATATAACGCGAAATTTTTGTTCAAATATAAAGACAAAAGTTTGCGCCACGTAGGTACCTATATTTAGTCATAGAATCCGCTCTATGTATGTTGCGCCTAAAATAAAGTGAAGTAGGTACCTTAATCATCTATTTACGAACAGTTTTCAATCGAAACATCTGAATTAATGATGGATTGTAATGATATTAAAAAAACAGATAAAAAATAAACATACAGAAGACTAAAAAAATTATCATCATAAAATTATGGCAAATCAAATTTTTTTGCTCTGTTACAATATTCTTGTGGCCTTAATTTTACTGCCTCACAAATGGTTTTTTGTGTGACGATTACGCAAAAACCATGCAGTCAGTCAAGATCAAAGTAATAGACTAAATCATTATAACTCTACGGCTAAAGCGTTTAATTGTTGGAGCAAGCCAACTAAATTCAAATTCCATTTATTTCATTATTATTGTGAAGTCTCTACGAAGTCTATACCATCTCCCGAGATCGTGAGAATAGTGTCGAATATTTGTATACTTACTTCCAGAGAATTCCTGATGTTCCGTCTCGTGGCATCCTTCTCATATTTCCACTGGAAGTCACTGGCGGAGTCTGCGCCTGCCACTAACGGCTCATGACCCTCTATTTGATTGAGTTTTGCATCCTCTTGTTTCGCTTGCTTCTGCTCCGTTGGGTAAACTGGGAAGAAGTATCGGAGACCGATGCCAGGTAAGCTCTGGGTGCCGAGGATACTCGGTGGGCTGTTCGGGATGGCTTGGCCGCCGGGGCTTGGCAGACTGGGTTTGACGGGAATGTAGGAGTTGACGAAACGTTGCGCGTTATTGAGTGGCAGTGGTGGTGCAGGGGAGTTGTAGATCACATTGGTATATCTCGACTGGGGCACGAAGAAAGGAGGTCGCCTGAGGAAGACATTTTATGTTTAGTGATGGAATAAAACAGGTGTAATCCTCCTCATCCTCCAAGTAGTTAGTTATTGGTGTGTGTAAATACACACACCAATAACTAACTACTTGGAGGATGAACAGTCTGTTTTATCGAAATCCTATAAAGACAGAAAAATTGCTGTCTTTATAGGATTTCAATAAAACAGACTGTTCTCATTGTCATCTCCATATACGGGCTCCTGTCCTACTGGTGCTACCATTGGTCACATCTAGGATATTTACCCAGATAGACAAGCTTATATATAGGTTGTCAGATTGGTAAACTCCACTGAGTGAAGTGGGTTTGTTTGGATAAATCTACAAGGAGAGGAAAAATAAACAAACATTATGAAAATTACCATTGAGCATTAGGATCGGGTGTGTCATTGGAGCGTTCCTCCCATACAGGTGCGGGGTCGCGGTAGGGTTGCGGAGGGGCTGCCGGCTCCGGCGTCGGTGGCTCGATGGGACCCCCTTTCGTGCCGAACTTCACCATGATTGCGTGTGCGCTTGATGCGTACAGCACCAGGCATGTCAGCATCTATAGAGAGAAGAAAAGGTTAAGACTTTGATTGCTGTAATTCCGATAAGTTTCTGGTTTCGTATTTACCTAATTTACGGGATTCTGTAGTATTAAATTAGTTACTTAAAATATCTATCTGAATTATTATTTATTATCAATGGATTTCACCAACCCGCACTGGGCCCATTTGGTGGATTACAGCCCACTCTCTCTTATAGAGAAGGGGCCTGAGCTTTAATAGTAGCAATATTGTAAGCTGGTTAAAATGCCACCTACCAATGTAATGGATTTTAATAGGGGTTCACAGGCTTGAGATACGCAACAACAACACGGACTATTTTAAAAGTAGCATGGATAGCATCTTTGACTCTTACCTACTGCGATCTTCAAATCGTTTGCCAAGCAACATTTCTATTAAAAATGTAGATACCAATACACTTATCTTAAGTGTCCCCGCAACGATTGCGATTGTCCATGTTTACGTGATTGATGCGATTATTAATCGTTTAATTTATGCATTTAAAGCGATTGTCAATATTTTACACGCAATCACCTAAACATTGGTAAATTGCAATTGATCGTTTCAGGGACCCTTTACAGACCTAATTAACGATATCAATTTTAGCTTTTGCCTACGACTCCGTCCGCGGAACCCACAGGAACTGATATTAAAAAAATATCGTGTAGAACTGAGGGATAATGTATTGTAGCTTCTAACTTCCTGTTAGTGAAAGAATTTTCAAAAGCGGGTCAGTAGGAAATTACCTCCTAGATACATACAAACTTACAAACTTTAGCTTTTTATAATATTAGAATACATTTGAAGCTGTTTGCATAGTTGTTCACTATGGTCAAAGTAGCTGCCTGTAGCCATAAAGTTGGCTCACGTGAATATTAGATGCGTATACTGCGTAGGCGCCATTGAATGTGTTAAAATGTCTTAGCTAACTTATTAGGTTCATTTATTTGAATGTTTAGCATCTATTCAAGTGTCGCTTACCCAAGAATATCTTCTAACCTACTAATGATGTAACAGTTATATTTTCTACAGTACTTTGTGAGATAGAAAGCGATGTTTAACATGTGAAAATTAAGTTAATAGGCTGAAATGATTATGCCATTGACGTTTCTATCGATGTAAATGTTGAGTGCAACTTTTAGTTAAAATATTGACTGTAAAAAGAACCTTTACAAGTGATGTCACAAAATAAATAGATACAGGAGGCGTACTCCTTAAAACGAGCGATAATAACAGGCGCAAGCACACTTAGACGCGAGATCGCCGTACGTTCACAACGATCTCAATCAACAGTCATCACAAATTAATCCAGTTGCGAATGCGCTTGCACTCGCTGTACAAAGACGCGTGTCTATGTGTGCGTGCCTTTTCGCTAGTTTAATGGAGCCGCCCCTGTATATGAAAGTATATACGATGTTGTGATGGTATCACAGTACAGGCTTTTTAAATCATATTCTAGTATAACTCGCGTCGACACGAGAGCAAAACGTTGAAAAAAAACAAGGCTGTCTCTAAATGGACAGATCTCCTTATTGGCAGGAATTCTAAATCAATTTTGATGATTAATAATTATAATATAATCACTTAGCTCTGAATATCTCATTACTGAGATATTCAGAGGCAAGGTATGTGCATAATACATTAAATATTTTATTGTAGGTAGGCTATGATTTAATTACACCAATTAGTTATGTAGTATGCGTATGACCTTCTAACTATGTTAAATTATAAGGAAGTCCCTCCTAAATGTATAGTCCCTCAAATGTTTTAATATATTAATAAAAAAGCACTTGATTTTGAACTTAGATGTGACGAATAAGATATTAGATTTTTTAAAGATTTCCTGGTAAATACTAGTGACGAAGGGGAGGGGATGGAATAGTAACAATATTTTAAGATTTCCGTTTTACTTATGTCATACCTATTCGCCTATTCAAAATATGTAACGATAGATATACGATGGTAAAACGAAATAGGTAATTTGTGACAATTTTATTGTACCGGCTTGCCCTCATACTTCACAACTGGTAAGTAAATTATGCATTTGCCGAAAAACAGCAAATCATGTGTGATCTTCTCTCAAAAAAAAGGTAGTAGAGACTTAGATTCATATACCTAAATCAAATTAGGACTGATGGATCTGTGGACAACACTACAACAGGACAAACTAGGACAGTTATATGAGTTCCCAGTAGACCATATAGGATAAAATGGGACAATTTAGATATTTAGGAATTGATTAGAAGTGGCAAAGTTTTAAGTTACAAAATAGGAAAATAAAAGATTGGAAATGAAATGATTTGGAATAGAAATCCTGAAAATGATATCGATGAGTTTTGTAACTGATCCAGTTTTGCGCGAAGCAAATGCACTTTAACCTCTACCTTTAAATTCCAGATTAACATGAAAATCGTATTTACAGTCGCATGAATAATTTACTATGGTACATTAAAACGTCTAGTTCCAAGCGAAAACTCGTTAAGCTTAAAGACATTATATTCTCGAATAAAACCCAAGATGGGTTAAGTGCGGAGCAATCAGTATTCAATAAAATTACTTGGCATAATTATGGCTGTGCTTCAGTACATAATGGCATGTTTTCTTGCCAATGACATTGAATAATGTTGCATAGTAGTCAAAGGTACAAACCAGTTTATGCTATGCATCGATAACGGTAGTTATCGATGCAAAGTAATAATCGATATTTATGGTTAAATTACAGCATTACAAAATAAAGACACCTTAGCGGTGACACCTCTGTAATGATATGCGAATGCAGGAAAATGATTGCATACTGCGATTGAGATTCTCGGGGTACTTACTGCAAAGTATATACTCTCTTCTAACATTAAGAGATTGCTATTTTCGTGAATGAGGCAAGGAACATTATTCTCGTCATTTCTAATCTAATATGTAACTCTATGTTAAAACTAAACAAAATGTTAATCTTATCGTATTTTATCTAACGCACAGATAGTATAATACTATACGTACAGATGCCTCATCTCATACAAAGAAATGTAACCGATTTAGCGCGGGCTATCTTCGGGCTATACATTTTTCCGTGCTTAAAGGATTTTTCTAAATTTGAAAAAATATTTTTCATGATGTATTTTTTCATGTTCTCAATTTTACGCAAACTTCAATAACAAATCGATACATGTAACGCCATCTATTATGAGTTATTTCAACAAATGTTCCTTTGTTCCTGATGAGACCCCATGTCTAACGTAAGTAATTTTTAAATGTATCTTACAATGCGTTTCAAATAAAGCACTAACTTAGATCATGAAGAAAACCTCATTCTCATAATAAATGAACCCAGTTTCCGTCAAGTGAATTCATTTTAATTAAGACAACTTCATTAAATCAGCATCATACATCTTCATCTCACAGCCTTGACGCACTTATTTCAATGCTTATCTTTCCCACGCGAACATCTTTTACCACTACATTACGTAGTTGCAAATAAAAGCTAGTTTTTTCACTATATTTTATCTATTAAATGTTCTGTAATTTGCACAGTAGTACCTACCGGTCGCCATTGTTTATGTTAAGTTAGCACATTGACTGTTGCAACCTCTTTGAATTTACAAACTTACGATTATAAAGTACGTGTGCGCGTTATCAGAACATCTGGACGAATTTATTAAAGTCGAGCATCAAATGGATTGAACCAGATTAATGTTTGTTAACAAGCAAATTGGTTCGTAGCATTCAGGGGCAAACGATCTTCATTTAGATTAGATGATAGGTATCAAAATGTGTAATCGTTTCACATACCTGTAACCTCGCCGAGAATCTCATGTTTGTTTGTTTGTGTGTTGACTACCTTGACATTCGTTACTGCTCCTGTAACAACATTAAATTAAATTAGTATAATTTGTCAGTAAGCAATACAAATATGTTGATTACATTATTACACGACTTTTATTAAAATTGAGAACAGCGCCTGCAATTGTAATAACAAGTGTCCAAATAATTATACCCCATCATGCTTGTCAAGAAATGACAGGTATCAACAGCCCGTACTTAAAAAATATTGTTATGAAAACATTAATTTACATGCTACGTAGAATTGCAGTAATTTATGAGAAATTCTTTAAGTTTCTAAAGATGTTACTGCTGGTTATGATATGGAAGAACTTTACAAAAAATGTGTTGGCATTAAAGATGCATGTCCAATGTTAAAAAAGTTAATTATGAATGGTACATAAAATAAACGAATAAGATATAATACTCTTATGATCTACCAATAAGAGCTCTAACACATTTCTAGAACATTAGATAAAGCAAACGATGAGCCATAATAGAAGAAGAATAACATAATATAGTCTGTTGGGCTGAGGTTGGGTTAAACGAGGGACATATTGAAGGATGGAGGCATTCAGAGTTCAATTAACCACTGGAAAAATCCTGAAATCACGAAAAAAAAAATCTACCGTTTGATACAGTTTGTTGAGTGATATCCAATGGATATTTTTGTACGGAACAGTAACTTATTTTTTCATGAATTTCTTGAAAATTTAACATCTCCATAAATGTAGATTCCTAGCTAAACCTCAGAATAACACAAGAATCTTGACAATGACATCGACAAGCTTTTCCAACCATATCCTTTTGTTACAGAGCTGAGAATTGATCGTCGTATCTCCCTGACGAAACCAAATCTGGTAAGCAACCGCGAAGGTACCTCAAAAGACAGGTTTCATTAAGCCTAAGTACATCATTATATTGTATAAGCTGTTTTGAAATACTGAAGGAAGAAAGGTGAACAGGTTGGCATATCTCGCACGCATCACAATGCTACCAGTAAATAGAGCTTGGCATTTGTTACAGCTACCTGGTAATAGTGGCCCATGTTGTAACTATTACAATATAACTTAGCGATGACACGGTTAACAAGGTTGGATCTGATAAGGTTTCTGGTAACAGTTGGAACTATGAGGTTTTGGAATATGCACACAATGATATAAACACTATAGTGATGCAAAGAATTCGCTTGGAATCTAAATAAAGTCAGTACTTTTGAAGGTCAAAAAATTAGAAAGAAAAAGATTTGCCTATTACAAAAATGTAGCTTTCTATGAAAAAAAATAGCCAAGAAACTTTAAGGTTACTCGTTGGAAAATTTGTATGTATAAACCAATTATAGGATGTGAAGACGATGTAGAGTAAAAATTGGACTAAAGTAGTTACAAATGCAGTCATAACACCTTTGAGCTGGCTAACTAAGAAATAAACTGTTAAGGTTCTGATTGCTTAGTGACATAAACATATTACTAAATGTAATAACAGAGAAGTTAACAACTATGATCTATTGCATGATAATAAAGGGTAACCGTACAATACAATAAACTGATACGATCTGGATCAAAATCTGAACACTGTTTTGCCATTGATCTAATAGATATCCTATTGTTAGTGAATGAATAACGTTTATGATGAATTGCAATAAATATGTTCTTGATGGCAACATTACTTTTAGCTAAACTAAAGATAAACTATGAATTTCAAAGAATGAGCATTGAAAATTTCAAATATTCTTATGCTTATAAGTTTAACCGACAAACCCATATTGACATAGTTTCCGATGCGGTAACGTCTCGGTTATTTATTAGCATTTGCGCACGTTGCACCAAAATGTTAAAATATTGAGTGCCGATGTCCGTATTTCGGCACACGCCTCGACACAAATTCGTGCCAAGAATACGCATGGATGTTTTGTATTTTTAAGCATTCAATGATTGCCACAATTCTGCTTTTAGCAACCGCAGGCGTATTTTATGAAAGGCCTACATTTAGCATTGAATAAAAAAATGTTTTATACATTACGACTACACTTATATTGAACTTAAAAAGGAAAATCGGGGAATATAAATTTTATCATCGCGAAAGGTTATGCGGCTTCATGTCAGTTGTTGAAATATTAAGTCAATTATACATGAGTACGACTCTTGTAATTTCTTTTAATGTATTTAATCAAAGTAACTGTATGTAATACGTTTATTATAGAAATGTCTCACGTTTCAAAATTGGTATGCGTACACAGTTCTTTACTTAAGTAAGGTCAACGTAAATAATTATGTTGGTATAACACAATATCACATGCTAATTTGCATTTTTATTGTATGATAATTATGAATTTTAGTCCAATTTTATTAACTGAGTGTAGAAGTTTTTTTAGTAGGTAGTTAGTTTTTAGCTCACAAAAAAAATACTATCATGTCATTAAAGCGTCTCTGTAATTCAGTCTATTGACTTCATATTATTCCGCACCAATTGTTAATGTTTGCTCAAGAGCAGTAGCAATTACAATACAACGTACTTAATTCGACATTAGTTCTGCGATTTGTAGTCGAGTCACGAGTTTAATAATTCAATAAGTAATAGACTTTGTGTTTTGATATTCTAAAGGATGCCAGTTAAATCTTTAGATTACAGATATTATATTGATGGCTAGATTTACTGTAATATTTATTTAATTATGTATTAAAAAATAATTATAGCGCTCTAATTTAAGCAATTTATGCATCGATCAATGACTGGAACTAATAATCTCTAATGTTTATTCTAAAATTTCACATACGTTATCTTTCATTTGATGGCAGCCGCTATAAATCAAATTGAAAGAAAAGAGATTGCGATTATGAGTTATTGATTATAATTGATTACGCATATATTCAACTTAATTATAAATAATTATTTATGAAATTTGATTGAGTAATTAGTGTTATTACTTTCACAAATTGTAAATTATTCTAGTTGGTACATTCTTGAAGTCTATGTGCATCCATACTCAAATATTATGTATTTAGTTGCGAAATCTTCTAATTAATTTAATGGAACATCTAGTGTGTTATTGTCGTTCCATTGCATGCACAATTGTTTTTTGCTTGAGGATCAAATAAAGCCTTTATCAATCACATAGACCTCTTCATCTTTAGTTCCTCATAGACCTTCCGTCAAATAAAAAAAATATAATTAACGTGCACCATATTTTGTGAAGTTCAGTTATTTCGTGATGCAACCTTTGTTCAACTTATGCGTAAAGATAGGCAGTAAATTACTGTTTGTTTATCTTTAATTACTCACGATATGGAAATTACGGTCACGCTCTTATTCGCTTGGGGGCTGAATGTATATAGAATCAACGGTAGGCGTCATTTGAAACATGCATTTTCACCAAATAGCAAAGGTAAATTTTTTCCGTCTCGTTTGTAATACACTTATTACAAACGAGACGGAAAAATTCCGGAAAATGATGGACAAGTGAATTCCTGATTTCCTAAGCTTCTACCGATGAAGCGTAAAGCGTTATTTATTTTTTTTTATTTGAGGAACTAAGTCCTATGCAATATGCATTATCATGGAAAACTTTTGGTTCATATTCATCTGATGTGATGTTTTATGGGATTACTTAAACATTATTAAAAAGTCACATAAACATCAACTTGTTATGTTGCTATGTCTACCACAATAACCCGTTTCCCACATAAAAAACAACGCCTTCTGTGAGATGCCAAAGAGCACTTACATCAAGTTTTTCTCTAATTCCCACAGCACAGCAAAATGCGTTCGTTAATTTGTTATATTAACCAGTCTGTCCATTCTGAGAGAATATTTAACGTTTATGTTTGCGACGCCTAATCTTAAGAATGTGGCGACATGAAATAAGTATCATTATCGATTGGATTACAGTTTACGCGTTAGTTGCCGACTCGATGTCAAACGTCGATCGGTCGGCAAGATGTGATAAATTAAATTAAGTTTATTAGTCAATGCTATGCTTAGATACCAAATAGAAGTTTATTTCCCTAAATGTATAGAAGAATTTGTCATAAATTAGCTGGTTTACACATAGGTGCTAGTAAGCGGCGACTTTTCCACTATAAATCAGGAAAGCCCGATGCCTTGTACGTACATTATTGTGAAACGGTTTTAGCTGCCAACTCGTGTAATTTACAATTGGTTATATTAATTCGATATTCGACGCGTGCCATTTATATTGCGGTGTGGAGAAACTGTTTGTGGTTTATCGAGGAATTTTCTAAAATACCTTGTCAAAATGTATTTGATAGTAATGTTTTATGTATTGTAGAAGTGAAGATTTACTGCTACCTAATTGTAATTAGCTTTTATTACTAAATCTTAGGTAAATATCAAACAAAATAAGTCATAAATATTTTATGATTTTTATTTCATTGAGATAACCTATCGCAAAAAAATGTTCTTAGCGTGCTTTCGAATTGATTTGTCATTGTAAGCATTTACATAGGATATTTAATTCCTTGAAAGAATAGCTTCACAATTTGCGGACTACGTAAGTAACAATAGCAAAATTAATTATTTTAAACGCAATCCTTATACAATGAAAACTAAGTACGCAATTACAAAACTATGTCAATGAAGTACAGTGACATTAATCGAATCAATTAATTGAGTTAATCCATCAATATTCATATTATTCATAGTGATTCAATTGTTTTCACTGCGACATTCCTCTAGGAATTGCACGCACGTACATAATAATATTCAATTGTAGTGGGGAATTGCAGATTTCAACATGACACTAAATATTTTACTCTTTACGCATAGTGGTAGAGTTGATACTGCACTAAGCACGATTTCTTTGGAGTTACGCATTATTTAAAGCCAGTTACACAATATCGGCGCGATATTGACCATTATGAGCAATACAACTCGATCATAATTTGTCATTTACTGTCGATGCCTATGAGTGTCAATGGGATTTCTAAGATACCAAAATAAATTGAGTCTTTTATGGAATATAAGCGCATAACTAGGTACGCACGCAGTACTTTATCCAACAAGGCAAGCTAGTCTTACCAAAATAAAGTCTTGTGGTAATTTATAATAAGCATCAGAGTAATAACTCTGCTGAAATGCGTTTTCTTAAAAAACTGTTATGCAGAAATTGACAGTAAACCTGCAAACATTGTAGAAACTATTATTTTCACTTCAACCCTATATCAATACTATCACGAATATTTGAAAATCACACAGTCAACAAAATCGCTAAACGGAAAACTTCAAAATTCTTACCATTAAAATAAACAGTAATAAACTTTTGTGCGTACATTAAGCATTCACATCTACAATCAACCTCGTATGCACCACGCTTAACCGCGAGGAAGCATTACAATAATAATTGGCCTGTTTCCTTGGCTGTGCCTTGACAGTGCGTCAAATAACAAAGAGCTAACATTAGTCAGGACAGGTAATGTAAATGTCCCACCCACTCGTGCGCATAACGTTACTCAATGGTTCGAAATTCGAATAGAAGTGCAACTGTCGCCCGCTAACTCGTTTCGCACCGTATCGAATTAATGTGATAGGAGTATCTGTTCTGTCAATCATTGGTTGTTTATAGAGATTTATTGCGTGGAAAATATGCAGTAGATGATGAGGACATTAAGAAAAAGTTGTGTCTTCTTAGGGTATACCTAATAGCTTTTACTCATCTATACTAATATTATAAAGCTGAAGAGTTTGTTTGTTTGTTTGAACGCGCTAATCTCTAGAATCACCAGTTGAATTCGAAAAAATCTTTTTGAATATGATAGCCAGACTCATGAGGAATAGTATAGACTATTGAACATCACTCTACGACCCTTAGGAGCCGAGCAACGTGGGTGAAACCGCTGGGTACAGCTAGTATGAAATGAATGTGCTAAGACTAGACTGAATTTACTTGAAAATAGATGCAATTCAGCTGGCACGAGCTAAACGAAAAGGTTAGGCCCACCGGAAGTAAAAAGATGCATCATCAATCAAAAGGGGGCGTCGATCTTAGGGCCTGTGCACACCACCAAAACATTGATGAAGATGACAACAGAAATTAAGACAGTTGTAATATGATTTAATTAACCTATAGAAGTCTAAAATAAAATCCAATTTACAGTATAACAAGGAGATCGTTACTACTTCTACAAGTCATAGCTACGAGATAATATGATCATGGCTGAGTGGCCTATATACCTACATCTATTCACTACGTTTTACGTCAAATAGACGACATTAAGTACTCGTACATATTAATTTTATTATCAATTTAATAGTTAATTAAATCTTATTGTTGACGAGACTGCAAACAATAAATGTCATTTATGATCATAATAATTTCTGCGCATTATTGGCATGCTCTATCTCAATATTGTAAGAACCCAGAAAGTGTTAACTTCAATAAATAACTCTCAGAATTTCGCGTTAAAATGTTTAACAGCTAATGTCGGAAACTCGTTAACATTATTAATGGCCAATTCGAATGTGAACAATAAATACGAAACTCACAAGTTTGAATGTGTGTTTTCGCAAGCATCTGGTTATTTTGACATTTAATTGAATACAACAGACTGTTAATTTAAAATAGTTTGTATTTATTCATTGTAATTCATTGTAATTCATTGTATTCATTGTAAAATTATAATGGTTTCGTAATATAAATATGTAACACCCAATTAATGAACCTGTTATTAAAATATCAGTCAGGAAAATGTCTGCAGCTAAACATGGGCAAATTGGACATGTTCATTTAATTTTTTTTTTGAAAAGAACAACTATCCCAACTGCGTAAAATTTAAATATTACGAGTATACCTATGTGTGACAATATACTTTGTCCGTTTGTTACATTTTTATGGTTAAACTACTGAACCAATTTTGATGAAATTTCGTTTGACGATACTGCTACCTTGAAAAAGAATATTTTTTCTATACAGGAGGATACATAAGATTTTTTATAGTAGTTGCAGTTTCCTTAAGAGGCAGGTGAAACAGCGAAAAAAAACTAGCCTTGTATAAACTAACTTAAATAGACCAATAACAGCTTATTTTGTTGTTTGATTAGTTTTTAGCACTTGGGCGCGGTAAATTATATTATGTTTAAATGTCTCGGGCAAACATCAAAAGGCGCCACACACTGCCTAGACGATTAATCAAATGTCAAATTTAGCTCGATGTGTGCGACATATCCATGAGTTGTAACGTGTTACGAGACGTAACGTAACCAACAGGTTGTACAAGGAAGGGTAAGTCTATATGATACCTACACGCCCTTTCTCTGTTCACGTTTCATATCTATTCTGGCGTGACAGCACTTAGTCATATGATATTGAAAAAGTGCGTAATTTGTTGAGTAACTTCGTTTCGTTTTTCTTTTCGTGTAACACGATATTTATGAGTATGAATCTCTTTGCAAAACTTGCAGATTTCAAACAAATCTTTATTAAAATCTAGTTTTAAATTCATGTTTGAGCAGCGGTTTTGAATACGGGTCTAAGGGCCAAGTTCACCGACAAGATAAGAGTCTGTAAATTTAAAACAGCCATTTAACAATACTTTTCTAAAGGACAAAGTCATGTTTGACGGCCGTTTTAAATTTGTGAGACTGTTATCTTGTTGGTGAACTTGGTCCTAAAAGATTGATCAAGACTTGATCAGTAAGTCTGCTGAAATATTTATAGAATAATACGTGAAGAGAAAACTTTGTACACCTTTTTAAGCATATTGCGCGCACGGAAGTGCGTGAGGTTTATCTACCATAGTTAAAGTTTATATAGAGAGAGAAGGAGTGCAGAAAGCTAACATTTTAACCGCTTAGTACTAATTAAAGTTCGTTTATTACTATTAAGTCCTTGGTTTTGTTGATATTTATCATCAAAAATAATATATCAATCAGCTAAAAGTTCAAGGTAGTGACGTTAATTAGTTACTAAAGAGTACTGTGTTAATTGACGGAATGATAAACAAATAAGACATCTGATGTTTTAATGATGACCATTTTTTTCTCATGTATCTAGGTTACTACGCAGAGTCTTACAGACTCATCCTTAAGGCAGGCAGATGAGCCTGCAAGACTCCTATTGACTTAAGCCACACGATATTTCTCCAACTAACTTTGGCAGGGGGGAAACAGATCAATCCCTAAAAAATAATAGATTAAATTGTTCTATTTGCGCTATAATAACTTCTTATAAGCTTTTTCTAAAGATAACCAAATATCGTACTATCCTAGTAACATATAAATTATATATTATAATATATCCTACTAATAATCCTACTAATATTATAAATGTGAAAATTTGTGAGGATGTATGGATGGATGTTTGTTACTCTTTCACGCAAAAACACGCACGGATTTTGATGAAACTTGACAGTAATATAGCTTATACATCAGAATAACACATAGGCTACTTTTTATCCCAAAAACGTGGGCGAAGCCGCAAGCGGAAGCTAGTATAAATATAAGTACCTACTTAACAAAAGCAGTTGATTTCTACTTAAACTTACACACATGTAATTACATAAAAATAGCCTTTAAATGGTAACGACCTCCCAGTGCTACGCCTGCGTGAGATAAGTCTAAAACATAACACATGTACGTAGGTACACACGGCTACACATCAAGCTATACATTCCCAGTTTACACTGACCTCTCACTGTAAGGAAATCCTATACAATGCGAGATCAGCTTATACTGGAAATGTATAGCTTGATCTGTAGCCGTGCGTACATTATGTGTTAAAACGCACTAATGAATGTAAATAGTCCGTCAATTTGTCAGATGACGTCACGGATCAGGACAAGGTTAGATCGTCAATTCTATGCCACGGATTTGTTTCGCTTGCGACTGTCTATTACACGCTGAATGTATGGACTAAAGTATGAATAAGACAATGTATGTGAAAATAAAGAGGTTGTTGGCTTTTTCTCAAAATATTGCAGACGTGGTTAAACAGATACACACATCAAAAGTATCTAGGGATCAACATATATTTTTGCAATAACTTTTCTCCTGATTGATATTAATTAAAATTTTCTTTAAGGATTCATCAAATAAAGTGTTTTCGTTTGTCACAGTAACGATAAACCAAGTCACCTTTGCATTAATAAAGAAATTTGCCATTTTCCTAATAAAGGGATTTTTGACATTTGAACCACTAACATTAAAGTTCGAAAAAAAGACTGAAATAACAGTTTTCTTTAAAATTTTATTGGGTAACTTAAACAATTAATAATCCGTGTTTCTACCGCGAACACTAACAACACAAGAACATCGGTTTGGCATACTCAAAATGAGTTCATCCAAATCACGCTGTGGAACGGCCGCCCATGTTCGTTGCAACAACAAAAAAAGGTCTTCTTGCGACTGGATACCCTCCAAATTCGGCAAAGCTCTTCTCTGTAGCATATCCCATGCATGCTCAATCGGGTTCAAGTCTGGCGACTGAGCAGGCCAGGGCAGGACATTGATGTTAGCTGCGGCGAGAGTCTGTCTTACAACTCTTGCGGTGTGCGGTCGTGCATTATCATGCATTAACTGAAATAAGGGACCGATTTGCACTTGTAGAGGAACGATGACGTCTGATACAATCGTCTCAGCATAAATTTGAGCGTTGAGGTTGCCTCTGATCCAAATCAACTCAGTTCTTCCGCCGATCCAAATACCCGCCCATACCATGATGGTTCCACCACTATAAGGATGGACTTCCTGGCAGGATTTTAATCGCTGTTGGCGTCCAGGGGTTCTCCAGTGTCGTATACGTCTTGTATCCGGTCTCATACCAAAACGAGACTCATCAGAAAAGCACACGAAACGCCATTGTTCTTCTGCCCAATTTCTGTGTTCAAGAGCCCATTGATATCGAATCCTACGATTGTGCATTGCTATATGTGGTACCCGTAGCGGTCTTCGGGAATGAAGGTTCACTTCATGCAAGCGGTTTCTGACTGTTTGGTCGCTAATTAAGTTCCCTGAAGAGTGATGAAGCCTCACGGCTAACATCATGGCGGTTATTGTTGGAGCTCTTCGAGTTAAGATTTGAATGTATCGGTCTTGTCTCCGTGTGGTGCAGCGATACCGTCCTCCATGGCGCTCAGCCACGGTACCAGTGCTTCGGTAACGTGTCCAAAGTCGACTGATAACACTCTGACTTGTATTCAGAGCTAAAGCTACAGTACGTTGCCGGGAACCAGCTTCTATCATTCCCACGGCTCTGAGCATTTCTTCCCTGCTTAAATGACGTCGCCGCTCCATAATAACGTTGGTTTTAATCAGTAGTAGGGAAACAGTAGCACTAATAATGTCTTCAATGCGTTGTATGTTTTTATAGGGAAAATATTCACAGCTTATTTTCATCTTTTACTCGAATTTGATTGAGAGTTCCTGATTCAAATTATGAAATGCACCAAAAAGGATCCATATAAATTTATAAAATCATAAATTTATTACAAAACCACATCTCAATCTCAAGAAATCCGCATAAAAATGCTTGATCCCTAGACACTTTTGATGTGTGTATTTAGAATATTTATTGTGGGTACATTACCTACTATATATATACATTTAATTTGAAAAACATTTGCTTGAATATACGATGAAAATTTTACACGTTACGATTAGGTATGCTTAAACGTAGGTACACGTGTTCGAATCTTGTTTCATAACTTTTCAGACACAAGTAGGAATTATTCCATCAATATCTCATGATTGTCGTTCGGCAACTTTAACAGCACTTTACCCACTAAATAATAGGATATCTACAAAATAATAATCACAATTTATTAACTGAAGTATTATAGTGCTTTCAGCTATTCCCATTTTTAATGACAGTCCATATTTGGTTGAGCTAGGTACACTTTATCTTATTCATACACAAGCGTGGGAGCATTTTTAACTGACAATGGAAAATGTGCGTGTTGTAGGCGTGACTGATGGGGCACTTGATGCCTAGGCCACGCACGACGGCTGAAATCTAGTTTTGACTGTAATATGCCATCGTTTTTGTACCTAAGTTTTAATTACAGGCATTGCGGCTAATGGCAGTAATTACTGCGTGAAAACATTTTAGGCAATATTTTTAATGTAGGTGCCGTTGATTTATTTCTAGACCCGAAATATGATTCTGTTGATTAATTGCTAGAGCCAAAAAATAAAGCCTAAATTAGTGAGAGAAGTAGCTTTTGTTCATAAATTGTCAGCCTATATCATCTAACATCTTTCTGTGTCACGCGGGTGTCATAAGACATGTCCTATTTATGCAACAATATTTTTCTTTACTAAGATACCTTTTGTATAAAGTAGGTACCAAAAGAAATTAATTACATAACTATTGATTAATCAGGCGGAATTCGCTTTAAACAAACCAGAATGTCCATACACATTCTTAAAAATAATAAAGAATAAAAGCAAAATAGATCTTGTTATAGCCTTGAAATCATTATGAACATGTCCATACAAAGATCTACATTTTTTAAATTGTCTCCATCTCGGTATTATCTCGTTACCTTCATGTGGTTCATAAGGTAGGTCTATTTACTAGATCGTTATTTAAATAGGTATGTCATCGTTGCAAACGCTCGGTATTCGATGAATCCACGTTAAACCATAATTTTATGCAAAACGTGTAATGTAAGCACGCTTAGAAGTTACAAAACGAAAATTGATTTTACATGACAAATGATACAGCTGTTTATCTCGTTATTTTACGCTATTTTGCAAAATGCTTTTGAACACCCTGTCTTTATCCGATAAATATGCACGTAGATATTGCCCGAAACCAATACTTATATGCTAAGCTTTATCTTCGATTAGTTTTGTTCTGTTATTATTCACTCTATGATTAACTAATTTATCTATGTATTTTTTACCAATAGATTTCCGACAACAACAACCACAACAACATCAACAAAGCTTTATTAAACTTTAATTTTGAAAGTGGACGCAAAAGTCGGACCAAAAATGAAAATAGCAATTTTATCTCCTATCAAACAGCGTTCTTAAGAGGGCTCTCGCATTCGGCACCTCTCTCGCTCGCACAGAACCGTATATTTTAAGAATGTTAAATGAAAAGATGCATTTTTGAAAAATGTAATCTGATAGCGAACTACAAAATGATATTAATTATAGTATAATAAGGTCAAATTTAATTATAAAAACCGGGTAAGAGCGTGTCGAACCACGCACATTCTAGGGTTCCGTAGGAAGAAGTATTTCAGTCTTCCAACCGAGCAACACCCTATGCTTCAAAAATTCATGGTCTCACAAAATTCATGCGAAAAGCTTTATTCCTGCCGCAGATTGCCGCGGCTTGTATCCAAATAACTATGTATATGGGCATAATTTTTTTGTAGTTAAAATAAAAAAAAAAAACAGAATTTGCCGCATTTTGCATAGATAGCATGATTGTGATGTTGATTTCTATAGCATGCAACACGATACCGGTAATTACCCAGTAGTTATTAGTGAAGGTAAGATGGCAAAAGCTCCATTTAAAGTTCTGATATTCGGCCGCCGCATCTGGTTAGACTGGAAGCCGACCCCAGCTTTGTTAGGAAAAGGCTGCGATGCAACAAGACTACACTTGCCTCATTATTATCGCACTGTAGCACAATGTTCCCCTCAGTGTAGACTTAGCTTTATTAGCGTAAGTGCAACATTGTTGTTTTCAGCTCGATACCTATATCAATATTTAACATTTCCTTTAATATATGTAAAATTGTTGATTTTATCGTTATTCTCGTGAATCTAGTTTATGGTTGCGCTCGTTCAGGGTAGTTAACTTAATAGTTATTTTATTTATATGACGCGAACGTGTATGGAACGCTGTGTGATTGATTAGAAGTGGTTATGTATCGTAATTAAATATTTTAGTTCAACACACGTAACTTACTTAGTAAAACCCAGTTTTTATATGAATTAAGTTATTATACTTTTTTGTGATATGTTTATGTAACCAACAGTATAATTGAAATGACAAATTAAGGGCTAGTTTCACAGTAGGTATCCGGATCAACACTCTAATAGATAAATTTAAAAATGTGACAGAATTTGTATGAAAATCTCTATTAAAAAGTATAAAGGAATATTTCATTTAATATCCAGTGAAACCGTCTGTATAAAATTAACTATACTCGAGAGCAATGAATCCAAGTCAGTCATAAAATCTTAAATTTAAGCTTTTTTATTATTATTGCATCAAAAATTTTATACAGTTTATATTAGGCAGTAGGTATTAATACTTTCAGTGATATAAAGCTTTTTGTAAGCGACTCGGATTCATTGTTCTTGAGTGTACTTGGACTAAAGCCTATATTTTAGTCAATACGTAATTACGTATTCAAACAAAATGCACTAATTTGTTAGTGATGTAATACGTTGGGTTCAAAAGAACGCATCAAATTCAAACGATTGTACGTACCTATTCAGAAAAGTGTTAAAAGTCTTTTTATGTCATAAAACTCAAACACGTAAAACGTTAGTCATACATTGATAGTCATAAAAAAAATGATAAAACCTTATTTGTAACACACGGCTTAACCTAAACACGTGGCATTAATGTTATTGTTTTTTAACGAGCTATTGTTTTAACTCAGCTGTATAAAATGTAGTATAAATTTACGGAAAAAAACAAGGAAGTAATTATATTCTTCTTTTGTAATTTATAGTGAAGTACTTCTGAGACTTGCGCCCGTTTTCACCAACACTAGGAGACACCTGAGTGAAATGTTTAAATATTAATGGAATAATAATGGATAGCCCAAGTTGTCGCCTAGTAGTTAGTGACTTATTTTTTTGCGCTAGGGAACTCGTTATTATTTAAACATTTCACATAAGTGTCCCCTAGTGTTTGTGAAAACGGGCATCAGGCCTCCAACAGACGACATTCTTTTTAAGCTATTGAAAGCAAAGTGCCCGAACGATTAGTGAAGTACCTACGTAAGTTTCACAAATTATTCGGGCGCTTCGTTCTCAATCGCGCAAAAAGAACGTCGATGGAGGCCTACGTACGGGTTTTCTTAGACAAATTATATAAATTGCTGCGATATTTAAAATGTTACCTAGTAAATTATACAATAAGTATTATGTAGTGTAGTGATTTAAAATTAAGAATTCTTGAATCGTTTCACAAGAGCTAAACAGAAACTTGGTTTGAAAATTCTGAGGTAAGGACTATACCTCCTTTGAATTAAGCTCGCTATCGCATTTTTAATTAGAGACAATCTGCTAGGAAAAGCACAATGTTTAGTAAAAACAAGGACTGGACTGTTGTACACATTTTTCAGAACTTCAGCTGAATAATTTAGAGCACTGCATCATAAGTCTAATAATCTTTAAAATAATAGTTTATAATTATACAATAATTGTAATGTATTGCAATGAACAAATAATGTAATTACATAAACATAACACAACTCAACAAACTCATGCAACAGAGAACTTGCTGTCCACTATTTGTTTTTCTTTTAGACTTGAAGTTATGCTCAATTAAGAACCTAATATCTCGTGACGCGTTTCAGCGAATAAGTACTTAATAAGTTGAGGAATGTGAGTAGCTTCAATATTTACGTTACTAGTTGGTAACATTTTCTAATTAAATAAGACTATACAGTTTGTAATTGTGTGTACTACAAATACCTAGTTGTCTTTTTTTTAAGATACGTAAGTCACTTTAGTTTTGTTTGTTTTTAACCGACTTCAAAAAAGGGGGTTCTGTATTCGTCCCGTATGTATGTATGTATGTATGTATGTATGTAAGTATGTATGTATGTATGTATGTATGTATGTATGTTTGTATGTGCGCGATTTTCTCAAAAACTACTGATTCGATTTGGATGGGGTTTTCACTAACGTAATCTACATACTTTCAGGAAGGTTTTAGTATATAATACATTATGTAATCATTCCTATGTACAAAGTTATATGCATAAATGTACACACTCCGTAGAAGATTTACTGTTGAACGAACGCGTGAAAGTAATCTAACACGGGATAAAGAACTAAAAAGGGAAAAATAAAAAACTTTTTTAACAAAAAATAACCGACTTCAAAAATCCACTACAAAGAAAATAATAATTTTGGTTTCGGAAGTCGGTGGCAAAAAAAAGCAAACAAAAACCAAAGCCACCGACTTCCGAAACCAAAATTATTATTTTCTTTGTAGTGGATTTTTGAAGTCGGTTATTTTTTGTTAAAAAAGTTTTTTATTCTTTCTCGGTTCGTTTGCCGACTGACACAAAACCTATTCTACATTGTTTTAAGCAAATTATTAGATGATGAATATTTCAATTTTGTAAAAAATCTATGTGAGAACTAAGAATAGTTGGTAATCGTGGTGTTGGTAACGATGGTTGGTAACATACTCCATGGCATGCGTTAATGAGGGATAAAATGCAAGAGACAAAGTAGAGATAGATGAGTCTGTTGATGGATGGAGAGCGAGAGGTAGACCATATGGATGGATTGTGTGTAGAAAATATGGATGGATTGTGTGAGGGTTGATTTATGAATGAAAAGGGAATTAATGTTAAGGTGACCACCGATAGGACAGAATAGAAGATGAAAACGATGGAAATGATTGACGTCATATTTCTCATCATTTGAAAACAGTGACGTGAATTTTTGTTACAAATAGTACTGTTTTTTACTAAGGCTATATATACCTACGTACTCAATTACATAGATGCCACTGCATTATCTTGCAAAACAAGGCAGATCTATGAGTACGTGTTAATATGGCGCCAGCAACCGGTGCACTGGCAACCTATAATGATTTACGCTCTATTTCTTATCTTATACCAACACATAGCCGTCTCACAAGATTGCAAACGATACCCAAGCATTTGTAATACTTCCGCATGAGCTAACTAACACTACCTCCACATGTTAGGACTAGCTTACGAATATATTGGCCCTTATAGACTACATGCATTAAATTCTTGTGTGTTACTAAAGAATACCTGAGCGACCGAAGAATACCTGAATTTTCTCAAGGATGTCATCTATCTAGTTAAACTTTGACAGTAAAATAGTGTCTAAATACAAAATCATTAGAGCCGTTTCAAAGAAATATTATTTATACAACAGTGTTTATCTAATTGAAATTGAATTGCTCACATAAAGTAAATTGATAAAATAAAGCCTGTTAGTAACTAAGCAACAAATATGTTTCATAACATCTCGTAAAGCTTACTGGATAAACGCAGAATGAAGCTTAATAAAGTTATTATAACTTGGCGGAAGATACCTTATTACGAAAAAAATTTTTTCGATTACGAAAAAAAACAAAATAAAGAAAACGCGTAGAAAAATATTTTTAAATAATAGTTAAAGATAATTTGAACAACTTCTCCGGAGGACAATCCAAAAAAAATTGGTACACCCATCAAGGTATTCTCCGTAGTACAAAAATTCCGTAATAGCATTTTAGTGAATAAATATCATAGACTTTTCTTGGCAATGGCAGCCTACTTTTAAAGGCAAAGTTAATAAGTTCTTAGTAAATCCATTTAGCTGGTTTACTATTATTTTAAAACATCATTGAGAAAAAACCCATCTCATGTAAAAAAATTACAATACAATAGCGAGCTGTGAATGAGACGATAATTCCATTATTTTCCAATACAAAAATGCTAATATTTATGGGAAAAGATGAGAAAAGTTCTAATATATGATCGTTTGTTCTTAGACTGTTATGAGAAACTAAAGAAAAACTGGTTGTCATCGAGGTCACGGGGACAAGTGTCACGAATGAATCAATCAAGGAAAATGGTTACCTATGACTCGATCATAAATCGAAGTGCATTTTATAATTATATTTTCACACCACCTGCTCGAAAATGTCAAATTATATGTCATGTAACTCTAACCTAAAGTAGGTCATTAAAGCCCATGGGCAATAATATTGTACTGAATTTAATTATAACCCTTGGTCAATAATGTGATTTGAATTTGGAACCTCAACTAAAAATTCGAATGAACACTTTTACCACAGAGGCCTATTGTGCCTATATACATATTATACCCAAAAGAACTTGTTCGAAATTCGAACTGGCCATGGCCGTCGCGATTATAAAACAAGAGAAAAAAAAGCGCGAACTGCAAATAGCTGGTTAATAAATAAATACCAAACTACTTTTCGAAACGTCAATTGTGTGGTCTATAGTGTACACGCTGGTGAGCCAGGCGCAGTCGTGCTAGAGGCGTACATGTCGGAATGATACGTAAGTCTAGGTAGGTACTTGGTATTATAGTGAGCCAGTGCAATTACCCCTAATAGAAACTAATAGATCCCACACTACTGTAATTAAAACTCTATTAGAATACCTTTTAAAATACCTTGATTCTAGTACTATTGCTTTATATTTTCTCACAGAAGGTGTGAAAAGTAGAGTATTCTCCTCGGGGATAAACGCGTGTCTACGTCTTGGGCGAGCTTGAATCCCTCGCTGCACTCAGGAAGCAATTTTTTTTAATTAGGTTGGCAAAAAAGCTGTCATCAAAAATCTTAACGGCTCCTGATAAACCAGACTGGGAGTGCTTCGT
Organism: Thalpophila matura; assembly: GCA_948465475.1. Taxonomy (NCBI): domain Eukaryota; kingdom Metazoa; phylum Arthropoda; class Insecta; order Lepidoptera; family Noctuidae; genus Thalpophila; species Thalpophila matura. The sequence continues at coordinate 13,015,068 of OX419181.1, forward strand.
TCGACAGAGATGACGCTCTATAAAGCCGAAGCTAACCGATTATCTCATTCTAATCCCCTCTCAGATTAGCAAAATTCGCCGCCCGAGGCATGCTTTAAATACTCCCGATGATGCTATCACCTTACTGCAAGAGAGCAGCAGGGAGACCAGCACTCTGCGTAGGTACAAACACAGACCGGCGCCATTCCGACCTCGCCGACGAGGCCCGTCGCGACGTCCCCATCATGACCCGAGTCCGCCGCCGCGTATGACTCAGTCCCCTAACCGACCCTTGCTCGAGCCAGCCCGCGCTGAGCCTGTAGATTTAAATATGTCCCTAAATCATATTAATCCGTTCCAGCTAGTAGCCCCTCCCTCTAGTTGTCCTCCCCCCAGCGACGCCCTAAGCCGAGGTCCGTACCCCAGTAGGGGGTGCCCTTAGCGTGTGGTCGCTTAGTTTGTAGTTTTTTATTTAGTTTTAAGCCTGGCTGGAGGCATTTGTAAGTCCTCACCAGATGACCGGTTAAGCAGTGACGGCTGTTAGAAGCCAAAAGCGAGATGCCCTTCAAAAAAAAAAAAATTTTTCTCATTCTAAACCTGGATGTGTAATATTTACTACCGGGTAATGTAGTTATATTGACGATGTACTTTTACAATAATTTAATCATCACTAATTTACAAAATTAGCCTGCAACGAAATTAATGTGCGATCTTTATGGATTTGCCATTATTTTGCTACATTTATGGATTTGCTATATGCTTGATTTTATTGTACAAAGCAATAAAATTATCTAATAATTTCCGTGCAATGGGTTTCGGATGTACAAATTATTTTCGCTAAGGACAGGATATGCGTAATTAATTAAGTTTATAATAATGGTATCAGACATGCAGGGAGCATTCAATTAGCAAGCGTTTACGACAGGAAAATAGTTATTAAGATATTTTTAAATAACTACTGGTAATAATGCTCGATATAAATAACAGTTATTTTATTTATGATCTATTGACATGGGCAGATAAAATTATAAAGACGCATTATGACTTTTTAAAATATAAATAAAATTAAAAATATAACATAAAATAAATAAATTTAAAAGCTCTAGTAAGTATCAGTTACGTTGGTCAATATTTGCTTTGCAGAAGTTAAGCCTAAGGTTTACAATATCATAATTCTCTTGTCGACGCAAGCAATTAAGCATAATATAATATGTAAACATGTTTCGTTAACTTTAAGTGTTCGCACTATACCTATGTACCTACACCTTAAATTATAATATTATATAAATATTATATATTATATAATATTGAAGGATCTGTTCCCACAGACAAACTGTGAAAACAGTTTTGTGGGGCTTTGTTTAATTACATGAATATTGTGAAACGTTGATAAATAAAGATACATACATACATACATACATTTTGCACCTTATTTGATCAACTTACAAAGCTGCTTTGAAACTACTTCTAATTCACGCACATAAAACCAACACACATAGAACAAAAACAAGTAAATTCCTATTTCGAATAACATAAATTACAAACACAATGCGGTATGTGATTGTAAAAACTTTAACATCATACATTAGCACGTTGTTACATTCAAATACAATAGCGGGAAGGCAGCAATTAAACAGGTACACATTATTAGGGCGCCAACGCACGCTGCGCAGGAGTTCACGGTCAAGCCGCTCTTGCATAACGCACCGATGCAGTAGAAAACAAATAAAACCGATACTAATCTTGATACACCATAAATCTTTGGAAGGTTACATTTTGCAAGTACTTGTGAATTTAAGTCGTAAAATATAAATGTTTCTAGAGTGGGAATTGTTTAGAAACAACCCATGTAATCGTGCGATGTGTAAATTAAATTAATCTTTCAAAATAGGAATAGTGTGTGAATTTTTCCAAGTTTATAATTAGCGTGAATTAATTAGGCAATTTTTTTATGCAATCGCCATTTAGGTAAAGTATTCGGAAACATCTTAAATCCGTTCATAATTGAAGGGTTAAGTGGACAAAGGTGCTATCTGACAAAATTAAAAAAATCAATTTAAGTTCTATCATCAGTTAAAACCTATGTTCATGCAAAAAAGTCAGATTTTTTAATTTTGTCAGATAACACCTTTGTCCACTTAGCCCTTCAATTGTGTGTTTGAAAAATGTTTTTGGTTTCAACAACTTTATATTCAAATTCAAATTCAAAAGACATTTAAATTCAAAAGACATTTATTCAAACTGGGCTAAAGTCAATTAGCACTTTTTGAACGTCAAAATATACATAAGACAGCCCCCAAAAACGCCCGCCCTTCACCGCTTCTTAGTGTTTTAGCTGCGAAGAAGAAACGGCGCAACAAACTCCGCAGCAACACAATTCTGTCTGTCAATTACTTTTATGTAAAAGTTATATAAAACAAAACAGTAAAACTGAGATTTAAAACAACAAAAAAAAAAAATAATTATGTTTATACTTAACAGTAAAGAAATATTTAAGAGAAATATATAAGCATAAACAGACCACCACTGTTACTTAAAAGTACCGTATATACAGGGTGGCAGGTTAGACTGTGGAAATATTTAAAGGGGTCATTGTACTCATCATTATGAACCACTTTTACTATGGGACCAACCCTGAAATCGCGAGAAAAAAATCAGCTGTTCCATACATTTTGGAGTCCAACTCAATTTTTGCTGATTTCGCACAATTTTACGAAATATAAATGTATAATATGTATGTATGTATGTATGTATGTATGTATGTATGTTTATATGTGCGCGATTTTCTCAAAAACTACTGATTCGATTTGGATGGGGTTTTCACTAACGTAATCTACATACTTTCAGGAAGGTTTTAGTATATAATACATTATGTAATCATTCCTATGTACAAAGTTATAGGCATAAATGTACACACTCCGTAGAAGATTTACTGTTGAACGAATTCGTGAAATAGTAATCTAACACGGGATAAAGAACTAAAAAGGGAAAAATAAAAAACTTTTTTAACAAAAAATAACCGACTTCAAAAATCCACTACAAAGAAAATAATAATTTTGGTTTCGGAAGTCGGTGGCAAAGAAAAGCAAACAAAAACCAAAGCCACCGACTTCCGAAACCAAAATTATTATTTTCTTTGTAGTGGATTTTTGAAGTCGGTTATTTTTTGTTAAAAAAGTTTTTACCGCAAAATTTTCCTCAATCTTGTTTTAACAAGCAGACTTGATTAACTCCTTTCATAGCATAGGAAAGTAAGGCACGATACGCATCATGTATTACATAAGAGTTACAAGTAAATAGGTGAGCTGTGCCGTTGACATGGGAACTATATCGTTAATATCAGTTGCACAACATTCGGCGATGGGGTCAAAGAGTAAGTTACGTGTTCCGCATTGCGCCTCACGAATGTTTATTATTTCACTTGTAATTGGGCCCCGAAATTGGATGGTTCTCGCAAAGGTCATTGTACTTTTGTAATTATCGTAACTATCAATCATTCTAAAACCAGCTATGTATACATGGGTACAATGAGTAGGTAACTAAATAAACCCAAGACCTCAAACAACAGCATCAGAATAGTTGAGTTATTAATCAAACCAAAGAAACTAAGATATTTTTAATGCTTTTATGCAAGTGTACCTTACTATGTGAATGCTACAGATTTGGCTATGTACTGCAATCTGCATTCTTTTTACTTTGATATGACTTTTATGGCTTAAACTAACTGATAATCTTACAACGCAGTATTATGAATTTTAAATAATTTTCTTTTCAGTGAATAGTAACTTAAATATCAAAACATTAAGGAATCTAAAATTTTATGTCGCTCTCCAAAAACGCTTATATTGTGGCCCTACACCAAGAGGTCGGATCACTAGTCCACTCACAATACCTAATCACGAGCTCAAATCAAATCATCTCATAGTTCAACCATGAGAAAAAAGTACGATAATTAAAAAACCATTTACTATTTGGCATATCACGATTCTAAAGTCGTTTTGACAATGTTTAGAGAACAAATAGAAATAACTTTTTAAGACAGTATATAAATAAGCTAATAAATGTGTTGACAGGCAACGCCCCCGAGTACCTACATAATTTATTATTAATTTCATTATCGTTATTGCTAATAAAACAAGTTTATATATTATTATTACATCGCGTAGGTATATTACTGATTTTTCTAGACGTTTCGAACACTGTGTAATGTGTAGTAATCGCGAAAACCTAAGACATTATTATCGTTATTGGTAAGTAAATTATATATGTTAATTTGATTCTCCTACGAATCTCCTCATTTCTGATTCGAATAATTAATTATAAATTATGTATGCTAATTCTATTAAGTAGGTATTTATAATATCCATCATACGACACTTGCTGTCACGGTTAACCAGCTGACGATAAAATAATAATCTAGAAATAAACAAACAATGATTAATAAAATAGGAGGACAGTATAATATACAACCAGCAATGTTTCGTTTGACTACTGAGGCCATTAGAAATTTTGAAAAAATATTAACTAGAAGAACGCCTTTTACTCTCTGACTGAAGAGGTTACCATGTCAAGGCTGTACCATATTTTTATAAGTTTACGAAACTACTATCCAAAAATATAAGGAAATCCTTCTGCGCACAATAGAAATAGAGGAATAATTAATTTGCATTTTTAACAGAATGACGTAATAAACCGCAGTTCATCATATTTTATTTGAAACCAGTAGGTACCGCACGAGACCGCATAATTGAAATATTGCATTAAACTTTCACCTCGACATTAAATATAATTTATGTTATATTAATTTGACTTATAAATTATAATTTATCTTTTATCGCGACAGCTTCAATAAATTTATGCATTTTGAATTTTTGGTATCTATTACGAATTCGCGATCATCATTGGCCTAGCCAATTTTCAATCTGTGTATTCCAACTTTAAATCCTATCAGATGCAGCTAAATGTTGACTGCCACATCATAACAAACCGTCATTCATTAGATTACTAATTGAGATCACATAAATCCTTGTCAGTATTTTTTTATTTCAAATTACATGCTGCATCTGCATCATAGCTACAACCTGTCAGGTGTCGATATCCAATCAATTAAATTATTAAGAGCCACAGTCACGACAAACCACGACATAAAAAATCTCACGTCTCCAAGTGCAATACACTTCGCATGCACCTCTCGTCCATCCCTCATCTAGCCGTAACATTTACGTAACCTTTAACTTTTGCAACGATCCATTTCGGTCAAAATCATTCAACTTGGTTTCCGAACTGTTTACATTTGCACCGGTTGACGCAATATAGTACATCATTTTACACGCAAAAGGCTTGTCAGTTATGTAAAGCTAAAGTAACTTTATCTTATCTTTCAGATGTGTGATAATTTGCGTAGTTATTTGTGGTCAATGCAGTAACATGTCGCAAACGTTTTCGATGAATGGCGTTGTTATTATCAATGGTGTCTGCATTAGAAACGATGATATCCATTTTTTTCGGCGTTTAAATTTTAAACCAGCTAGTGATGGAAATTTCGATGCTGTGAAACTATATGAATAAATTAGTTGAAACTAATTACCGGGTACCCAATTGCAACTAACACCTGTATCTTGTGGAAGAATCACATTATCAATTGATAATTATGTAGGAAATATTTAAACTGAGGATACCGTACTACTCAATTAAATTACATAAATAACTTCGCATTTGCCTGCGGCTTCGCCCGCGTGGATGTCGGAAATTATCCCACGGAAATGCCTACTACGATAAAAAGTAGCCTGTTACTCTCCGACCTAAAAACTATCTCTGCTCAAATAATTATGGTGATCCGTTGCTGCTTTCCTGCGTAAAAGAAGGACAAACCAACAGACACTCGTTCACATTTATAATATTATCAGGGATAGTAGGGATGTAGGTTCTTCTCATTGCTATAATTGTATTGAAAATTCACTTACTGTCTGAAGCAATTTTGCGTGTCGTCTTCCAATTAGCATATAATGGGTAGACGCGGGGCTATGTGCAATGAGTGAATTAAACAAGTTGTTACATTACGACTGTTAAGTAATCCGGTGTTACACTCGGTGTACAAATAATGTCATGATTATTTTGGTGGATGATTCTGTGTCTACATTTTATCTGGACTCCTTCCAGTAAAGACAAGTCGTGCTTCTGATTTAAATGTTATAGTATAGTTTCCCAAGTCTAGCATGGTGGTACCTTTAATATAGTATTATTAGTATTCGTGGTTGAAGTGCTAGCGCGGTACCTAAATCATTATGAAATCCCGTAATTTAATGCACATGCCCAAAAAATTAAAGGGCCTACATAGTAATTTCTATGCGAATTCTGTAAATATATAGACCCTTATACATTTATCTTTGGTGGCATTTACTTTCATATTCTAATAAATATCTAATATGACAATAATATAAATGGCTCAAAAACGAATAATTTTGGAGGATACAAATTCCTGGGCCTAAGAACCGCGTAATTGCAGCGGCATCGTCAAACAGTTTGTATTTTTATTATAACACTTTGTAAATTTAAATAGCCCTCTTGGATGTCATTATGTCAAATAACGACAGAACACCACTATTAGTGTATGTAATTGCGTAAAAATTTTATCCTGGAAGACATACCTAGCAAATAATGCTTGGAATTGTATGATCGAGTAGTTAAACAAGCGATTTTACTGTTTATTTGAAACCCCGGTCACGAATACTACAAAGAGTGGTATTAAATGTTTGAGGAATATATCAGGTATATAAATGTGATAGATATTACTGTAAATGATCAGTTTCGAATACTAATTGTAGCCTCATTACAAATTAACACGCACACGATATTATCTTCGAAGGCTCTGCTATGTCAATTAGATCATTTAGATGCTAACGTAGTTATTAATAGCAAATTAGAAGTAATTAATCGGATGCTTGTAGTAGGTATAATAAATCAAAGTCGGTAAACACAATTTTGGCTATTTTCATATTGTAACTTTTGAGACCAATACTGAAGTTACATGGACGTTAACCATTTTTAAATAGTGGCACATTTTTAAATGATTTAATTAATTTTGGACCCAGAGCAGATGTCTTTAAGTTCATAAGTAAATGATCAAGCTGATTTTAGTGACATGACATTGAGAGTTTAAACAACGAAGTATCAAAATAAAATGCTGGCAACCATTTAAAATACTTTAATTACACTAGAATCAGAATCAAGAAATACAAAGTTCAATCAACTTTAAAACAATTTAAGCCCTTATCAATAATCTAAAACAAGAAATACTTGAATAGGGTCAATGGCAGTACAACACTTAACCGTGAAATGATTGAATTACGATCGTACTCCACTATTACAATATCGAGGTTTATGTAACAACGGTTTATTAGATTCATTCATTGATCGGCCGAAACTGTGCCAGTAGTCAGTTTCGAATATATTGCCCAAGAATGTTACGCGACAAAATATTGCACCTTTTGGGCGCAATTGGAATGATGGGCAGTCCATTGTTTGATCTTTATTGAGCTTTTCTCATTAGCTATGGCTTCTATTACGTCATTAGCATCAATTGTCTTTGCAATATCTCTAACTTCATTGTATCCATGAGGTTCATCATAGTAGTAAGCATATCATCGGCAGAAAGTTTATGTACAACAATAAAGATCATTGCATTTTTTATGCCGCATACTATAATTTCTGCTACTATCTAGGGCGATTACAAGCGCAATCAGATTCTGAACAAATCTCTAGGCAATTCAAATCCAGGATAAGGATTTGAATTGCCTAGAGATACAGCAATTGAACTTACGACCCTTGACTGCAAAAGGTAGATTGGTACCGATTAAACTGCAGTTGAATTTGACGAGAAAAACTTCGCGTAATTATGAGTACTACTTAAAAATACTTCAATCAATTATTTTTTTCTTCCCACACGCAAAAAGTGCCGTTTTCAGAAGTGCCTTGGACTTGATGACATTAGCCTATGTCAAAGACCACGAGAAGATTGTAAGGTCAAGAAAATTCAATCAAATTACTGCAAGGAATCGAAGGAATGCCATCATCATTACCTTAGAGTTACGACCCGTGCGGGATCGCGAGCTGTAATGACGGTCGTTAGTGGAACATTATACCTAATTTGACAAGAATATTGAATTTATACATAAACACTCAATTCAGACACATGCATATTCTGTATATTTAAAATGACTATATTTCATTGAAATCATATTACAATCAGGAAATTAAATAAGTTAAATAAATTCGTTTCTAATGATTGCTGTAAGAGTTAATAATTTAAACCTAATTATGATGGATAATTATTATGTACTTGGATATTAGGCATATACCTAATGAAACACTTGTATTACACGTCTAATATAAAAATCAAATACTTAGTATCGATCATGCGGAAGTCGATTGTATAAGACAAGATATCATAAATCAAACAGCCTAACACCAAGACTATCATTAGAGCATGTATAAGAAAATTAATTCGTAAACATGTAATCACAGTCAAAGTCAATTATTTTATGATGGCCCATTACGGCCATTACTGGTTTGAAGTTCAAATTGCATTAGAAGTAGCCATTTAGCCAATGTAGATCAAAACATCGATCGACAAAGGAAATCAATTAGTATTGCAATTTTATTGCCAATATAAAAACTCGTAACTATTTGTATTAAATATCAATGTGATTTAATTAATAATAATAATAACTAACGAAATTTTAACATTCATGAGAGCTTTTTATGTATATGTTAATGGGCTATCCGTATTTCGAGTTCACAACTTCCGTAAAATTATTTTTAACTAGATTTTGCCCGCGACTCCGTCCGCGTGGACTACAGTGAAATGACCAGTTTAAATGACCTCCGCAGTGTAGAGTGGCTAGTACTACCAAGAAGTCAAGCTGTATCTTTGGTTCTTCCCATCAGAATTAGATGAAACGTGGCTTAGATTTTAAGTTGGACCCCAAGCTATCAAACTGTGAAAACCACATCAAAATCCGTTCAGTACTTTTTGCGTGATGCGGGCACAAACAGACAAACAGACAAATAGACAAATAGACAAACAGACAAACAGACAAACAGACAAAAGACAAAAAATAAAAATAAAATCTTTTTAGGTATAGTTACGTCCCGTACGTACGTTACGTTTTTTCTGGAATATATTAAATGTACAGACACAGCTTGTTTACAATTTTATAATATTATAGATAGATTGAATTATTGCGCGTACGGAGGAGTGATGGAGAAGGAGTGTAGAAAGCTAAAATTTACTTATACAAGGTGTAACTTTAGTCAATCGAAACACGAAAAGGGGTCATTGTACTTATCATTATGAGCAACTTTTACTATGGGGACCAACCTCAGATCATAGAAACAAGGAGATATGCCATCATAGCAAATTAGTACCGGAACAACTGATGCCACTTTTAGTACATTTTTCGACACAATTACGCGCATAATTAAACGCTCCTTGTGAATAAAAAGATCTCCCACGCATTAAACATTCCGCACACCCTCAGTCTAACACTGTTAATCGTCAACACTAGCACTAAACTAAAACACTGTATTTATACCATCGATCGTGTACGGTTCGTCGCCAGCACGTACGTTTTTAATAGGTATGAGCAATTTGCTCAAGTTCAGGCATCAAGCTCGATTGCGCCTTGGCACATCTCCCTTGTTTCTATGATCTGAGGGACCAACCATGAAATCGCGAAAAAAAAATCAGCTGCTCCATACATTTATGTTCACTTAACTCAACAAAATGTACGGAGCAGCTGATTTTTTTCACAATTGGTAGAATTTCGACCACAGCGGATACTAGTATGAATAAAAATGCGCATCTGCAACAGCACACAATACCAAAATTTAAATAAATAAATCAATAAGATACTCATAAATATTTAAGCGTTTTTGGAGGTCTGCTATAAATACTTGCTAAGTCTATGCCAGCTCCAAAAGTGCACCAAATAGAATATTAAATGTCAAAACAACCTTAAGATGCAATTAGAATTACATCATGTGATACTTTGCTATGCAGACGAAGTATCGAATTATGAAATAAAGAATGTATGAAGGTCAATACTGTTTGCATTTAGCTAATATCCGATGACAGAGATAACGATAATACTAATATAGGTTATTGTATCAAATAGTTTATTGTGAAACCTAAAAGACATTTTGTTCGCACGGGAAGAGATTGTGACGAAACTGAATTGGGTGTAAGAACTCAAGCCGCGTAAGTACCCAATGTTAGAATTAGATGAAGCAACGCGTGCGGCTGAGAGAGCAAGATTGAAGTGCGTTTTGTTCATTATGCCGGCCGCATCTAATAACGGAGTAAACCCAACACCGCAACGAATTGTGCTGTCTACAACAATATTAAATTTCTTAAGTCCCTGTAATTGATTTGATGTTGGCGTTCATGACATTATTGATAAGGTCTTGGAGCTTTGTGTAGGTGTTGTGTATTCTGCTGTTCGTACTTAGGAACGTTTGAACACCCATAGATGGACAAAATACAATGTATGCTGCAATATAAATATTATGCTGCAACCGCTAAAATTAGCGCTTGACCTAGGACAAAAGAAGAATGCCTTTTTCGTATGTGTATTAATATTTATTTATTCATGATTGACAAAATATAACAACATCGTTTTAATTGAACGAAATAAATCATAATAATTTAACTAAAATGTAACTATTTTTAATATCCAGTCATCCGATATAACCAGAAAACTACAGAAAATGCAATAAAAGTTATGCGATATAATATTTCAAACGGTTATTACAACACCTTCTTAATTGCGGCGCCTCAGATTTCTGCCGTTAATTTAATAGGCGTAAACGGTTAAGTTACATTGAATAACTAAATGCTAATTTTAATATTCTTGCATTTCGTATTTTGAAGAGCGGCATTGTAAAATATCTGCTACTGTGAATTGCTTACCCAATCCTAGGGTATCTAGGTTATCCTCCTTTAGATAACTACTATTTTTGTTACGTATCTACTCACTTGGTTATTTTTGTTTTTATAACGTTTGATTCCGTTAGTTACCGAGTGAAGGTAAAGTGCTTTTTCTAAGAATCGACGCAAGGAAAAATATTTTGGTGCTAATGCGAAATGTTAACCACTATTGGGATTTTAATATTTTTTAACTCTAAGAAGTGTGTGGGTGGGTAGTCCTTATTAATTCTAAGAAACAAAATACTAATATGGTTTCAGACACAAACTTTATACAAAAACGCTTCAGTGAAGTGTTAAAACAATCATTGTTCCGTTGTGGATTGGAGATGGTGCTATTGTTGCTGTGCTATGCGTTCTTTATCTTTGTCATACTCTCAGACAACACATAAAGCCTGACGCGCACTGATGCAGCCACAGTCACTATCAGTCACAAGTTTACCGGCTGGCATGCGGCCAAATTTAATATCACCGGCTACAGAGCCGAAGCGTCCCCGCGCGAGCCGCACGTTTCTATACTTTATTTATTTTCATGGGCCGCATGCGGCCAGCCGGGTTATAGCCGCGTTGTTAGTGCGCATCCAGCCTTAAAGTACGACGCCTGTCACAATTTCAAACCAGATATATCTAACACGGATACTGAATCATCATTACCCATAAATCCAAGTTAACATTTAGCCAAAAGGGAAAATCCTATTTGTGACTAACAAGCACGTCCCACATGGAGAAATGCTTCCCGAGTACACCATACATGGTTGAAGGAAGTTATTCAATGGTTGTGGTCGATGACAGATATGAGATACAAGGGACAAAAGGCTGCCTGCCATTTTGCCAGTGCCACACTATAGACTTAGAGTATACAATACATTGTTGAAAATGTTTGTAGTATTATCTCTGTCAATGATTAATGGTAAACGTGCAATAATAATAATGTAATGTCTGAGTATTCTGTTGACTTGAATGACATGATGAGAGAAACTTTTGGACAGTTGAAGTGTGAAGGTAATAATTATTAATTCAAGTATATTTTGTATAAGTATAATTATGTAGAGTCTGTCAGCACATCAAATTCTGAGTGCATTGTAATCAAAAGTCATTGCCAAATCGACAGACTTGCTGAAAATGAACCAAATACTTCACAAACTCCAAGTGAAATACCTACCTCGTTTAATTTGTGTGTTGTAAAAATCAACTGCTATCAGTACCTACCTAAAATATATGTGTTAATGGATTACATCGCGTATAATTATTTGATTTTTTTATCCTGACGTGTTCAATTTAAATTCAATAATACGTGATAATGAAACTTGTTAATATACCTAATGTATATTGATCGCGAAAATTTTAACATATTACTTACTATACTATCAATAATTCTAGACTTTTCTTTACATTTAGCATGGAAAATCTAAATCAACATTAATATACCTAACAATTTTACCTGTCAAAGATATCCTGCCAGCTTGTAGGTATCCTGTGTCATGCCTCGACACATTTCCAAAAGTAAATGACCAATTGACTATTATTAATAGTAATTATTATTTCCTAAAAATGTACTTTACGCAAGTATAGATACGCATACGATTGAAATTGCAAAATGCTGAATTAACGAAAAACGTATTATGTGTATTTCGAAGTGTAATTGACACCGACAGGAAAATTACTGTTAAATAAGGGAAGTAACGAAATCATGAATCGGTAAATACCTACGTTTTCAAATAATTAATGGTATGGCATTAGTGTAGTACCCGGCCGACTGAGTTTTACTCGGGAATTCGGGATTTTCTCATGGATGACACTCCTCTACTTAAACTTGAAAAGTAAAACATAATCTAAATACATAATTTAATCCACAATTTTAGAGCCGTTTGCGAGAAACCAGTTAAACGAGTATAAAAATAAGAGATAAATAAGTACATAATTTAATGCTAATCTGCTACATAAATATTTTGACAATACATAATTATGCCTTAAGATAGGATACGTCGACAATTTTTCCATAGCTGTTGAAAGTATTGACTAATAAAGCATGGCAGGCGACACAGGTCAAACCAAGTCAATGCAGTATAAAAACGGATAGGATCTATAATAAATTCATATTTATCCTTTACAGCACCAAAGTTTCAAAGTCAAATTAGCACAATCCGCAAGAATTGCGGATCATGCTAATTTGACAGCAATGAGTAGGTTCTCTAATAAGCGGACGATCAATTCTTGGCAACAAGCCAGGCTAATTCTAGGACGAAGGAGAATTATGTACGCTACACACGTAGGCATGTACAGGTCATTGACTCTTGAAACACCTTCTTACTAACTGAGCATGGCTTTAAAAATACTTTCCTACCCGTGAGGCGAGGAGAGGATTAAATGGGAGAGAATTTAAATTTCGCCAGCCCATATCCACCAAAAATTGTCGGTAATAGCTACCGCGAGCCATTGCAAGCTTAATATCTACCACGAGATACATGCCATGTATGTCAATAAGCTCTGGCGTGAATGTGGTGTAAATTGATTCTATTTCCACCATTTCTTTATCGCGTGTAAATTCTTATGGATACCCTTCGCCCAGGAAAGGAAAAGAGTTATGCTTGACTTTTATCGACTAAAACCACATGGCGTTCCCCTGGCTACATGCAGCCAGGATTTGCTCACGAATTCACCTCTAACCTGGCAGGATATTTACACTTGCATATTTTAAAAAAACTAGAAATACCTATATAAGGTACACGCTTTATTTAAATAAGGGTCATCATCAATGAAATGATAGGGGCAATTATGTAACGAATATTATTTAATAATTCTGGTTATCAGTTATTTCTATTTATGTGGTTATTTTGGGATATTTTTTAATACGGAAATTATAAACCCTATATAGCAGAGTTAATTACAAAAGGTCTTTGTATAGAAGTGACAGTCTCCAATGAACTCAGTTGGCGTATAAAAACATAATAATCATAAGTATCAAACGCCAGTAAAATAAATAAAACAAACAATAAATTTATTGAAGATCTGTTTAGTTTCATAATTTGCTGTTGTGATATTTTTTTGACCAAAATTACCATTTTTATCGGGTGACATGAGATGAGACGTTAAATAATTTAAATGTGAATAAGCTTTGTATAACGTGTGGTAATTCCAATACATAGTGCTAGCCAATATTTTGCAACTTCCTGGGTGATGAAAAGTTTGATTTGTACATAAATTATTGTATGGTCATCTCATCTATACTAACATTATAAAGAGGTTTTTTTTTTTTGTTTGTACCGAATAGGCTCCGAAACTACTGGACCGATTTAAAAATTTCTTTCACTAATAGAAAGCTACATTATCATTGAGTAACATAGGCTACTTTTTATCTCGAAAAAATGCACAGTTTCTGTGAGACACGCGGACGAAGTCGCGGGCGAAGTGCTAGTAAAATATATTTTTAATTGTACCTAACATTTTGTTTTATTATCATTACACAATATTGTGACTGATAGAATCAAAACTAATCGAATCGTGTATTCAATTTAAACATTAGCACAGATATTACAAGTTGTGTTACGAGTAATTTCGTTTATTAGTCATATTGAATCAAAATAAAATTGATTGTGGTTTTATGTATATTTTAAAACTTATCAGATCTTGGTAGGTTATCTCTGAATATCATCAGAAGTATTAATTGGTGACTATTCCGTAATTCTGTTGCGATTTAAGAGAAACTTGAGAAAAAGTGGAATAAAGTATTGCGGACCACTCCTAAATATAGGCAGTGCATAACAAATCATCAATCAAGCACACACTGAATCAAGTACTTAGGCCTCGCCCAAGTTACGTCAAAAACGTGGTTCTCTACCTTCCGCAATCTTGAGGAATCCTAGTTGAATTAAAACTATACCTACGGGGTTGTTATTGATAGCCTAGTGGATTAACCATGTGCCTCCCACGGCGAATGTTTCGATCCCGAGGCACGCACCGCTGACTTTTCGAAGTCATGTGCGTATTAGAAATTAATTATCACTTGCTTTAACGGTGAAGGAAAACATCGTAAGGAAACCGGCATGTCGTAGAACCAAAAATTCGAAGACATGTGACATCCACCAACCCGCACTGGGCCCGCGTGGTGGACTACGGCCCACTCCCTCTCACAGAGGAGGCCTGTGTCCCAGCAGTGGGAACATTATAGGCCGATTATGCTTATGCTATTATGCTACGGGGTTAGTTTTCAACGACCAGGCAAATTTTCAAAAACCATTCAGAACGATAATATTAGCTTTCGATATGTTATATAATACTTTTTTATGAGATTTTATTCAGGTGCTATTACGGTCCTAAGCCCACTGTGTATGAAAGCTTCGAATTTTTTTGAACATTTTCAAATTAACGTTAGATTTTTTTAATTGACAATAAAGTTTTAAAAGATCTCTAAATCTTAATATTTAATTTGTCTGGTTAATGCAACCAAAGTTGCTTTTAAAAAGTATTGTCCTATAATTAATATAATTTGACAATTAATGTTGTCCAATTCTATTCTTCTTTTGTCTTTCATTAGAGTAGGCATTCTCACGGGGTGAGTCATGCTGTCAGTTGATCAAGTAAAATCGATAATTATTTGCACTAAAAAGTTGATCGTCTATAATGTAAACGTGTTCTCATTATACGATTGCTATTCAGTTCGCAAACGAATTTCCAATTGCCGCCTTACGCCGCTTTACCCGAAGTTTTATGAGCATCCTAAGTAAACTGTGTACCAGGATAAAAACAATCAAATGTCCTTTTTCAGGGTTCAAACTGTATGAAATTTCATCAATATCGGTTCTGTAGTTGAACGTGAAAACGTAATAGTCTGACAGGCAGAGTTATTTTCGAAAATACTTATTTATTAAATATGTCTCATTAAATAGTTATTTATTAAATATATATGCGTGCTAATTTGTTGAATAGGTATAAAGTCATCGCGTTTTTCTTTCAGTTTAGTCCTAGCGTAAGCCCCCATAAAGAACTTCGTTCCAAAAATATCATCACTCAAAAAAAAAAACATTATTCTTGTTCTTCGATACCGACTAATTCCACGAAATTCGTAGAGTAAATTTTTTAACAACATAGTTAATTTTATATTTTACTTTTTTATTCACAAACCAATTCATTAATTACCACTTAACTTATTAGGCTAACCAACCAGACGCCTAACATATGCACATTTTAATATTTACACACACACACAAAATTAGTCAGACAGCGCATATTTAAAAACTAAAACGAAAAATTCCGTACCGCTAAATTCGTTACGGAACCAACTGCTGTGATTTCCGCCTAAAGTAAATGTAAAATAAATAGTTGAAATAAGTAAAATATTTGAATCTGTCAAAGGTATAAGTATATTATAAAGAATGTTCTAGTCTTTTTCAATGAATATTTATGATATAAACCAAAAAAGTACATGAGTATGTAAACCTAACTTTGTATGGATTATGTAAATAATTAGCTTTCTATATTTATGTTCTGTATATGGAGGGCTGAGCGATAACCTGCTCGTTGCGAATATCTAATGACGTCGATTGCACATCGATCGTATGAAATGGATCTTATATTTAAACTCTTTGGGGATTTAAATCGTAATAAATAATGATTTAATTAAGATTTATGTGCCCATGATTGTTTTATGATAAATGCAACGTACTTTACACATATGAATAAGGACATATTTATAAATATAAACAAGGTGTAAAAATTACTGTTACTTTATGAGAAGGTTAACCTAGTAAGGAAGGGATAGGGGTTGTTAAATGTTTAAATAAAATAAAAAAGTTAATAACATTATAATGCAATTATCCTCTAAATAACAACCTTTTGCCCGTGACTCCGTCCGTGTAAAATCCTCTTTATTTTCTATTCCGTGGAAATCTCGAAAAATCTTTTTAGGTTCAAGGGTTTAGGCTGGGCGGTGATGAGTCAATCAGTAAGTGAGTTTTCTTTTCTTTTTATATGTACCTCTATTGATTATTATTTATAAGAAAATTTTAACATAACTTAAAAATGTGGGTGAGCTATCTATACACTTGTGCCTACTTCTTCAGGGAATATGAGCGTGATGGGTATAGTTATTTCATGTTCCAACCATTTTTTAATCGAACATGTTTATAGAAATTCAAGCTAAATAACACTAAAACGGTTATCTGAATCTTAATCGACTAAACAATATTATCGGGTAGGCTTTTTATCAGCGTGTAAAGAACAATCGATTGCTTATCGATTATTGTTTTGACGTTTCAAACTGTATACACGATTGTCCTCGCCATTTTGATTCGGACTAATCGGGATTCCTAATAAAACTGTGTTATGTTTACAAAAAAAACTGTTTTAATGACGGTGCGTTGAATATAAAACAATTTCTACCATAATATAATTGATCGCAAAACTAGCGAGTCCTCCGCATGATTTACAGTTTGAGCAAAATTGACACGTTTATAAGTCGTTTATTAGGAATGAACTAATGACTTATAAACGATGATTAAACGTTATTCAACTTAAATAGCTCTTAAGTCAGTTGACATCTCTGGTCATTTGCATAGAAATGACAAGAATAGTTGTATATTTAATCAATGGTTAAAAGTGACAAGTTTTTATAGGTAAGGAGGTTAATAGTTTAGAAAAGATTTTATTTAAACACTAGCACCCTTACCACAAAAAAGATAAACACGTGTTAAACGCGAATGCTACCAAAAATATCTAATATACACTTGTTTTAGACAAATTAGTGATAAATCAAGTGCGTATTATTTTTGGTAGCATTCGTGTTGAACGCGTGTTTATCTTTTTTGTGGTACGGCCCTAGGAATTTCTTCGGTATCTTGCATGATTTTACGAGCACAAATCTACACAAACATTCCAGACCCGGAATTTATTATCTGTAGACCATTCAAAATATTTGTTTCAGCGGGAATCAAAGTACCTAACTATATCAAAAAACCAGTAGGTACGTCTTTGTTCAGCCAACCATCAATAGAAAAAAAACCGACTTCCAAAAACTACACTAAAAACGATGAAATAAAAAGTTTAAACTTCCATAATTAAAAATCTAAATGTATATTGAAGCCGGCGGGGCCTCTTCAGGTTTTTGCCTCTCAGTCTTTAAACAGGAAGGGTGTGCGCAGTGTGTGCACGTGGAAATTAAGATTTCCTTTTATTCCTTGTTAATCTGCAATTTTGCTTATTTTCATGCTAGGTACCGCCGATTTCAACATACATTTAGATTTTTAATTATGGAAGTTTAAACTTTTTATTTCATAGTTTTTAGTGTAGTTTTTGGAAGTCGGTTTTTTTAAAATCTGTTTTTTATTTTTAACTTTTTAGTGTAGTGTAACATGTCATGTTTTTTTGATAATAATACCTTACGTATATAAAAGTACCATAAAATCATGCATAGAGCGACAAAGTATATAGACAAAGTACATACCAAATGTGTGTCAAAGGCAGTATATTAATACTGCCTTTGACACACATTTGGTATGTACTTTTACCGAGATCGATTACTTCCACTAATTTAAAAAACAGTGATTTTTCAGTTTGTAATGGCAATAGGCTCGCTCCCTAGCGTTCTATCAAATGCGACTTAAGCATTAAAAAATTGTGTGTACTATACACCTCTGTCTAACCTTGCGGGAAATATCGGCGTAATGTTATGTATGTATAATATCGAGGGCGATTGCGTTCAGGAATTCATGTACCTACACAATATCACTTGTTCATCATCGTCATGATGTCGAGATACACCAAAAATACCGTTTATTACACCTGGTTAAAAATCTACTCAACCAAAGTTAATAAAATTTATATGGAACCACCGCGCGAGCTTCTTCTACCATATGAAAAAGAATCACGTAAATCGGCTCATAAGCCACGGAGTAATCGGTGTACATACATTAAAAAAAAAAAAAAAAAACAACCGAATGCAGAACCTCCTCCTTTTTGGAAGTCGGTTAAAAATCCAAACATACGAGTATACACACGAAAGTAACTTTAACGTTTCTACACCGTAACTGATTCTGTGTTAAATGTACAGAGATAGCTTGAAACCTAGGAAAGGCATACGTAAACACTAAATACATTCCCTTGGATGTGAGTAAAGCCGACGGCAACAGCTAGTTAATCAATAAATTAAGAAAATTTTCGTAACCACACTGAGGCAATACTAAATGTTTCTATTCAGTGTTGAATGTGGTAAGTAAATGTCAGTGTTTTTATGGAATAATGAATTAAACAGCGAACTAGAGCGATGCAAATATTACGAACTACAAAAGACTGCTCAATAACACGCTCTTTGTGTTAATGGAAATGAGTTCCGTAGCATAATTTTTTAATTTTATAGAAATTATCTATTATGATACCTAATAATATGAAGGAGACATGTTATTATGAACACCTGTGCTTTTTTTTCATTTCTTCAACGATAAATAAAATAATAAAGAAGCGAAATATAAACGTTACATTACAAAACACAACACTATTAAATTACTACCATTTATTGTTATGAATAGTAGTAATTTATTACTACATAAACGAAACAAATATTTTGTAACTGTTCACCAGCATTAGTGTCAAAATATTTAGAGATTATCATCTAAATCTGTTATAAATCATACAATAATACAATTATAATTATTATTATTTTATGTTTATTACTACGTTAATGCTCTTAGTCACGAATAAACTAATAGACTCTACCCGGTAGTGAACTTGTGACCGCAAACTTTGAAGATGAGAAAATAACAACAATAGACACGAAATAGACGTACGTAATGACTTTTATTTAGAATTTAGATGAAAAAGGGCACTGGCAGACGCCCAT
Source organism: Thalpophila matura (assembly GCA_948465475.1). Taxonomy (NCBI): domain Eukaryota; kingdom Metazoa; phylum Arthropoda; class Insecta; order Lepidoptera; family Noctuidae; genus Thalpophila; species Thalpophila matura. The sequence goes on from OX419181.1 coordinate 13,034,861, forward strand.
AGAACGCTGGGCTTCAGATTGTGTAGGTCGGTACAGATATGAAATTAGTTTGGTGTGATCGAGTATTTCAGGAGTATTTAAATTCATTTTTTATTTGTTTTTGTACGTAATTGGGTTAAAGAGAAATCTTCGTATTTGTGACAATGAGGTTAAGTATGGTGTGAATCAAATGATCCAATGAAGTACAGCCCGACTAATGAGTTCTCAATTCAAAGGTTTTAGTTGCTGTCGACATGATACTCTATGGAGGCACGAGCCAGGGCGCGTGCACCCGTTCTTGTTTTATTGTTTTTTTTTTAAATGTCAACGCCATAATCATTTTATTTCTTATTTATTTCGATTTTTTATTTCAATTCTTAATCTCTAAGATAAATTAGGCAAAGAACAATTAAAATATATTTTTATTTTTGGATAAGCTTTTATTACTGTACCAGATCAAGCCCAAAACTGCCGACGTCCTTTCTGTGTAAACATATTTACTAACCTACAAGCGAATATAAGCCTTATTTATGTTCCTAATAAATAGAAAAATAAATGGGTTTATTACGGTAATAAACTATTTTAAGCATGAAAATTCTTGTCCAATTAGTATTTTTTTACTCAATCTATTTACATATTTTATACATTTTAAAATATTTCTACAGAAAAATAACAAACATTTAAAAATATAGAAAAAAGTAAATTGGTACCCCACCGGTATCGAGAACGGGCTACCTAGGACCTAGACCTAGCGATTTGAATTGGATGTAATATTCCTTGAATACCATAGAGGTGCACTAAGGAGGATTTTTTTTTTAATTCCACACTATACTCTTCAAAATAAATAAAATAACACGTATTTCATTATTTTTGAAAATGTTTTTTCTTATATTATAATTATTATAATACCTAACTAGGTAGGTAGGTAGGTAGGTAGGTAACATATATTTAAAAAAAATATAAAGATCTCCCAATAAAAATGTTCAAGAATAATGTTATTAAAATTGTTGATTGAAAAGTGTTATTACTTTATTACTCAATAGGATTATTTAAAAGATGATAATTTATGATAATTGCATTATGTTAAGGTATTAAGATTATGAATTATTTGAATATAATTATAATATTAGTAGATAGTAATTATTAGTAACAATTTTATGTAAATACGTTATCCTAGAAATGTAAAAATGTACCTACGTAATGTTTGGCATACCGTAAGATATACAATGTTATGGGACATTATTTGCCGGGAAAGCAGGATTGTCCGAAAGGGGTACCGCTGACCCGGAACATTAAGGGCCAAGGAAGGAACACGGGTGCATTTTAGTCAGTAAGAGTCTGACACTCCACTCCCTTCCACTCCACCCAGAGCGGGAGGGGGGTCATTTGATGATTTCCCATAACAAAAAAAAAAAAAAAATGGGACATTATTAATTGTATCAAGACCTTGACTTTAGTTTAACATTTAATTGTACCAAGACGTTAACTGTAGGTACCTAATGTACCTATATACGTACATTAAGCAAATAATGATTTCTGTTTTCTTTAGCGAGCGAAGTCACGGTGACGGAAAGCTAGTTAAAAATAAAATCCGTTGATTTTTTTTCTTTTATCAAAGATCATTTAAACAAAACGCTTGAACACACTGAACCCCAAACACCGAAAAAGCAAAATTGTGTATATTAAACAGTAATTTGATGATATCATGACTGTCCGGTGGCGCTACGCGTCGTCGGCCACGGGCCTGTCTTTACTGCCAATGGGTACTTCATTAATTGACCTAACTACCTTTTTTGTTCATTATTAAAAATGTCTGTCACGCTCAATTTATATGATCGTCCTTCTCCGCCGCAAATGAATGGTAAGTGCCCAAGCTAGTACCTACCCATATAAGTGCGCAAATAATTTTTGAATTAGATTTTTTTCTGTTTTTGCTGGATTTGATACTTTTTTATGAGTTCTATCGGAACAGTGGTAGCCCAGTGAAAGCAGCCCCGACTTACAAGTCATAGGTTATATGGGTTCGAACACCAGCAGGCGCACATATTGTGCAATTTGTTTTATAACAACTGCTCTAGAATCGGTGAAGGAAAACATCGTGAGGAAACCAGCATATTCTAACACCAAACATTCGATGACTGACGTCCACCAACCCGCACTGGGCCAGCGTGGTGGACTACGGCCCACTTCCTCTCACAGAAGACCTGTGTCGCAGCAGGGAACAATATAGGCTGATTATAGTGATTATGCTTAGTGAGTTCTTGTTATATAATACAAAAACATTACCTACTGACTGACAGTCACACAGTAAACCACAAATAGCTATGGTCCTAAAAAGGTGGGAAAGAGCATTAAGAAAAATTTTCTCACGAGCTTATGCGGGCTTTGAGTTTAAGTTAGAAGTCGTTTTTTCGTTGTTTCTCGTAAAAGTATTACAGATATGCTATAAAAACAATACATGACTAGTTTTATCTAATCTATCAAAAAAACCGGCCAAGTGCGAGTCGTACTCGCGCACCGAGGGTTCCGTGTCATTGGACATATAAAGTGAAAAAAACCGGACATCATAACTAAGTTTGTTTGTGAAATAATTTTGATGATTTTGCAAAAACTGTACTAGTTAGGAACATCGTTTTATTTTTGGTGCCATATTTGGGTCAATTCCTATCAACTCTAATTATTTCAGATTTATCGCTCCGCAAACTTCGGAGATAAGGGGGGGGGAATGGTATTTTTTCAGACATTTTTCATCATATGTCGAAAACTGTGAGACATAAAATAAAATGAAATAATATTTTGAAATGTGCAGATCAAGTCCTTTCATATGATATGTCACTTGACCTAGTAACCCCACTTTAAAATTTCGGACCCGACTCCGGCCCCTTTTGCAATGAAAATAAAAATATTTTTTAATTTTTTTCATTTGCAATAATGTTGGGCAAGCATTCTTTATAACTGTTCCAAATTTTAAGTCGATAGCATTAGTAGCTGCTGAAATAGGTGTGACAGACAGACAGACAGACACAGAGACCAAGTCGTAGTCGTAGTCGACCAAGGGTAGGAACCCTTATGGGGCGTTTTTACCATTTTGGTACGGAACCCTAAAAATAGGAAAACTAGACTAGTTTTTAGGGAAGTATAACTGCAGTAGATAACTTTGTATTACGTATGTAAATAGAAATCATTATTCAATAACAACACTGAAGTTTAATCAGGAAAGGCTATTGAAAGATCAACGATGCTTGAACGTTTAATAAAGCATAATATTGTTCTTTTGGTCATTAAATCATGGAGAGTAAAAAAGCGGTTTTCGTTTTAAAACAAATGAACGTTTATAGTCAATTTAAATAGCAATTATAGTACATTAACGGTTGCACGTCGATTTTATTATCAATCATAGTAATAATGGTCTAATGATGTATAAATGTATGATGAGGGATATTATACTAATATTGTACTAGTAGGTAAAGTAGTTTATTTCTTATACTTAGTTGACCTACCTGAAATCTAATACTAAGGTCAACTTTGGTCTTTCGGTAAGGTATTTACACATTATAGATCAAAACAAGAATTTTGATTTTAATACCCAAAAGATTCATATAGAACTAGCAACCAACCTACTTACGAGATAAACTTTAGACGACCGACGTTTGTTTAGAATCACTTACCTACCTAAATTAAAAATGCACAATCAAAGTTGCCAACTCATTGAATTATTTTGGTTTTAAATGTGCCATTATATTGGCTTGGTTACTAATCGTAGTACCTATTAACTATTAGCAATAAATAGAAAACTGTTCCTAGAAACAAAATAATTATTTTTGAGAATTAAAAAGGGTCTATTACACTACATAATGGAACGACCCTTATCAATAATGCATAATATTCCATATAGGAACACGAATCATTTTTCTACTAATGCAAATAAGGAAATGGTTCACCTACATAAATCGATAAATCAAACGTAGGTACTCGTATTTCATTTCTTTAACTCCCAAAACAACTGAAGATATAAATAGCAATAAGTCAAACGAATCCAATAATAATCAATCATTAAATCCAATACGAAACAAAAAACAAACGAGAAGTAATAAAGAAAAACCGGCCAAGAGCGAGTCGGACTCACGCTCGAAGGGTTTCGTACCATTATCTATAAAAACGGCAAAAAAACATGTCTGTTGTATGGAACCCCCACTTAAATATTTTTTTATTTTAATTTAATTATTTATTTTTAAAGTGAATATATAATTAAATATTCTGTGAGTATTTCAAGCGTCTACCCGGTGCCGTTATCAATATCAAGCAAAAACGAGCAAAAAAATCACGTTTGTTGTATGGGAGCCCCCCTTAAATATTTATTTTATTCTGTTTTTAGTATTTGTTATTAAAGCGGCAACAGAAATATATCATCTTTGAAAATTTCAACTGTCTAGTTATCACGGTTCATGAGACACAGCCTGGAGACACACAGACAGACAGACGGACGGACAGCGAAGTCTCAGTAATAGGGTTCCCGTTTTTACCCGTTTGGGTACGAAACCCTAAAAATAAAAAAGAAGTAAAAAAAAACAAACAACATGTATTGTACGGAATTAAAACGTATTAAAAGAAATGAGGAAGCCAGTAACGATACACGAAGTTGATAAGCAAGAAGTAAACAGACTAACTGAACTTGATAAGATTTGTGGATTTGTTTCTTTATTGTATAGGAACTTTCAAATTCTGAATCGAATATAATCAATGGTGGTACCTCAGATCATAGAAACAAGGGAGATGTGCCAAGGCGCTATTGAGCTTGATGCTTTAATTTGAGCAAATTGGGCGTAGTACAAAAGTACACGCTGGCGACGAACCGAACTGACACGATCGATGATATAAATACAGTATTTTAGTTTAGCGCTAGTGTTGAGTGACGATTAACAGTGTTAGATTGAGGGTGTGCGGAATTTTTAATGTGTAGGAGATCTTTATATTCACGAGGGGAGCTTGTAATTGTGTTGAAAAATGTACTAAAAGTGGCGACAGTTGTTCCCGTACTAATTTGCTATGATGGCATACCTCCTAGTTTCTATGATCTGAAGGTGGTACTAAAGGTGCGCGCTAGGTCTAATTCAAATCAATATTTGATTTAAAACTAGAAAAGAGCGACACTAAACAAGCTGATAAATGTTGATATTAGAGTAAAAGAAAATAATTATGTATACAATAATAATGGTACGAGTATCTGATTAGTCGCGTAAATAGTATGAGTTGGCTTAGAATAATGGGTATTGTTATGTGTATCTACGCAGGTGATGAATAAGACAATATGATTGCTAATTGTCCGTCATAATGTCATTTTGTCATTTATCATTTTCTGTTGCAGAAAACCGTTTTATGGTGGGTTGATAAAAGAACTTAACGTTTAACACAATGACTGAAATATTGGCACCATAAAATACGGGCAAAATAAAGGAAACAAGATACTAAAATAGCTTATGGGGGCCACGTTCACGTGTTACTTGGTCACTTGCAGGCGCGGTCCCAGGGGGGGGTCGTGGGGGTCATGGGGGTCATGACCCCCCCCCTCCCAAATCGTACAAAAATGCGCCAAACATGGTAATTCACGATATAACACGTCGACATGAATCGGTATGACCCCCCCTAAAGTCTTCGGCTCCGGTATGACCTCCCCCAAAATCGTTGGCTGCGACCGCGCCTGGTCACTTGGACACACGTTCAAGTTTATTGTCAATAAAACATTAGACTTGAAGGCTTGATCTCTCAAATTCTCCTGATTCTTCGAAAATGAAGTAAACTTAAGTATATATAACGAAAAAGGTTATCGTTCAATTTGCACGAGACTTGAGGCTTTATCCAATTTCTGTTCATCCAAATGTTCCCTTGTCAGATGACAAGGGAACATTTAGATGAACAGAAATTGATGAACGAATTAGATTAACGTGAACAGAAATTGGATAAAGCCTCAAGTCTCGTGCAAATTGAACGATAACCTTTTTCGTGTAAAGTACCCTATTGACAAACAAACTTGACGCCCTATCTGTAGAGCGAGTGAGTATCAACAGATTAGCACGTAAATAGTTAAATTGGGCAATGGTAACTAGTTTGTTGAAATTCGTAGACTTAGTTCTACAGATCAAGCATCAAGTTTGGTTGACCGTAAGCCAAGTACTTATTTTTCCTATATTTTTAACAGACTCGAGTACTCTAATGGTCCATTTCAATAGAACTTGTAAACTATGTAAACAAACTTTCTATACAAATTCATTCAAATTTTGACAGTTGGCCATACTGACATTGTTTACAAAGTTAACAAATTCAATTGAAATGGACCCTACCTACATATTTCAATAGGTTCCCAAATAAATGAAATGAAATATTTATTTCTGTAAGTGGTTACAAGTAGGTAACACTTTTACATGTCAATAGGTATTTTTTTTAAACTAGATGAGGTCGGTGTTTCCTATCTGACTACCTTTGAGAAGAAACACCGAAACAAACTCAAAGGTCAAGGTCTCTTTTAAAGTCCAGACAATAAAAATTAAACTATGTAAGAACCATGCAGGTTAGTCCCTGCCCCTAGTAATAGCCCCCTAAATATTTTCAGCATTCGTTTTCCTTTCAAGTTAGGTACAGGTTGGCTACCGTAAAATGCTTCGACAATCTCTTTGTCTAATAAATAATTACAATAAATTCTTTTCAAACAACTCTTGAGTGCTAATTAATTCATGTTAAATAATGTATGTAAGTATATAAACGAGATATTTTATTTTCATCTGTTTGCAATAAATAACAAAGAATTAATTTGCATTGAATTTTAATCCTTTGAATAAAAAACCATGAACTTATAATCTGATGTTGTCAATTTATACCCACACAATGTTTTTTGCCTACAATTTAGCGCAAAAACTTGTGCTTGTCTAAATAGGTGTTGGTGCGTACCTTTGAAAAAGAACTTAAGTGCACTTTTTATATCCACTTAAAGAAAGATGTTACGGATGTTACATAGAGCAGCTTATTAATCTCAGACAGAGGTAATCGATACTGGTGATATTAACACTTTCCGTGACACTGGACATAAATAGACGTAATTACAATAAAACTTATATTAGTCACGTCATGTGTCTTCGAAAGTGTTAAAAATAATAATTTATTGACGATTAGAGTGACTAATTAGATTTCAGAACAAAAGTTTCATTTTTAACTGAAGTAACGTTTACAGGTTTTTGTTTCTTGTATTTTTATCTTGATTTACATAACATTAACCCGTTAACGCAGTAAAATGAGACGTCACTAAAATTCTGTTGTTTGCGGACGCAGGAGGCCCGTTTATATCTGTGATTTACTTAAAACTCTGACTCTATAGTAATTTTCAGGAATGTCATATATTCCCAGAATAGATTCCATTATGAACTTTTATGAAGGTTTCACATCAATCAGACAACTCGTGTTGTCTATTTCCTAATGCCCACAAAACAGCCATCCCTATAATATTATACGCAAGTAGTGACTTCAATCTTAATTTCTTCGTGATCTGTCAGAAAAGCAGATGGCAATGTTTGACGAGGTCGTGACCTTTGCTTGTCTTTGATCAACCGAAAGCTCACCAATAAAAAATGCAAAATTAGATTTTGATTAAATTAGTATCTTAGGCAATATTTTAATAAGTATCTAATGTTTATTTTATTCTTATTTTTAAAAATTGAGCAAGTTTTTTTTTTTCGTAAAACGCGAAATTTTGCTGTCAATTTTTTTTTCTGAAAAGCCGTCTTTGTTTTGTCGCCACAAAGCTATTTAAGGACCATTGACATCCTAAGTAAGGATGTCAATGGTCCTTAAATAGCTTTAGCTTAGCAAAGTCATCACGGTGGTTTCACCGTGATGACTTTGAAGATTACATGGTTGGCTACATCATAAAATTGTAATGAAGGTCAATGGTGCAAACGCTTAGCATCATTGATGCCTTAAATTGCATGGAGAAGTACAAAATTGTATTTAACTAAGGTACTAAATAAGATTTAAATATATATAAGAGTTATATGATTTCCACATTCAACGTCTATTTTAATCTGTAGGTACGTATATTACATTGGCCAGTGCCCCGCTAATAGCATTACCACGTATGTAGATAGAGGTATTACAGTATTGTGACGTCTCGCATAAAAAATTCGTCACGGGCCACGATTTTGCATTCATTTTTATGTCTTTCATAGAGAAAGCTTATTATACCTTCTCGTAATGTAACTTACGTAATTTTTTGAACGATATTTTAGAAAAATGTTCGTAGTTTCAGTAAATTTTCATCAAAATAAATAGTAAAAGTGCTGAAATACGGTACCAATATTATTCAAGCTTGAACCACAAATACGTTTAGGTATTTAATATAAATATGAAGAAATAAATACCTAGAGCTTAATAAGACTGTAAATGTGTTCACACTTACGTGACATATCGCTTACAGCTAAAAACAGATACACATTTAACATGTGCGTCTTTATGAATTATAACCGTTACGTCGTAGTGCTTACTAAAAATGGTAATGCTCACTGCAGATGTTCGAGTTGCAGCTTAAAAATGGCATGCATTAAAACTAAGTATACGTACTCCAAGGACGACCATACATGATATGTTTATACCACCATAATATTGTTTGCAAAAATAACAAAACACACGCACCCCTTTAAATTAATCCACCGGCTTTCACGTTAGAGTTAGATCAGTAATCACCACGCGATGTATATCGATCACAAGTCACACAGGGGCGCTAGGCGGCTAGCGGATGTGTCTTCCTTTCGACGCGCGAACATCAACTGTTGGTTTGCGCGCGCGCACGTCCGAGCCTCGCCTGATAACCGATAGCTACCACGGATAAACTTGGTATATGTAAGTACAACAAAAAATTGCCGCTAAATGCCTTTTCACAGACAGAAGTTTACATCATTTTCAATAATGTACGCATTGTTTTTCGAAACAATCATTGATACATCCCTCGATTTGAATGCATATAAAATTTATCACGCATGTCGTGAAATTTCGCTTTAAACCATAACCATGTAGTTTTATTGAAATTTCAGTTAAGTTGAATTTTGTAATAAATTCGTTTTACGGCTTGATGTGGTCGTAAACGTGTTGCAAGGGCTTATTGTTTTAGAAATAAATAAAATATTGGTGAGAGTTGGGATGGGTATATAGTAAAATTGTTACTTAATTTGACTTTAATTTACAATTTAAATTACAATTTTGCGAAATAAAGTTACTCGTAGATCATTCAAAGCACAAATCTGAACTGCAATTTTATGAAATCTGTTAATGATCCTAGGTTTATGCATATCCACATCAATTTTACACCTACCCATAAAACATATACCTAAACCTGCAATTAAACTCACCATTTTGTCATAACTTTACTTTAATAGAATGTAATAAAACCATTAATCGCTTTAACTGCTCATTTCCACAAATTACTTATATTAATTTTGCCAATAACCTTTTCTAATTAATATTTTACGGCTACGCTAGATTATTTCATAGCTGACTTATATGTCTCGATAAAACAGTAATTTCATTAATCTAACTTCAATAACCAATTCAATCATTATTACAATTATATTATATTCTTAATGATGAACGGAAGACCAAGTTAGTGTGAGTGAAGTGAATCTGAAGACTACGGGCATTCTCTCGACTATGGTTTCTTATAAAATTAACCAACCGGTTGAACTTGCATTACGGCTAGTTTTCAAAAATATTGCACTTTTTGGTTATTCGAAAATCGATTGCTAACTGCAGTGCAATTCTATAAAAAAAAAAAGTTGCCATCTTATATCACGTCGCGCGTCGGTATCGGTGATCCGCATTGAAAAAAATAAATTGACACCAACTAAGGCCTCTTTCAATTTAGACGCTTGGTGCCGGAGTGTTGCTGTGCGGTAGTCGTGCGGCAGCAGTGCGGGTGTCGCACTGCGCACCGCCGATTGTTTTTTCCATACATTTGACACATCGAGAGAGCCCTCCGACTGTCGTGCGAGCGTCGCATGACAACCGCACTGACTGCAGTAGTCCGATACCAATCGCATAAATTAAAAAAAGCTCTAACTGTACGGATTAATTTACTAAACTAAATTTGGTAGTGAGATTTTACGGAATATACTTTACTTATGAGATTGATGACGTTGCTGCTCATCTACATTCCAAATAATGTGAATTCCGAATGTATGCGCGATTTTTTTGGTCACACATTTTCTCAATTTTATCATTAATCATTTGTATCGTATCAATTTGTCGTTAAATATTTATTATTTAATCATTAAAATAAACTGTGTCGAAGTCAATCAACACGATTTATCAACAAAGCTCGACTTTGACGATAGATATTGTCGCTCAATAATAATGTCTACGGGTGTTTGTTGAATGCGGTATCTACTACGTATTGGTTGAAGCCAGTCATCAGAAGTTCAACTGTGTTAATTAACAGCCTGTCAATGACAAGCTGATATAATATTAAACGAATAGTTACTAATAATAATAATATTTATTGGGTTCAAGACCTAACCTATTACAAATTTACTAAGTTGTTGTACCTTAACAAATAACTTATTTAAGTGTAAGCGGCAAGATATAGAACTTGTGCAACTGGGCTTAAACTAGGAGGGCTTCTGTGCTATAAGCACCTGTTACTGTATCTATTGCACGCGATATTTTGGATTCGGAAGTACAGAGAATTAAAAATATGTCAAAATAGTTTTCAAGGCGCTGATTATTATTAAATTAAATTAGACCCACGTTAATGCTAAATTATTTTGTTTACTTACATACTAATAAAGAGACAACTCCAAAATCCCCGATTTTACGTTTCAATCGCACTTATGCGTAGATGCACATGGTACGTATGTATTTATCTACTTTATCATAGATTTCGAATGAAAAAAAATCTGGCAATTTCTAAGGCATGCATGACAAAAAATAACTTGCAATATTTTTTTATGGAAGTATTATGAATAAACTTTCATAATCACTCGATAAAAAATGACAGCGTTATCATTACTCAAGTAATATGTATGATGCACTTTCACACTCACTTAGCTGTCAAACTGACTAACTCGTTAACTCGTTATGAATTAAATAGGCCTAATATAAAAAAGAAAAAAAAAGTTATAACCGCTTACGATACGGCTAGATTATTTTAATGAACGCTCTTTTAAAAGTTTATAGCAGATAGAATGTGAATTTGTTTTTATTAAACGTTCTACGCTTATGTTATCCTATTTCAAAGCGCCACTTGATTAATTATTAAACTATAAAGATACTCTACGTAAAATATTATAAAGGTACTACTAAATATTATATTGATATTCAATAACGTAAGCTGCTATCTTCCTCAACTTTTTATCATCTATACAATACCAATATAAAACCGTCAAAAGCCGAGCCAGTACATTGAAAATTTTCCACAAAAATAGTCGGAAACGTAACCATGCCCAAAAATATATTATTTTAAATTTTTGTCTGTTTGAGCGCGTATCACGCAAAAATTACTGAACAAATTTTAATGTGGTTTTCACAGTTCGGTAGCTTGTACTAAAGATACAGCTTTACCTCTTCAAAGTACTAGTCACTACACTAAGGGCTCTTTCAATTTAGACGTTTGATGTCGAACTGGTGCCGAGCCGTAGCCGTAGGGCAGCCGTAAAAGGGTTGTTTAAAATGGCCACTTCATTGTCCTCCGTCCACGCGGATGGAGTCGCGGGCATAACCCTAGTGCAATAAAATCATATACCTCTATGGGATAGTAAGTCACGGTGTACTGCGCAGTCTCATAAAAACCCTATTTTATAACAGCCATAATTGCTAGAAATTCTTCGGCTGTGTGGTCCGTTTGAACGTAGCATATGTCGTAATATGAATCTATTTGAACACGGAATTAGCGATGGTACCTTTCACTACTTTTGCCCTATAATGGCCTTTGACCTACCACGTTGTGTGTAGATATAAGTGGCAATAACGCACTCCTTATAAGTGGACGATCCCAACACTATTTTATAGACGCACCTTAGGGATGTCCTAATAGGTCACAGAACTTACAGATTTATTCACTTGAGTTATCACTGCATACTGAGTACTGTCTGGAAGCATTTACATTTAATTTAACTTTCAGTATTATATTTTGAGTCTCATACAAGCAAGCGATAATACGATTAATTGCAAGTGTGTTCAGTGTTCAAGATCTAAAAGGAAGAGGTGTTACATATATTTTATTATTCTGAAGACTTAAGAAATCACAGGCTGCAGAGTACAGACACCTCATGCTTCCGTGCCTCGTGCCTCACGCCACCGCATCACCTTTTTACCCGACTGCGAGACGCAAAGGAGGGTAATGTGTTTATCAGTCTATGTATGTATGTATGTATGTATGTATGTATGTTTGTTTGTATGTATGTATGTATGTTTGTTTCTATGTGGCGTTCTAGAGACCAAATGCGTTGGCCGATTTTGATAATTCTTACGTCAATCGATTCGTCTTAACCTTGCGAGTGTCACTAAAGACATAACAGTAATCAAAATTCACCACAGCGACAACCAGACGCCATATTGTCAAAATGAAAAAAAAAAAAGTTGATGAACTATGTCAAGTGGGGTGTCGTTGAATAGGTATTTTAAAATCATCTTTAGGTTCCTTTTATCATTTTTCATTTAAAATAATAGTTTAGGATATATAACGATTTAAAGTTGTTTAACAAAGCAATCATTGTCGCGAATTCTTACTTATTGATTTAAGTTTTTATTTCAAGTATTAACGATATATAAACATACAAACAAACATTAAAAACTAAAAAGTGAAAAATAAAAATAGTAAATTAAAAATTAAAAAAACCCGACTGCCAAAAAACAACTAAAAAGTTCAAAACAAGAGCACTTTTCAAGCAGTCTGATGCAGTTGGTGGCATAAAATCTAAGATTTAACACAAATAATTGCCACCAACTGCATCAGACTGCTTGAAAAGTGCTCTTGTTTTGAACTTTTTAGTTGTTTTTTGGCAGTCGGGTTTTTTTAATTTTTTTATCAATGTCCTATTATCCTGATGGTAACCGTTGCTATAGTAACACTTGTAACCTACAACAGTAGGTTATACCTAGATACATAAGTGGAAAAAATACCAGATTAAAAAAATCGTGGCTTATGCACCAAATAGGTAGCAGGCAACTTTCTTGTTTCAATAACTTATGTTTCTTTTTTTATAAAACTGGATCCTTGTTTACGGAAATTGCTCCTGCACTGCGTTTATTTTACATAAAAATAAGACAAAGTAGGTGTTCGATCTTTATTTACATAGTTACATCATTAATACGTAAGAAATAAAGTACAGTACCTACACATAAAGTCTTTAAGGAAGACAATCATTCTCGGGTTGTTCGACTATTTTAACCGACTTCAAGGAGGAGGTTATGTATTCGTAAAGTTTTTTTTGTTTGTGATTTTTTTTTTATTTAGTAGACGAAGGCCGCGAAATGGTCCCACCAAAAAAAATATTGTGGTTATTTAAACCAGCGCCAAATACAGTAAAATAATCTGAAGCTCGTTGCCAAACCTTGTTTCGAGTTTTATATGACAAATGTAGGCAAATAAATAGCATTTCACGCCAGCTATGTATTGCCTGATTAATTAGTGTAATTAAGTGTAATTGTATGCCTACATTTGTCAAAAGAATCTGATTTAGTTCAAATTCCATTCCGACGTCGCCGACGAGGCCCGTCGCGACGTCCCCATCATGACCCGAGTCCGCCGCCGCGTATGACTCATTCCCTTAACCGACCCTTGCTCGAGCCAGCCCGCGCTGAGCTTGTAGATTTAAATATGTCCCTAAATCATATTAATCCGTTCCAGCTAGTAGTCCCTCCCTCTAGTTGTCCTCCCCCCAGCGACGCCCTAAGCCGAGGTCCGTACCCCAGTAGGGGGTGCCCTTAGCGTGTGGTCGCTTAGTTTGTAGTTTTTATTTAGTTTTAAGCCTGGCTGGAGGCATTTGTAAGTCCTCACCAGATGACCGGTTAAGCAGTGACGGCTGTTAGAAGCCAACTGCGAGAGGCCATTCAAAAAAAAAAAAAAAAAGATTTAGTTCAAATTACGCTTCCTCCCAAGGTTTTCCACGGGGACTACTCTATGGGGTTTTTCAGAGTACTTAAATAATGGTAGGTTTAAAAAAATACGTTCACATCGATGTTGCTGTTACAATTTTTAGCCGTGGGAGAGCCATGCTTCGGCACGAATGGGCCGGCTCGACCGGAGTAATACCACGGCCTCACAAAAAGCCGGCGTGAAACGACGCTTGCGTCGTGTTTCGCCGAGTGAGTGAGGGTACCGGAGGCCCAACCCCCCCTCCCCCCCATGATGGCGCAGTTGATAAATCCATTGTTGTGGGGGGGGGGGGGGCAAAACTGCGCTCAACAATGCCCAAGGCAAGAGCAGTTTTTTAAAGGCCGGCAACGCACTTGTGACTTATCTGGTGTTGCGAGTGTCCATGGACGGCGGTAATCACTTACCATCACGTGATCCGTCTGCTTGTTTGCCTCCTATAATATAAAAAAAAAAACTACACAACAGTCGATAGCAACACGATAACGGTGACTACGAGTATAATGATTTACTTGAAGTTCGTTCATAGACATATTAACCACGAGACGAGAAACACGGTCGTTCTCACCACCTTCTCTTGCCACAACATGTTCAGGTATTCAACCAGAAAAAACAGCCTGTGATATTGTTTTATCCCACAGTGACTTAGGCATAATTAGTTTATAATGTTCCCACTGCTGGGAATCAGGCCTCTTCTCTGTCAGAGGGAGTGGGCCGCGCATGCCTAGGCAGGATTGATGGACATTGCATGTTTTCGTGTTTTTCGTTCTAGGACATGCCGGATTCCTCACGATGTTTTTTTAGAGCAGTGGTGATGAAACAAATTACACCAAGTGGCGTCTACCGAAATTCGAACCCACAATATTATTTATGACTAATAAGATGGGGCCGCTACCACTGGGCTACCACTGCTCCACATAGTAACAAAAGATACGAAATAAGCAATAAGTATACCACCCTCCCTTGTCCCTCAAAGGACTCAAAGGTTAATCGATTTGAAATGCGTACATATTTCGAATTGTTTCGCTTCTCGTGGTTAATACGATAACGTTTCACTTTTAGATAAAAATAACTGACTATCGAGTAAAGACTCGTGAAAGACTCGTGAAAGACTCCATATTTAAAAAAAAAATATAGGCACATTACTAAGCTTGTCAAACAAGAACATTGGAAAGTATGTTTTAATTAGCGTTGGTAATTCATTATATCATCGATCAATTAATATCTAAAAAAAACAAATTCGTACATATGCCTGCGCGTGAGTGCTTACAAGCCGTTTAATAGCAGTTTACGCGGGGAAACTATAAATCGTAGTTAACATAGATTAAATAATGATTACGCGTAACCGCAACCTTTCCGGAAACCAACCGGTGTGTTCCAGCCCTGTATGTTATGTAAATAGCTTATGATTATTATTGATAATGTTATTCGCATAAATAAGAAAAAATACTGTGAGTTATCAATAGTATATTAGAATGGCACACACTTTTAGAAAAGGTAGAACATTCATAACTTTACTTGAGAACATCAATCAGTCCACGCAGTACGCTTACTCTAAATTATAAATAACTACCAAACAAAAAATCAATACAAAACCAAAAATATAAATAACTAACAATTACTAATCAGGTTATATTCTAAATCTAGTCTATGTCCCACCGTCCCTATGACTGTCAATAGGTTTAAACTGGTATTCAGCGGCATCTTGTTAGACTGGAAGCCGATTCCAACCAAATGCACGCGGATGGAGTCACGGGCAACAGCATATATAGGTACACCAGCTAACTCTGAAGTTCGAGCAGTTGGAGCCTCCTCACAGCGTGAATTTTATTCATTTGTGGTGAGGGTGCCGACTGAACATCTGTCGACCTTCAAGAAGGAAGAATTTTGGCCGAGAAGTGTAGTGTTCCGGCGATTCCGAGGCCGGATACCAGACACTGCGACACGCGACGCCGATTTTACGTGTGAAGTAGTTTTTTTGTCATAGGTAGTCTTTGATGCCTGAACTATACAAATAAATAAAAATCCACTGCTCAGTGCTCAACACATAAAATATTGAATGAAAGCCCACAGCATGTAATACTCTTAAAATATCAGACATATTATTTTTGTATTGTCGCTTTTTTTAACACGCTTATTTTATAGAAACACTAGCTTCCGCCCGCGGCTTCTCCCGCGTTTTTCGGGATAAAAGGTAGCCTATTATTATTCTGATGTATAAGTTATCTTACTGTAAAGTTTCATCAAAATCCGTCCAGTAGTTTTTGGATGAAAGAGTAACCAACCATCCACACATACATCCAAACATCCTTACAAACTTTCACATTTATTTAGTAGGAAGTAGGATTGAAAGTAGGTAATGAATATTATTGAAATTGCTGAAGTACGGTCAAATATGTCAACCATTGAATTGATATTTCGATACATTACTCATATTACTCACTAAGCTTTAATTGAAAAAGTAGGTAGGTACCTACTTTTTCAATTAAAGCTTAGTGAGTTTAACTTTTTATAACATAGGTAGGTGCCTATGTTATAAAAATAGGCCCCCACAAGGTGAACTGACAACCTTGTGAAGGTCGCGGGGTATCGGTGGATACGGGCACCGCAGGACCGGTCACTGTGGCGACGCTTGGGAGAGGCTAGGGTTGCCTCCCATACTCTATTCCAGAATATGCTTGCAACTTCGTTCCAGTGAAAATTTTGAAAAATCCTTATTCCTTATCTACATCATAAAAGAAACCTTGTGAAAAATTGTTGCTTTCCAGTGGTTTGGGCTGGTTGATAAGTCAGTCAGTGAGTGAGTGAGTCAGTTCGAATTTTACTTTTTATAAATTATGTTTCTTGTATTTTATTTCACTTAGGCGCACTTTATACTACAATACTAAAAATACACCATACTCGTTTACTTATTTAAGTAAAAAAAATAAAAAAATGAAAGCATTCTTTTACATATATTCATCGTACTTTATTCTTGCTATCGCAAAATTTTGATTGTGTAAAAAGGTGGCAACCCTATTAGAGGTCTATTTCAGGTGTGGATTTCTCCCGTGCATTTTCCATTTTAAAACACTTCATCCCTTATACTATCTCTAAGGAAAAACTTGATAATTGCCGTACTGATTCTATTGATATGCTTTGAAGTGACTCTTCTTCACTCGACCCTTCCCACTTCTCTTTTCACTTGACTCTTCCCTAGTCACGCACACTAATACAAATCCAGAACCGCACACTAACCAAGAAACGGATAACGTCTTTCTCTCAAATGCTCCGTCCATAGGATTATTGGACCGAGATGATGATGATGACTAATATTTCAAAGTAATCCATAGATTACTGTGAACCTCATCCATTCAAACTAAAGTCACCTTTCATAAAAGGTGACTTTAGTTTGAATGGATGGGGTTCATAGGAATTTGACAGTCTTCTTCATTGCAGTATTGTTTATAACATCTTAAAACTAAAAATCATAATTTAGTTATGGCCTTCACTTTAATTATGTACCTACCACTAAATAAGTAACTATGTAGGTATATTCAAATAGCATCTACTGCATACTTCGTAGGTAGGTAATAAATTATTGTTCATAGAACATCTCGTTGTCGGTCCACTACAAAAACTAAATTGATTATAATAGGTCTTTACCTATGAAATTGCCGTTTTGTATGAACAAAATTTAAACGAATTTTTTTCATGTATTTTTTATTTGTATTAATCGAAGTAATCACCCATGCAATCAATGCATCTTTGCCAATGCAGTGGCAGTTTATTGATGCCCTTCTTAAGGAAATCAGCTGGACGGGAGGCAACAAAAGCTTCAAAGGCATTTTGTACTGCCTCTCGGGTATTGAATTTTTTTCCCGCCAAGAAGTTATCCAAATTCTGGAAAAAGTAGTAGTCTGTAGGCGCAAGGTCTGGTGAGTAGGGCGGATGACGGAGAGCTTCCAACCCCAGTTCTTGCAACTTGGAGACCGTCTGCTGTGCAGTATCAGGTCGCGCGTTGTCGTGCAGGAGCAGTGGAGACGAGCGATTGACCAATGCTGGTTGGAGATGTGCCAGCTTCTTCATCATTGTGTTCAGTTCTTCACAGTACACATCTGCAGTAATGCTCACCCCGTTTGGTAAGAAGCTGTGATGAATCACACCGGCGCTAGACCACCAAACAGTGACCATCACTTTTCTAGGGGTAAGTTTTCGTTTAGGGCATTGTTTAGGTGCTGAAGCAGGATCCAACCAACTTGCTGAGCGCTTGCGGTTATCAAACAGAATCCATTTCTCTTCGCAGGTAACAATGTGGTTCAAAATTCCTTCATTTGTGTGTCTGTTGAGCAGTGCAAGGCACGTCTCGACGCGTACTTCGCGCTGGCGATCATTGAGTTCGTGGGGCACCCATTTGTCAAGCTTTTTTACCTTGCCAATTTGACGCAAATGGACCAATATTGTTTTGACGCTAACTTCGAAAGCTGCTGCTAATTTAGCCGTAGATTGTGTATCATCAGCTTCCACAATCACCTTTAATTCGTCATTGTCAACCAAAGTCTTCGGACGACCGCGAGGTTCATTTTTCAGGTCGAAATTTCCAGAACGGAAGCGAGCAAACCAATAACAGGTGGTGCGTTGGTTTGTAGTGTTAGCTCCGTAAACGTCGTTGATGTTGCGTGCCGCTTGTGCGCGTTGCTGCCACGACGGTACTCGTATTCCATAATTACTCGAATTTTTAACGTATCCATGATGACGAAAAAGATTGAAATGCGATGAAAATGTAACACTAATCAATAAACAAATGACTACTTTTGGAAAAAAAAAACCATGTTTTTAAAATAAAATTAATTTGAAATTAGAATTCTTAGCCAAACAAAAATTATTTTGATTTGAAATGGCCAGTACTGCAGAACGGCAATTTCATAGGTAAAGACCTAATAATTATCATAAATTTCAACTCAACAAAAATATTAAGTTTTTATAAGTAAGCAAATTAAATCATTAAATTGATTTAATTTGCTTACATACATTTTTGCGTCGCGTGTACCGTCAGATAGTTTTGGTATTCCTTCGGTATCACATATTTGTGCCGCTACTTGTATTTGCTTTCCACAAATGATCACATATTTTTGTTGTCATCTTGAGATCTGCTATCATGAGTTTTTTTGACGTGTAAGTAGTATCGTTAACGTAAGCAAATTTTGAATTGAAAATACACGTTTGTTACACAATATTTATATAAATTAAATACTTAATTAATTTCTCTGTATTTTTTAAAATGTGCAAATTGTATAAAATTTTATCAAAATGTTCCAGGACTGCTATATTTTAAATTCAAAATATGCTTACGTTAACGAAACTATACGTCAAAAAAACTCATGTTAGGGGTACAGAAATTAATGAATGAATCGTGAAATCAGATATTATTGCCGAACTGTCCATGGTAACATATTTATGCTCGTGACTGTACAATGACCGATTTTCGTATTTCGACTGACTAAAATTACACCCAGTATAATAATGATTATTGACTGTAAAGTGCAATAATTTTTATTTCTTGCCTGCATGCTTCTTTGTTGACTCTACCTACGTAACTATATTGCAACGCCCTCTAACGTCTCAAATATGGTGCTAAGCATATGGACCATAAAATTACTTCCACCTTACATAAAACGCCTTTCCGTTATCGGTTATAGATTCTGAAAGTTCACGTTACGTTATAATGAGGAATGGTAATGCCCTAACAGGGAAAGATTGCAGAAGTCTCATTGAGAGATCTACACCTACCTACATATAAAACAGTACCGTGACTGACAAAAAATCACAGCCTAAACTATTAGACCTAGAGATACGAAATTTGAAAGAAATATTCCCTGAGTATCATAGAAGTACAAAGAGGGACTTTTTTGAAATTCCATCCATAAAGGGGTTAAAAGGGGTGGTAAAATTTGTATGAAGGAACATATCTTTCATCTCCTTAGCAAGCAAAGCCGCAGGGACGAAAAACTAGTATTAATATCAGTAACCTACAAGGAAACATCATCCGGTTTCCATACTGGTGAGCTAATGGAAGTTATCAAATAAAATGAAAAAAAAAAAATATAAATCTAAGTCTAATTAATAAGAGTGGCGCAGGGGCTGAGTGATATTATCTTCTTTACTTCGAGTCGCATCTTTAATTTCTGAACGGATATATTTGCAAGATATAGTTGTTCCAAGTTTGGGTTGCTCTGTATTTGAAACTTGTACCCAAAGGCGTAGCCAGGATTTTGTTCACGGGGGTAGGACAAGCAAGGAAAACATACATAGAGCAAGGGTGTACGTCTGTACGAGATTATCCTGTTAGGGTACGCCCATGCTTGTGCCTGTAAACGCACGCACCCCATTTAATAGACAATCTAGAAAAAAGTTTAAAAAAATGTGTATAGCTCATTTGCATGAAGTTGAACTTCGTTATCACTGCCAATTCTATACCTCTGCACTTATTAAGACATAACTAGGTACATTTTTTTTTATTGGGATATCATATGACTCATTGACCATATACGATTATTATACAGGCTAGCCAACAAGTTATGCGACATTGAAAGATGTAACACTGGCCTTATCTATACTTATAATAAATCTGTAGAGAGGACAATTCTGTACATGAAATATATTTTCAAAATAACTATCAGGGGTGATTAGTGATCGATACTGATGCCAAAAATGCAATCGTTAAAATTTTTGTCTGTCTGTCTGTCTGTCTGTCTGTCTGTCTGTCTGTCTGTATGTTCCTTATAGAAACAAAAACTACGACGATGGACGGATCGACGGATTTTAACGAAACATGGTACAATTATTCTTCATACTCCTGCCGGCCTAGCATGACCACGATAGAAACGGGTTTTGTCTACATAGAAATAGACAAAGTGACAGATTGTAGAAACATTTCTACGTTTTATGAATGAAATCTGTCACTTTGTCTATTTCTATGTAGACAAAACCCGTTTCTATCGTGGTCATGCTAGGCCGGCTGGGCAGGTTATAGTATACTAAGAGCAGAGCAGTGAAGGGAAATGTTGGGAAAACGGGAGAAGTTACTCCATTTTTTAAGCTTCCGTCGCGTGTGCAGCCTTAATGGTTAAAGCTACATAGAAATCATGATGAAATGTTTTACATAAAATTATCAAAAAAATATCCCATAACAGCATATGTCTATCTTTTATGGTTGACTCACAATAACACGTGTAACTCCCGATAGCTTAGCAGTTCGGAACTTTCTGATTGTATTACACACAAGGAGTTACACGCTGATGGAGTCGCGGGCACAGCTATTAATAATAATATTCTGCGGTTCCTTATTGCGATATTTTTCAACAGTATTGTGGACTGACATATTATATTTCCCTACTAAAATACGAAAGTAAATCTGTCTGTTACATCAAAACCATTGAACCGTGAGGAAGGACATACGTTACTTTTTTACGTAAAACGACGGAAACGCGGACGAAGTCGCGGGCAAAAGCTAGTTCTAAATATGTACCTATTATCTAAGTATCCATAAATCATTTAACTTATAAATATTTATGAATTGAATTTAATCGATCAAAACATGCCGTGAAATTAAGTGATTAATTTTTATGGGCGTATGTAATAAAGGACGTCCTTTCATAATAATTATCATAATTATCATAGAAAAATATACCATTATCTTATTAATATAAATGAGCAAATTTTGTATTAATAAATACTTACATCAGTGACGAAAGGTGAAGGGGAGTCGGTATAATAACAAAATTATAAATACCGTACCTAATTCCGTTTTATCTAAGTCATACCTACCTACTCGCCTATTGAAAATTTGTAAATACAGTTAATATGTAAAACGGAATTGTTTACAATTTAGCTTCCAATTTATTGTACCGGCTTCCCCTCACGCTTCGCCACTGATACACTAACCAACTAGATAGTAGAAAATTTTAGATAGAGATATTTGCTCGGCTCATGACAAGTCTACAATTCAGTCTTTGGCCGTCCACTACTAAATAGGGTCCTCTCCCAAACTGAGCATAATGCTATCAGATTTGAACAAATTAACTGAATTAAACTTCTTTACAACAATCTAATAATATTCACTTGCTGTTTAATATTATATTGTAAGACTTCTCCAAAGGAAAAGTAATTTGCAATAAACCTTTTATTTGACAGCCAATAACCTTAAGGGTTTAACAAAATAAATACATTATGCTTTCCTTCACTTAAGTCAAACGCAATAATATACATCTAGATCCCTTCTAATTAGTCTAAGCTACAAACCAATTATTATTTGAGGAGATTACGAGAAATATATTGTAACTAGGAACAACATTGGTTCAAGAATATTTATAATTATGATCTTATACAATAGGACAGATTTGTCAGAAATAGCAATACAAAGGAGGTACATTTGAGTTGTGAGTGATGACATCGGGGAGACCTTTGCATAACAGTCGTTTGAATAATACTAAAAAGATAGTAATTTTAATTAATAAAAAAATATTTTACTAACAACTTAGGAAATAGTATATTATGCAATTAGTGAATAAAGGACGGATTTAAAGCGAGGGCCATAGATGAATCACGAGCTAGTGAAGGATTCTAACGATTGAATCACGACCGTAGGGAGTGATTCATGATGATTGTATCACGAGCGTAGCGAGTGATTCAAGTGTTAGAATCCTGAGCGACGCGAGCGATTCATGGCCCTCGATATAAATCTGTTTTATTCAAGAGTTGCATACTATACTTTATACCATGACTACGAGAAAAAGAAAGATTTAAGTGAAAATATACATATAATGAAGAAAAAGTAAAGTTAAATTGGCTTTGATGTAAACCAGCCGTGATTTTTTGGGTAGCAAGCTTTCCACCTTTCCACTATATCGGCCGCCCTCTCTTTCACAAACTCAGGTGTTAACACATCTTCATCACTAGAATGCATTTTTAATCGATTAGAACAACACTAAACAAACACAAAATTAAAGATTAAAGTAACACTAAACTTTGTGTTCGTACAACTTACAGTATTCAAAATAGCGCCAATTTACTAAGGACAGCAAAGAACACAAAACAGTTTTTATTCTAATGCTAAACTCCTTGTCGAAAATGTCGACCAATCAAATTGAATTTAGAACACATCAATATAGGTCGAATACACAGATTACACTTACACTAGATACGGCAAGCCACGACCAAGCGTGCCCTGCATGTTCGACTGTTCGTACTAAAAAAAGTCTGTTAGCTCAGTGACGCTTAGTGATTGAAACAATTCTGTTTACTCTGAGCACATCACTAAATGGCTGGGGTGAAGTTATCGTAGGTATAAAAAAGATGACACTTTCGGTTTTCATACAATCTAATAACGTGCCGCATCTAGCATAGGTTCTTTAAATCTGTGGTCGAATACATTGGTGTGTTCCATTTTCAAACATCAAAACAGTGAGTAAAAGTGCTTTTTATTCACTGTTTTCAGTGAATAAAATAAGCTTTTTAGAGGGGGAATGGTATAAAATAATTACCTAAATATCATACTAGCTGTTTCCCACGACTTCGTCCGCGTGACCCACAAAAACTGGGTAGTGTAGCTTCCTATTAGTGAAATAATTTTCACAATCGTATCAGTAGTTCCGGAGATTACCTCATACATACCTACACATACAAACAAACAAACTTTACCTCCTTATAATAAATATTAGTATCTAAAGATTAAATACTAAGAATCTCAATACGTGAAACTTAACTAATAGGTATTAAAGCTTAAGCAACATTATAATGTACTTAATTATTTTGACCAACTATACGTCTGCTGTTGAGTTTTTATTTCATTTTAAAATGCCAATGATGCAAATTAAATAATTGCATACAATCAAAATAGAACCAGGAAATAAACTCATGAACATAAAAGACAACGTTTGAATAAACCGTCATTGTTCATTAAAATCACTTCCGATTAGTTAACTTTGTCCAATTCAATGTTAAATAAATTATAGATAGCCATGCAGTGTTTTATCTTCATCACTAGCTGCAAATGGGCCAAGATGCGACTCTCTTGCTCTGACTAAGCTCCAAAGGTTTGAGCATCGGCGCAAACTTGCTAGTCTATCGGTTTTCTATTGGATGGATACATTTCGGAGAGTGTGTTTCGGATCTACATGATGTAATTCCCTCCTGCCCTCCTCCCCTTTCAAGGTGTATAAACTGCATGTAAATATGAACTTTATTTGACACTTGAATTTCCTTTACCGCATTGTAAAATGTGCTCCGCCGTGCGCCGACTATTTTCGTAACTCTATCTGGCATCTTTAAGCTTGATGGACTCTTATTATGAGAAAATATTAATGATTTTTTAAATTTTATTATTTCAATAAAACACACCTCGTCTGTCAATGCGAAATCCAATATTATTATAATACACAAAATTCAATTTCGACGTATTCAGACCAATAGCGTGTCCAATTTTGTCAAGACATTGCCTCAGTAACGCACATAATATCAATTTATCATTACACCTATTAACTGACATAACCAATTGATTGAACACATATTGCTGTATAGAAATCTTAGTTACCTAACATAGGTGAAATATCATCAAATTACTGGATTCCTTTCAAAATTTCGAGGTAATAAAAATTTATCTTAATCATAAAATTTATGCACGTTAGTTCCAAATCTTTCATGGATCGGAATAATATGTCTTCATAGTACATAACAGTTTTTTTAGGATAGGTACCTACGTAATTAGTACCTAATTTTAGGCCGCGGTCGCATTGGTACGGCGACAGCGACGCGATGGCGATTTCGTGAAAACAAACTCATAATAAACATAAATGTCGGTGGCCGCACTGCAGAAACGACAAGCGAAATTTTTTGTTCAAGAATTCGCCGTCGCGTCGCTGTCGCTATACCAGTGCGGCCGCGGCCTTTCTGTCATTAGCGACCGTGTAAACGTCGACGCCACCGCCGCTAACCTCTTAACAGCGAGATAGACGTAACCCCTTGACATTTCTTTTAATCAATCGGCATCAACTTTCAAGTGATACTTCATTGGATGCATCCTGCCAAATGTTCTGCGGTCATCGCAACGCCACTGTAGGTAACAGTACGCGTGGGAGTATGCTCCACTTGATGCGTCAGACGGTAATTAAGATGCTCACTTTGAATATTCAGTTTTGTAAGAATAACTAACCTTGTCACACGATTATCCTCACTCCGATAATACACATGTTAGTTTACTTAACTAATAATTACGTATGCATTTTAATCGCCTCATTGGTCTAATTACGGTAAATACGGCGCCGTTATAGGCTTGGAGCTGTGCCGGATAGATGTTGATAGGCTCGATAGCTATAATATGAATATTACATATTTTGATTATTATGGAATTGATAGGTAATGGTGGGAAAATACTCGTAATTATATTATAGTAGATATATAACATCTAGAAATCTTAGGGCTTGAAAAAGTATTTGCGTCTTGAAAGTAATGTTAGATTTGCATTTAAACAAACACTAGTCTATCATCTGTATACTTGATCTGTGCTCAAATCTAAATAAATATAATTGATTTTGCTATTACCTACGGGTCAACCCACAACGGCTAATTTGAAATTTAACGGGCCTTCAATTTGCTTGGGATTCAATTGGTATTTGAGTAGTCAGGTATTACTTTGACCATTTTAATTATGATCTTCAAACCTAACAATCACTACGACGTGTGATGTCGACCACTTACGTCTATATTGAATAGACAGCTTGACACGACTCGTGTCTAGCAGGTTGCAATAGCACATTTTTCTTAAATGTCAAATAAGAACGTAGCCAAGTTTCACTAGCTATTATAGATAAGTTACCACGTCCTATATAATATTATCATGTATCTTCGTACATACAGAATGATTTGAAAAACAGAGTGATTTTAATTCTGATTGCCAAAACAGATTCTCGTGCCAAATGACACACCTAGTCCGAAAATCGCGCCTTCATTTGATTCGAAGCACGAAGGTTGTGGACTAACCTTAGAATTTTGGTATCCCTCAGTAATTGAGTTGCAGGTTTGGAGTTCAGCCACATATTATATAAACGTTTGATATTTAGTCGTATGAGGTATAATAATACTGGAACTGGACCAAATCCTGGTTAAGAAAAGGCTAGGTCGATGATGATTGATTTTACATTATAATCCGTCAACGCGAGACACAAATTAGGAAACGATGAATTTTTCCCCATCATCCAAAAATTCACCCTGTATGTATAATCCATTGTAGGTCCATTTTTTATAAATTTTAGTAACAAGAGCGTTACAAATAAAAATGTCGTCGTACTTAATATTTATGTTCGATATATTTCAAACCAGTTGTTCGTGCTTAAAGTGCGGCCGTACGACTTCCTCGTTTATCTTTGTTAACTACTCGTCATATATTAGGTATGTAGGTATAGCATCCACCCGTCCACCATAAACGGAGATAGGCTACGTTTACAAGCGCAATTGAAATACAATTTTAATTGAAATAGTAGTTAAGCTACAGCTCACGAAGCAGGCAAGATTGAGGTCTAAGATCTAAGACCTGATGCTGTGCATAGGCATCTCGCGAATAGTGCCACAACACTCGGTCCCCGGCCTTCCTCATGCAGACCATTCTTGCTAATTTCATTCAGTTGTCAGTGTCATCCATCATATAGTCTGGTTGGAAATGTCCTATGCTGCATTTGCTGATAATAATAAAAAGTACCTGCATAAAAGGAGCATGGACTAGTTTAAATTTAAATTAAAGTACAAAGGTACGAGGCCACTCACGCATACCGTACCACAACCACACCGCATCGCAGCGACAAAAAGTGGTCACGCAGTAATTACGTATTATGGATAGTTCTGTGGTTGCAATGTGGTTGCGTTCTGGCTAGTGTTTGCAGTGACAGACCGACATGGTGGTTGCATTATGGCTGCGATGTAGTCGGTATTGTCCATATGGTTGATTTGGACGGCAAAATGTGGTCCATGTGAATAAAACTATGCGGCGGAGTAACTATGCGGGTGGGGCGCAAATTTTATGATTTTCATACAAAGCGCTCGCCCACAAGTTATCGTTGAGATGTGATTGTGGTACAACAGTGAATGCGCCCGCCCTACTACGTCTCAAAAATTGTCAAAGAAAAGTGAGCTTTGCGTAAATATTTATCGTCAATTAAAATGAATTGGACTAATTCAAATGCTTTGAGGTTTATTTGATCGATTAAGTCAAATGATTTATATTTCCTAAAATTATAGTAGATATTATTAGTTTTGAGTTAGTTTAGTTACACCGATTAGTTCAAGTTGTTAATTTTATTACATAGTAAAAGTCTAACTTGGTTGTCTGATTAATTAATTACTTGGATTGAGTAAATATACTAAAAATAATATTTTATTTACAGGCTTTATTGAAAAGTTCGACCACCAAGACGTGTTATGAAGATTAGCTCGTAAATTCGGAGAGCTGTAAACGCTTAGCTAATCAAAATATATGTTTAATGTCATGTCAGAATCTGTTCAATTAATAATTTGTAATAGATAAAAGTTCTAAAAATAATTACACGTCGTCGTGTGTCTTTTGTATCAAAAGATTTATCGTCTGAACTTTATAAAATTACAACTCACTCTGCACACGCCCCAACAACCAAGAAACCAGTTATCTCGTAACATCGATGTACTAAAATCGAGCAAGAAGAACGGCGGCTAATTCAAGGTGAATGTCAAACAATAAATAAAGTATAGAAACACTTCCTGGACTACCGTACATTTTTGATTAGTGTTGAGGACGATAGTCATTTGTCTGCGCTACTGTATCGAAAGGGTTAATGACCGTGCCTTTCCATTGTTCTTGAAGTGTATGCTATTATTGAGCTGAGTAAACAACATTTATACCATTCCCCCTCTAAAAAGCTTATTTTATTCACTGAAAACAGTGAATAAAAAGCACTTTTACTCACTGTTTTGATGTTTGAAAATGGAACACACACATGTATTCGACCACAGATTTAAAGAACCTATGCTAGATGCGGCACGTTATTAGATTGTATGAAAACCGAACGTGTCATCTTTTTTATACCTACGATAACTTCGTGATGATGTGTTAACACCTGAGTTTGTGAAAGAGAGGGCGGCCGATATAGTGGAAAGGTGGAAAGCTTGCTACCCAAAAAATCACGGCTGGTTTACATCAAAGCCAATTTTAACTTTACTTTTTCTTCATTATATGTATATTTTCACTTAAATCTTTCTTTTTCTCGTAGTCATGGTATAAAGTATAGTATGCAACTCTTGAATAAAACGGATTTATATCGAGGGCCATAAATCGCTCGCGTCGCTCAGGATTCTAACACTTGAATCACTCGCTACGCTCGTGATTCAATCATCATGAATCACTCCCTACGGTCGTGATTCAATCGTTAGAATCCTTCACTAGCTCGTGATTCATCTATGGCCCTCGCTTTAAATCCGTCCTTTATTCACTAATTGCATAATATACTATTATGTCGAGAATAACTGTGTGCAGTAAATTATTAACTTGTTTTTATTAAATGATTATAGAAGCGCTTATATTTCTACAGCATTTGTTACATTGGTTCGCTTTTCTTTTTGTATGTAATAACTTGTGACCATTTTCTATTTAAATTTTAAGTTTTCCCATTTTAAATAGCAGAATAACATACGAGGGGAGACTATCACCTTAATATCCCTTGGCGAAAGTTGATTTTCGAAATCTAGTACCAGACCATTCACCACTTTGGAACACGGAAATGCACATCCTTTAACATACACTCATCACTCTTCATAAACCACATACCTACATAATGTCAGCTTCATTCTTTCTCACAGTTGTCATAATGTATAGCCATCAGAGAAGCAATGGACGTCCAAATGCTTTTGGCGCCGTTCCACGAAGCCGTCAATCACGTTGACACCTACCGGATTTGGAGTAACCAGTCAAGTATGACCCGTTACTCTGTCCTATTTTCCCCTCTGTGGTTCAATAATAGTAACTTAGCAGGGAGTGAGGTAGTTCCTATTAAATTGGTGGGAAGGATAATTTTTGTATTAGGTACATCCACTTTCAGTGATGGTACTTATAAAGAATTCAGGATAGTCCTTTGGATAGTCATATTAAAGTCTGATATAGTGACATAATATTTGGTTAACTGATATAATATCTGATTTTAAGTTAAATTGTCACTTTCGTATTTATATACGAATTTACTTTTCACACTTCACACTTTCGTATTTATATACGAAAGTGTGAAAGATAGCTCTTACGTGATATTTAAAGCAGTACCTATCAGTGGTGAAAGGTGAGGGGTAGCCGGTACAATAAAATAGTAACAAAATCATATATAATTCCGTTCTGCTTACGTCATATACCTATTCGCCTATTCAAAATTAGTAAATCCAGTGAGTAAACGAATAGGTATGATTCCGTACACTGAAAAAAATGTTAGGTTGGACTTAACAGATTCTGCGTAAATGTTACCAAAGTTGCGGTTGATTTCGGTCCTATCACAAATTTTGATTGATTTTACCAAACATATTAAGTTGGTGTTGTACCAAATTTATTTGGTAGATTACACCTATATTTTGTACCATTATACCATTATTATTATATTCAATGGATTTGTTTGGTAAAATGTACAATAGGTACTCTTTGTTGATTTACATCAGAACTCTGGTACCAACTTCAACCTCTTTAGTCTTGTAACTTCAATAGCGATGTTTTTTTTATATTTATCGTAGTTTCCATGTAATTCAGCCAAACTTTGCTAATTTGGTAAATCCGACAAATCATTTTTTTCAGTGTATGACATAGTAAAATTATTATAGTTTTCTTACTATTTTATTGTACCGACTTACCCTAACCCTTCCGCACTGCAGTAGGTACTAATACGTATTTGAATATAGCTGTGCACGTGATTTCGTTTTCGTGAAAAATTCTTCAGACTCCAAGCTATCCCTTTGCTTATTGTTATTAAAATCAGTTCAGTCGATAAAAAGTAAACCGATAGACAGTCAAAACCAGATGTAGAAACCATAATGAAAAATTGCGTTTTTTTTTCGATTGATATTTTTTTTCAATAAAAGAAATCATCCGCATTAAGTAAAAAAATAAATAATTATAAGATAATAACTATAATTATGTTTTGAAACTAACTATAACTATATTACTTGTTGAATTGTAGTGGAACGATGTGGGTTGTCGCCCTACATACGAAAGAGGCCGTGGTTGTCAATTACCTACGTGCAATAAAATAAGCTTTGACGAATGTAATATTTAGTAGGTATGTAGATTTTAAAGCTATTTTTACATATATTGCCTCCAATAAATTGATTTAGGTGAGATGTTAATTAACTGAATTAAAATAATGTCCCAGAAGTATAGTACCTATTAACATAATTTATTTTTATTAGGAGTAGTTTTTTTGTAATTGCACGTTAAATTAAACAAAAAAAACAATTTTATGTAGTGCGACAACTTCATAAAAATTTAAAGTAGTAGGTCTCAATTTCGTAAGCCGTAATACATACGCAACTTGTTAACAATATATCGAAATCGAGATTAAATCATTAATTAGATAAACGCCTAGCCAAAAAAAACTGAAAACGAGCTGATTGATTGAGAACGAGCATTATGACGATTCAACAAAGAATATTTCAACCTGATGACGTGATAACAATTCAACAAAGTAACAAAAATAAAAATTATTGACACGGTCGCACGCCCAGCTGTTGAACTTGTAATAGTGAAACCAATGAAGCGTATATCCACGTTCTTTTTATGGCACATCAAAACGCTGGACATTTATAACTAAGTACATTCTTTTAAATGTTCTTAACAAAAACTGAGCCCTTTACATAAATTTTAAAATAATTTCAAGCTTCCGTAAATAAGGCAATTACTTTATAAACAAACGAATATTCATGAATAAATTGACAGAGTACCGTACTTATTTAAAATTTACATTCATAACAACTAGGAAACTTTTTTAATTTTCTTAGTCGGTTACAAAACTTCGGTAAATATGATTATAGGCCAGCTATCAAATCAATCTACATAATAAAATTTTAAACACCGACTAACAGATAACGCATAGCCTAATCCGGTGGGGAAGCATGAAATTTAGTATGTTTCTATTCCTTTAATAATTTAGGTGAGCACTAAGAAAGGATTTTCGAAAATTAATCTCCTAAGGAATTAAATAGAGGGAGAAAAGTCTGATAGTTCCTGAGCTGTTAATTATGAGGAATCCCATTAGGCATACGACTAGTATAATTATACCTAATCCAAATTATTATCCATCAGTAAATGCTGAACTCAAGCCTCCATACCTACTGTAACTGGATACATTTTCCTGTCACGATTGACAAAAAGATTTATAAGACGATTGATAACAGTGTATAATATTTGACTCTTTCAAATAATAACTGCTGATCTTGACACAATATTAAAATCATCTACTTAATGATCGTGACTGACTGACATACACCGCACAGCCTAAACCAGTGAACCTAGAGATTTGAGATTTGGAGAAAATATTGTTTTAAACACCCTAAAGGCGCACTATGGAGGAATTTTTCGAAATCCCAACCGTAGGGGAATGAAAGAAGGTAAAATTTGTATGAAGAAAATAACGACATTGTATTTATTGTTTTTCGGCTTCTACGTGGACAGAGTCGCGGGTTGTAGCTAGTCTTTTATAAATCTCACTTTAGAAAGTGTTTCTTTTCCTTTATCCATGCAGCCAATACAATGACTACAAAATAAATGGAATACACAATCAAAACAATACAACAAAAACAAAAAGCTCTTGACATTTCACCATAAAACATAAATAATCATCAATCAAGTATGGATTACCTTGGATATTTATCACTTAGAACAATTACTGGAAGATTAGTGATGTCACATCCGCTTGATGAAGTACTACCTATGTTAGCCGGAAGACGCCCACGAACGCACACGCACAGACTACGATATTTCTTCATTGTGCCATCCTGTTTGGAAACGTATGGTAAACGATAGGTCGTAAGACTTCTACCTTTTACCCGCGACTTCGCTCTCGGGGTTGTAAGAAAAAATAACGGATTTTTATCCTACAGGAATCGTGTATTTCAGATTAATAGTCTCTGGCCTGTGTCACTCTCTGGCCCATAAACTCTCTTAGCAAAAAATCATGGCGATTCGTTGTTTTGCTGCGTCCTTCACGCAGCAAAACAACCGAAAACAAACCAACCGACACACTTCACATAATTTTATATTATTAGTAAGGATTCATGTCTTGACACCTTGCAAGAATTAAGGAGTGTTGTATTGTATCAAATTAGCTGTTGATATAATCTGTGAGTATATCTAATATACCCTGTGAGATATGGGCTCTGACTTAGATTTATTCGACAATATGAATCAAATATAATTACAGAGCTTTTTTATACCATTAACACGTCATAAATAATACTCATACATCATGCTCTTCAGATGTCGTAACCGAACACCAAACACAGAAAAGCCATGGCCAAATGCCATCAAGATTGCTTTCAATATTATTTATCGAAGACAAAACTTTTTTGTACGTGCGTTGGATCACGAGATGTCGTTACAACCTTCGATCTAACAATGTAGGCTAGGAGCTGATGTTCTGATAAACGTATACATAACAACATATCCTTCTATATTTCTAAGGGTAAGGTAGATGTGTATGCACATCCACATTTAGTCAGTAATGTTTAAGTCCCATGTGATAGGGCATTAAAACCGCAATTTTCGACTAACAAGGCACAAACCCAAACTCCGGGTTGCTACTGAAAATGTTCTAATGGAAAAACCCAATAACTTGCGAACATTAGGCCAAAGATGAATTCTTCTGATAATAATGTTTGAACAATTAATAGCCTGTAACAATATTATTGAACTAAGTGAGTAACGATGCTGATTGATTAAAGCTATAATTTAAAAAAGTCACGTTAAACAGAAAGATAAACGAGTTCGATCCGAGAGTTCCATTATCTATTTATATAGTCAATATAATCTGTTTTAATAAGTTATGTAATAGAAGACATCAATAATGGCCTATCTGGCCCAGCAGCTTAGCCCTTAAACTCCTGGGATATCGTGCGTGCAAAAGAGTGCAAGTCTGGCGCACCCATGACTATCTTCTCATCACGTCATGAAATATCGTATTAATATAAGAAGTCTACCTCCCAGCCTAAGCCATGTATGTTCTTCATACAAATACCCTGAACGGCGGCTCATTGTCATTGTATGATAATATTATTATGACAGGCTTGTAACGACAGACAAATTTGAGCCACCCTTTTAATGCTCGCCAGTTTACTTGGCACTTGGCACTGACAATGGTCCGCCCACCATCAACTAACAATGCCAGTAGATATGATAGAGATGTTGTCATTAAAATAATTGATATAGATTTAAATAAATTATAATATTATGCCCTTTCAAGGCGGATTACTTTATTTTGATTAATTGCGTCACTCAATTTGAGATTAATGGGCACTTATGTAGAGTAGTCAATAAAAGTTATTTGATAAGTTAATTTTTCAAGCTATGTAAGTTAATTTATGAGGTTGAGGTTATGTGTTAAATTAGAAGCATAAAATTGGTGTGACTGATTTGAAAGATCATTTGATTGGGCAAGTCAATTTAGACATTTTATTTTGAAAATAACAACGTTAATGTATCTGTTTCCAGTTATCTCACGTAATTTATTAAAAATATTTAAACTTGGCACTCAAACTCAACCTTTCTTGTATAAAACACGTAGACAGTAGTTTCATAGCTTTAAATGTCCACTTGATAAAAACATGCTTATCTTAAATCTTAAACCAAATGAGCCACTGAAATGGCCCCATTCATCTAAAGGTTAAATTGCAAAATGTCGTTACTTCACACCCTATTACTCGACAAAGCAAGGCATACCCCAAAACTAATGTAATAGCGGCTCTTATAAGGAATAAATAAAATACATTTTGGTGAAAAAACGTGCAATAGACTGATTACAAACGTCTTTATTAAGTCGGGACACGTGTTATCTCGAATATGGATCGAATACGAATTGATTGTGTCATTCCAGTGTTTTATGTCTGCAGTAAGTTGTAAAACGAGTGTTTGCTTTGATTATTTTTAGAAAATTCCTCAGAATTATCCTCCTATCTTGAAAAGTTGACGATTCGTGGTATAATATAAAAAAGCCACTATCTTCTTTTTTGTTATTTTTTTGCAGCACTCGCTTTTTTTTTTTTTTTTTTTTTTTTTTTTTTTTTTTTTTTTTTTTTTTTTTTTTTTTTTTTTTTTTTTGGATGGGAAATCATCAAATGACCCCCTCCGCTCTGGGCGGAGCGGAAGGGAGTGTCAGACTTGTACTGACTAAAACCCATCCATGTTCCTTCGTTGCCCGTTACATTCCAGGGCTGCGGTGTCTCTTTCGAACAGTCCCGCAGCCCTGGCAGGCTTCGGCCCTTGCGGGCCCCTACGCTGTTGCTGACTCTCTTTGAGGCGCGCGTGGAACACGAACGCGCCGTCGACACGGCCTGTCGTCATGAGACGGACGGACGGTGAGCATACCCAACTCACCGTCCACAGGCCCGCGCCTACGGTGGCCGGGAGCCATCAAGTGACCCCCGACGCCCGGGGCGTCCACCGCCGCGGCGGCTGGGACGTGAGGCTCTCTCCCTCTCACGCCCCGCCACCTCCTTCGCTAGCATGACTGCTTCGCAGAAGGAGGTGACGGCTTCCCATTCCCTCTCGCCCCGGACCATGGCTTGAACCAGGGCCGGGCGTGAGAGATCGCCGCCGCCGATCGCCGTTACGAGGACACGGCGGTGCTCCGCCCAAGCGGGGCACACCTCTACAGTGTGCTCCGGCGTGTCCTCCGGTCGATCCACGCAGTGGTGGCACCCGGGCGTTTCCTCCCGCCCGATTCGATGCAGGAACCTCCCGAAACACCCATGTCCGGTGAGGACCTGCGTCAGGCGGAAGGTGAGGGCGCCGTGGCGCCTCTCTAGCCACTCCTCAAAGAGGGGCACTATCGCCACTATTGTGGCGTGCCCTGCACGGGGCTGCGACAGTCGCTCTCTCCATGTCGCCATGAGATCGCGCCGGAGGTCTGTCCGCTGAGCGACGATTTGCCGCGGCAGCGGAGTTTCCCCCCGGCGTAGTACCTCCGCGCGCCAGTCCCACAGGCGCGCGAGGACTATCGCCTCCAGATCCCATGGCGGCAATCCGGCAAGGAGGCTCGCCGCCTCGCCGGAGATCGTGCGGTATCCACGGACCAGCCTCACGGCTACCACCTTTTGGGGCGCGTTAAGATAGTGGGCGGCTCGCCGCCCCAGAGAACGCGCCCACACCGGGGCCCCGTAGAGGGCCATGGGCCGCACGACCCCCGCGTAGAGCCTCTGGCAGGAGGCGTTTGGCCCCCTCAGGTTGGGCAAGAGCCGTTTGAAGGCAGCCCCTGCCCGTTCCAATTTGGGAGCCAAACGTCGGAAGTGCTCAACGAAGTTCCACCGGCTGTCGAGGACGAGTCCTAGGTACTTCAATGTCGACTCGACGCCGATGGAGACCCCTCCCGCCATCAGCCGGGATCCCGGCGGTGGCGCATTCCGAGGCCCATGAAAGCACATGGCCTCGGACTTGTGCAATGCCACCTCGAGACCCAGCTGCCGGATCCTCTCCGCGACTATCGCAACCCCGCGCGTCATCAATTCGACCGCCGCCTCGTGCGACCCCCCTTGTGCCAGTACCAGCGTGTCGTCAGCGTAGCAAACTACGCTGACGCCGGTAGGGAGGTCGGCACGCAGCACCCAGTCGTAACCGATGTTCCACAGGGCCGGCCCCAGGACCGATCCCTGCGGAACACCGCACGACATCTCTCGCCGGTTCCATTCTCCGCTGCGACCGGGGTAGATTACTGCCCTGTCCGACAGGTAATCCCCGACCACTCGACGAAGGTAGGTCGGCACCCGGTGATACCGGAGTGCCTCCCTTATGCAGCTCCAGGGCATGGAGTTGAAGGCGTTGGCGATGTCGAGAGACACCGCCAAAACAACCCCACCCCGAGACACCGCATCCCCCGCCGTGAGGGCTCTCACGCGCATTATGGCGTCCACCGTAGAGCGCCCCTTGCGGAAACCAAACTGGTGTTCCGCAAGATCCGGCCCCGTCCCCGCAAGGTGCTCGGCGAGGCGGTTTGCAATTACTCTTTCAAAGAGCTTGCCCACCTCGTCGAGCAGCACCACGGGCCGGTATGCGGACGGAGAGTCCGCAGGGCGCCCCGGCTTCTGAATGAGGACCAGCTTCCCCGTCTTCCAACGAAGCGGGAACTGGCCTCTCTCCAAGCATGCGCTTAGGAGCCCTTCTAGTCGGGGCCCGAGAGCCTCAGAGGCCAGGAGCCAGGCTTTGCCAGGCAAGCCGTCGGGTCCCGGGGCGGTACTTTTGGCTTTCAGCCTGCCTACCGCCACTCTCAGGTCTACCCCAGTCACTTCCGGAACGTCGTCATCGTCGGTGTGGTCCGCTTCCGGCACCGCAAGCGGCGGAGCCATAGGCGGGGGAGGATGCTCCCCTCGCGAAGGGAACAGAGCGCTCACCACCTCCTCCACCAGCTGAGGCCGGAGACTCTGCGTCAGCGGGGGGGCCCAGGTACGGAGTTTGCCCCGCACCATCATGTAAGGGCGCCCCCACGGATCTCTATCGAGAGTCTCCAGCATCTCCTTGCGGGCCAAGTCCTTGGCCCGCCGGACAGCCTCCTGGAGGGCGGTCTTCGCCGCTCTGTATCCCTCGTACAGCTCCACCTCGATGACTGCCGCATCCGGAGGGCGGATGCGGAGCCTGCGATGCCTGGCGTACCGGCGCCGCGCGGCGACGCACGCCCCGCGCAGAGACGTCAGCTCACGCGACCACCAGTACACCTGACGCCGGGCGCTTCCTGGCCGAACTCGGGGCATTGCCACGTCGCATATCTCGGACATTTTTTGCAGCACTCGCTGGGTTGACGAATTTGGGACTATACAGAACTAAGTTTTATGCAACCACTTTGGTGATATATATTTTTTTAATAAATATCTTACATCAGCCACATTATTTTTGTAAAAGCATCCACGTTAAAATCTTTGATAAGCGAACCGTCCTATGTAGGTACTTTTAATTCTACTCCACTCCAATATCTCTTAAACATTTTCACTTGCAACACCTCAAGGTATGCCTCAAGCATAGTGTCGTTTTACGGATTTGTTTCCTAATATCAAATTCTGAAGCTGTACTACATATTTAACTCTTGAACAACACTTGATCATGCCTCAACTGGGCACAAGGCACATTTATCTATCTATTACGAACCTATTTCGTTAGGACCACCGAACGCTCTATCTATCATTATTCAATCTAGAGAACGTCAAATTCCAGATGTCTTGAGTCGATAAATCGCTGATTATTACAATCAAGTTACTTGGTGCGACCAAAGATTGTTAGTTTCTATTGTGTGCAACACTAATAAACATACTTTCGTACTAAGTATAGAATATTATATTAATTTACATATCACGAAACGGTTACTACACGGTTGGCATACGAGGGTTACTTTATGTTGAAAAATATCGATTTTGAGCGATAACACTAAGCCCATTCGGACTGATTACGGTTGATAGCCATTTCGCCACGCACATTTCGCAAAAATGTTTCATCTACGCACGATTTGCCGATGGCATCATTTGGCGAAGGTTCGGATCGATTTAATGTCGTGTTCCCTTGCCAAATAGACTGATACTCGACAGCCCAATTTATTAAAATTTGTTATCACCGCATTTAGGCCTCCGTAATCATCCCATCTAAAGAACTGCTAAAGCGTAGTCGAACTTAGAGATAAAATTGGTGCCCGTAATTTGACTCGCATCCATACCCGAATTCTGAATAAACCCATTTGGAACTATACTACTAGGTGGATTTCCACGTTAAATAAATGTCGAAACAAACTACAGGATATCTTTCGGTTTGATAATCAGTAAACTCCAATCTTAGTAAAGAAAATACCTACTGCGGTCTCGTTAGCTGTAGATAATTGTGGATCTGTTCAACCTGTGCGCATGCGCAATAATCGTAAGTACATTACCTTATTACGTCATGTTGGTATTAGTAAAGTAGGTATGTGGTTAAACTTACCTTTCTATGAGTTGTATGCAGTCTTGGAGTTATACTTGATCAGACAATCTTGAAACCTACTGAAATGTTTACGAAACACTAGGTGCAGTTTGCATTTACAAATTTAGGTCCAGTAATCGGGCTGAATTTTTCGCCGACATTCAACACTGATTTTGTGACCGATTTTTTTAAGACGTGTGCGTTTCTATATTGAAAACTGCATGTTTCATTTTTTGCTAACAAAAAATTGGTTACCGATTGTCGGACTCCTAACACATACAACGATAAATGATCTGCCAATTGCATTATGTTAGTATATTTAGTTAGGGAAAAAGCCTACGTTCAGGAGTGATATTTTCGGACTTACACCTACTAAAAGTCAGTACTTAAAATCCGTGTAATCCGATGACGTCAATGCCATACAAAATAAAAAGAAAAACAAATATATAAATGCAAATAGTAGGTTACTTTTTTTTCGATTATCATTTTAACATTCCTCGGCATATGCCCTTTTAAACATTTAAATGTCAAAGCGGTTTTTTCCTCCACTTGTGCATGCATAAAACTAATTGAATTTGATACCCTAATTATATTTTTGCTAGGAGAGTCGTGACTTGTAGTAAAAAGTTATATATGTATTACTACATATATTATATGACTTTTTTTAAGTAATAATTGCCATGCACAGGGCGTTTGGTATGGTTTGCTCTGCAGTCCGTACTATCAACGTAATGACTTTCTTTAACAAATCATAGTTTAGCAAGATAATCTAGCTGATTAATCCACGCTACCTAAATAGGAATCAAATCAGTAGTCCTCGAGCTTTTGTATATTTTTCCGTACCGATTATACCTCAGATCATAGAAACAAGGAGATGTGCCAAGGCGCTATCGAGCTTGATGCCTGATCTTGAGCAAATTGCTCATATTAAAAACGTACGCGCTGGCGACGAACCGAACACGATCGATGGTATAAATACAGTGTTTTAGTTTAGTGCTAGTGTTGAGTGACGATTAACAGTATTAGATTGAGGGTGTGCGGAATGTTCAATGCATGGGAGATCTTTTTATTCACAAGGAGCGCTTGATTATGCGCGTAATTGTGTCGAAAAATGTACTAAAAGTGGCATCAGTTGTTCCCGTACTAATTTGCTATGATGGCATATCTCCTTGTTTCTATGATCTGAGGATTATACCTAACAGGCTTACGGCTTCTTGATGGTAAGCGGTTACCGTAGGTTATGAAACGCTTGCAAATCCAGGAGTATCTCTCGCGTGCTGCCGACCTTTTGAAAACCTATTTACTCCCTGAAGAACTCCATGGTCCTTACTATAGTTCCCCGGGAAAACCTTGACGGGAAGCTCATTCCGCAACGCGAGGAAATCCCTCTGAAACTGCACTGTGCGCGACCATTTAGGTTTTAATATATGTACCTAACACATTAGGACCTAAAACCTTCATTCAAACCATGTAGGCACCTAATACAAAATACCTATGCTGGGTACTTGCAATTTCTATACAATTTTCTCCGCCTTACACAGTAGTTACTGTTTAAAAAATAAACATGCATTGATTTATTTAAGGCTACAGCGACCATTTAGGTTTTAATATGTACCTAACACATTAGAACCAAACCTTTAAAACTATGTACCTAATACAAAATACCTATGCTGGGTACCTACTTGCAATTTCTATACAATTTTATCTGCCATAAACCGTCGTTACTGTGTAAAAAATAAACATGCAATAATTTATTTAAGGCTACACTCATAACATTAGCAGGAGGACTTCATTTTTAATCAACTTCCAAAATTCTGCCTTCATTAATTGAATAAATTAACGCAAAAGGGTGGTAAATAGTTAATGCAGGTGTCCATACGAACTAAGCCATGCCACTTATCAAATAATACAGTAACCTAATGACTTGAGTGGCATGCGCGAAGGGAGAAAGGAAAGAAAATGCGCAAGTAAGGCTAGGAAGTAATTGTTTCATTACTGTTAGTGTTCTCCTAACATTTCCAGGTGAATGCTGGGCTGACATAACTGGGACAGTAGGCGAAGACTAGCATGAGTTACATGACATGTGATTATTGGTGAATTAATATTAGGGAAGAATAACAAATCGCTATAAAAGTATAGTCACTATGAGATTCTCTATTGTGGAATTTTTATAATAATCAGAACAAGATGTATACATCTTGTTCTTTCAACTTTTATAGCGATTTTTTATTATGTAGGGAAAGTAAAACTGTGGTAAAACCTTATCTAAATACAAAGTGGCGACGGAACAAAAGCCCCGCGCGTGAATGCGTTTTCAGTGTGTTGCACTACCTATGATTTCTGTACAAAAACAGGTTGATAGGTCTCATTCGGGTCTTTATAATAAAAGCGTGGACTGTATGAACATAGGTTTAATACCGCAACTATTACAATCAATGTATAAATAAGAACAACGAAATGCCCGTAGTCTAACGCGTCTGTTAGCCGACAGCTGAGAGCTGAGTGGTGGCTGGCGGCGCAGCGATGCGCGTGCGGTCGGGTTTGATACCCCGACCCCGCGCTTTCCCCGGCGTCGTCCACGGTCAGGTAGTGATGCGCCGACACAGGTACTTGCAAACAACGGAAGATCACGCACTCCCGCGCTACGCTGCGTGATGCGGTGCGATGTGCGAATCGCATTAAAGTAATAAGATATGATAGGACTTATAATAAGTAGGTACCTACTATCGAAAGATTATACTTAAAAAACTAGCACTTCGTCCGCGTGACATACACGCAGTGCCACCTAGCGTCCTAAAGCAATTATGACTGTTGAAAGTTATTGTTCTTTCCACCAGCAACAGTATTTTTATTCTGGATGAAAGGTATGCTATATCCTTTTCTATACCCCTGACAACGTACCTATATAAGGGCGTGAAAAAGTAACAAACTTATTTTCGCTTTTATATAGTTAGGATTAGGATAACACCACAATGGTGCATCGAATAATTGAATGAAATTATCGCTACTACACAAAAAGGGTCAAAGTGTTACTTTCGCAACCGATGCACCCAAGCGTTTCACCATCACTTAGGGCTTCATTCGCCAACAGTTCGGATGCGCCTGCGCCGTGTCGAAACTTGCGAGCAAACTCGTGACTTATTACACAAATACTGCTTCTTTGATGGCCATTAACAGTACACGATTTAATTATGAGGATTTGTTTGGTATGCATAATTTAATTATATCGTCGGCGTCACGTGCGCATGTGTTAACTAACTGCAAGTATTTTAATACTTTCGTGTGGCAATTTGATAAGATAGAAAAAAAACCCCTTCTAAATCAGATAAGTAGTTTTTGAGAAAATCGCGCACATACATACTAACATACGGATCGAACACACAACGATTTTTTTTTAAGTTGGATAAAACATCAGAAATTATACGTGCCTCGTGAGTTTAGTGGTCATAAGCACTACTGCTGAGCATGAGGGAGCCTGGATTTGTGCCCGTATAAAGGCAAAAAGCTTACCCCATTAAATGATGATGTTGTGTTATGTTGTTATTAGGTATTTGATCTAGGTTTTGTAGAATTGAAGGTTTATTTTTTTCTGATTCTGATAATACTTATGTTAATTAGTCCTCGGATTTGCTCTAATAAAGCAAATCTCCATTATTATAAACAAGGGAAAGAATGATTCCTTTTGCAATACCTATAGACATTTCTTGGCGTATTCCAAAAAAGACGTTGTCTACATAATAAGTTTCGGTTTTTTAGTAAGTAGTGATGAGATTTTTTGCATCACATCAGGATTTCATCTGATGTGTAGAGTTTCCAATTATCTATAATAAGATATTTTTTATCAACTTTTATCAGATTATCAAGTCTCCGTAACATACCTAGTGGTTAGGTTTTTATGTGTGATAGGATATTTTTAGTTTCATTTATTGATTTTATTGTTCTGCTAAGGTACTCTGCTGGTGTTCTGCTGCTTTTGGTGGTTCAAAACCGGTCAGCGGTCCGCTATTTAGAAACCCTGGTCTAATCATAATGAACGGACAAAATCATACTTCTAACATCGTCTATTCATCTAAATGTTAAG
Organism: Thalpophila matura; assembly: GCA_948465475.1. Lineage (NCBI taxonomy): Eukaryota > Metazoa > Arthropoda > Insecta > Lepidoptera > Noctuidae > Thalpophila > Thalpophila matura. Next base: position 13,077,218 of record OX419181.1, read on the forward strand.
CTAACATCAATTTAAATCATAAAAGCAATATTCTTATTCAGAAACTCAGCACCTATCAATAGATTCGCCTATGATTGAGAGCTTTAGTAATTAAACATGCATGAAACATAATGCATTAATGCAATTAGCTAATGCATTTTTAAAAAAAGTTTAATTATACTGTATTGAGCAACAATGGTACAATTTGATGTTTAAGATAATCTTATGCGAGTTTTAATAAATGGTATTATGATACCTATAATTTAATTGATTTAAGCAATTATTTTGCAAATGCTTGCACATTACCAATATTATAAGTAGTAGTCTGTTCCGTGCTAGGTACTGCACTTAATTTCATAAGAACTCAAATTTCAGGCGACTACCTATTAGAAATGATAAATAAAAAGCCTTTTATTTCTTGCAATATCTAGAACAAAACAAATTATGGTTTTCACAATATATTGCTGGATAGTATTTAAGGTTAGGTACTCTAATAATTAAGAGTTTAGGACTAATGTTAGTATTAATATTAATGTACCTACCTATGTATTTTTCCAATCTATGAAAGACCTCTTCCAAGGACCAGGCGACCATTGACCAATAGTAATCACACCCTAAATTACTAGTATACATATACCACCAATAAACGAGGGAAAAAAATAACAATGTTAAAATAATTAATTCCAACATTGTTCCCAACAAATCAAGTTTGAATCGTTAAAATAATTACACCCTACTGTGCTACTTCTATTGAAAACTTCCAATTAATTCAGCTTCCGTACATTATACTAAACAACAGTTTATCTTAACAATAGGAGAGGTTTAAGTAGCAAATTTATTACTAACTATAAGTTCGTGGGTACGGAACCCTTTGTTCTAGTTAAAGTAAAACATTTAGCATAATTTATAGGAAGATAGATAAACAATAAGAAACTATTTTTATCATTAAAATATAAACTAAGAATGTAATGAAGAATCTACCATAGCATAAGCATAATCGGCCTATAATGTTCCCACTGCTGGGACACTGGCCTCCTCTGTGAGAGGGAGTGGGCCGTAGTCCACCACGCGGGCCCAGTGCGGGTTGGTGGACGTCACATGTCTTCGAATTTTTGGTTCTAGGACATGCCGGTTTCCTCACGATGTTTTCCTTCACCGTTAAAGCAAGTGATAATTCATTTCTAACCATGTGCCTCCCACGGCGAGTGGTTCGAGTTCGATCCCGAGGCACGCACCGCTGACTTTTCGAAGTCATGTGCGTATTAGAAAAAAGAAGAATCTACCAATTTTCAATAATGTTACTGTTTGCTTACATCACATTATGACACGGTAGCTTATTGGTTAGAGCAACGCCACAGTACGGCAGAGGTGGCAGGTTTAAGTCCTGCTCGTGTCATTTATTTCTTAATCTCTTATTGGTTACTTTGATGACAATAAGATACCTAAGCTTAAAATAAAAACTAAGTATATTAACAAGTTAGAAACCAACTAATAATAAATATTAATGCTGCACTTCCACCTCAGATCATAAAAACAAGGAGATATGCCATCATAGCAAATTAGTACGGGAACAACTGTTCCCACTTTTAGTACATTTTTCGACACAATCACAAGCGCTCCTTGTGAATAAAAAGATCTCCCACACATTAAATTCCGCACACCCTCAATCTAACACTGTTAATCGTCACTCAATACTAGCACTAAACTAAAACACTATATTTAATTTATATCATCGATCGTGTCCGGTTCGTCGCCAGCGTGTACTTCGGTTAGTCCCGCTATGCTCGAGTTTCGCTATGCTCGACTCAAGCTCAATAGTGCCTTGGCACAACTTCCTTGTTTCTATGATCTGAGCCTTCCACCGTTATAAAAAACGTCAGCTTCTCAAATAAAAATGGGGTTAAATATAATGACCACCATAAAATGCTTTGATACCCTTAGTTCTTTTACCAAAAATATATACTTAACACCAGTAAAATAAAGTCTAAAATTACAATAGTACTAGCTATTTTAGTCACGACTGCACTTCAAATTGTATTCGAACACCAAATGTAGTAAATGATCACCAACTCTTAGCGAGCAAATTAATGCGCTATTTCTGCCTAAATAAACCACTATAATGGACATAAAATGTAGGCTTATTACCAAACTAGCTTCCGCCCGCGGCCATGCGCGCGTTTTTCGGGATAAAAGGTAGCCTATGTGTTATTCCAGACTATAATCTAATGATGGAATGGATGAAATGGGGTTGGCAATTTGGCATAATTAAAAAAACATTTCATGTTTCATTTGAGTAACATACCTAACTAGGGTCCAAGAGCGAGTGAAGCGAGCTCGGGAACTTGGACACCCCGACACGGACAATTTAGGTTCGAAGGGGTTGACGGGGGCTTCAGTGAGCGAGACAAGCGAGCGAACGAAGCCCCCGTCAACCCGTTCGTGTTAGGTTACTTTTAACCTTGCAGACGGAAATAGGAGCCCCGCGTAGCGGGGCTCCGTCGACCACCTCCCTCCCCCTTGTAAGTCTAAAAAAGTTATTTTTTTTTTTACATTGACACTGTAATTAAAAGTCAGTCTAAGGTAGATAATTCAAATTAAAACACGGCAACATTAATCTGCCGCTACGGTAGTTTGCAATTATTTTCGTCTGGTATCACTGCTACTCCAAGGCTAAGCCGGTTTCCAACGGCGTTATTTTTGGGAACCGCCGCCGGCTGCGGAGGCGCTCCCTTTACTTTAATCGGATAACGAGATGTTATTTTTTTGCATGTCATTTTAAATTAAAATATGGTTGATAATTTGGTGTTCATTAACTATTTTTGGGTTACTCATGATTTACTTGGAGTCATTTTACTTAAATAGGATAGCAAAGTGTTAAAACTTTGGTTATAATTTTACATTAAAATGCGAGTTTCATTTTGGTGATCATTTACTACTTTTGTCTGCTATTTGTTACTATATCTGGTGGTAAGTTAAACATAAGCCAATAAAAATTACCCTTAGGTACATGTACAACGTATGTCCTTTTACAGATAGGTACTTAGTTACATTTCTTCAAAAAAGCATTAAAATCAGGAAGCCGTGCTAAACGTACCAAAGCTCAAAGAAACAGAAATTTTATACATATTTGAATTTATTATTAAATTGTGTGTAAAAAATTAGCATGCTTACCTTACTGTGTTTTTTCACCTTCTTACATTCACACCTAATTGATTAGCTTCTACATAATTCGAATCTTTAGAATCCTGTATTCCTCAATGTTTGTCCATACATGGCGCAAAACTTCCTCTTCATAGCTTAAATCACGCTAATTAAGCGACACATTACTTACCCCCCTCAAAGCTTATTCTGCAATCACCATTTTTTTTAAAACTATAATCGTTAAGTGTTACTTACCTATATTAAGTAAATAAGGCTGCAGATGTAGGTATCATTTTCCGGTAAGACTGTCTCTAACTATCAAACTAGTTCTTTTTATTCATTTATTCATTTATTCATACAAATATTGTGGTACATAGGTAAAATAAAGTTAGAATATATAAATCATGTTGTGCTGCTATGACCCGCCATATAGGCATACAATAATAGTTACAATAATCTGGAAATTAAGACAAAAGAAAAAAAAAACAATTAAATAATCAAATAATCTCTAATAATAATCTTCTTCAATATGAAATAAATTGTCATTCGGGCCACCATCCGAATGACAATTTATTTCATATTGAAGAACTCACCCCTACCAATGTAACCTTGGATCTTTAGACAAGATATAGTTTTTTGACATAAGCTCTACAGAACCAATGTAAAAATCTATCTCTAGTAGGGTAATGAGCCGATAGATCACGTATTGGGAAGAACCGTGTTGTTTTGAAAATTACAGAGCTTCTTTGAGACACACTATACTTTATTTTATTTATTTATTTAATTTAATTCAGACATCAAGGCCCAATAATGAGTCTGCAACCATAGGGAATACACCAGTCCAGTTAAAGCTGCAAATTCGATACAATTCAAAACCATGTAGTTGGTAACAGTAGGTACTCGTAGCAACAGAGTTTATCCACGATCGAACAAGCCTCATCTTTCGCTCTTAGGTGTAAACGTGCTTCACACTAGAAACACCACACCGATTCGTGAGGAAGCAATCTAGAGCTGCACGTCCTACATCTACTCACAACACGAACTCAGTAAAAACATTGGTTAGAAATAAATTGAAAATCAATTGAATGCGTTCCCATCTGTATTGCGTCAACGATTCACACAACTCTCAAGAAATATTTTGCCAACTTCGGTATATTTTATCGATGAGGCAAGACGGCTAGCAATTCAAAGTTATTGAATATTACATATCAAAGTAATGTGTACCCAGCCAATTCTCATTTTGTGGCATTCCAATTTGAACAGCATTTTAGTAGGTACTAATGCCTAATAATTCGTGACGGTTTGATAGCATTCTTCAGATTATGAATATTTTAGCTCAAGTCAGGAATTGGACAAAGATAACGCCTAAAGGCAAGAAAATAATTGATTATCTACTAATGCTCTAGCATGGATACAAAATTATAAAATAAATTATTTTATTTAGCACACTAATATTATAAATGCGAAAATTTGTGTGTTGGTTACTCCTTCACGCTGAAACGGCTGAACGAATTTAGATGAAATTTGACAAAGAGGTAGCCTAGGACTTGAAAAAGGACATATACTACTTTCACGCAGAAGAAGTCGCGGGTAACAACTATTTGTACAGTACATTTTTATGCTTGAGTTCCTCTATCGAACGTCAGTTTTTACTTAGGTTGTTCAGGTATTGCTCCACACAACTTCGCTTCAGTGTGCGGGGTAGTATGAATATGCCTCGACCACTATTTGTTTTTCATATTTGAACAAGAACATAAACATAATTTAATCTTGTACGCTCAATAATAAATCAACGTCTCATCATAAATTTATAAACCTAAAATTATAATTTCATAGTTAGGTATATTATCAACTGTATAATTATTTATTTATGCTTGTGGATATGAGATGTGTGTGGAGAACATACATTTATGCTAGTATTAATATTATGGTTGTCACGTGCCAAATGAAATGCGATACGAAGTAGGTGAGGTCGTAACTTAGAGCGAGCTTCAATTCTATGACAGAATATAATTATGTACCTATAATAGGGCCTTGGATGTCCAAGTGCGGACAATCTTCTTATAGTCGTCTTAGGACCGATTTACGCGTCTTTAGTGTTTACTTGAAATGCGTTTATATGCGAATTTGGTGTCTACTTTCATTTGACAAGCATTTTCCAACAACTGTTTTAGAGAAATGCTTATTTACGCATAACCCTTACAAACAAAACTTGACTTACTGACACTGAAAAAATAACTACTATAGTAATACTGTCTGTAAGAAATTGTTGTTAGCGATAAGACCGCCTATTGTAATAAGTACTGCATAAATATTTGTTTATAATTTTTAGTTCCTGTCTGTCCTATGGTTTACAATTAAGAATATTATGCCTATCTATCTAATTAGAGCTTTTATACCCTATCCGTTTTACCAAAAAATAAAATGTAAACAAACAAACCAATGGTTCTCAAATAGCTTCGAGATATCCCCATGATCTCCCCAGTTTTATCGGCTATGTCGTACTTGTAAGCATAGGAATCCTTAGGCCACGTCTCTTCTACATGCTTGTAGACGTTGATAAGGATCTCCTTATCCACTGAACCCATCACTGTCCTCTTGGACCGCTTTTTTTTCGGTGATGAAGAAGTGCAAATATTGCTCGGCCCAGGTTCACTCATTTTACAAAAAAAAACCAATAAAAATAAGAGTAACAAAGAAGACAAACTCAACAAAATCAATAACATAATGAATAATAACGAAAACACAACGAAATATCGAATAATAACACGGTGGCATCAACGAGTTCAATCACAGCTGTAAACAAAACATGGCGGTTATAATCCGACCGAATTAAGAAACACTCGTTCCAATGTAAAATAGTCAGATAAAAAGTACACTTTAAATTATCAGCGTATAAAATGAAATAAAGATTAGGAAACCTTGCCATTTTAGTTTCTTTATAAGGTAAGTTAGTTATTCGTATTATTTTGTATTAATAAAAATTTTATACGTATTAATACTGGTATCAATAATAATTGTAAAATCTAAGATTTTATGTTTTTTTATAAATGTAAAGAGTTTAAGGTGATATTTGAAATAAATAATTAAATTTGGCTATAGTAATGTTAATATTAACTTTATCATTGTAAATGCGACATCCAAACAACCCTTTTTACCCGACTGCGAGACGCAAAGGAGGGTAATGTGTTTATCAGTCTATGTATGTATGTATGTATGTTTGTTTCTATGTGGCGTTCCAGAGACCAAATGCGCAGGCCGATTTTGATAATTCTTACGTCAATCGATTCGTTAACCTTGCGAGTGTCACTAAAGACATAACAGTAATCAAAATTCACCACAGCGACAACCAGACGCCATATTATCAAAATGAAAAAAAAAAAAGTTGATGAACTGTGTCAAGTGGGGTGTCGTTGAATAGGTATTTTAAAATCATCTTTAGGTTCCTTTTATCATTTTTCATTTAAAATAATAGTTTAGGATATATAACGATTTAAAGTTGTTTAACAAAGCAATCATTCTCGCTAATTCTTACTTATTGATTTAAGTTTTTATTTCAAGTATTAACGATATACAAACAAAAAAGAAGATTACGAAAACATACATTAAAAACTAAAAAGTGAAAAATAAAAATAGTAAATTAAAAATTTAAAAAACCCGACTGCCAAAAAACAACTACAAAGTTCAAAACAAGAGCACTTTTCAAGCAGTCTGATGCAGTTGGTGGCATAAAATCTAAGATTTAACACAAATAATTGCCACCAACTGCATCAGACTGCTTGAAAAGTGCTCTTGTTTTGAACTTTGTAGTTGTTTTTTGGCAGTCGGGTTTTTTAAATTTTTAATTTACTATTTTTTTATGGTTTGTTTACATTTTATTTTTTGGTAAAACGGATAGGGTATAGTGTAATTCGAATCACAAATATCAAATAAAGCAAAATTGATCGTAATTTACCAAACATTAGGGGCCGTACCACAAAAAAGATAAACACGTGTTCAACACGAATGCTACCAAAAATAATACGCACTTGTTTTAGCACTAACTTATCTAAAACAAGTGTGTACTATTTTTGGTAGCAGCCCTTACATCTTACGCAACATGGCTAATGGCGATACCATATCTAGTAATTATCGACATGACCACGCCCAAAATGTAAATTAATGTAACAGGATAATATAAAACAAAGTTAATTCACCTAGCCTTAATGTCACGGTCCGAGAAAGTGCTATACTTTGAAGCGAGCCCGTACCTAATTAATCAAGAACATTTTATTTGATGTACCTAGTGCTGTGTTCTCAAGTAACACTTATTAGCAATCTTATTGAAACCTTATACAGTTTTTTATTGGTAATTAATGGGTGCCCCCGACTTCGTTCACTAACAAATGAAACCCTTGACTTCGTTCGCTAACAAACTTCAAATCCCGACTCGTTCACTAAAAAAAAGAAAGAAAGAAAGAAAAATTGTTTATTGGGACTCGCACAGGAAATTGCAAAGATTTAAAAAGAAATAACAAAAATAAGAAAATAAAAAGATAGTAATACCTATACGAGGCCAAAAGGCTCCCATCTCAGCATAGTGCCGTGACATTTAAAAATAAATGCCGCAACGCTGATATTCTGATAGGGCCCAGTAAAATCTTTAACCCCCATACATTAAAAATAAACCTTTTTAGTGCAATTCTACTAAGTACTACATAATTTTATTATTAAATCTTCCTTCTATATTTATATTTTTATTGGTTTAGTGGTTGTGTGATTTCTGTCTGTCTGTCAGTCAGTCAGTCACGGTACTGTTTAATTATGTATTATAGACAGGCAGATTTATACAGCTGTATATTGATAATGTATTTTGAAGTGGAATTATAAATGTGAATGTATCGCTTAAGATTGATAAAGGGACAAAAAAAGTGTACAAAGAAGCCGTTCATGAAGTAGATACCAGATTTAATTAGAATTAATTACACTTCTACAAATAACATAAATATTCAATATGATTAATAAATGCTACATTGTTAACGTTTGATATACCTATTTACAATGTATCCTAACTAATATTATAAATGCGAAAGTAAGTTTGTTTATTTGTTACCTTTTCACGCCTAAACCACTAAACCGATTGTCATGTAATTTTGCATATACGTTGTCAGGGGTATAAAAAAGGACATAGGGTACCTTTTATCCAAAAAAAAACGTACTGTTCCCGAGGAAAAGAACAATAATTTTCGACAGTCACAATTACTTTATGATGCTAGATGGCTTTGCCCGCACTTCGTCGACATGACATACACGCCATCTAGACGTGTATGTCATGCGGACGAAGTGCTGGCTAAGTGCTAGTATAATATATACCGTAGGTACCTACCTAATTATATTATGTTTAATTATGAAAATTGATTTTCTAAGCAACTGCCACCTACGGTCGCAGAAATTATGTTTATTCATAGGTACATAACTTATTTGTACATTTTAAATCATTTGTGTGATGCCATATTTTTATTTTTATTCTATTTCTGTCCATGTAATGTGTGAATATCAATTCTAACATAACTACTTAAGAAAAAATACACTAAGTTTATATTATTAAATAAATACTGAGCAATTATAGAATCACATGGCGTCTAAATATACATAATCAAATAAATTAGATACAAAATCACTCCTAAACACTGTAATATTAACATGTAATTTATTCGAACCACATGATCTTTGTAGTAAACTTTTTTCGAGAATATTATACGGAAGCGATACGGAAGGCATAATAATAATTATAAATATGTAGGTGTAAAGATTATGTTTTCAAGTAGCAAAATACATTATATTTAATTTTAAAGTCAATAAATAGTAGGTACCTATTTGTTTTAAATAACAGATCGATCATTATTTTAATGTTTATTGTTATTAATGTGTTACAATTATTACAAATCGTGATCGATTGTTACAGAACTACTGTTCAACATTTTTTAGTAGATAGGTATATCTAGGTCTAATAATAAAGGTACAACTTCGACACCGGCGACAGCGACAGACTCCAGCGGCAGGCGGCAGTGGCACAGGACACATACTCTGGAGATGAAAGACGACAGTGTCGCCGCGCTTGGAATGTACCTTCATACAATCATATAAAAAATATATAGAAACCACTTGTGTCGCTTGCAGTCAGCGACAGCAGCTGCCGCTGCAATCGGTCGTTGTCGCCAGTGTCCGAATTGTACCTTAACTATTTGTATCCATTAGGATATATAATAATAATGATCAGAAAAAGTCACAGAATTAATTAATATGACAATATAACTTGGAACAAAATATTAAGTTTATGCACAATACATTAGTTTTAATGCCAAATTCGGCATGTAATTAATAATATGCTTATTGATATTTGCCAATTCATTTGTCACATTGTCTTGTAATTTATATAATTTATATGTAGATTTAATATAATACGAGTAATAGCAAACGGTGAAGTCATAAAAGAGGCAGGCTCAAAGTCAAAGTCACAGGAAACAGAAATATGATTAATAATACATTATTTATTGCTTATGAGATAAACTAATATGAAACGGAGATTAAAGTCATACATGAGGTGATATTAGTTGCGCCGAAAACATGGTTATAGCTATTTATAATTTCACTGAAAACCGCTAGAAAATAACTGAGATACACGAGTAAAAAAATATACATCAAGAAAATCTGCTTTCAAAATCCAGAGGGCACTGTAGCCCACTTTTTAACTGTTCATATTTTGCCAATCTCTTGAAACAGGCCTGCACAGGTAGGCTGCGCAGATGCACCAGTTTTGGTAGCTGTGTAGAGAGAGGATACCATCTCGGAGATTGCATGCATAATAATATTTAGCCCCTGGCTAGGTCGCGAGTAAGGCCATTGTCACAATAAAAGAACGTTCACAGACTAAGACGATAGAAAGGAGAAAAAATCACGTAGATCGAGCGAGTAAACTGGCAGTCCAGTTCTTCGTTGCCAAGGTATGCCGTGGTCGGTGGTAGTGCCGCCACGTGCGTTCCAAAATTTAGGTTGATCTTCTAATACAGTTGTGAAACCCCAAAATGCTACACTTTTTATAAATATACCCACTATCTCAGGAACCGTTCATCGACTCCAGCATCTCCCTTGAAACCTCTTAAAACCTCTTTAGTATCTCGTCAGTCCACATGGCTGATGTGTTGTCTTAGAACTTCTTCTATCAGCTTGTGCCTATAACACCAGAACTATTTCTTCAGAATCAAGTTTTGGGAGTTAGCCTAAACTTTGGGATTCTACTTTTTTACCGGCAAGGCGAGCGAGGCAAGAAAAGGAGAGACGAGAATTGAAAATTGTTTGGTAAAAATTCAATTCTCTCCCAGCGCACCTTCGGTGAAAATGGTCTGGATTGGCGAGGATGTACGAAACAAGTATTGAAATATTTTTTGAGAACCTGTTTCAATCTTCACCATACGTACTCCACAATCTCGCGATTAATATTAGGTAATAAGCTCGCACAATATTTCCAATTCTCTCCTATCCAATCCTCCATGCGTGCGTCAAATCTAACCATAGTTTTACTATGGTTAGATTTGACGCACTAGTGTAAAGGTGCTTTTCTATCGGCTCTTCTCGAGTTTTTATATCCACATCGTTATCGATGTGGATATAAAAACTCGTATCGCTAGAAGGTCGACTGGCACAATGCCGTTGTTATGTGATTATAGCTTCATCAACATGCTCCTACTAATGAGTTAATGTCATGGCACTGTGATTATAAGTATTATTATCTTGCAATAAAAACAAATACCCATAGGTATTTATTACCTGTTTTTACGAGTACAAATTATAATTTACGTACACATCACTATTGTTTTTTTTTCTTCCGACGATATCGCAGGCTGTTGCTGTGTATTGATCAATTATTATAGAATTCATTTTGAGCTATTAACTACACTGCATACCTATACGATCGACCAATCGCAGGTAATTTATTTATGTTTTGAATGATTTTGCTTTATTTCGAGTCCCGGAGTCAGTTCTCGCACAGAAATATTTGTATAGCTTGTAGTTTGCAGATGGTTAACCCAGCGATGGGATTATGGTTAGTCCTGGCAAATGTATGGGCGATGAACTACTGTAAGGGTTCTTTCAATTTAGATGTTGGTGTCGGACTGCGCACGGACGGCTGCTCTTTTACATACAATTGACGCATTGAAAACGCTGTCCGGCTGTCGTGCGACACCCGCACTGCTGCCGCACGGTAGCAGTCCGGCAACAAACATCTAAATTGAAAGCGATACACTGCGGTGATCCTGTTCCAAATAAAAGAACAGCCAGTTTAAAAACATCTGATATTCAGCAGTATCTTGATAAGCTTGAAGTCGAACTAAGGACCATTGGGAAATAAAATACAGCGTGTATAATTAATTAAATCATGATTGTCTAAGCCTTATACAGAACATAAATACGATTTATGAATACAGCAGACGTTGGACATCAAAGTGTAGCGAAGAACTAACAGTCTACAAATACCTATTACGTCTGTTCGCGATGTCATTATTTTTAATTGACATAACATAGTTACCCAACCATGTTTGAAATTAATAATGACATTTATATGACACAGTTCACACACAAGACACACTTTTTATAGTTCGCCAGTGTATAAGGGCCATATTACATTAGGATGCCATAGCAGCGACGAATTGTATTACAACGTAGATACCTAACACTACCTGACTTGGTGACGCGACGGCTTGGCGTCGATACCAGATTGGCGTCGCCACCAGTCCAGCATACAATTTGACATGTATAGATTGGCGGTGCTGCTGACGTCACTGCTGGCGTCGCTGCCATGGCATCCTAATGATATACAGGGTGGCAGGTTAGACAGTGGAAATATTTTAAGGGGCCATTGTACTCATCATTATGAACAAATTTTACTATGGAACCAACCCTGAAATCGCGAAAAAAAAACCAGCTGTTCCATACATTTTTGCTCACTTAACTCGACAAAATGTATGGAACAGCTGATTTTTTTTTCGCGATTTCAGGGTTGGTCCCATAGTAAAAGTTGTTCATAATGATGAGTACATTGACCCTTTAAAATTTTTCCACTGTTTAACCTGCCACCCTGTATAGCCCTAAATCCCACGTAGGTAATAGGGGTGAGCCTCAGAACATAGAAATAAGGGAGAAGTGCCAAGACGCTATTTATCTCGACGCTTTGACATGATCAATGCGATCATTTTGCCGACGGAACGAATGCGATCGATGTTTTATATACAGAGTAAAATTAAAACCAGTGCGGATATTTTAGGAAGTGAAAGAAACCTACTCATGAATATGATCAACTTTTATTATGGGACCGACACTGAAATATGAAAAAAAACATCAGCTGTTCGAGACGATCTCTATATTTATAAAGGAGCGTTTTTAATTGTGACGCACACTGCTTTAAGAGTGACGACAGCGGTTCCCGTACTAATTTGGTATGATAACATATCTCCTGGTTTCTATGATCTGAGGAGAAATCCGCAGTCCGGGCTGATACTGAGAAGTTCCTAATAGAAAAACTTAACACCAGTTGATCCCCGGATCCAGCAGGATCTGGGGATCAGGACGCTCAGCAGTCGTGCTTGCCACCACTGGACCAACAAGGAGTAGTCATAAGTAGGTAGGTAATCTGTGTCATAAGATGCATCCACACCGCAGTTAACTTCTGTGGAGCCACACTGTGCAACAAGATTAGGAGGAAGAGTGGAGTTGCAAGCGTTTCATATGGCTCTATGGTTTCTATGGCTATGGTAAAGCGTTACCATAGCCATAGAAACCATCGTAGTTTAAAAAGAATATAAATATGTAAACGCAAAACTACTCTTTTCAGTTGAACATTTTTTCGCGATATCTTTTCTCGATCGAGGCCAAAACAATTTAGCGAGCGAAATACGTAATAACGCCATTGCAAATTATTTACATAATTGTAGAAATATATAACAGTTATGATACTTGTATAACATTTATTTTTATATACTGCGGCTATCGTTAAAGTTTATACGAATGTTTATTTAGCAATTACCTTATATTTTAAATATCATAGCAGTTTTTCAGTTGTATGATTTCTGATATAACAGTTAATGTTCTTTTTTAATCAACGTTTTCTTATTATCAACGTGGGTTGTGTTGAGTATCAACGATGTTTGCGAAATGCCTTTACGGTAGGTAATATAGGGTTGTTCCGGAGTAGTTCCCTCAGTCCTAAGCTAAGATGAGATTGAGGAAGCCTCCAGAACTTGACAAATTGTAGCTTCATGAGAGGAATTAGGTGTAAACTTTGACTTTAAACTATGTTACAAGTATAAAACTGTTGTAAAGAATGATATAGGTTACAATACAAGTTATCACGATATTTATTTATTGTTATTTTCAACACTCTTGATGAATAATATTATGTCTAATGACGTAAGGCAGGTAAGCTGGTTGCCCAAGTGAGTGCGCTACGTGACGCCGAATAACACAGCGCCGAAAGTTTGTAATAACGAATAACGTAATGCCGAAAGCACGGAGCAACGAATAAGGTAACACCGAATGCATGTTTCAACGAATCACGGAACAACAAATGCACAATGATTCACGGCAACACAACACGCGACGGTAAACTAAACTTTACCCGTGCGAAGCTGGGACAGGTCAGTTAGTAATAAATAAATGACTTAACAAAAAAAATCCTTCAATAATATTAAATTAGGATGATGGAAAACTCAATCTTAAATATAACTGTTACTGAATTGGGTTTTCCACGCAATGCGGAAACGAACTAAAATATAATCTTTCATAGCTAGAACTGCGACGAAATCTTGTAGTCAGTAAGCTTAAAATTGTAGAGTCAATCTAAAGAGTTGGTACCTACTTGGTGTTTTTTTTTAGTTTAACAACTTTAAATTTCAGTTTTCTTTTCTTTTCAAATAAATCCCTTATCAATTACTTCATTAACAATAAGTTTTATGTTGAAAAACATTTTTCAAAAAAAGCTTTTATAATAACCACTTCTCAGCTCCATTCATGAGATCCTGGACATCATCTAGGTCTATAATACTTGACATGAAAAATCCAATGAGCCTAAACACGACGGAATTTCTTTAAAAAGTTGAGGAGTTCCTATAGCCACCTCCCGGCACCCTCTTGAAACCACCTCCATGGTACCATATTATTGCACTGTCATTGAAGTAACTTATGCGTTCCAAATTTCCGCTCAATCAGTTGGGGGGAACTGATCTAAAATTCATTTGCAAGATTTCGCCTTATACACACACATCAAGTTAAATAAAAGCTTGTAAAAAACTACAATGAGTATGCAGTCCTCGTAACGTGACGTCATGAATGTGACGTAACGGAAGCGTGACTAGAAAACCTAGACATTTGATATGTGGGATCAGATAAACCAATTGATTCACCAAGTGTGTATTCTACTGATCTGGGGATATTTCACTTTATTGCTACTTGCCTAAGGCTCAGGCTACATAAGGCCGCGATTTGCGATTGGCCTGGGAAAACAGATAAAAATGGTGTGGCTACATTGTACGCAAAAATCCGGCGATCACGTGGCTACATTACACAAACTTAAACTGCATCAAATTGCCCATCGCACATTGTCTATACGCACAATGTAGCCACACACATGTTTAGCTGTACTAGGTATTAAACTAATCATACAAGTGTTTTTTTTTCTCTAATAATTTCGTTGATAGAATTATGTAGGCGATGCCGTAGTTGAACTAATGTTGTTCCTATCACTTTAACAAATGTTTATGTTTGTGTTTGTTTGGTTTTTATGTTTGTGTGTTTATGTTATTTGTTAAAAATAGGTTAGTGTTGGGCCGACTATGAGTTTGGCCGACTAGTCGGCTGGAAAAAGGCCGATTAGTCGGACGACTAGTCGGCCAAGCCGATCATTGCTTTCGACGGTGTTCGGGTGGAATCGGTAATGTTCGTCGCTCACATACGATCGCCGTTACTTAGTGGTTTTTTTTTTCATATAAAACATATTCGATTCTATTCGATATTAATGCGATTCTTAAATAAATAGGTGATTAGGTGATTACATAATTATGTTCTTAAATCAAAGTTATTATTAGAAACTTGCGTTCAGAATTATTTTTTTGTTTCTATTACTGTATTATTTTGCCAATTTGTAAGACTGATACTGAAATAAAAACAATTAATAATGAAAAAAAATCATTTCAATCACCCTATTTATATGAATAAAGTAATGGCCAACTAGTTGGCGTTTTTTTCCGACTAGTCGCCGACTATAAAAGTGGCCGGATAGTCGGCTTTACCGACTAGTCGCCGACTAGTCGCCGACTAGTCGGTACATCCCTAAAATAGGTAATATATCCGAGTTCGCGTCGTGGGCTAATGTAGCTGCAGCCTAAGTGCTAGCAGAACTAACAGTGTACACGTACCTTTTATTTATCATTGCTAATTCACGTAGATTTTATGACCTTACAATTACGACTAGTTTACAGCACCACAATATAAACACACAATTAAAATGATGATCTGGTTTGAAACTGTTAGATTTCTTAATCCTCGATCAGGGAAAAATTATAACGGTTCAATAAACTTTGAAGCTTCTAAACTAAGAGGTGTACCTACTAACGATAGTTCAAAGATGCGCAACTTGTGAACTTTTGTAAAAGATGAACATTTTCGATAAAAGCACGGGGTCGCATTCCGATGCTGTTATTCGCTGGTTGTCGAACATTGCATCGATTTGAATCTTTATATCAGCCTAAAACAAACATAATTATATTGCAGTATTGGTTTCAGATGTCAAGTGTGGCTAATGGCTGTTTTGTCATGACTAAACATGTCGGAGAGTGGTCCAATTATATGTATGCCTGTATAAGACCGTCTTAGTTAAACATTGAATCGGATATTTTGACTTTCTTTCGTACGGCTACGTATCACCTGAAATATCAGAAATGAAGAAGTTTATTTTCTTGGATATTTCAGCCAAATAACACTACTCATCGGTAGTGTTGTGTTCCCGCGGTTGAGTAAGGTCGCCAGGGTTCCTGAGAGTACGATTTGTTGACAGCGAGGGACCTGTTTGTCTCCTAAGCTGTCATTCAATAACTTATTCAGTAACAATAAGTGTCATTTTCTCATTGAAAATAATTTAAGTAAATAAATAAATAAATAAGCCTTTATTGCTGTTCTACAAGACAAAAATTTTACTGATTGCATTTTTGGCATCAGTATCGATCACTAATCACCCCCTGATAGTTATTTTGAAAATATATTTCATGTACAGAATTGACCTCTCTACAGATTTATTATAAGTATAGATTAAGTTATCTGTTAATGCCCATGTTTGGCAGCCATAAGTTAAGCATGGTAAAATGCACATATTATACACTTTTCTTTTCTCTTTGATAGGCATGTCATTGAAAATAATATAAATCCATAAATGTCAATCTTTAGTTCGATTGCTCTGATACTTAGTTCACAATCAACAACAAAAGACACATCATCAATCGTAACAATATTTACACTAGATATCCAATTTATTCCAAAGCATTAAACTGCCATGATTTAATATGCATGTAGCCTTCACGGCACCACATAAATGCAATTATTTAATGATTTATGTTCGGTAGCCCTGCTCACGCGCCGGTGCAGGATAACAGTCTAATTGAAGACTCGTCTGCCGTCGATCACAGCTCACGGCCGATCTGTACACGAGCGAAGCCCGGATGATCTAGTTCTAGTACAGTAAAATGCTGCTGAATGCTTATTTTTTACACTCGAGAGCAATGAATCCAGGTCAGTTACAAAAATCTTAATATATCAAAAACTGCCGAAGTGCGTGTTCCCGATAGTCACAATCTGGGTGTCTTCAAGTCGCTAGTGAATCTTTTTCAAGGCAAGCGTGCTCAATTGTAGACCGCATCATCGCTTAATATCAGGCGAGATAGCGAAAAAACAAAAATTATACATTAATTACATAAAATTAGGCTTATTTCTGATTTATTTAAAAATAAACTTATACAGTTTTTATCAATATCAAGCTAGCATTCATACTTTCAGTGATAAGATTTTTTAAACGACTCGGATTCATTGCTCTCGAGTATAAAATATAGGTAGGTAGGCACTCTCTCTAACCAACAGCTTTTGATGCTCTTAAGATGTATTTAATATTTATGAAAAAAGCTTTTGCTAAACAGAGTTTTTCAGCTAATGGATACGTTAATTAAGCTATCGTTGAATGATCAATTAGATGTTGGTCGAAAATTTCTCGACTCGTTTAGTTTGATCCTTGCCCTTGCTTGATAACTGAAATGCGTGTTAAATTAAATTTATTTTTACAGATATCTAATATTCATATCGTTGGCTAAAAGATCCGTATAGCCAAGCAACTGACGGCGATTATTCTATATCATGCAACAAAGTAACATTTTAGCAACCGTCCGCTTTAAAATTCACGTCTTATCTGTTGCGGTCGGTCGTGATAGGATTTTTATTGATGAACACCTGCATGCTTAGGCAACTAATACGCTTATTGAGATTTACTTGACACATTTGTCTAGTCAAATTTGGCTTTTTAGGACCACTTACATGCAAAATCGGTCTTATGTATTATTGAAATATACAGAATTTCGTAATAATAATCCACCGTTGCATAGAAACAGACTTATTTTAAACGTTGTTATTAAATACTGGATCCAGACCAACTTCACTAACCAAATCATAACTGGAGTATAAGTAGTAAAGTTTTATAAAATATTTGCAAAGAGCAGACAGATCATAAAGTAGGTATAGTTAGTTAGAAGTGGTTAATTAAATACCTACGCTTTCCGAAGTTAAATATTGAAAACATAAATGATATTTCATCTACTTATTGGAAGGTGTTTAAATTAGATTGTCGTGTCAAGATGGATATAATGTAAGAATTAAGGTAAAGGGTAAGAAAAAGTATCTCGCAGTTGTAATTTAGATTTTTCCAAATAACACCAACAGCTTTTCCTTTCGTAGATCTATATTTTCACAGTAGGTAGAATACGTCCACTGTGAGCAGATGATTACCTATAGGTAATCATCTGATCACAGTGTTTAACTATGTTTAAAAATAACATAGGTAATTCTACAGAATTACCTATGTTATTTTTAAACATAGGTAATATGTAATTAAAAAACAAATTAAGCGTGTTAAAAATGGATTTTGCCCTTCACTTCTTCAAATCACATGAAATATTGTTATAGCTGTTATTTTGTAAAACCGAGTTAATATTGCGTTATCGTCTAATTCTGAGCTGCTAATTCTGAGTCTGATTCTGATATTTAAAATTTCAAATCTCTAGCTCATCAGGAAATTAGTTTAAAATCAATTGCAAAGTACCGAACAGACAGAGAGACAGACAAGGAAAGGAGTAAATAAAAACCTAGTAAAAACAGACTCACTAACATCAGCGTATGATTCATTTATTTGTCACAGCCTAAACATTTTAATTCATCCGCTGAAAATCCCTGACCCGGACTTGGGCGCATACCTTTATTATAATGCAACAATAGGTACCCATAATGTGTAGGCATCTATTGATAAAAGTGCTTATTAAACTTTAAATGGCAACTACTCATACATGTAAGAGATCCTTATCCACATCCTATTATTGTTTTTAAAACACTATTCATTAATATTGTCGTTATTAATAGGTATAATCTTGTAAAGTAATACTGAGAACATAATACAGATTTTCCTTTTTGGAACCTTTAGTTTAATACGAGGTAAATCCGCAAATGTGTACACGGTATAAAAATAAGATTGCAAAGAATAAATGTTAAACAAATTATTTTTTCCGGAAAAGGGCAAACATACTGCCGTTTTCCGGACACAATTGTTAACTCCAGACTGCTTCTGAAAATATCCTAACATACGTTCCTTGAAGCAGGAATCTAAGGCTCGTATTACAGAACGATACTCGAGCACAGAGATCTCTGCTTGAGCATAGATGTCAACCAATCAAATGGCTTTAAATATATGCTCAAGCAGAGATCTGTGCTCGAGCGTCATTCTGTAATACGAGCCTAAATCTTAACAATATGCGAAGATATAATAACTAAACTTGCGTCTGGTGTCTCCAATTCTTACACTTACAAAATTACAATGCATCGCAGTAAATTCTTTTTAAATTTTAAGATTTCGCAGTAAATTCTTTTTAAATTTTAAGATTTTTACACCCCTACCACAAAAAAGATAAACACGTGTTGAACGCGAATGCTACCAAAAATAATACACACTTGTTATAGACAAGTGACTGCTAAAACAAGTGCGAATTATTTTTGGTAGCATTCGTGTTGAACACATGTTTATCTTTTTTGTGGTACGGCCGTTAATGTTTATGATATAGATGACCTATTTTCGTAATCGTCTCTTTGAACCCTTTATTTTGACACCCCACATAACTATGACATTTTTTTTTTACGACTTCACGTATAGGTGACTAAAATCCACCATGTTGGTTTTTTTCATAATTTATGCCTATGTTACTCGCGACGTCTATACAAATCTATGTTAAAATCCGTTCGCTCGTTTAGTCTCTAGGAGGAAATACATACTAACATACAGGTGAAACACCACACCCTCTTGTTTTGCTTCGCCGCAGTCGGGTAATAAACACGGGGTGGGTAAAAGTCGCTACTACTGCCAATGATATACAGGATGGCAGGTTACACAGTGGAAATATTTAAAGTGGTCATTGTACTCACCATTATGAACAACTTTTACTATGGGACCAATCCTGAAATCGCGAAAAAAAATCAGCTGTTCCATACATTTTGTTGAGTTATGTGAACATAAATGTATGGAACAGCTGACTTTTTTTCACGATTTCAGGGTTAGTCCCAAAGTAAAAGTTGTTTATAGTGGTGAGTACAATTGTTGGGGTCATTTATTGAGTAAGAACAATTGCAATAGAATCCAATATAAAAACATATGTCAACCACAAAAGCAGACAGCCCTCTACACAGCCAGTATCAACATGGAGGTGATATATCTTCAACACAACTCATGTACGATACGATACACAAAAAATAAACCTATAAACCTATTTACTTTCGCACACACAATCCTAATGCACTTGTTAGTAACTCGTGTCTTACGCGAGGCAAAGGTTTGGTGAGGACATCTGCCCACATGTTATCAGTTAAAAAAAAATATTCCAACGTTATAGCTTTGTTGTCACGTAGCACATCCCTTATAAAGAAATGTCTAATGTCAATGTGCTTACTTTTCGCATGATGTATACCATGATCCTCAGCAAGGCAAATAGCACTCAAATTATCAGCATGCATTCTTACCTTACAGAGTTGATGTAAACCTAGTTCTTTTAACAGGCTGTTCAAATACACAGCTTCTTTCGTAGCTTCTGCCAAACTCACAAACTCAGCCTCACAAGTAGAAGTCGCAACGATGCGTTGCTTTTGTGAAGTCCACGATATGCTTGCGCCACCTAGAACGAATAAATAACCCGTAAAGAATCGCCTATCAATGACGCAGCTACCCCAATCTGCATCTGCATACCCTTGTATGCATAATCCTGTCGGTTTAAACGCCAAACCGTGAGTTATCGTACCTTTTAAGTATCGAAGAACTCGCTTCACAGCCAGTATCAACATGGAGGTGATATATCTTCAACAACAATGACCCCTTTAAATATTTCCACTGTTTAACCTGTCACCCTGTATAAACTACTGCTAGTTTTTTCTTGAATTTGATGATTACATTTTAATGCAAAAATACAGTCTGTAGTTTTGTTTATTTTGAATAAATCTATCGAGTAGTTTCGGCGGTAGCGCGTTTTGAGCTGAGCGGTGATCGCGCTCCAGACACATTTTCGCGAGCTACGACATTACACGATGTAATTAAAATGGGATTTCTGGATGGATCTTTACAATAATGACTATTACTGTTATAAGGGGGCGTCCATCAATTACGTGAGGCAATTTTGGCAATTTTTCGACCCTCTAGCCCCCTACCCTATGAAAACTTATATCAGCTGACTAGTTCGTCACTACCTAATCTACTAAAATTTATACGTACTTTTTTTGTATGAAAAAAAATATGACAAATAATCAATGATTTATCTTTACTATTGTAATTTATAAACACAATACTGTCTCCCATTGCATTGGCAGATATTTTTATAGCACCTTATATAGGAACTACTGAAATTCGTAAAATAATATTTAAAAAAAAATCGTGGTATTTGCCGAGGCCCCCCTCTCCCCCTCGTGAGATTGGGTAAGATTTGGTCCGACCCCCTCCCTACCCTAAACGCCTCACGTAATTAATGAACGCCTCCTAACTTATAAACTATAGTAGCACAAAGCTTTCAAGAGCGACATGACAGATGACAGCCGAACCAAAAGTAAGACATTCATCGAATCCACGTCAAAATCTAAGTGAAGTCGTATAGCGAACAAGTAGGAAAGATAATCCAACAGCGCTAAACGATAAATTGCAACAAGTAAACAAAGTTGCTCCAAATAGTTTCGCCACATCAAAGGCCGCATTTCCCAACAGCTAGTTAGAGTTGAGTTATTAACGAACGATCAGCCGGACCGTCGTATGTCATAAGTCTGTTATTGTCGTTCGTCGGAAGCGTTGGGAAGCAGTCTTTAAAAGTCAAGGCCAGTCCAGCTTATCGGACCAATGTTAACTTGTGTTATTTAAATATCAGCTCTGCAATATGTAGCGACGAATCTGTCTGTCCCCTTTCAAAACTTCATATTTTTTCTTTGAAGGACAGTTGTTTACTAAAGGGAAGTTTATGAGTTCGTTGGTGCATTTCTTGATAGCTTTCATATCAACTTAGCCATTATTAGCAGGTACTATGGTATCTATAGGTAGGTACGTGAAAAGAAAACTTTGTACCTCTTTAGCATATTGTCCCCGGAGGAGTGTAAGATTTGGCATTGATAGTTAAAGTTTATATAGAGGAGTCCAAAAAGCTAAACATGCACGTAATTCGATCGATATTCATAAAATTAATGAATTACGACCACTTAATGACCACAACTAAAGTTTAGTAAGTACTTAACTATACCTGGGATCCTAAAAAAGGACACAAAAATTCAATTTTCTCATCATACCTAATGCCTATGAAAGTGGTACCTATTCATTTCCCGTTTTGAATTGTAGATATTATTCTGCTAGGCTTCTATCCGGATCATTTGTAATTTTTTTTGTTCATCAGCTTCTAAATTTGTGCCATCTACAGTATTAGGTACCCAGGTTGACCTTAACTTTCTGCCAAAACTTAATCATGATCAAAATTGTATTGCTGCAAAAACTACTTTCTGTTACTCTTTGATATTGCATGTTTACACATCTCGATATTAAAGTTCAAATTCAATTTGGGTACACCCAACTTATCTACCGACCATTATTGATGAAATTATGAGTATAATTTCGAAATTCAAAGTTATGATTTCAAACGCGTATCTAATGTCGCATTAAAACCACTGGCAAGCAATTAAAGTAAGGATTACAGTTTTAATCTTATTAGATGCAATTAATCCTTGATCTATCGCAGTGCGGGCTACTTTTTCTACCTAATTCAGTTTAATTACTGCCAGCAATTGATATAATTTTATTGTTGTTTGAATCAAATACCGGCTCGAACGAAAGTAGGTAGTTTGACATTGAGCTCGCATCCATCTTGGCCGCTCCACGCCTGTCAAAGTTAATGCGCTTAAATATAGTAGATTATTCACCAAGGGGATAAAGCAGTGTCTAATGTCACGGGCGCAATATTGAATCCCGAGTGCTACGAAGGATGCTAGGGTTAACTCCCTCGCTTCGCTCGGGAGTTAAAACTAGCATCCTGAGTGCAGCGAGGGATTCAAGCTCGCCCAAGACGTAGACACGCGTTTATCCCCGAGGTTTCACACCTTCTGCGAGAAAATAAAAAGCAATAGTACTAGAATCAAGGTATTTTAAAAGGTATTCTAATAGAGTTTTAATTACAGTAGTGTAGGATCTATTAGTTTCTATTAGGGGTAATTGCACTGGCTCACTATAACACCAAGTACCTACCTAGACTTACGTATCATTCCGACATGTACGTCTCTAGCACGACTACGCCTGGGTCACCAGCGTGTACACTATAGACCACACAATTTACCAATGTTGGTCGGTAGTAGGTAGTTTCGTCACTCGACATTTAAAAAAAAATGTAGTAAGGTATTTATTTATTCACCACTGCAGTTCGCGCTTTTTATTTTCTTTTGTTTTATAATCGCGACGGCCATGGCCAGTTCGAATTTCGAACAAGTTCTTTTGGGTATAATATATAGGCACAATAGGCCTCTGTGAAAGTGTACATACGAATTTTTTGTTGAGGTTCCAAATTCAAATCACATTATTGACCAAGGGTTATAATGAAATTCAGTACAATATTATTGCCCATGGGCTTTAATGACCTACTTTAGGTTAGAGTTACATGACATATAATTTGACATTTTCGAGCAGGTGGTGTGAAAAATTATTTACGTAGATACCTGTAAACTTTATATAAGATAATTACTATATTCAATTAAATCTGCAGTAATATTAGGTACTATTTATTTTTGATTAACTCAATGATATTTTTCATGTTTTTAGGATTCCGTACAAAAATGGTAAAAAAGGAACCTTTATGGTGCGACTTCGTCTGTCTGTCTGTCTGTCACACCTGCTTATTTCAGGAAATACTAAAGCTATAGACTTAAAATCGGAAACAGTTATAAAAAATGCTTGCCCAACTTTATTGCAAATGAAAAAAGTTCATTGCAAAAGGGGCCGGAGTGGGGGTCCGAAATTTTAAAGTGGGGTTACTAGGTCAAGTGACATATCATATGGAAGGGCTTGATTTGCACATTTCAAAATATATTTTCAT
The DNA here is from genome assembly GCA_948465475.1 of Thalpophila matura. Lineage (NCBI taxonomy): Eukaryota > Metazoa > Arthropoda > Insecta > Lepidoptera > Noctuidae > Thalpophila > Thalpophila matura. Next base: position 13,101,262 of record OX419181.1, read on the forward strand.
TTTATTTTAGGTCTCACAGTTTTCGACATATGATGAAAAATGTCTGAAAAAATACCATTCCCCCCCCCCTTATCTCCGAAGTTTGCAGAGCGAAAAATTTGAAATAATTAGAGTTGATAGAAATTGACCCAAATATTGCACCAAAAATAAAACGATGTTCCTAACTAGTACAGTTTTTTCAAAATCATCAAAATTCCAAACAAACTTTACAAACAAACTTAGTTATGCGGTCCGGTTTTTTTAACTTTATACGGCCAAAACTGATACGGAACCCTCAGTGCGCGAGTACGACTCGCACTTGGTCGGTTTTTTCTAATTGGATCTCTATGTACATCTTACTTTACAAACAAACTCCGAGCAACTTTTCACCGCTCGCTGAGCGCTTAACCTTATTTACAGACCAATTACGAATCGATACTACCAAATCTGATTTCAGCTTAAGTCACTCCAAAAATGGAACAAATATCTAGCAACATCCGTTCTACAACAATGAATCATTTCTTAAAACAAGGGCCAGTTGTACCGGTTGTACCTTCACCGGGAAATAATGCGCCTTCAGATCTCCAACGAACAGTAATTGGTAGAAGGCACGTTTGATCGATCGGTATCATCGTAATTGGCTCGGTAAACTTGGGCTGTGCAATAATTACTATCTGGATTATCTTAGGACCTTTATACACTGAATGCTGCACGATATGATGATAAATCTATGCGCCGGCGGCGTTTTGTTCAATACAGTTGGTGAGTTTAAAGGCTACACGCAGCCGATGTTCTAAAGTCTTTAGCTTCTATATTCCAATTGCGAAGACAGACAAACAATAATATTAGTGAGGATGAGATCAAACTCATTCGCTTGGAATCAAACTTATTCCCTCTTTAGATGACTACCACGATGACGCTTTATCTAAACCTACAATACTGAATAGCAGAGATGCGTGTAAGACACTCTCCAAGGCCCTTATAGCCTGAAACCATCAAGGAAATAACAACAATGCTAAATTGATCATACCATATTAAAAGATGCGTTTACTGAAGGAAGTACACGTTAACGCAATTCGGTGGACCTCCAACTACTTTCAATAAATAAATAAATTGCTCTAAAGAAAATCAAGCAGCATATAATTTTTTCAAATAGAGACAACATTTTTTTTTATCAATTAAATATTATTTTTCTATTGCTGACAATTTTGTTGCTAACAAATTTCCTAGCAAATTAGCAACATAGCGTCCACTATACAAAGTACTTTAAAGCAAAAGGAACGTCCGATAGGGAAGTAAGAGAGAGGAAGCGTCTCCAAGTTACGTATCTGTGTTTGATTAACTTATAATGTTACCTTTGGAAGATACAGATGGTAGATGATGGAAACAAATAACGGGTATTTATTTTTCTGACAAATATCATTCTGGTATTTTCAAAGAAGTGAAACGATGATCTATTACAGATAATGTCATAACATAACGTCGTTTGTCTTGTTTCGTTGTAAAGTTTATTTTAATAAACTATTTATGTTGAATGTTATCCAATAGTTGTCAAAACAGTCTATTCATATTGTGTAAGAAGGTGAAAGGTTTTTAAAATAACTATCTGAGACGTGGGTATAACAAACTTTTTATCATCATCATCATCATTAACGGCCGAAAGAGGTCCACTGCTGGGCATAATTATGCTTCCCCTAAGCATCGCTACAGCGACCGGTCCAGTGCGAACAAAGTTACAATTAAAATCTCTCAAACAATCAATTAATCAATACAGTCTATTGCAGTCCCCGCTCGCAATTAATCAACCTTATCCATCATAATTATAAACATTTTGAACGACTCTGGTCGAACAGTTTCAAACTTTTTGCAAATTCCCACGAAAAAAGGCGAGATAACGCAAGCAAACATCTCAATAATTTTGCAAGAAACAAATTAAAAACTATCGCAACATCCAAATATAAGTCTGTAACGATCCAGCGATGGAATCCAATCGAAACGAAATCGAACAATCAAGTAGCATCGATATAGATAAATTGTTATGACTAATCGATTACTGATATTGCACTCGAATCGATGGATGTCATAGTAAGTAATACTTCTAAAAGGTCTTAATGTTCTCATACTTTTTAATGTGAGTCACAAAAAATACGAGCGAGATAAAGAGGCTGAGCGATTGCCGAAAGTATTACCTACGTACATGCAATGTGATGTAATTTTTTGTCCAACACTATTTATAGATAAGTGGAGAAGATACATATTACCACAGTTACTCAGTGGGGAACGCATGTTATTATTTATAACCTTTCGACTCTAATCATGTAAGTGAATTTGGCAAGGTGAAATGTTAAAATAAAGAGCGAGCGAGCTTGACCGCGGTCTTGTGGCTCTCCGGTTATGCTCACAGGGCGGATCGCCATTCAACTACGGTTTTGAAAATCAACGAACCAGACTAGAGAGCGGGGCGGCGCTCACAATCTATACTAATATTATAAAGAGGAAAGATTTATTTGTTTGTTTGTTTGTTTGTTTGTACCGAATAGGCTCCAAAACTACTGGACCGATTTTAAAAATTCTTTCACTAATAGAAAGCTACATTATCACTGAGTAACATAGGCTACTTTTTATCCCGAAAAAATGCACAGTTCCTGTGGGACACGCAGACGAAGTCGCGGGCGAAGTGCTAGTCAAAAATAAAATGATCAGAAATAAAGAGATGTTAGCAAAGCCGCGATAATCTTTACGGCGGTATTGTGGCTCGCCCGTTCATCATGGTCTTTAGCTGAACTTACGTCACTATTGTCAGCTTCCTATATATTTATATTGTGTTAATTATAATAAAAATAGGTTTAGTCTTCGTTGCATATCTAGTCAATTAGAAAGTGGTTTAAAACAATAATTGAAACGCACATAACAGTGCCTTTCTTGTAATGGAACTCCTTTTACGCTGATTTACCTTTTTACTATTTTTGGTCACGGAAAGTGGAGTTTAGCCAATACTAGACTAGTCAAAACAATCATAACTTACGTCCTACTTATACCTAAAACTCACGTAGGTAGTAGGTGTACGCTGTACGCACAGCTATAGATCAAGCTATACATTTCCAGTATAAGCTGATCTCGCATTGTATAGGATTTCCTTACAGTGAGAGGTCAGTGTAAACTGGGAATGTATAGCTTGATGTGTAGCCGTGTGTACCTATTACTACCTATTATGACCTTAAGTTTTGCTGAGATGAGCGGGTCAACAATTAAAAGCATTTTATTGAGGTGAATGCAATGTTTTTAATTGAAGACCGTTTAAGTTCACCTGAACTTCATGAAGTTCATATTCCGCAAAGCCTCGATTTTATGTTTACAAAAAATCCTGAAATATTGAACGTCATCTTATTGTAAGTGTTCCAAAAGGCTATCGATCAAACTGATACTTCATTAATAAAATATTTTACCGGTAACCAAGTATTAAAAGCATTAAGTACAAATCGGTAGATCTAATAATTGTGATTCAAAGCTCATGAGATGTTTATCGCGGTTCATTCTCGCATCATTGAATGTACCAGTCGTGAGCGATTATATTGGATTGATTCCATTTAATGTACACTTACTTGCACTATTATCGGGTCAGATTTTATACAAGTGTTTTAGTTTTCTACAGTTACACACTGTTACACTTTGTTGTCATTCTTGTTACATGCGGCTACAGACTGGGGAATAAAATGGTCTTTTTACTGGCACTACAAAGCTATGAGGCTTTTGACAAGTAAATTATCGCATCAAATCTGCTCGTGAAATGTTTTAGAATGCGGTGGATGTTCCAAATTAAGGATTTAACGTGCTTTTATAAACCAAGTTATATATTACCTAGACAGATTCCAAGTTTTTTTTAAGAATACGTTGCCCCACACTAGGATTTCTCCTGTATCGTGGGTGCGTTTACAAACACAAGTTTCACATACACAAACAGCCAGACCTATGTGCAATGCGGGAATCGAACCCGCGACACGTTGCGCAGCAGCCAATCTCTCAATCTCTCAGCCACTGCGACAACCGTGCGGTCTAAGTTGTGTGCAAACAATACTGATCTACTTTTTTTAGGTTTCTTAAATGTCGTACAGCTTACCTAATTAATGTTCGAACGTGTAATGCACTGAAAAGTGTTTGCATTCGATATCCATATTAATGATTGTGCTGTATGTAGGTAAGTGAGGACACAAATATCAATAAATTATTTTTTTTCACACAGCATAGTCTGTTGCAAAGCAAACATAATTCCTACTTGAAACTTAAAAAAAAAACCTTAAATTAATTATTGACAAACATTTTGATTGAGATCTTAGCACCCTTACCACAAAAAAGATAGACACGCGTTAAACGAGAATGCTACCAAAAATAATACACACTTGTTTTAGACAAGTTAGTGCTAAAACAAGTGCGTATTATTTTTGGTAGCATTCGCGTTTAACGCATGTCTATCGTTTTTGTGGTACGGCTCTAGGTATTTATTTAATTTAGGCATCAAGGCCTCTTTAATCTTGTGACACGAGTACCTATACCATGTTTTATATATGTACATAACAAGTAAAAATATGAATATAGAAAAAATCTTGACTTGTTAAGCAACTGCGTGTTTTCCTTGTCGAAATTATCAATCTGTATTAATTAAGGAAACTGTAAGGCCAGTCATTGATACACATAAATTTATCAAAACCTCCATAATTCACAATAACTGCCTACAAATCATTTTAATCACATCATTACGTGATCATTATTTTATAAGTATCCTTGATGTAACATGCAAGAATGTTCTTAAAAATGTTGAACGATGAATTTTGTCGCAATTACAAGTTTCTAGAGGAGCTACACGTAAATCAAAATTTGCATCATATTCACTTAATTATTTTTGAAACGAGGAAATCATCAGCGGCTGCTTTCATTAAACGTGCTGATTTATGCATATTTTATTTTAAATTATTGTGATTGCGGATAGAAAAGTGCTCTATCTACCTATGTCTAAATAATAAAGGCATAGTCGGTTGTTATCAGCATTGGGTACAACAAGACTGGCAATTTTATAGATGCCAAAAAAAAAAATCTTCTATTTTTTTATAATGCACTGCAGTGTACCCATATAAAAATGAAGATGACATTGTGATCGCATACCGGATCCTATGCTGTCAGTCACGATTTGATCTTGAACACAAAATTCTTAGCATTACACTGAATTAAATCGTGTTTATTTCTTCCTATTATATTATTATAATGGACACGTCTTAATTTAATATAATTTATTTGAAAGTTGGATGTTTATTCTTTATGGAAATCAATATTAAGTGTATTAATTTATTCAGAATACGAATAAAAATTTTTTTTTACATGTTTTATAGCTGAGTCAATTTGTATTTCCAATGCCAACGAGAATCAGTCTAAAAACTTGTGTTGATTATACTTTTATTTATCACCCGACTAAGTTTAGTTTCCCAAAACAACATTGTTTTAGTATTTAAGTACACTATAAAGCAGTAGTAGCCCAGTACAAGACATAGGTCATGGGTTCAAACCAAATCAGGTGTGCACTTTACTTTGTGCAATTTCTTTCATCACCACTGTCTAAAACGGTGAAGAAAAACATCGAGAAAAAACCGTCATATCCTAGAACCAAAAATTCAAAACCATGTGATGTCCGCCACTCACATTGAACTTTCTCTTTACAAAGAAGAGGCCTGACTCCCAACAGTGGGAAAGCTTATCATCACAAAGACAAGGTCAACATTTTCTACTACTGTCTAAAGTTTAGACAGTAGTCGAAAATCTTTCAGATCGTTTAGACTAAGCGATTTGAAATTGCAGGTTGGTACAATAATAAAAATAATGTTATTGTTATTAGCGCTAAACATATTTAAAACATCGTTGCATTTCTATCAATTGTTTGAAGCTGACAGAGATAGAATGAGCTTTTTATAAACGTTAATTATAATATTTTGTGAACTGTCGTGCAAACAGTCCTAAATGCACGTGCCAATTTTTTTCTAGGGTGAACACATAAGAAGGAAGACAGTCACTTGCCTATGCGTCGCAAAGGGAGATGTGCCAAGGCGCTGTCGAGCTTGATGCCTGAACCTGAGCAAATTGCTCATATTAAAAACGTACGCGCTGGCGACAAACCGAACACGATCGATGGTATAAATACAGTGTTTTAGTTTAGTGCTAGTGTTGAGTGACGATTAATAGTGTTAGATTGTGGGTGTGCGGAATGTTTAATGCGTGGGAGATCTTTTTATTTACAAGGAGCGCTTAATTATGCGCGTAATTGTGTCGAAAAATATACTAAAAGTGGCATCAGTTGTTCCCGTACTAATTTGCTATGATGTCATATCTCCTTATTTCTATGATCTGAGAGCTTAGCTAAACTAGCCAGCGCCGTATCGTTATAGTTTAGCATCACTTCCTCCGAGAGTTTTGCTTTCATAATTTAAACGGCGGGCAGCGTGCGTTAGTTCACCGTAGAAATCGTAGCGCCTGATAGTAAATACTTAACTATTAGTCGCGTTAAGAAACAAAATGTCTTATTCTCATATCTGAAATATATATAATATATAATAATATATCTTATGTCATATCTGAAAACCATAAAATTATCATTCTTTCGTTGTCTAAAGACTCCCTCGTTGGTCTAGTGGTCGCAAGCGCAACAGCTGAGCGCAAGATCTTGGGTTTGATCCCTAGGTTGGGAAAAGTGTTAATGGATTTTTCCATTAACAAATTCTCAGCAGCAGCCCGGAGTCTAAAATGTTAAAATGTTGCCCGGTTGATGGCAATAGGCTCGCTCCCTATTGAATGGGAATTCAACATAGCTGGCGAAATGTGGGTGCACGACACAGCTCTGCCCAATTCTTTGGGGAAATATAGGCGTGATGTTATGTTTTATGTTGTTTCATTGTAAAAAGGGATAGTGATATGCATTCGGTATATCCAATCCCGTCTTACACCAGAATATTTTTGGAAATAACACGTCATAGTGCGGACCCTGGGAAGTAGATAAAGTAGTACATTAGTATTATTAACGATTAAATATGGGGTTATCGTAATCATCAATTTATGAGGAAAATTTTAGAATACAGTCACAGTAGTACACAGTCAGCTAGTCTGAAGGTTATAATTAATATAATTACCTACAGGTACCTACATGAGACATTTCAACTTTCCGAATGGAATTTCAGAATAGACAACGCATCTGAAATAGGTATTCCACCCCAGCTCTTAAGACAAACATAAAACAAAATCAAGATAAATAAGGATCATAATTATCATTTTATTTACATTACTTTTCCGAGACATAAGTAATCATATTTACAAACTTAACTCATATTCATAAAGCAATAAATTCTTACTTAATATTTTTAATTAACAATACTGTATTTTTGTCACTTCAAACAATGAATAAATAAATATATATATAAGTTCTACAGATCATCACTTTTGGTATAAGTATAACTGATTACTGCTTCGAATTACTTTAAAATAATCATTTAAATAAAATTAATCTCTGTACTGTGATTTATTGCCTCATTTCTTAACTAACGATGATATCTTAGAGGACAGTGCAATATTTTCCACTAAAATTGAAGCTTTTTTTAATAGAAACCGCCCAACTTTCTTCTTCTCACGTAAATTCAGGAACTAAATAAGAATAGCTCATGCCTAGGTAAAAATATTAGATCATAGAAAAAAGGAGATATGCCATCATGCCATCATAGCAAATTAGTAGGTACGCGAACCACTGTCGCCACTTTTAGAACAGTTTGCGACACAATTTATTACAAGCGCTCCTTGTGAATTTAACTCCCACACATAAAAAATCCGCACGCCCTCTAACACTGTTATTCGTCACTCATTACCTACTAGCACTAAACTAAATCAGCGTTCGGTCCATCGCCAGCGTGTACGTTTTAATTATGGTCAATGTGACCAAACTAAAGTTTCAAGCTCAATAGCGGCTTGGCATATCTCTCTTGTTTCTATTACTGATGCGTCACCACTCGTGGATACTAAAATACTGCAATATCCCTAACGATAACTACAAATACTGGCCGTAACTAAACTACTAAGTTCACAAGTAAATCTGTGGCACTATTCTTAAATCTATAATTATTATTTTAACTAAACTAGTAGCATCATTACTCTATATTATCATATTGTGCGGCTGGTACGGTGCGTCGAATTCAAACCCACCGTAGTCGAATTGGGGATCTCCGACATTGGAATACACTGAAAGAGATAGAAAATATTAATTAATAAAATATTAATTAAATGTAACTAATTTTCACAGGTTCGCAGAATTATAGTAATTATAGGAGAAACGACTTTGTTTTCTCCGAGATATGCGAAAAGCGTAGCATTAGAGATGTCTGGAATGCTGCACTAGGTATGTATATGTAAACCGGATTATTAATATGCAAGATGGTATATCGTGGAAGACCGACATACAGATATACATATATACATTCGCAAAACGAAATAGAGAATATAGAAGACAATAATCAGTGCAGACGTTTCCATTGATGTGATTAGAAAATTTCAAAGAAAATAGACTTCTTCCAAAATTATGATCATCATACCAGTATGATATTATATTATTCCTGTATGATATCCGCCTGGGGTAGGTAAGTTTTTCAAATATCTCCCTATTTTTATTTGTTTATGATATTGGTGAGGCTTAGTGGCACACAACGAACAGACGAGGAGCGCATGTAGTGATGTAAATAACATTTCGATTAATGGCCGTTTCCATAGCCAATTTATCGGCTCTTTATCGTACTAGAGATCTATAGAGCTTAAGTCAAAAAACTATCTCTAGTAAGAGAAAAGAGCCGATAGATCGGTTATTGGGAACTGCCTTAAGTCAGTCGAAATCTTCAGTTGAAAATAACATAAAAACCGAACAGATCTAGGCTTCATTATGTTTGGACTTGTTACTAGTTTGACGCAATCTTAAAGGACCAGGCGCGAACAACACGTCTTTTTTATGTCATACCAGACAATAGACTACCGCACAATGCGATTACTAACCCTGGACTGGCACTAATTAGACATTATAGCGTTGTGTGCGTTTGCACGTATCCGGTACTTAGTGCAACACTGATATTTTTCATTTGGTTATGTCACCGACAAACGTAAAGAATAAAATCGAAGTGATCTACGATCGTTATCGATGACAATGACCCATTGCAACACCATTAATGGTTTCATTTGAATATCTAATGAGTTCTAGTTAATTATTAATAAAACGTGCAAGTTGCGATGTAACCGTAAATTTCAAGGTCTCAAGTTCTTGGACATAGGTACATAGTAATAAGTCTAAGGAGGTATGCCTAATCGCTATCCTAAACAATACACTACTACACATTATGTGGCCTCTTCAAAAATAAATCGTAGAAGGAAGAGCCTTACAGTCGTAAATTGGCAAGCGAGTTTAAGATATTTTTTTCTGATCATTATGGCCTAAATGGAATGAATATTGAGATGCCAGCTGATTGAGATGTATCAAAGAAAAATATCTACATGTTTTGCAAGCCCCTAAATAAATTGGGATAAGGTCAGATGGATGATGATGCTGAGGGAATATTAAACTCTTTCCCATGCCGATGACGTTTTCGCCGATAGCGGCGTCTATTTAGGAATATGACGAAACTACAAATTACACTTACAAAATGGGGCAGCCGATGGGTAAATCGGCTGAGGATAATACTCAGGTACTTCCACTGGTACCGGCACCGGCACTTGTTTTGGGTAGTAAACCGGCTGCACTCGCTGGGGCGGCGCGGGCGCAGCATGCAGGTTCGGCCCGGTCTTGGACACCACCGCATTGAAGCCGTGGATCGCATCCGCTGTGTAGTCCACCGTGCGGATCGAACCATCTGGCTCTACGAGCGAGTATTGTCCTGAAAGATAGCGATGTTAACGTGTTACTTTTATGCAAATTATTTTTGGTTAATGTTTATTGGCTGGATGTCCTATGACCTCATATTTATTAGTTTTTTCAGGGTCAACAAAAAACTTCTTGGTCTTGAAATATAGCGATTTGAATCTAAGATACCTATTTATTTTTGTAGAACATGAATAGATATAAAGAATCATGGTCTGATAATCCTGGGTTGACCAGATTCTTTGAAATATTTCCCATAAACTTTTGGCAAAACTACCAACAATAGATAATCTGTGGCATAAATAAACTACAGGGTGAACAACTACAATCGCGAAAAAAAAATCTGCTGTTCCATTTATAAATGTATGGAACAGCTGATTTTTTTTTTGCGATTTCAGGGTTGGTCCCATAGTAAAAGTTGTTCATAATGATGATTACAATGACCCCTTAAAATATTTTCACTGTCTAACCTGCCACCCGGTATAAGCTGTTATTAAACTAGAAATTCAACTAATTACGAAGTAAGATGGAAGAGCAAGTGGCTAACTACTCGAGCAAACAACAGTGTTGCTCATTATAAAACTTAACTTTAAGTGGGATCAAACAGCCATTCTCATGTCACACCTTCATTATAGTCTTTAACGAAAGCGTAAGCTATACGACAATTATACCAATTACAGTATAATACGTTGACTCATATCAACCACAGGTCAGCGACATCAAACAAAGATGCGAATTTGGAAATCGCTTGAGAAACACAAGTTTTTCACCCGTTTTTACATACTTCACATGCGTTTGTATGTGCCAACGTATCGTTAATGGCGGCATAGATTTGAGAACAATGCATCATGGAGATTTATCAGCTAGTATTTGTGGGTGCATTGTATACCTTTGTATGGACTTGATCGATGTACTACGATACACTACCGAAAAGGACTTCGCACAATGGATAGTAACAGGGATAATGTTGATGAATATTAATTTGTGTTCGCAATTTGATTAAGGTGACAATGATTTAAGGTTATGTCTTCCGGGATGATACCATCATTGTGATACAGTATCGCTTACCCATTGTTTATTTTTAATAATGAACAATCAATGCATGTTTGGCAGTAACAATGACATTTAACAAAGCAAAGTGGCTAAGGAAGGTGCTTATTACGGTGATAAACGTAATATAAAGTATGACTTATTGGGAGTCACCACCTTTTTAAGTCATTGAGTAGGAAGAAATGGAGCTTATTTGAGGTCAAACATCACACTAATCACTTCGTAGTGTACTTAGTATTTAACTTTTTTTTATATCGATTGATTGTCAAAAACGCGTCACATGCAACTTGCAGTAATTATTCTTCTTTAATTATTTTATAAAATTGCAAGATTAATTTGTTTACAAAAATAACACAACGATGACAATAGAATATAATTATACTAAATAAACACTATTTATTTTCAAATTAAGTTTATTTTGTATTTAGTGAAATAACGCGAATATTTGATGAAATACGCCAAGTGAAGCGGCTTATGGTCCAGTTCCACAGTTTTGTACAAATTCAAATATGTGACAAAATGTCCGAAGGATATTATTAAAACATACGAAGATAGTATAAAATTAAATCTTCTTACCTTTAACTACATCTCCATCTCTGGTTTCATGTTGTGATTTTACGTCGCCAGTGGTATGATCTGCTACACCGTAGTTGAAAGCGTATTTCGGCGTATCCTGAAGAATAACATCATAATAATTTATTATTAACTGATTATGGAAAATCTCCCAGAGGTCCAATTGGTTAATTTTTTTTCGTAAGTCGGACCCTCTGAACTTTAAGAAAAAAATGTTATTACAATTGTACGAGTATATATGAATAATCAATATCATAACATAAGATTAGTAGGCAGGGTAATCGACTTTTTAAAACTCTTCCTATAGCTTGGTAGGTGACAGAAGGCGCCAAACTTAACACTTTGGACAGCCTAGTCACAGCTAATGATAACATCTCAAAAGAAAATAAAAAATCTTACATAATAATCATATCCAGGCGTACGGAACACCTGTCCAGGCAACGCAAGTCTCGGTGCAGCCAGCGACACTCCAAAACATACTGCCAAAATGAAGCACAGACAACGACACATAATGCCAAACACTAAGCACACACTAGGATGAATACAACTGTCTTGATCAGCGTCTACTCCTTGAATACTACAATGGTGGGTTCACAGGCATTTATATGTGGCCTTATTTGAGTGCCAGCCTTGGCTGGCGTTCCTCAGTATCTACCGAAAGCCTTCCGAAAATGAAGTTTCCTTTAGCGTTTCGTCGCGGCTAATTGAGAAAATTTTCGCACGCCACAATAGGTCGCATGTAGATTAGATTGCTACATTGATCCAGATGACGACTTATTAGGTTTTTTTGTTTAAAATAAGCTGTAGTACAGTTAAGTATCGGTTTCGGTTACGTAGAAACTTAGATGGCAACTTCAGAGGAGATGAAATTATCTGATAACATAAACTACTCTGAACTAGTTTGAACTTGATCACATTTTGGAAAAGAGTTTTCTTCTAAAAGATACCTACTTACTAAACAGTACACAGTAACTTAAAATAAGTTAATAGGTACAAAATAGTCATAGTTAACTAATATCTCTAAAATAAATTGTTTATTATTCAATAAACTTTGTCGTATGCAACTTCAACAACATTAGTGACCTGAGTGAATCTCCTTATAGCCCTTTTTTGTGACATGTAAAACATGTTACGTCATGTAGCTAAGTGGCAAAATATGTCTTAATGTCCAAGTACATACTCGTACCTACTTAAATAGCGTAACATTAAACTCGTCCTTGAGTTAAGTAGATACAAGACAAAACCAAAATAGTATGTAAAGATGCGTTCTATATTTGGCAGCATTCAAAATGGATGTGGTCTGCACAAAGTGTAAGGCTACGCGACAACAGGTAGAGTAGGTAAATAAAGTATCACTATGAAGGTAAACATCGAACAAATAGACAAACGCTTCACCAAACAGAGATGTGCGGAGATGTCCGAAGCTGACACGAGAAGAGATGTTTTTCGAATAGGGTGTATCCACCGAAGTTGTGCGGAGATGCGTACTGGCTAGACTGGAGCGGAGATGTGTGCTGACTAGAGCGACGTGTACTGGCTAGGTTGTGCGACGCGGGGAGAACTAGCGGCGCCGCTCACTGCACACCGCTCTCAACTCTTCTCGTCTCCGCTGCGGGCCGTCGGCAGCTTGAGAGACACAGCTCACATCTCCGCTTTGTACCGCCGCCAGAGCGCCTAACATGTGCCCCGCGACAAAATTTTGTCGACGCTTTTATCGTGCATTTGTCTCGTATTCGCACGAGTAAGAGCGAGACAAAACAGTCGACAAAATTTATCGCGGCGCGCATGTTAGCCCTGCTGGACACTTGGCGAGACACAGCTCACATCTCCGCTTCGATCGCGCCATACAAATAAAATACATCTCCGCTCAATGGTTATCCACTGAAGCTGAGTGGAGACAAGATGTTTGAATAACGAAATTCTATTGGTTGTTTCAAACGCATCTCCTCTCTCGTCTTTTAAGCTTGTTGTTTCAGCAGGGGTGGCCCAATGCCTATAGTTTAAATAAATAAATAAAATAGGCATAGACCCGACTTACGAGTCGTACGTCGCGAGTTCGAACCTAGACAGATACGCACTTTAATTTGTGCAATTTGTTTCATAACCACTGCTCAAAAACAGTGAATGACGGTACGCGTCATCACATAATTGCAGTGTTGCCGCTTTCAAAGAAACATTACACTGAAGAAAAGACCTTAATAATGTATTTTGTGAGGACTAAAAGGTTTATCATCAGTTGCCTATATAATTAAGGGCTTAATTAGCGCCACCGAGCATTTTTGACTTCTACACAGTGGGTCGCGGATTCGTACCGGTATAAAATTACTATTATAAGATATTTTTCTTATAGTTAAATATATTTAGCTGAATATATTTTTTATTTTCCCGAATTACAAACACAAGTCACATACCTAGTTTTGTGTATATACCTAATTCAGGGACTTATTTTAAATAATTATTTCCATTCAGAAAAGTGTTATTTTACGTCGTACCTATCAACATGGTACAAAGCTAGAATGCACTCTGGATCAGCCCATTTCATCATAGAAAACTAAGAACTCTTCATGATCCCAGCTAGGTATTTATTTAGTACTATTTACTAATCTCTCAACGTTAGTTTAAGAGTAGGCCTCCTGATTAGTGTGGGAACTACGAGTGTGTCATAACGTTCGTTACCGGTTATAGGCGTGTGCACATGCGGTAGATAAGAAGCTGTGCACACGCAGGCGAGGCTGTAATATGTAATACGAGGCTGTAATATAATCCTTGTTATTAATCTCGTGTGAAATTGTTAAGCTGTCTTCGGATTTTTTATTATGTATTACTGAATTTTTGTGATAGGTCATAAAATAAGATAGGTTAGACTTTTATAGTGCACTAGCGACCCGCCCCTGCTTCGCACGAGTGCAATCTACTGATGTGGCGACATGTCAAAATGTATGACATATATACCTAATTATATACATTTTTCGGAATAAATTATGTAAGTGGTGGTGAAAACCGCATTAAAATCCATTGTGTAGTTTAGAAGAATTAAGCGGACAAACACGAAAAGCGACTTTGTTGTATAGCATTTAAACGTAGTACCTACCTATCCCATAGACCTTTTGAAGCACTTACTAAAGAAAATCAGACACGATATTTACAGTAAACTAGGTACCCACATACCTAACATTACCTATTTTATTTTTTAATTAATATGTGGAAATTGCAAATCGGAATAAAAAATACATAATGCGCCCAGTGGCGTGTATAGAGGGCAAGGGGGCAAGCCCGACGTATTTTTTTAGTTTTAGAGGCTAAAATGTTGATCTATACTCTATACTAATATTATAAAGAGGAAAGATTTTTTTGTATGTTTATTTGTTTGTTTGTACCGAATAGGCTCGGAAACTATTGGACCGATTTTAAAAATTCTTTCACTAATAGAAAGCTACATTATCACTGAGTAACATAGGATACTTTTTATCCCGAAAAATGCACAGTTCCTGTGGGACACGCGGACGAAGTCGCGGGCGAAGTGCTAGTCTTTCATAAATTTAAGTGATTTGATGTCGTTATTAAAGTAATACGTACATTAAAAATCACTTCCTGAAAAATCATCATGAAAAATTAACAGAAAAGTATTTCTGTTAATTTTTCCGACGATTTTTTTTTCGTTTTACAGTACTCTGTAAAACGAAAAAAAACCGTCGGTCTTGCCCTTTAGACACGCCACTGAATGCGCTTCGTCCGATCTAAATGCTGACTAATGCAGGACCAAAGACTAAAAATTGCTGCACAACTTATGTTAACCATTTTCCGCATCCAGTTTGCTCCATGTCACTGGTTTCTTTATTTAGTCGGCCCTAGTAGTTGGTACCTTTTGTCGACTGCATGTAAGGATAATTCAGCAAACATTTCAAAATTTTTTATATGTAAAGAATTAAAATAATCAATTCGTAAACATCCTCTAATACGTCAAATATTTTCCTCAATTGTAAACACTCCTTGTTCACAAAACACCGTAACAAATCGTTTAAACCTAAACAAAGAATGCCAGACTATGACCAATCTTTGTCGTTGTTGGCCAACATTCGCCGTTGACTCTTCAAAGGTTGACGTTTCCTCATCGGAACAATGGGAGAGTCCTTTCATTAAACCTTTCATCAAACTCAAACCTTCGCATTTGATACGCCCCCTCGATCAATGAATCTTCACAAAAAAGGTTAAACATCCTTGTTCATCTTTCACTTATCACGCCTTTTCTCTGCTGCGAAATTAGTAGGTTTTCAGTTAAAAAAAGTTAAATCAACTTAGCATTGTTAGAAAATGCTTCATCCTAAAAATATAGGTAAAGAATTAGAAAAATTTAAGACATACCAAAGCAATCATAACCAATTTCAAAAAGTTTTAACTTTTTTTTAAGTATTTTTTGCAATCATAGTGGTTAAAAGCAAAGCGCCTTAAATTAAACAACAATTTATACGGAAAAAAATTAACAATTTGTTAAACTAAACGCTTCTGCTAATAGATGAGCCATTGAACGTTTGATTAACCTCATGATAACAAAATAGCGAATTAGCATAATGTCCGTTTGTTTCGAGTTCTCAAGTGGTTAACAACAAAGGGCTAATGAAGTAATTACGAACATCTGAATTTCGACAAAGATGCAGATACAGACGTGAATAATATGGGTAGGTATTCAAAGTTTTACTCATGATCTTTGGTAATCTCATAAAAAAGTTTAACATCCTCGAAGGGTTAGGCAAAGGTGTATAGTGCACCCACAATTCAGCAGTTATACAGGGTGTCCCTGGAAGTATGGATCAAATTGAATAGGGGCGTGGACAAGATCATTTCCAAACTTTTTAACCCTGAGAATGTGAATGAATTGGACGTAGGTGCAATTTTTAACGATTCAAAAGTTATGACCAATTTTTGTTTTTTACTATCACTTCATTAAAAAAAACTATCAGAGCTATAATTTTTTTTTTCTGGTCGTTTCCTAGCTGCTTAATTAAAAATATTACCACAGGAAAGGCCCACTTTTCTACAACTTCTTGAAAAAATAATTAAATTGATAGCCCTGATAGTTTTTTTTATGTCTTTTTTCTTTGAGCACGAAGCAAATGCGAAGTGAAAATGGCGCCGCCTTTATTAACCTCTCGCTGTAACACTATTGCTCTCTATAAACACACCCGGCAGGGTGCGAATGCGGGGTGAATAGAGGTGACGCCATTTACAATCCCATTCTACATCTGCCGGCCTAGCATGACCACGATAGAAACGGGTTTTGTCTACATAGAAATAGACAAAGTGACAGATTGTAGAAACATTTCTACCGTTTCATTCATAAAACGTAGAAATGTTTCTACAATCTGTCACTTTGTCTATTTCTATTTAGACAAAACCCGTTTCTATCGTGGTCATGCTGGGACGGCTGCTCAAGTTATGCATGAAACGATGACTGATATAATGTGCTATGAATAGATAACAATATATTTATATATATTTATGGTGCGCGAAAAACTAATGTCTATGGGGACAGAGCCACGAACACCATTGTTATCATGAATGTCTTGATATCCCATTGTTCCTATTCACACAAAACCATGCTTCAAACTATTTTTTCTTACATATTCTGCTTATTATGTATCGCGTAGCATTGTGTAAAGTCCTTCAGTTTTTTCTCACACAATGGAATTTATTACAATTTTGAATGAATTGAATAATTCAATTTAAGGTAGGTACCTAATTATAGGTTTGGATATGCTGGTAGGTATTTAGAAGTGAATACTTTATATAATAATCAGAAGCAATAACGAGATACAAGTTTTGTAGGTTTTTCATTATTATCTCGCAAAATAAACAATGGCTTCAATCGTAAACTAACAACTAGTTTGAATCAAAACAAAAAGTACAGAGAGAAGAGAGAAGACAGCTCTTCGTTGTAATTTTAATTAGAAATCGTTTAGGTATTTTGTGTAATTAGGAATAGAGTACCTACAGCTTCTAAACTTCGATCAGACGAAGTCGAGCTAGTTTAGGATTAATCAATAAAATTATATTTTCATTAGAACCAGTCAATAAAATTAGATTTTCATATTGCCTTCATAATTGGTTGAATCATGTAGGATAAAAAAATAATAGGTAAAATTATATTTATATGGATTCTAGAACAGCAAAAATACTTGTGTTACTCTACAATTATTGCTAATTATCTTTTACAATAGGTACTAGTAGAGAATTCGATCCCGGTCATATTTTGGTCCCGAAATTTTCGAGATCAAATTTAATGAATCCCGGGATTTTCGGGATTAGTACATTTTTTTAAATAACCGCTCTGGAGCGCAGTGCAAAAGAAGACATAAAGACTTACTGACAATTCCTCCAACTTCCATCGAGCCTGAACGCGTTTTTCAGCCTCTTCATATTAGTGCAACAAATTGAGAAGTATGTTTCAGATGAGACATTGGATGCGTTGTTATTCCTTAGATTTTATTTCGTGGTTTAAATAAGTAATTTATAAAGTTTCTGGTCAATTTAATGTTGAAATATGAGTACCTATAAACATTGATCTCTTTAGCATAATAATAGTCTTTTTTATAGTGTATCTAAATAAGTCTGAAGAAGTTGAATTTTTGAAATTTATTGTTAGTTTCATAAATTATTTACAGAAGTGCCTAGTTTGTTTATTCTATAAGAAGAAAGTATAATTTTGTTTAACCGCCTTTTTGAAGATTTAAAACTTAAATATTCTGTCCTCACAAAACTAAAAAATAAATAAAAAAATGATTTTGATATGTTTTACTGTCTTTTTGTTACCACTTTCCATTACCAATACAATCCCGAAATCCCAGGATTAGAAAAAACGACCGGGATCGAATCCTTTAGGTACTAGATACCTGTAAGCAATATCAAATACCAATTTTTTTTTGCTATCGCACGTTGTGAATAATTTTGTATGATAGGCACGAAACTACATAAAATAATAAACAACATAAAATATTCGTCGATTTATTGACAACATTACTACTTATAAAACAATAACATCATAAAGAAAACAGATTTAACCTACAAAGAACTTCCTATATAACATAACAAAACAATAAAACATAAACCTATAATAATTCAAGTACTTTTCGTAGAAACATTAAACAATAACAATAAATAAATGAAAGGTTAAACAATCAAATAACTTGGAGATCGAGAGTTTTGACTTATCCCTTTCAAATAACAATTTTTTTTACAAATAATTCACGCTACAAAATCTAATATTAAATAAGCATTTATAAACTAAGGCACAGTAACAAAAACATCGAAAATAGGCCTTGATTGAACTCGCAATCAATTTGTATCCGAAATTATATTAGCTCCTCCAACATCAATTTCAAAGCAATCCCTTTCTATGCCCAAAAAAATATATAATAATGATTATGGTGCCACTTGAACATAAAATCCTTTGGCGAAGCATTTTGCTCCTTTTGGTCGTCAACATTTGACCAAACTTAGAAACATACCTACTCTTGGATGTTTGAAAATCTCTTCCACCTAATTTCTTGCGATCAAACATGATCCAAATTCTAATTTCAAAATGTTATATCTAGGTAATAGCATATTTTGGGCTACAGAAAGCTTCAATTGAAACCAGTTGGTTCCTCTACATGAATAATGGCTTAGTGGTGAAGGTGAGAAGCCTCATGGGGCGATATGGGGGCAGTCTTGTGAACAACTGCGTTGAAGCCGCTGTGCTTGTCTGCAGTGTAGTCCACAGTACGGATGGAGCCATCGGGTTCAACCACCGTATATTGACCTGTAACAAAGAAAATTAGTTATGATTAGCTATTGTTTTCCCTCTAAGATGGTGCAACGCTATTGAAATAAAGTTAGACAGATTGATTTGATACTAGCTCGGTAGCTCCCTTTTCTTGGGAATTTTGAAATTTTCCCTATTCCTTATCTACATCATGAAGAGACCTCTGAGCAAAATTTCAGCTTTCTAGTTCCAAGGGTTTGGCATTGATGAGTCAGTGAGTGAGTCAGGACTTTTTTTTAATATGTATTGACTGAATCACCGAATAACATTTTCTACCACTTTTTGCGGGGGGCGAGGTGAACACGTATAGCACACTACGGAAACTTGACAATCACAAACAGATACATGCTTGCAGATTATACTTAAATAAAACCATTTTGGTGCATACCTAATTTATGTTTACACGTGATAGGAAATTTCATGGTTTCGCAGATTTGAATTAGCATACCGCCTATTATTAGAGGAAATTACACAATTTAATCATTTTCAAAATGACAATACACAATACAAAATGAAACTGTTACTGCCGCGCATGATTTAGTTATCTATGCCCTCATCGGATAAGTGGCCAGTGTACTTTGGTAGAGGGTTCGCCCGACTTTGCCAAGTCCATAGTAAATGGTCTAAGGTATTGACTGATGATATTTAATGTTTTTAGGGTTCCGTACCTCAAAAGGAAAAACGGAACCCTTATAGGATCACTTTGTTGTGTCACCGGACCATAAGTGGAGCCATCTGCTCATAGTTGGCGCCACTAGAAGTAAGCAGTAGCGCCATCTATGATGTACCTAATAGGCCCCTATTAGGTACAACATAGTAGATTTAACATATACATATAGATGGCGCCATTGCATATTTTAGAATCCTTAGGGCGCGAGTCGTACTCGCACTTGTCCGGTTTTCTTAATCTGACATGATTATTTCGTAATATGCAATATACTTAATTGCGATAGTATGGTCTAGGTCTAGGTGCTTTCCCCAAGAGTTTAACTAAGGAAGTAATAAGACACGAGCTTGTTAGCACTGAAAAAAAATCACTATAGCCACTCCTGACGCACTCCGCACTTTATGTAAGATTCTACAAGTAAATATCGGCGGACCTATACAGAGAGGCCAATTCAGTAGGTTAACGCCGCGTCAGAAGAGTTGGAGTGACGCGATAGAAAGACCTTGTAAATTTAAATAATTTCAGGTACGCAGCGCTGTGTAAGCTGAATTACATTTTATTGCGTTGTTGCAATAGTCGCTATTTATTTAACTGTCTTTACTGAGTCATTCTTCTGTTGTATTCTGTGCAATAACCAATTTAACGACACTTTCTACAAATAAAAAACAGTCTGATGTTACCGACTTCCTTATTAATCAGTAAGAAACGCCAGCATATTAAAACAGAAGAGTGTTTGAACCTTGCCACTAAACAGGAAATTGAAAACTTTACCTTTGACAACGTCTCCATCCCGACTCTCGTGATGCGTCTTAATGTCACCACTGTGGAAATCATTCACACCATATTTGAAGACATATTTCGGATACGCCTGGAAAAAAAAAAAAATATAAGCAACAATAAATGTTCAACATTTATGAAATAAAAAAACAATATTTTCGCAAAAGTCATTTTCAGAGCAGAGGGTCGGAGACAAGACAATAGCTATATTCAGTTGCCAGTTAATAAGTACTCGTATGCAGTCGTAACGATTCTAGATTTTTCTTCTCCAGAATCAGTACGATTTAAACATACTTACAGGTACAGCCCATTCTGAGTTCAAAATATTATTAATTTATTATCCATTATAGTCGCGTCTACATCGGTCGATCCAGAGAGGTCCAATCAGGCGCCGCAGGAGCACAAACAATCCAAATGCGCAGTCGATGTAGAAGAGCCGTGATCGGAGCGCTCTGGATCGTCCGGTGTAGACGCGCGGCTAATCAGCAAGGTGGTGGTAACAAACCCTTACCTTACCAAAGTCACTCGTGAAACTAGTGATTTAGCCCATTGCGCAGTAACTTGAAATAGGTAACCAGAAGTATTCAATGAATAAATGAAGTAAAATTTAACTAAACGTAACGCAGAATAAAACGTAAAAAACCCATAAAAGTGATCAATAAAACGTGACGTCTGTTCAAAATGGAAAGACGCAGGTCAAACCCATTTCCCTTAAATGCGGGTACAAGCAATAATATTACATAATTTCCCAATGTCAAATCTCGCCCGCATGCAAATAGTGAACTCGGAAGTGTCATTCAATCGGGTTGCGTGTAGTGAAACCGTTTGAACCGACCACGTGCCATTGCGCAACTATTTTATACTATAACGATAAGTCAATTTATAGGCGAAGAACGATTTAATGATGGGTTTTCTTGATTATGTGATCATTATGTTGGTGTGTTACTAGTTATTTTAGATTTATTCGATGTAAGCGCTGTAACAAAAATATAAAAGATGTAAATAACGTTATGATAATTATAAACTTTTATTTTGTTTATGCCTTTATTTTCTAACTTGAACCACAGTGCTTGTAACTTGCGGATGCACATACAAGCGGAACGTCGGCGTCGCACAGGAAGTGCGATCTTGTCACAATTCCTGCTCATTCACAGATGGATGTAGACTTATGTATGAATAATTATGTGACTTTTTTACGTATACCTACATAATAAGAATTAGCTTTCCAACAAGCTATTGTTACCGCAGGAAAACAAGTTAGGAAGTAGCGTATTAAGAGTAGACGTTTACTGCTTAGTTTATGGTTCGTTTTTACGGCGCATAGTTATGTTATTTACTGATAACGTAACAGTAACATTTGCTAAGTTTGATTTGATAGAAGTTAGTTAAAATATCAATTTAAATAATAATATTTGACGATTATGCTGGAGTTATTTAAATCAAAACATAATAATAATTGTTTATGTTAGTCATGCATTTGCATTTCCCGTTTAACGTGTGCTTGCGCAATCTAATCTCTTTTACCGTTGGTGATTCAGCTGGGATTATGTCTCGTAAAATTATACAAGTTAAATTTTCATTACGTAAACTATGTTTTTATAATTTAATAATATATTAAGCATTATATCCTACTAATAATAAAATAAAACGAATACTATACTAATAAAATAATTTAATAATATATAGTAAATCCTATCCTACTAATATTATAAATACGAAAGTTTTTGAGGATGTATGTATGGATGGATGTATGGATGTTTGTTACTCTTTCACGCAATAACTACTGAACGGATTTTGATGAAACTTTACAGTAGGTACCTACCTAATACCTATAGCTTATATACATCAAAATAACACATAGGCTACTTTTTTCCCAAAAACGGGGGCGAAGCCGCGGGTGGCAGCTAGTGCTTAATAACTGTAAGTATGTAGAATAAAATTGAATGCCAAGATATTCTTGATATTTTCAGTGATATTCAGAAATCTTCAAACAAAATATGAAACTAAACCGAACCGAACCGTTCTGTACTAGAGAAAACAGTTATAACAATGGAAACCATGAAGGTTGTGTCGATGAAAGTATAGAAAATAATTGAAGCAACGTAACATAAACCATTGGTTAGAGTATCATATTACGTTGTAGAACATTTAATAACGTCATAGTATATGCAAAGTTTTTAGATGCGAAGTCGAGTCGATGCGAAGATGCTGCAGTTTGTAATACGTTTATCAATAAAATACATAGTTGGTGGTAAAACTAGTTGCAGCCTGTATTTTATTCCAGTTCCGTTTCTCCCATCTAAGGTTGGCTAAAACCCATCGGGTAACATCTATCCTAGGAGCTACCTAGAAGTCCAATTCTACTTTATCTTATTGACCAACTTTGGCAGTAATTCAGTGACCATTGTAATACCTACGTTTATTTTTAATTAATTCGTGAAGTATTAACGTTCTTATAAATCTACGTACGCCTTTGCACAACTGCGCCCAATATGGCAGTCTCGGAAACTGACTAGAAGAGTTAAGCTTAAAATATTTCGATCGAATGTCAAGACCGTCCTGCTGTATGGGTGTGAGACGTGGAAAGTTACAAAAGTCCTCACGCGCAAGATCCAGGTCTTCGTCAACCGATGCCTTCGACAGATTCTCAAAATCTTTTGGGAGAACAAAATATCTAATGTCGACCTGCTAAAAGTGCCATGAATCTCCAATTGACAGCGAAATTAAGCGTCGCAAGTGGAACTGGATCGGCCATACACTGCGGAGGGCGCCCGACCACATACCAAAGAAAGCGCTGGATTGGAACCCGCAAGGCAAGAGGAAACGCGGCCGCCCTAAGCAGACTTGGCGAAGATCGGTACTGTCGGAGATCAAAGATATCGGGAAAACCTGGAGCTAAGTAAAACGCGTAGCTCATGATAGAACTCTCTGGAAACTCACTGTGGACGCCCTCTGCCCCACCTGGGGGTCATAGGACATTAAGTCAAAGTCAAATCTACGTATTTTAATGAACAGATGTACAATCATTGCGATGTTAATTGTATGGTACCTACATTTGAGCCTTTTAAATTAAAATCGATTACAATTGCAGCCATAAATCGATACATTTTTCGCAACACTGAATTACGTTTACTTTATCGTTACTTAACGTAACTTTTTTCTTATTTACCCATGTTTGTTACATACTTAGACGTAACGTTATTGCATGTGCACTTATAACTTTTTTCGTAATACTGGAGTTCCACATCGTTATCAAAAACTACATGACCTACTACGATAATTTTTATGATGATAGACTTTGTTACAAAAACACGAAAAATTTAAATGTGTAGGTGCATTATTACATTAGTATTCACCTGCTTACATTGTGTATATTATTTACCAGTATTGTATTTCTATTGTGTTTTTTATACCTTATTCAACAAGTGATAAACACTTAAGCAGAATACTTACATAATAATCTACATGTTCATCTTCCGAAATGTGATGGTGTTCGTAGCTATGTTTAGGCTCTGCGTGCACGATCGTCGCGGCTGGCTGCAGATCTGAATGGACCACCCTGATTGGTCGCACGTTGTAGAATATCCGCCCGTGTGCGCACGCGACTAACACCAGAGCTACGATCACCAACTGAAAGTTAATGGGGATGAAAATGTTAGAATTTAATGAAACTGATTCTAAGTAAGTTTTAACAATTTCACGATTCAATCTATTGTGGTTTATGGTAATCAATTAAAAATAAATGGGGAAATTCTTATTAAAACCCCTACTGAACGGAAATCACCGCAACCATTATTATTATTCATGAATTAAAAAAAATACTCTATGGATTCGTGGAATTTGCAAAAAAACATACAATCTATTGCAAAAAAATAGAAATTGGGCGATGTTAATTTTTAGGGTTCCGTACTAAAATGGTAAAAAAGGAACGACTTCGTCTGTCTGTCTGTCACGGCTGGTTATTTCAGGAACTGCTAATGCTATCGACTTAAAATTTCGAACATTTATAAAGAATGCTTGCCCAACTTTATTGCAAGTGAATGAAGTTAAAAAATATTTTTAGTTTCATTGAAAAAGGGGGCTGAAGTGGGGGTCCGAAAAATAAAAGTGGGGTCATTAGGTTAAGTGGCATATCATTTGAAAGGGCTTAATCTGCACATTTCAAAATATATTTCGACATAAATGATGAAAAATTCCTAAAAAAATACCAACTCCCCCCCCTTATCTCCGAAGTTTGCGGAGCCAAAAATCTGAAATAATTAGAGTTGATAGAAATTGACCTAGGTATATATTGCATGAAAAATAAAACAATCTTCCTAGCTAATACAGTTCCAAAATCATCAAAATGCCTTCACAAACAAACTTAGTTATGGGGTCCGGTTTTTTTACTTTTGAACGTCCAAGGATGGTACGGAACCCTCGGTGCGCGAGTAGGATATATTTCAATTTTTATTATAATATCAACTCTATTTAGATATAAAATGCTTGTTTTGTATAATTAAGTAAACGGTAATCTTCCTGCAAGTGGCATACATAAGAGCCTGTTGAGCCAACCAATTTAAATAATTTCCTTCCTCATTGATATAAATCTAAGTCATACTCATAACCATGCTACCTAATTAAATAATCTAAATTATTTACCAACATAATAAAAAATCCTATTGAAAATTACATATAATAGCTGTAATGGTCGTTTCACACTCTTACATAAACTGAAAGTAAATTATCATAGCCACATTTAGAATGTTTCTAATTAATTTAATGGGATCCTGGAGTTTTTAAAATATTTATGCAGTTTAAAAAAAAAACGAATCTTTTAGAATGAAAACAAGTGTAATGATTGACAGTGAGCCCCGCCTTCTGAGTTTCGCAAATAATAGAATTTTCGAAGTACCTACTTGCCTATAATACCTATGTCCAAAGGGAAATAACATAATTTTTCATCATAAGGTTTTCTACTGAAGGGAATGAAAAAATACACGTTTGATTTATTTACTAATGAAAAAATACATTTCTTTTCATAAGTGGATAATAAATCAGTTTTTTCAGTAAGTTTATAAGAATCACTCAATTATTAAGATGTCACTCGAACGAGAATCGAATACCTACTGAATACCTCCTTCAATATGTCCCTCGTTTCACCAGTCAGCCTGTATATTCATAATAAAGAACCACACTATCTTCTTGAACGAAGATCTTAACCAAAATAAAAACACACGAACCAACTACAACGAATAGCCATTACATAAGAACAAATTATAAACCTTAGCAAAGCAAGAATCGAATAGTTTTTATAACTCGAGCACAATGTATAGCAGATGTTTCGAGCCATCTCCCATGAAACAATGGTGTGTTTTTAGCAATATTTTCACACACGCTTTCAAGATGCCATTAATGTTTTTACGTGGTGTTATTGCCTTTGCAATGTTAACTAAATACTACTTTTGTTTTCACTAAAAGCTGTAGTTTTAATGACCTCAAGTTTCTCGAAATCGAAATTCGTGCGAATAGTAGGTACTTATCTGTATTTTAAACCATATTTAAAGGAATGTATTCTGTACCGACACGCCACGTGATATCACCGCGAGAATGCCAATTTTTTGCAAACGTTCGAGGCAGAATGTCACGGTGAGATTCTCCCTCGAACGTTCGAGGCAGAAAGTCACGGTGAGATTCTCCCTCGAACGTTCGAGGCAGAATGTCACGGTGAGATGAGACAAATATGAGACAAATGCACGATAAAAGCGTCGACAAAATTTTGTCGCGGCGCGCATGTTAGGCGCTCTGGTGTCAGGCTGACTTGCATTGCGCGTACTGTATGTACCTAACTTAATATCTTCATTTTTGTCTATTGTGCTTTCAATCGTGGCCCTTCTTGGGGTAACTTCCCAGACCAGGCAATGTTGTTTGCCAAACAACATTGCCAAACAATGTTTGGATTTTAGTCTGAAAATTCTTATTCAATAATCCTTTAATAGAGGAAGAGTTTGGAAGAAACACTTTTGCCCTTGCCCAGGGGAGCATAATAGTTCTTAAAGACTGGTAAAAAATCTTGAACTGTTTCATGGGGCCTAAAATAGCTATGCGAAATCCATAAGTTCGGCAGAACTGCCTACCCCTTTGGAGAATACAGGCGTACTGAAAGTAAACTTCACGAAAAAAGCATGTCTGGCATACTTATGTTTGCATAATACTTACTTTTGAACTTAAGTATTAATTTAATTACTAGCCTTTAGCGTGCGAGATGTAATTGAACTTTTACTCTGACTTTCTTCTTAAAAGGAGATGGCTAAAAATCCATACACTGAAAACCCAGAATCGACAGCAATGAAATGTTTACCAACGGGTTAGCTTTAATAGACATTTGATGGTACCAAAGTGCAAACCTTGAAATCCGTGGGGTATGGAAGTTACAGCTTGACCTCTTGGTAGTTCTAGCTACTCTACACTACGAAGGTAATTTAAAAAGGTCATTTTATTGTAGTCCACGCGGATGGAGTCGCGGGAAAAAGTTTAGTATGTATTTAAGCTTATAATGTTGTTAAGAGACCATTCTGACACAATTAAGAAACAATTGCTCTCACATTGAAAATATCATAGTATTATTAGTAAGGATTTGTAGACCTGATTTTTATATGAAAAAAAACAAAATCCCGCAGTTTTTCTAATAAATGAAAACATTTTTTTAAAGTACAAAATAAGCCTACTCAGACCGCACATAAGAAGTTTGTGTCGACTCTGGGTATTTTTAGCCATCACCTTTCCAGATTAATATACATTTTTAATCATCATCATAGCTAAAAAAAAATTCCAACTATGACGCGATTTTTTTCAGCTTTTCCATTTTATCAGTAAACAACAAAAAGTAAAATAGTTATCTAAGTATAAAGGTTTCAAAAAACACTACACAATACAGTTGTTTTTTTTTTATCTAATCATCGTGCGATACTTTAGCAGAAGCAGTAATTCCATTTGTTTATCTATATTTTAAACAATTTCCTTATCCTTCTTAACCTTTTAAATTAAGGAATCTCACCTTGAAGGCCATTTTCGATTAACTCGTAATCAACACCACTGCTTCTAATTAAGGCACCAGCACACGATCACTCGATTCGTAATCGATTTCAAACAAAAAATCGAATGATACACTTGTTTCGAAGGCTGAGTACCGAATGTGGCGAGTGAAACTACACGCTAGTTTATATGTGGGTACCTAGGGTGGTGGCACGCCGCACGCCGGGGAAATAATATTAAAACTGTAGTTAATGGATACAATATTATTTTGTAAAAGATCTAAACAACCAAAATCCTGGAAGAACTTTTACAGAACAATGTACTATTTTACTTTTATTATGGAACCAACCCTGTAATTTAAAAAACAGCAGTTCAATACATTTTGATCGTGTAGGTATGTTATGTGTGGAACTGTTTTTTTTTTTTCATATTTCAGAGTTATATATAAGTTGTTCATGTTCATGAGTTCTTACTATGTTCTGTAAAAGTTTGCCCAGATATTTTGATTAGACCTTATATTTTTAATAAGTAGATACATTTTATTCATTAAATTAAATTCTTAAATAATGTTCTAAAAAATGTTGTCACTTTCATTATTTTATAATAAGCTCCAAGAGCTAACTTTATGGAAAAGCATTAACGTGACCCGCAGTATGAACTGCGGGTCACGTTAATGCTTTTCCATAAAGTTATCCTAGTATGTGTATGAACACATACTAGGATAACTACTTTAATGTATACTCGGATACAAACACAGATACAAAGTATCGTATGTCCTTCCATAAATTTTAAGCTCCATCTCCATGCCAAACATCAAAATCGGTTCAGAGGTTTATCTGTGAACGTAAAAAACAGACAGTTACTTTCCAATTTATATGCATATTTGGATTTAATCAATACCAGATAATTATTGTTTTAATTGTTTCTTTAACGTTCATCTGTACATACTCGATCATTTTTATCTGAATGTACTTAATAGAAGGAAGTATTCTCATAATTATAATTGTACGAACGAACGATGATCAATATAAAGCCTAATAAGGCACTATCGCGTTCAATAACTAAGAGTTATATCATACTTGCACGCCTATCAGTTAGTTAATGTTCTTATTACATTCAACTTCGTCCAGCGGTTATCAACACCGCATGCTATAATAACAGGCGCTACGGTGTTTACTCAGCCTTAAAAACATTAATTAACATTCCAAACAAACAACTACGAATCGACATAACATTGATCTCTCATTCAACACTTATATTGACGAGTAGGACAGCAATATAAATGTCGATATCGGTATTGAATAACGATAGATAACTGCTACACTTACGTCAACTGACGTACAAAAATACAACCGCAGACTAGCATTATAAGAAAACTTCCTTATGTGTAGAAAATGCGTTCTAAGAAGGTAATGCAATAACAATAAATAGGTAGGTATCAATAATACAAAAAAATGTTATTATATTCAAATTCACGATTATTTCCCAAAAAATATCTCTCGACAATCCAAATCCAAAATCTTACAAGTTATATATATCAGAGATAAAATACTCCTATTACACCGAATTATTGCAATACATAATTAACTAATACATAAACTTATGTAACATACATAGTAGACCGCAGCACTTATCTGGCAGTGGCTTATGAGAAAGATATTCAGATAAATAAAGAAAAATAATGAAGGATTTATTAAAATATTGGGCTCCTGAGCTGCAGGGCTGATCTCACCTTTAAATCACTATACAAAAAACGTATTGTTTGACCTTAGTTTGATTAAGCAGAGCGTGATATTACACCCACATTTTGCTAGTTATGGTAAAAGGCCCATGTAATAGGTGCAACTGTATTCCCATTAATCGGATACTAATCCAGATTTCGGGCTGCTACTAAGAATTTTCCGAATGGATGAATCATTTCACCCGACCTGGGAATCGAATCCCCTGGGTCACGCTAAGCAGTCACGTTTGCGACCACTAGAAAAACGAGGTAATCTATGCAGGCATTCAAAGTCTTTGAGCTTGTAGGTAGATACACAAAACTACGATGCGCCATCGCATCGCAAAAATCTACGAGCTCGCACGACGCATCGCAAGAACCTGCGAGTCGAGTCGCGCATTCTTGCTTTTTTTAACCGACTTCCAAAAAGGAGGAGGTTCTGCATTCGGTTGGTTTTTTTTTTTTTTTTTTTTTTTTTTTTCATGTATGTACACCGATTACTCCGTGGTTTATGAGCCGATTTACGTGATTCTTTTTTCATATGGTAGAAGAAGCTCGCGAGGTGGTCCCATATAAATTTTATTAACTTTGGTTGAGTAGATTTTTAACGAGGTGTAATAAACGGTATTTTTGGTGTATCTCGATGACATCATGACGATGATGAAAAAGTGATATTGTGTAGGTACATGAATTCCTGAACGCAATCGATCTCGATATTATGCATACATAACATCACGCCGATATTTCCCGCAAGGTTAGACAGAGGTGTAAAGTACACACAATTTTTTTATGCTTAAGTCGCATTTGATAGAAGGCTAGGGAGCGAGCCTATTGCTATTACTACTATCTACAGTTCATAACCAATTTATATGAAACTTCGTAGGTAGATGTCTTTTACAAGCCGCCATTAAGGCCTATAGTGAAATTACAAAAAATAAAATTATTAGGGGGGGCTCCCATACATGAAACTGAGGGATGAAAAATAATATTTTCGCGCACCCCACCATGTGGGATATCGTTGGATAGGTCTTTGAAAATAACATGAAGGTTTCTAAATACCTTTTTTATTTAAGTGCATATTGAGTGAACTAGGAGCTCCCAAAGTCGTTAACAATGTGTGTGTCCCCCTGTAATTTTCCAACCGCGCTATCAAAAAATCTGGAAAAAATCAAGCTTATAGCATTTAATTAATACTTTCGATTGAAATTGGTTTGAACAAGATACGTCACAAAATTTTTGAAATATTCACTATTTTCCATTTTGAGTTTGACAACCGTAAAAATAATAATATTTCATAATAATATTATGAAATACAAACTTGTATTTGCGGTCGGAACACTCAAAATACTTCTTGCTATGGAATCCTACACTTCGTGGTCCGACACGCTCTTGCCCGGTTTTTGTTTACTGAAATGCTCTCATCCACCAACATCTATAAATATAAGTACATACCTATTTAAATTCGTGGAAGTAATCGATCTCGGTAAAAGTACATAAATGATCAAAGTCGCTCTGTCCATGATTTAATGGTACTTTATTGTAATAAATTAACAACAACAAAAATGGTTACACTACACTAAAAAGATAAAAATAAAAACAGGTTTAAAAAAAACCGACTTCCAAAAACTACACTAAAAACTATGAAATAAAAATGTTAAACTTCCATAAATAAAAATCTAAATGTATATTGAAGTCGGCGGGGCCTAGCATAAATATAAGCAACATTATAGATTAAGGAGGAATGAAAGAAAATTTAATTTGTCGAGGCGCAAAGCAAGCTGCACGTTCGCTGCACACACTGCGCACGTTCTTCCTGTTCAAAGGCTGAGAGGTAGAAACCTGAAGAAGAGGCCCCGCCGACTTCAATATACATTTAGATTTTTATTTATGGAAGTTTAACATTTTTATTTCATAGTTTTTAGTGTAGTTTTTGGAAGTCGGTTTTTTTTTTTTGTATTTTCTTTTGATATCTTTTTATCACTAACAGCGGTGTAACACTTTTTTTACTATCCATATCACAGGCCACTAACTAGTTAAATAAATACATTCAGTACGGTTGACGACCGTCGAAGGAATGGTTGCCCGAACCGTGGGAGACCCCTTTGCCGCACAAAACCACATCGCAGCAATTCGCATCGCAGTTTTCTGCGTTGCGAATTCTCATCGCACTGATTTGCAGTTTTGTGTACAAGCCCTTTAGATTATTTTTACCACCAACCTCCGTGTTGCTCAAGAAAATAGTAAGTTTTACAGGTTTTTCGATGAAAATATGTCACTAATACGCGAGGTTTACGTAAGTCGTGCGCGTTACTAGCCCACTTTCCATGTACCACCTAATTATGTGACAATGGAGGTGATGTAGTGCTCGTTATGTGTCTAGAAAATAATGATTATGTATGACGTAAATCAATGATGTTGATACTGTGTTGAAGATTGTTGGAGGTACCAATTAGTCATGGTGCATTGATTCCCTGAGGTAAGAAGCGGCTTGGTTATTAGAAACTGATATAAAAGCCGATTCCTTTGCCGTTGAAGGTGCATAAGATCGAATAACTGGGATAATGAAAGTTGAAGACACCAAACAGCTAGCATTCAAGTGAATTTCAAGCGTCATTCTTTGACTATGCTCCATTAAAGTAAACGGATGGAGTAGTAAACAATATTTGAACGATAAAAAATGTAATCTGTGTCCTAATACAAAATTCGAATGTTTTAGAACTTTATGATTACAAAATCTTAATCCAATAAATCATTGTGTATTACGAATAGGCATTACCAAAAAAGTACCCTACCTAAATGTAACACATTACGATATCTATTGGATAAGCGACCCAGTTATCCAACCATAGTCTTATACCTGGCATATTAACTTTGCTTTACTTTGTTTTGTAATAATACACAATTTGTTATAATGTCGTCCTTTGATTTTCCGTAATTCTATACAAAAAAAAAGAATGTGTTAGTATTTTAACATTGTGCCCATTTTAATCAAAACCCCACTAGGCTTTATATTTATATGCCTACTTACATCGTTTTCGAATTATACTGCTTTATTTATTGCTCCAATTATGGCCATACTCACCCATGTGCGAAAGCACCCTACGTTTCGCGCTTAATTAGGCCCATTAATGGGATTGGTCCAGTGCGAGTGTCCACAAAAAAATGGAGATGCTATAAAAACTAAGCAAGGAAGACCAGTACAACCGGGTGATTACAAAATTATCGGCACGAAGTAGACACAGTTCAAGTCAATAAAATATAATTTTGATAATAAATTAATCGGTACAGTTTTGATCGAAGAGTTAAATTCGCCAAACAAAGTTATGCAACTTTGTTATTTACACTAGTTTATATGACCTGAATTTAAAGAAAATCATTTTTACTATTTTTACTTTAATTACCCTACCTACTTATATATACTAACCTACTTACTTATATAAAATATTTAAAAAGGTTAAAAATGTGGTCATAAAAGATTAATACAAAATACATAATTTCTTCAGAATAATTATGAAACTAATAGAATATCTGACTACAAATTATTAGGGAAGTACATACGACGCTGCAAAAATTCAATATGCGTGAACGTCAATGGATTGATTGGCATCCGCAATAATGTTTGCTACTGATAAAATTTAACTATACACAAACTAACCACAGAACACTCAACAGGACAAAAATAAAAAAACTAGCTTTCGCCCGCGTGGAGGTCAGAAGTTATCCCACGGGAATGTACTATCGGGATAAAAAGTAGCCTAATGTCATACTTCAGGTCCTCACTCTCCGGCCCATAAACTATATCTATGCAAAAAATTGTGGCGATCCGTTGCTCCGTAGCTGCGTGTAAGAAAGACTAACCAACAAACACACTTTCGCTAATATTCGTGGGGATTTATATCGAATAACTAATGAGGGACGAGTGAGGGTGGTATTCCTATTGCTCATCTTATTCCACTTATTATAGAGCAACAAGACTGGACCATTTAAGATAACTTACAAGACGATATTGCAGACTGTGTCTTCCCACCAGTAAGTATGGCAAATGAGCAGAAGCGAGATCAACTGTGCTAGTGCTACTAGTTCTCGTTCGGCCGTTACTCGTTCTCGCTGAGGCAGGGGGTAACACTCCCTCGTTCGGCCGCGTCACCGACTAAACACTCGGCAAGAGTGAGCGTATGAAAGAGCGCCATGTTAAAAGCAGTCGGCCGATAGTTCGCCGACAATTCTGTTTGAAAGTAATCGTGAACCCGAATTGAGGACCCGTCTAAACTATCAGCCGATAGAAATGCGGGGGCCCTAAAAGTTAGGCCTACTGCCTACTGCCCACGGAGGCGTAGCTTCATAGATTTGTATTCGTCATTATACGTACGCCTGCTTGCTGCTTGCATACAAATCCATGAAACTCTGTCGATGGCGTCATAAAGCCTGCATGCAACGACGAGAGCGCGATGTTGGCGCTCCGTCAACAAAATTTCATAGTTTCCTCCTGAATTTCATACATTTTTTCGAGCGGCTCCCGTCCCGTTGTTAATATGACTATGTCATCAACACATTGCTTGATTGAATGCCGGTAATGAATTACATTAAACACATTTAACTGTATATTATTTGCATTATTGAACTTCATCATCATTGTCAGCTATTATTCACTCACTGCTGAGTATACGATATGGACGTATGATACGTATATGGACCCCCTTCGTTTAGTTGCTCGTCTGCTTACACTTCGTCTGCTGTTACGTCATAACCATAATTATTATTAACCATTTAGTCAGTGCTCTGCATCACTTGCTGTTATGTAGTCACAAGATATCTATAAATGTTTATTGAAGTTTAAACGATGTTGTCCCTTTTACGAAGGTATTAAAAATGTTATTGCAATGCAGAGAATGCCGGCTTCATCAAACAAAATACCTATATTTTCTTGTGTCTACCTTATGATGCTTGATAAGTTAACATCATCTATCGTTATCTCATCTCGTATCAACTTGTGGACATCCATGTAAAATATATAAGTTTCCTCCACAATGGCCCATGCTTTGGAGACGAATAATAATAGCAGAGATTAATCAGTATTCTCCGCTCTAAGGCTCTACCCATCCTCTTGACATAATCTTTTGTCGATACTTTTAACGATACCCGATAACAACAGGAATGGCAAGGGGTTACATAAAAGGACGTCAAGACGTCACTAAGCACTGAAACAATACTGAAACACAATTTACTCTTTTGAATGAACTCCCATTGATAGCTCTTTATTAAATGAGCACATTTATGTTATTATTACAAAGCATTTAAACCTTTTTTATACATCTATTTCTTCTATATTATTTATTGAATACTTTTTCTTCTCTTTGTATTTTATATATTATTCTACTCTTTGGTATAAACTTGGTATAAACATTATTTCAATGTCACTTGAATGTCACAGTTTGTTTATTAATCTTTTTAACTGTTTTAGAACTATTTACTTATAGTATTTATTTATAATACAATTCTTTCAACAATTTTACTATGCTAAAGAAGGTAACGTAATCTTCCTTAATCGTTACGAGACTAATCAGTTCGCTTTATATATCAGTATTCGTTTTGCACATGTTATTTCATCATAGCGTAGTCCGGATGCAAAAGCGATACATGCCAATACTATCAAGAGGAATACCTAGTACACTTTCGCTACATATCAATAAATTCTTATGTTCAAAACATAAAGAGTAGTGACGTGAAGAATTGTATTAGCATAAGTAAGCAAGCGGAATAATAAGCCACTTTGCTATGCTTTTACTCCTTACTTAAGTATCTAAGCGAGCATAGACGACAGCAAATTAAGGGGCAGTGGTTATAATCAAAGACAGTGGTCTACATTTTTGTTAATTTCTTTTGAATTGTGGGTGCAGTTCCAAACACAAATCCTACATGCCCAAACACTTAGACCCCGAAAAACTATCTGTTACTCTGAATACAATACAAATATTTCGTGTGGGACTCGAAGCCACGACCCGAACTGATTGCTCAACACTTACCGTCACACAATTCATCAAATTTCTAATATTCTATGACTTAGCCTTAAAACTATTGAACGTGTTAAATAACATTTAAAGGTTTTTCCTGCGCTCACCTCATCAGTAGTTCTAACTCGTCGCATCTGGGTCGAATGGGCCTCAAAGACAGAACTATTGCATGCAAACTATACTTAGATAATATAAATAGGGCATTTGCTGTAGCTACTAGCTATGTTCATTGAAAGAAATGTTATCTAAACATATAATCATCATTCTTCTGCCCTTATCCCAGTTTATTTGGGATTGTCGCAGCATGTTTTTTTTCTTCAATACAGCCAACATCTTTTTCTTCCTTATAGCCAACATTTCACTACTCATATCTTTTCGTGCATCATCATTTTTCACACAATCCATGCAGCATTTCCTTGGTTTTCCTCTATTCTTATACGTTTCCATATTTATGTTATATTTAAAAACTTATCTAAACAGACTTGATGAAGAAAAGATTTTTTCATTTATTAATGTATGTTTTATTTTCAGATCTTTAATCCTTCTGATACATCGGGCTCGGAGAAGAAACAGATTCAATGCTCAGTTTGTAAAACTATGGCAAAATCAATCCTTTATGTTTGCGAGTCAGGGCATGTTATCTGCAAAAGCTGTCAACGGTGTAGTATGTTCAAAACTTTCTTATTAACAACAAAATTAGAATTCTGTTAGGTAATTTAATAAGTATTTTCAATTTGTATTTATAGATGCTACAATAGAAGGAAGTAATGAAAGTGGTGATTACAAACCTGAAAAAGAATTAGGTCTTGATAATAACCAGAGCAAATTATTGTCACAAATAAATAGTTCAGAGATAAAAGCACAAGATTTAGCAAGCGGAGATCATGACGGAGCGCTTGCATCTCAGGGTAAATGTTTTGCGGTACGTATTCATACAAAATCGGTTACTTGGTTTTAAAAACAGGATTAATTACTATCAAAGTTTAAAAAGACTGCAAAAAGGACGTTACATTATTAATTTATAAGATTACTACGAATTGAAGTTTTTAAAAATAATAAATATATTATAATATTAATTTACCTAAATAATATTTCAATATTTTCAGGAACACTCTTCAAAAAATAACATGGACATTGAATATAAAAATCCTTATTACCAAGAAAGCAAATCAAGCGTATATGCAAATCTTGACTGCTCAAAAAACACTGCTAGTAAAGAAGAAGATATGCAAAGCTGCAAATTAGTTTCAAGGTAAAATAAACGTTAATAACTGAACTAGTTTGGCAACAGATTTAATTTTTTATTTTTTATTTCAGGCCTGTGGTGTGTCCAGTAACCATTTGCTCAAAAATGGTGACAATTGACTCAATAATGCTACATTTTCATTTTGATCATTCCAAAGTCCCGAGAACAACTTTGGATGACATGACACCTCAAGCAGTTTTCCTAAAATCTGTAAATTTTTCTACAGACATACAATGCGTAGCTACATTTATTATAGAAACTCAAAGGTCCATAAGAAAATCAAAATTTTTATAATAACTTCCATTATTGAAGTTTAGGAAATAACTAAAAATATATAATTTTAGACCAAGCCAAACTATTAAGAAGAGAATGGAATCAATAACGCCTGTTCGCAATTCTATGAAGGACCCCAAATTATTATTATTAATGGCTGTAAGATTGCTGACGAATCCTATAAAACTGCCAAATGTGAAAAGTGAAACATCACGAATTTTCACTAGGAGTATTCACACACAAACGGAAAAAATCAACGAAAATGATTTAGGGGTATCTAGTTTACTCTTTAATATTAAGCTAAGAACCTTGGATTCTGGTACAAACTCAAAATTTTGATCAGGTTCACTGGGACTAACTCTAAAGTCGGAGTTAGTCTCAGTGTAAAAGTTGTACAAAAATCCATGGCTTTTCGGTTTTAAAACGACTAAAAGATAATCCTCGTATATAAAATATATTCCTATGATGAAAATTGACCATGTATTATTATTTTCTTCTTTTAGATGAGTTCAGAATGTCTTAGCAAGGGTAGTAGCGACTACAAATCTTGTACTAGTAAATCTGTGCATGACGAAGATGAAGTTCTTTTATTATGGCTTTGCAAATTGGATGACGCTGAAAAAGTGTTTAGCGTAAGTTCCACTGACGTTAGTAGTTTTTATATAAATTAACTAGTTATTGACGATTTATTTATCTAAAAAAAAAATTAAGGCCCTACTATCATCAATTTGGTTTTACAATAATGCCTTATAATTTCCGTCCGTTTTACAGAAAAAATATAAAAAATTGTAATTTAATTATTGTAATACCTAATCCTAATTACACATTTCTCTAGATAACACTTCTTGGAGAAGAGAAAAGACGAGGCTATTGTTATATTGGCGATGCCGTTCATGTAAGAGAGAAACAGGATCCATCTTTACTCTACGACAGATCCGAGTGCCTCATAGTCAAGGGATCTGCTATCAGTGGCCTCTATGATCTTAACGGTCAGATTACAGCTATGGTTAGTTTGATAGGATAATTACTATAATTATAATTATTAAATAAAAGACATTAAAATCATAAACATATTTTATTACTAAACGTTGCTCAGAATTGCTGGCAAAACTTGTCAGCTTCAAAGTTATTGAGTGCACTGCGAATCTTTCTATTTTCTCTATCG
Source organism: Thalpophila matura (assembly GCA_948465475.1). Lineage (NCBI taxonomy): Eukaryota > Metazoa > Arthropoda > Insecta > Lepidoptera > Noctuidae > Thalpophila > Thalpophila matura. The sequence goes on from OX419181.1 coordinate 13,139,454, forward strand.
AAATACACACGAACATTTTCTTTGTTACATTTCTTAGGCCCCTTTAGTTCATTTTGATAAAAAATCTCATAATCAGGATTAGGTTTCTCAACTTTGTAACGATTAGTTTTACTTATTTCTTTGTTTATTAAATCATATGGATCATTGTTCTTGTATTTATAGCCAATTTGTAAACCGGGAAAATTATTGGCATTTAATATATCCGTTGCTATCTTCGCATCCGCTTCTGTATTTTTTATTACATTATAGTCTTTATTCGGAGCATTTTGAACATTTGGAGCCTTTTGATTGATAGTTCCAGCTGATGATAATGGTTCGCCGGTTGAATCTACCACTTTAATGCTCTTTAGCTCAACCCTGGAATTAAAATGTATTTTATAAGCATTACAATACGGAAAAAAAAACAGAAAAACTATTCCCCTGTTTAAATAAACCTAGATCACTTTGGAGATGCACCTAGCAAAGATTAAAACTTCTACATGTGATACCTACTATTGAGCGGATTCATGTTCTTTGTACATACGATTGACTACTTCCTCTTTCTGAAAACTATCATCTTGCATCAACGAAATGCTTAAGACACTGTAGGCAGAAAGAACGTAATACAAACATTTAGGTATCTATAGTTATTGTTTATGCAAGCTAAGCGTTCCAAAACTTGCGTACCTACCGTACGGTAATTTTGAAAAATAACTAGTAAACTTTTATAATAAACCGGTGCATGTGTGTACGTATATTAGAATTCTGTGATAATCTATAGAATTTTTATTTCAAGCCTGTGTTGTGGGTGCGTGAATAGGAATACAACTAATAAATAGTTATATTCATAGGTTATTAGCTATTTACACCTATGTATAATGGCTGGTTTGTAAGCACAGTTATTTATTATTGTAAGTTATTATATCAAAGCACACGGTGAATAACACCAGACAGAAGAATTTGTTCTAAATATCGACGTCAATTTTATGATACAGTAAAGATGCGTCATTTCATTCGAACTCTGTTTGAGCTAAAATCCGTCATAGTTATTATTATTGTGTTGCTTATTCCTATCTCAGTTCACTACTGGGCTTAGGTCCACCCCAAGTTGCATAGAAGCACCCGCTTTTCTCTCTTCTACATCCAGTTAATGGCAAGCAATATCATAAACAATAATAAACTCAACAATATTTAATTGGTTATTTATTTCTTTCCTAACACGTTCATCATAAGGTATGTATGCAAAAATTCAATAAATTTTCGATTTTTTACCCATAGCTTGCATCGTCAGCATAATACTTCACATGGATGGGGTTCCCTTCATTGTCCATGTACGTATATTTTCCAATTACTGTTCCATTGGGGAAGTGCTTTTCATTTCTTATTTCAGGCTGAGTCTCTAAATCTGGTTTTGCAGTGGGATAACCTGTTCAGTTGTAAATACAATTGGAAGTAAGTAGTGAATGAGTTGGTATATGGTATTTTTACTTGTAGTTGTGTCTCTTCTTTCCTTTCTTTAAAAGTTTTCATTGAATTTCTCTAAATGTTCTATAGGTTTTAATTAATTACTTTTACTGCTTTGGCAGGTACAATAGGTAAAAATATAAACAAAAATGGGATTATATTATTTATCCCAGACGGAGATAGCGGGATGAGCTAGACTCCTTTAAAAAAGACTGGGCATTAGTAGCTACAGAGAAGTGGAAAGAGAGTAGGGAGGCCTTTGCCCTGCACCGCGACATTACAGGATTTTAATAATAATAACATTTATCAAAACAATTTATCAATACAAACGTCTCCATACTACAGGAACTCAGCATCAAACAGCGGCTATCAGCACTAGTATAGTCTCGTATACTAAAGTTTTTGGTCACGTCTCGAGGCGGAATAATGACTCCATAGAGCGTCTCGTTGTGCAGGGCAGAGTAGATGGTAATAGGCCACGCGGGAGGTCACCAATGAGGTGGCCCGATCAAATTAAATCCGCGGTGGGAGGTCCCGTAAATGAGTGCACCAGACTGTCGTCTAACAAAACTAGATGGAGAGAGATCGTGAGGCGAGCTACAAATACATCAGCGATTGGACCTCGTGACCACGACCACTCTGTCAAGAGCGAAGCGAAGGAGAAGAAGAAGAACATTTATCCTATTTAATGATGCAGCAAACGTAAACGTTTTACCAAGGCCTCTTAGATCGGTTCTTTGGTAAACGAATGTTTTTTTTTTCATAAATTAATTTATTTTGGAACTCACATGCCACTGTAAAGAACACCAAAGGAAACATATAGAAATTCCACAAATGTCGCTTCATTTCAGTAAAATATTAAAAACAGTTCTTTGCCAGTAATATTTCACATTTCGGTCTGTCAAGATGACTTAACCAACTGAATTTTTATTTAGTTTATGGTGTTATTGTCAAACCTTCATGTTGCCTTCAAATCTAAACATTTGCTCATTACATAATTATCATTATCATAATAAAAAAAAATCTTACATACTTTTCTGAACCAGAATATAACACTCGTACTTAGAGCATATAGCCCATACTCAAACCACTCAGAGGCTCTATATGAACGTGATTGGCCAATAAGCTGGTTGATAATTTGGCCATGATGATGACTCATCATTATTCTTCGGGCCAGGACCAGCCTAGCATCAAAGGATTTTACGTCTTTCTTTTTTCCTTGCGAATTAAAAAATCAATAACTAGGTACCTATTATAAAATAAATACAAACAGTTTCGATCAATAGTTTATTAGCAGTTAATAAATAAATGCTTGAATAAATATTAAAAATCTAAAACTACATTATTAAATGCTTTATGTTTTCGACACTAACATTTTTATGGTGATCGTTTTAGATAAAATTCGTTTTAGTACCTAAAGAAAGTTCCTAGTTGCGTAACCAAGTCAGTGAAGATTTTCTTCTTGTTTGGCAAAGGTGGTCTGGTCCACGTGATGGACGTTTCCGTTGGTTCATTCCCAGCAGGCAGCATTGCAAAAGGTCTTGGAGTTGTTAAGTCGGAGAATACCCTGAAACCAATACAGATCGTTGATATAAACCAACAAGGACATAGTTTTCTAGAAAGGTATTTTAAATGCAGTTAGTCAATGATGTGGTGTAAAATCTCAGCCTAAGTGTGAGCAATTAAAATTAAACAAAGTGATTATTATTCGATTTTTATTATTTTGAACTTTTCTTTGTGGTTAACAACGCACTTGGGTGCAATAATGCCTCTATAATAATGTACTATGTGCCTCTAGAATTGCAGATTGGTGGCGGTGCCAACTTACTATCAGATGGGCTGGCGATTGTTTGCTAATGAATTATAAAAAAATAACCAAAGGATCTTCACGTTCTCAATGTAGAGCTTAATATAAATAAAATTGCTCAGCAAATATAGTCAGTCACTCAAAGCTGAAGCGCTAACAATTTTATCACAGGCGCTATTAACTTCATACCATACGGCTGAGTGACTTCTAATGCAGGATAGGATCAATTGAAGTTTTTATAAAGATAAAATCAATTTATGGATGTAAACATTGTTAAGGATTATATGAGCATAATTGTGTTTACTTGGAGGTTCCTACCTACCTGCCTACGAAAATGAAATAGCAATTTCTATTGCAGCGTTTTTTAACCAGTAAATGGAAGACGGAACTTATTCTTGGCATAAACCTTTTATCTACACAAAATGGGAACAGGATTGAAAATGGCAGCGCCTCTTTTGTTCGAGCGCTCTCACACAATCTCTCTCTATATTCACACCCGGGTGCGAGCGAGAGGTGAATAGAGGCGACGCCATTTTCAAACCCATTCTTTATCTGCGCAGGTTGTACTAAACATTTTTTACCTGTAACCAAAAGTATCAGCAATGTATCTGTATTTCACTGGATTGCCGTGAGGGTCTACGTAGCCGTAGCTTCCCGTGACCGTTCCATTGGCGTGCCGCTCTTCAGAACGGTACTGAGCGTTGCCAGTTGCTGGGTCTGATACATCGTAACCGAAGGAATATGTCTGTGGGTTTCCTGAAATAAAAAAAGGTAATTGATATGGTAAGTTACTAGTTTTTTTTTTCCTATAGCACTGTTGGAGTTAGAACTTTGCTTCATGTAAACACGTGGTTGAGCGATTGCTCCGTTACGTGTAGCGGGTTCAATTCCCGCACGGAACAAATATTTGTTTAGCTTGCAGTATGACTATGTGAGATTTTCTTGTAAACGCACCCGCTTAAAAAAGATCAAAAGATTTATTTTCATATAGATCAATCAAGGCACTAAACGACAGACAGATGCAAGGTTCTTATTTATCGTTTAGGTTCCTCTTGCTCTATCAATCTCCATCTGTTACGATCCGCGTAAAGACGTAATTATGTAATTTATATTATGATATCTCTGTAAAATAATAATTGACTTACCTATTTAGTTTTATCTTATTTTGTATAATGTGATTTTCTACATACAAAATTAAGTTTGTTTGAAACCCATATGACGCGAGTTCTACGCACAGTTGTCCGATTTTTGCACTTAAGGGTTACACTTTAATGTGACAATACAATATTTTTTTTTAATAGTAAAATGTGATACTTTTTTAAACACCTACTTAGTCCAAACCTAAAAAAATCTTACCATTATAACTGTTGTATATGTAATTGGGTACATTTTCTGCTAGACTAAGCCTGGGATGCCTTGGAGCCGTGTACGCCTGTGTCAGCATTGATGTCACCAGAAATACCTTTAAAATAAATACACATCTACATAAAAATATGCCTTTTTCGCTTATGTTACTAAATGAAACAATATTTGCAGTAAAATAGGAAAGAGAATAATAATTTATGCTCTTTGATACAATATGATTTTAATTCAGCAACTTAGTTACATAAATTATTATTTTCCATGTAGGTATGTATACCTACTCTATTTTATGCTATTCAACCAAAAAAAAGGATAAAGAACCGCAGTACTTCAATTCTTTGCTACCTTTCATGACAACTATAGTAGAAGTTCTTTAGCAAATTAAACTAAATTGCAAGATAAACCTCTAAATTATCAATAAATCTTCAGATATGATCAACATTTGAGGTACGCGTGCGTTTATTTTTTGACGCACAGTGCTAAATACGTGGTCATTTGTCTAAATTTATGTCAGTTTGAGTAATGCTACCCATTAGTTAAATGTCGGATAATATGATACGCATGGACGCAAAAAAGTATATTTTTATTAACTGTATGTTTTTTCTAATGTTAAATTAATCTTTGTTTATGGGTATTCCCACAAACGAAAGCTCTACTAATGAGGAATAGCTAATATTAACAATCTTATAGGTAGGTAGTAGGTACGAGTACTTATTGTAAAGAATTAGTATGCTTAATTTATAGTCCGACTATTTAGGTAGGTAGGTACTGCAAAATTGAAGCATCAATTAATTCAACTAGCTTTTTATTATATTGGTATGTAACGCTGATTATTTTAAGATAAACGCTTGTATGCGATGAATTTTAAATATTTGTGGTAGGGGTAGTATAAAATAATTATGTATTATTTTTGAGCATTTTTTTTCCAAACCCTTGTTAAAAATCACATAATGGTCATTAAATAAAGTACATTATTAAAAGTATTAAATCTTCTAAAAATTCTCTATCAAAAAATGAAACCAAATTCGATATTAACCCATAAAAAAAATATTCACCCTTTTATCTCATGAAGGAATTAGAACTTACCTTGAAAACGTCGTCCATATTCCTTAGAATTATTCACAATTTCTCACATAAACTTGAACAGTGTGCACAGTGTTGCGAACTTCGTCCACATGAATGAACATATTTATTCACCTCTCCTTTTAGTAGTGTTTTCTTCGTAAAAAACAACGGCCACGCACAATGTTCGTAAACTCAGTGGGTGAAGGCAATTTCGCCCGTATTCGTTGTGATGTCATACCTACTAGGTACGACAGGATATGCCGATATTGCCTTTTACGCGATAAACATTAGTTACATGAGAGCCAATACTAGAAAATAACACAGGATTCAATTATATAGAAGTTCTTAATAGGAGAAGAATGGCTGCTATTAAAATTAATAGAATTTTAATAAGAAATGTTCGTATATGGTTTCCAGATTCTCGACGGCGAATTTCGTAAATGTAGATAATATTTTACATGATTTTTATAATGATGTTACATGACAGTAGCTAAATTATGGCTCATTTGAGAATAGTTCGATGCACTTAAACACATCCGGGATTCTCGATTCTATCAGTTTTTTCAGTAATTATAATATACTTACTTACCTAATCATGAAGTGGACGAAGTGAAATATTCTGTTTATTCCAATGTATGTATACGGTGAAATTTCGTTGATTTCGGAGCGGAAAGGGGGCTACCTACTATTTATCATTATGAACAATTTCTACTATGAGAACAACCCTGAAAATATGAAAAAAAATCGTACATATTTCCATTTCATCTGTGACCTTGACTTTTTATAAGAAACGGCAAACTTTTTTTTATTTTAAGCTTGGTACAATGGTAGAAATTGTTCATATTGATGAGTATCCCCCTTTCAGCTCCAAAATTAACGAAAATTCACCGTGTACAAGCAAAAAAGGCATGAATGTAAGTAGGTAGGTCTTAAATGTTTTTTTGAAGATCTTAATTTACAAATTATTCAGTTCACAAACAGAATACGTGTAAATATTATCAACTGCACTCACATTTAGCACCAATTTATTTAAGACAACTAAATAAAATCGTTACTAAGTCCAAGTTAAGTATCATCTTACGTTAGCGGCACTTTTATTGTTCTTTGGTTAAAAATAACTATCCTTTACAATCTTAGTCAGGAGTCAATAAAAAGACAATTTGGCGCAAAAGGCATAATACCGTAAAAATCTGTTTTGGATTGCTCCTTCAAAGGAAATCACCCACGTAAAACAACACAAAATGCTTTGGCGACTGTTCTCTTGAAATAATAAATTATGTTTTTAGGAAAACTACATCATCGACCACCATCTAAAATTTAGTTTTATGACTGCACACGTGTGAGGCGAATAAAAATGGCAATAAAAACAATGACCCTTGGTTTATTAAATCAGGCGTATGTTTGAGATTCTTCTTATCAAGGAGACGATTTATTCAGTTGGCATGCTTTTTATGAAATCGTGAGGTTTTATTATCCAACATTATCCAATCTTAAACTTTACTTCTGCACCTTAAACGCATAATGGTTGATTATGTGACAGTTTTTTCCCGCTTCCGATCCAGTGATCATTATATTCACATAATTTTATTCTTTGTATGTACACTCGACAACATTGACGGTCGACCACTTTTCACCCTTATTACTAAGAACATAAGGGTGAAAAGTGGTCGACCGTCAGTGTTGTTGAGTGTACCTACCTCCCTGAAAACAAATCACAGCATGGGACAAGTTCCCTTTACTTTACTGTCTGTTCTCTTTTGTTAAGTTCAAGTACGGTATCTACCTACTCTTCGTCTTTTCCGTTCCATCGACTGCCACCCCTCTGCCGTCAAATACCACTCTTCTACCAAATTTGAATCGCATACCTACGCTATTACATAAAAAAATATCTTGCTTTAAATAATTACATCCTCAAAATTCAATAATATTCATTAAAAACAAAATGTTTATCACCTAAAGAAATAATGCTTACTGAATTAACTCATAAAATACCAAAAGTAGGGAGGCTAAAGCTTTTTGATAATAGAGTGATTAACTATCATTCCAAATAAGGATTTAACATAAAGAAAACAAGACATAATTGTCAAATAACAGATAACAGCTATTCTATCATAAACTGGTTTTGTGGTAAACGACCAAATAAATTAAGATGTAGCTGACTTAATGAAATATATCTAAATAAAGTCAACAGAGGTTAACGAACTTCAATCTTGCTATGACGATAATTTATTTTTGTTAAAAATATAATAATAATCAATAAATTATACTTACATGTTGTTTTAATAATACTATTCCAATAGCGCAAAGGTCTCCCCAATTTTTTCCATATTTCTCTGTATATATCTTGGGGCCAGTGAACACGAAAGAAGCTTATATTCAAAAGACTGACGCAATCTCGTGGCAGGTTTTTGAAAATGCAAAACTATTTTTGTAACTTCGGTTTGTGTAAATCAGCAGATTATATTTTTCCCCTTATTATTGAATCATTTTCTTCAAAATAAAAAAAATCAACCGTGCTCAAGAAGCTTTTTTTTGCAAGATTGTGACTCTCCCACTCCCTTACGTCACGGTAAAATCGTCTGATTATTGAAATGCACACTGTAATGTAATAAACCCACCATATCTTAATCTAACGCGCTCGAGTATTTCTCTCTCTCTGATGATGCGCTTTCTCTCTGATGGGCTGCCCCAGACGCGCGGCTTTATAATAATATAGAGGGCACATATATATGGTGGAGGTACTCAACAGAGTGCAAGGTATCCTGGCCCCCATAATATATGTTAATCTGATGCGCTCGAGTAAATCTCAAAATCCCTTAATGGGCTTTCCTACCATAATAAAACAAGTATGATTTAAACGGATCGCGGGTATTATAGATTTTTCCTGACGTTTCGAACACTTTTCAGCGCAGTTCGTGTTCGTCCTGCGACCACGAACGCTGCAAATGAATTTTCTTCTTCTTCGTTAAAAACTTCCCTCAAAGAAGAAACATAATTAAAACAACGCAGGTCACTGGGTGTCGGAAGTATAATCTATATAATACAAATGGATTGTTGTTCGTTAGTCTCGCTAAAACTCGAGAATGGCTGGACTGATTGACTTGAAACTTTGTACAGTTGTTATAGGGAAGCCAGGGAAGGTTTAAACGCCGAGCATTGCAACGCATCGGGGCACAGCTAGTGATTTAATTAGGCCATCGTCTGAGGGATAATAGCCACGTTCCCTGCTTCGGCTCATTCCTAGTCAGCGTATATCGCTATAGCGATACAGCGGGGTAACGCAGCCAGCGCGTGTGCCTGTGCCCATGGGCACCTTTTGATCTGACGCTCATCGTTAAAGTTTGGAATATTTCGTTATATTTAGTACTTAAATTGTATTTATTGCTTATGTTTATATAATTTTTTTTTTGTACAATCATGTTATTTTACACTTGTAACGTGATTTTATTTATTAGAATAAATTAAAACATAGATGTTTACAAAGTGATTCTATTTATAAATAAAAATTACACATTTTATTAGTATTTTATTAGTTTGAAAACACGATCGACAGGATTTTTAGTAAAAACAAAATACAATGTCAAAATATTGAGATCATGGCAAATGAAACTGAATAGTTTAGAAACACGATCTACTCTAAACTTAAACACAATAATGTGAATGGTACAATAGACTCATTTATTTATAAATAAATTATAAGTGATCTCTATACACTATTATGTAAGCATTTAAAGCGATTTAAATATATAAATATCGTTAATTGTACTTCAGATGCTTCATATACAATGGCAAGTTATTCACTTATGTGAATAAATATCCACAAACTCTTAATATTCAAAATAATCCTTCCACACAAATATTTATATTTTTTCATAATCATACCCATTTATAATGCGTTTAATGTTAGCTTCCGAACTCAGTGTAATCGAAAAACAGACATGTTGCTTAAAAGTATCATTCTTTATCAAGCTTAATCGAGTCATCAGTAAAAAAAAATATCATAGGGTCATCAGCAACATGTCAGATAAGAACACTAAAGAAAAGTATTCTGTTGACCATTTTTTTTCTGAATTCTAATTCATTAAAACGCTCCGCCCTAACCCTGCGCGTGCATAACATAAACCCACCCTTAACGCTAATATACGGTATAAACATAACATCTACAGAGTATTTGTGTCGTTTAACATTAGATTATATTAGGTGGTTAGTGCAGACCGTAGCCGTGGCCGTAGGAAGCCACTGCGATTGGCGCGGCCGCGTAGTGAACTGGAGCCGCATGCGCAACTGCCACTTGTTGCTGGAAAGAGGAATAACAAATAAAATAAGGATGTGAAGAGCAAAAAAAAAGTAAAAGTTTGCGATCATAAATAATTATTTTTAGAATTAAGTATTAAAGAATTTCCACAAAGTTAGTGGCTCTTCCTGGAGTTCTTAATTCTAGGCTATCCATGGTCTTGGCTATGACTATAGTTTCGAAGTGATAATTATTAAAATATAGATTGATAATAATAAAACATATGTAAATGAAGAGAATATCGCACTTCATTTAATTTGTGTTTTCAGTTTCCCGCGCATCGGTGTAATGCGTGGTGAAGCTATGGTAAATTAGCATAAGTTATCTGTACAACACTGAATAATCAATAATTTTATGAAAGAAATACTGTATTGGTAATTAAAAAGAGAATAAATTCGGGAAATAATAGCTTTAAATGTTGTTTCTCGTTTTTCAGGTAAGATTTGTACATTAAGGTCCATCATTTGTAAACATTGTAATATTGTATTACCACATTGTGATTAATAAAAGAAAACCTCGTTTTTCAGAGCAACCCAATTTAGTTATTATTTCGAACATTAACTACAGTGTTTTATAAAAACACATTACATATAATAAAATTAGTCACAAATACAAAACGCGTGCACAATAGCACTGTCGGCAATGTATCTGAACATAATTTCCCGCTTCTAGATGTAAATTAATTAACATTATAGTTACGGTACTTAATAAAACAGACTTCACTTTTTAAAATATGTTTTATGTTAATATTTTGTAAACAACAATTGGTAGGTATAGATAATTATAAATTTGCTTTGCATCGTGATATGGAACTAGTAAAGAATATGTTATAGGTACCTAATAGTTAAGAAAACTCGTCGTGCATTAACTTTTTCCAAGTTTATCTAGATAGGTCTTATTCTTGAGAAAATCTCGAGCGAAGTTCGATAGCCCAGGTTAATTAAAGTAAGGCGTTACAGGGCAGTTAGATCATTCCATAATATGCAGACACAGATCCCTTTTAGAGCCCGTTAAGAAAGGGTTATTAAAGCCCGTTTTTTTTTTAATATTAAAGGTTAAGCTTCTCAACATTTCATAAGCATTTTACACAAGAAATAAAAAGTGGGGTACTTATTTTGAAACAGTAAATACCGAAGCTGTAGTGGACCAAATAATTTCTATGCGCACGAGTCGTGTCAGCCAGTTCAAGGTTGTGACTACTCAACCATAGCATTTCGCTGGTAATCAATTATTCATACCTATTTAACTCTTTTACTACTTTCGACAGATATTTACTTTATTGATATTTTGATTCCTTTTAGGAAACGAATACTTTTGATTGAGGCTTTTTACTTACGGCATGAAAGCAAAAAAATATCTGATTATCTAGACCAGTGTTTTTCAACCTGGGCTTCGCGCCCCCCCAGGGTGTCGCGAATCCTCCATAAGGGGGTCGCAGAGAGTCGCGAAGCCTCGGTAAAAATAAAAATAAACTAAAAGGTTCAAATTTTTTTTTATGTTATGCAAATGCTCTCTAAAGGACATTAAGGCAAAAAGAAAAAAGAATAGAGGTAAGTCACATTCACATAAATGTGAGTTTGTCATATTTTTCATTAAGTAATTTCTCCCATCGTAGATCCGTTTTTGCTAGCAAATAGAATTAAACATTTTCCAAATTTAGACGATTTCTCTGTTTTAACGTAATGTTGTACGGATTTGATATTTGTAACATAATAATGAAGTACAAGCTAGATGTCTCTATCTTGTATTTTATTATGCGGTGGATAGGGGGTCGCGAAATATTTTTACCTACCAAGGGGGTCGTGTAATGAAAAAGGTTGAAAAACACTGCTCTAGACAAACATGTTGTTATAATTTTGATCGCATTGTAGACTTAAAGTAGAGAGCGTTTCACATAAAAAGTCCCTTCAACGCTATATTGGCTGCCCTGAATGTCAATATGTTACAACGTTTTTAACGGTGTTGGAAGTTTCTTTTTTTCAGTACAATTCTCGTTCACCACTTGTTACTGTTCTAGGCATGAATTTAACACATAAATAAAAAAAAAACATAAAACCTAAACAGGAGTGACATGCAGGGGAGCCAACATATTGTCGAAAGGACTTCTTACGTGGAACGCTCTATAGCTATATTTATACAAACTAGGAATACCTTATTTCCATAGCTTACTGTCTTTGACGTACCGAATAACCCCATTATAAGTAAAATGCAGTCATAAAGTTTATTTTGAAGTTTCCACGATCACCCACGCGCATAACATGAATCCCTATCACGTACTGTAGAGATAAGAATAAATAATGACTGCTTATACTCCTAACCTGTACCATAATTTAATACTTGCACCATATAGGTATGTAGGTACATAAATTCCACTATCTCGTAAAGGGCGTAGGCTTAAAGCCAAAGCAAAAAATGTCCCACCAGACTAGAAACGATGCAAAGAACCAGACTTGCAACTAGGTATAAAAGGACCAACTTCTAAATACCCATACGAAGCAATTGTAATAAGGCATTCCATACACTTAAAGTTTTATCAATGAGCACTTAAATATTTATCGGACATTTTTCTTAGAACGCCCAACGGCTGTTATCTAGGAAATTTGGAGTAGTTTGACCAAGATCCACAAGTTGTAGCGTTTCCTTATAAGCGCACGCGCCATTTAGTGTTTACGCAAGAGTCGCCGTCGGCTCGCAATCGCAGAGAAATCAGGTTTGTGTAATGTTGGCTCATGATTATCAGTGAAAAATCATACTCCTATAAACGTGAGAATAATATCTTCAGTCTTATAAATGTATATTTTTTTGTGAATTTGAAACATGTAAAAGCCATGTTATGCTTCTATTAAGTTATTAAATATATAAGTGATTCTCAAGAATCATATGACCCGAGCGGGATTTGAACTAAGAAGCGTATTATAAAGGGGTCTCAAATTTCAAATGAGTCGGGCGAGACCCGGTAGCTCAGTTGGTTCAGAGCACTAGCCACGGTACGGCAGAGATCGCGGGTTCAAATCCCGCTCGGGTCATATGATTTTTGAGAATCACTTCTATATTTAATAATCTTCAGTCTTGTTTTTATCAAAGGACCCGAAAGTTAACTAAATCCTTATAGGTCAAATAAAAGAAGTAGGACCCCGCAACTCAAATAAATAAGTTCCTTTTATGAATATCCGGCAACATGGTGAATGTCTCACCTTCAGTTTATTTATCATGCTCGAGTAGTTTGTGACGTTAAACATGGCGCTGCCGATTACGATTTCCGTTAAAAGTTAAATGTAAGCTATGTATTGTTTTGTTTTTCTCAATTTATTTAGGGACTTTTTATATTATGCCATAAGGAAGATTTTACAGATCAAATTCTTTAAACCATGTATTACAATGATCAATGTATTATGATATGAGTCCACAATTTATTTGTTCGGCTATCATTTCACGAATTTCTGACTCGCAACAGAAAAAAAAAAAAAACTTGTGAGGTGTCAAGGGACACCCGGATGGAACGAAGTTCCTTTCGATTAATTAGTGAATAATTATTTTTATTATTTATTATGTACAAAAAAAAATATGTACAAAAACACACACACACACACACAAGACACACGCACGCCGCACGGCTTACAATAGCTTACTATAGCAAAAAGTGTCGTTACAACTTTTCGTCTTAATTTTTTCCGTCTAGCCCGCTATCGTAACGCGCGATAAGAAACTTCGTTCCAAAAAACCAACTTATGGTTTCCTTTCTCGTTTATCTTAAAAATGGGCAATGAATCATACCGGATGCACGGCGTGTCCGGACTTGTGCACGACGGCGTTGAAGCCGGTGTGGTCGTCCGCGGAATACGCCACTGTCCGGGTCGAACCGTCCGGCTCCACTAGCGAGTAGCTTCCTGAGGAAAATGGACAACAATACGTGTTTAGAAATGCAGGATAGACCTTCGTAATGTATAGGTAAAGCTGAAAAATTTGTTTGTTTGAACCTGCTAATCTTGGAACTACCAGTAGGATACGAAAAATTCTTTTTTTAGGGTTTCGTACCCAAAGGGTAAAAACGGAACCCTATTACTGAGACTTCGCTGTCCGTCCGTCTGTCTGTCTGTCTGTCTGTCTGTCTGTCTGTCTGTCTGTCTGTGTATCTCCAGGCTGTAGGTATCTCATGAACCGTGATAGCTAGACAGTTGAAATTTTCAGAGATGATGTATTTCTGTTGCCGCCATAACAACAAATAAAAACAGAATAAGATAAATAGTTAAGGGGGGTCCCATACAACAAACGTGATTTTTTTGCTGGATATTGATAACGGCAACATAGACGCTTGAAATATTCACAGAATATTTAATTATATATTCACTTTAAAAATAAATAATTAAATTAAAATAAAACAAATATTTAAGGGGGGCTCCCATACAACAGACATGATTTTTTTGCCGTTTTTATAGATAATGGTACGAAACACTTCGTGCGCGAGTCCGACTCGCACTTGGCCGGTTTTTTTTTTATAATTATGATAGACAAATTCATGACGAATAATATATATGCTATTTAACATCACGCTACGACCCTTAGGAGCCGAGCAACGTGGGTAAAATTGCGGGGCACAGCTAGTGTTTACCTAATTCAGTAGCATTAGAGAATTTGGAATTATATAGTACTCATTTAAGAACGACTATAAGTACGATCAAAGAAAATGAGCTTCTCAGTTTTGCTTTCATACCCTAAACAAATATTTTTGTTAAAGTTCATTGCACCAACAATCCAGATTTTTGAGAAATTTATTAGGTACCTACCTACCTATAATGTTTCTTTGGCTTTGAATTATTATAGTATTCCAAATTACTTGAATTCAATTAATAAATAAATTCGCATGTTCAAGTTTGTAAATCAGAACAAAAGTGCAAAGGGCCTTATACACCAACCTTTAACGACGTCTCCGTCACGCTCCTCCTGTTGCGACTTTATGTCGCCGGTGTGCGGGTCCTTCACTCCGTAGTTAAACGCGTACTTTGGATAGGCCTGTGAAAACAACCATCATCATCCGCCTAGCCTTTTCCCAAACATGATTGGGGTCGGCTTCCAGTCTAACTGGTTGCGGCTGAATATCAATATTTTACATGGAGCGACTGCCATCTGACCTCCACAACCCAATTATTGGGGAATATCGGTACTCGAATATTAGACCAGTTGTCAGACTTTTGGGCTTCTGACTACCCATAACGACTGTCAAAGATATTCCTATGACAACCGGGACCGACTGTTTAACGTGCTCTCCGAGGCACGGAGGGGTCTCGATGTGTAAAGAACGGTCATCCATCCAAGGACTGACCGCGGCAAGCGCAGCTTAACCTCGCAGATCGATCGATCAGCGCGGTTGTCATTTAGCCACGAGCCCCTCCTGTGAAAACAACCATCGACTATGATAATTATGACCTTTGTAACTATACTGATATTATAAAGCAGTAGAGTTCGTTTGTTTGAACGCTCTGATCTCAGGAACTATTTTCATTTTACTAGTCGAATTTGAAAAAATATTTTTGTATATGATAGCCCGAGATTCATGAGAAATTGTATACACTATTTTAACATAGCGCTACGATCCTTAGGAGCCGAGCAATGTGGGTGAGACTGTGGGGAATAGCTAGTTAAAAGGGCCGATTGCACCATCGTCAGATAACATTTATCTATCCAAGGAATAAAGTTGAGTTTTGACAGATTTTGTATAGAAAATCGGTGAAATTTTATAAAATAATCTTTGGATAAAGTTATGTTACGATGGTGAAATCGGCTATAAGAGATTTAAAAACAACTGACACAGGTGGGACTTGAACCCGTGGCCTTTGCCGTACCGTGGCATAGCTCTAACCACGGGGTCACACCCGCATCAGTTTTAAATCTCTTTGATACAGTGCATTAGTGACATCTATCGGAGACTGATGCGGGACAGTCCTGTGGGTAATTTTCATAGAGGTCCCCAAACAGCGATAAAAATTTGGTTAAGTAGGTACCTATGTTTTTTTCTTTTTTGGGCATAACAGCGCATCAATTGCAAAGTAAAGAATTTCTTCAGGGCCTTGTTCCCATTCAACACTGTTTTTCGCATTTTAGTTCACTTTTAGACGCTTTTATTGATACAATCTTATTTTAACTAACGAGAATAATAAATTACCGTAAAGTGAGTTATATAGATAAATAAAGTAGGCTACTGCCGGTATTTTAGGATAAAATTGCATTGTATTGATGAACGTTAATGAGATGTCTGTATCAACCAACAGAACCATGTCCCACAACCAATATGTATTGTCAATACTAAAAATTCAGCATATCCACATAACGTACCGATCGTCTAGCTAGACAATACGCAGTGATAGTGAAATGCCAGGGCATGAACCACATGATTGTGTTTTTGCCGCATACCTACTGCATTCTATCAATCACATCAGTAGTGAAGGTCGAAGGTGCACAATTTCATAATCAACCATAACAATTATTAATAGTGTCTAATAATAATAATAAATTGCCATATTCAGAAAGAAATACCGAAAGGAATAGTCTTACATAGACTCTTAGCTACTGAATACGAAATACACAATGTATAATAATTAACAGTTGCACAAAATACTCACAATTGGTTCAGCTTGCACGGCATGGACTACCGGGGCAGCATGTACTACAGGCGCCGCATGGATCACCGGTGCCGCGTGGACCACTGGCGCATGCGCGAAATACCCGCCGTATTCCACCGGCACTGCTACCGCCACCGCTGCGCTCACGCATGCTAACACCAAAAACATCTATAACAAAAATGAAGGATGTGATTAAGATAAAAATAATGTTAGTTACACCATATTATTCTAACCCGCGTCTCTTAAGCGCGTTTCTGTCTATCCAAAGGTTGACTGTCAGAAAGCGCTGTTAACGGTAAGCCCTTTGAATAATCCTAAATATAAGTTAACAGTAAAAAGTCTCTAAAATGAATTAGTGACTATATTGAAAAAGCCTAAACTTATTACTTCAGAATTGACCAAGCTGATATTTTAAGGAGTCTCTAATTGTTGAGCTATTTTTGAAGAAACTGCCATAAATCAAATAAATTATAATCACGTAGGAAGTTAAACCATAATAATTTATTCCTAGCTACCACCTTACAAGGAAGTGGGTATAGTAAAAAGTTGCTGGGTTTAAATTAATATAATGATTTCAAAAGAGGTTTAATGCCGAGATAGCAACCTGTTTGTTGCCAACGGACATGATTTATATCTCCTGGCTGTTTCCGTGTTTGCTTTGAGAGGAGAGATGCTAAAGTATTGCATCATAAAAGCTCTCGTTTCAGAGAGCTTGAAAATGTACTTGGTTTGAATAAGTCCGGTATTTCGCCAAAAAGGTACATTATTTTTTTAACCGACTTTACTAGAGAGAGGTAGGTATACAGTACGATTGTATTTTTGTTTGTATCTTGTTACGCGATAGGTCTTCGCAGATTACGAACTTATTTTAATTACTATTGTTTTTTCATTTGATAGAGAAAGCTCGTCTGGTGGTCCAAAAGTCAAAGTCAAACATTTATTTAAATTAGACCATTAACAGGCACTTCTGAATTAAGTCCCTTATAAAAGTTTTTAACCAGCTTCAATAAACAGTTTTTAGATCACTATGTTGACAATATACCTACTTATTCAATAAAAAAAAAAGTTCATACACAGCAAAAAGTGGTAGGTATGTACCTACCTATAAAGTAAGCTCGATTAGTGGTGATGAATTACATAAAAAAAAGTTAAAGCTCTGAAAAGTTTTTTTGGCATTTTTATATCAGTCATTTGGTTGATTTTCTTGAATAGGTAATATTTAAGTATTTTTATATTTAATGGTAGAAATTATTATTCAAAATAAATCCGATAAACTATTCCTCAGTAATATAATTTGTAAAACTAAAAGATCAACCAGAATTTAACAGATAAACGAAATGAAAGAAAATAAAAAAATTGTAACACATTTCACACCATAATTTTAAAGGTCCTTATAAATCGTAAATTGTTTCTAAATGATGCAACTCACCCGCATGTTCGTATCTGAAGTGCACAACGACACAACACACTCCCGGCAGCCTGCGCCGGCGCAACCGCCTTATAAATATAGGACCCCACTCTATGCACCTGACTTAGATGCATCTACAGGGGACACATTCATAATATACCTTTGATACCATTCGATTGTTTGGACGGTGCCAACGTGTCTAAATAACCATATATTTTGTATTTAAAAAATATTATTGGGAATTATTCTAGAAGGGGTCAAATAGCTAAAAAATACGTTTTCCATGTAAATATGCTCGAAATAAACATCTTTTCGGCTCCTGCCCACCAAGTAATTGGGTAACATAAATTAACACATTTTTTAATGAAGGTAAAAATAGTACCTACTTGAACAGTTTAATAAAGTGGCTCAATAGATGATCAGTTTAAAATTGATCGATAAAGAGTTATGGATTTATAAAATAGATTTTAAGGTTATGAAGATATTAAGGAAATAAATAGTGTTTCAAAAAGTAAGTTTAATATTAGTAGATACAACGAGACCAGTTCCAGAAAACCGCTAATTTTAGAATGAGTCAGAATGCAATTAAATTACCAAATGTTATCTCATCGCAGAATTGGAGTAACAATTGGGATAGCTCTTCTTGATGTATCGATCATGCATTTTCACGTGCAAAATAAACATCGCTGCAATAAATAACTAAATGATGCACATAAATAATACTTGAAGTTCTTGTATTATTTATTATATTACTGAAATATTCCGCAAGTAGAAGCAAGCCAACATTGTAATCCAATGTTTTTCTCAACCTTTCTGAATACGGGACCCCTTTGCAAGTAAAAAAAAAACCTGGTGACCCTTCAGAACCGTAATAAACAATGTCAATGATTTGAAAGACGACAGTAAACAGGTACAGCATTGTCACTGAAATCGTTGTATATTTTTTTAGTGTAAAGCATGGTTTTACTTTCACCTGACTTTAAAAACACTGCTGTAATCAAAAGCTTCTTTTCTTTCTCAAACTTAAAATATTTGAAGTGTATTATAATTATGGTACTCGTACTTATGTAACCCATTGTCACTAAACAGATGAAGCAGATCTATACAAAAGTTGACTATTTTGTTGGTCATACCAATAGTGTCTCGATAGCTGTGTGTGACCATGTGACTATAGATAGGTATAGAGTAAGCTAGTTGTACCTAGTTGCACCGTAGTTGCTGCCCTCTTACTTCAGTTTACTTTCAAACGCGCCGGTGAAACTTGATAAATACTAACGCTGAAGACATAAAAATGCTAAATTGTGCCGTTATTAACTGTACAATTTCATCAAGGGTTGCCCCTATATGACTTGCGTGAGATAATCGGGAAAAATGTGTGCGGTATCTAGCCGACTCTATATCTATGGTCACTTATCGGGATATTGCGAATATTTTCGATTTTAAGTTTTCTATTATTTCTTAATCCTGGGCGATTGCTTAATCTAATAGTACTTTAACTTCTCTTTCTATTTTCTGGTCTTGGAACTTAATGATTAGACATTTGAAGTCCTCTTTACTACGAGAATTTCGAAGATTGGATTTTACCTACAATCAAACTCATGATATTAACACCTCAAACTTTAGCCTAGATGCGACTTCTAGTTTGACAAGTTCTTTTTCTTTAATATTGTATCAAACTCGTAACATAATATGGTACCTGTTCTAAAAATGGTACGTTTTTGCTATTTTGATACAGAACCCTAAATCGACATAGAAAAATGTTGATATCACAAAGGTATTCCACACGTACAGATATACGTTATAGGGGATATTGCAGAATGCTGTCAGCATGTGCAGGTTCGATATTGATATCACCTTCGATATATATTGCAACGACTGTCAAAATCCCTACCATTTTGACATTTGTTGCAATATATATCGAAGGCGATATCAATATCGAACCCGCGAGAATCACCCCCCAGAACTTGTTCTACATCTTGACCGATATATATCTGTCATTGCTTAGTGTAAAATATTTCATTACGAAACAAATAGTCCCACGCCAGTTGCATTGATTTTATATACTTTAAAGGTTTAGAAAGTGTGTTTCAGCTAATTGCTACATATTAAGCCTTATATAATAAATAGCTACACACGTGTGTGAATAGACTAACATATTTAAGCCTTAAGTTACTGATAACGAGACCTATAGTAATTATCTAGTTGTAAATTGACCAGCCCACCTAGATTGTAGAACTCCTTTACTAACAAGGAACATAGATTTCCCCATATCGTGTCCAGCTTAGTTGGTATTTATCCTATACCTAGTTGCCAGTAAGACATCGCAGATAGTGATAAGGCTGCCCATCTTTTTTTAAATAAGAATGTTCTGTCGTAGTCTAATTTGGACAGGTATTTGTATAATAAATAAATAAATGGAATTCCAGCCTGAAAGGTATAGCTTTGCCAACGTCGATGTGTCTAGTCGTGCAGGGTGAAGATACGAGTTGGTACCCAACGACGTGTCGTCGTCGCGACACTACTGGTTTCTATGTATTTCTATGAAATACCTTCCGTAGCTAGCGACACGTTGTCTGCCGCTACGGGCCGAGCGACAGACGATACTGTAATTCAGTCTCAGATCAGTGGCAGTAGGTGGACACTTCCATAAATTGAGACTTGTCCAATTATTCTTGATGTGTTTCAAGATCGTTCTAGCCGTGGTTCATTATACTGCCGTCTGCTGCTGCCGTCTGCAGTTGGTTTCGGAATTATAACTGCAGCGACATGACGCAACGACACGTCGCCGTCATCGGGGATTAGCTCGTACTTTAATTTTCCAACAGCAAGGTGGCCTGGCAACACTTGTTAACAGGTGCCATCTGCAATTCAAAATCCTATACCACGTTTTGAAGGCAAAAGGAATATTTTTACCACCATGTTTTATTTCCCAAAAATCAAAAATAGCTTTTCCATAGGATAAATGGTCTAAACCCAGTACCTACCTATTTGATTATACACTGGCTACTTAGAAACTTATCCATCACTCTTAATAGTTTAAAAAAATATATTTCGTTTTGCCTACCAAGCAATATTTTCCGATTACCAGATCTTATGCCCTTTACAGGATTAAGGTACATACGAGTACTTCCTTAAACATAGAGATTAGACTGAATGGGAAATAAGCAACGTATTAAATTGTTAGTCTCTTCCAAGATTACCATGAGAATAACTAGATATTATTTATCATACCAACTGGGTTCAGTATAAAAGCAAACGTTCTATCCAAATAAAGCTACATATTATACAAAAAAAAGCTGCATTGAAGACATCATAAGACATAATAAGTGACATAATATATTCACTATTCAGAACTCCACTATTTATTACTACACCGCTTTTAAGTTGACAAGAACTCAGGATCGCTTAAAATGCCACTTTAAGAAGTGCCGAATCAAGTCCGTCTTAGGGCCAGTTTTACAATCGTAAGATAACATTTATTGACAGATTTTGTATAAAAAATCTGTCAAAAATTTAAAATTAATCGTTGGTTAAAGTTATCTGACGATTGTAAAATCGGCCCTTAGTTATTTTTGCCAATAGGTAGGCACATACTACGTTAAGCAATTTGGGCATTTCACCATGCACAAAGATAGTTACATATTTTAATAATAAACTGTAACACCCTTACCACAAAAAAGATAAACACGTGTTGAACGCGAATGCTACCAAAAATAATAGGCACTTGTTTTAACACTAACTTGTCTAAAACAAGTGCGTATTATTTTTGGCTAGTTGGTGTCAGAAATTGTACCTTTGCATTTGTTTCAAAAGCAGCATCTTAGCGCTTACCGCCGGAGCTGTGCTGTCTAGGACCACTTCTTATGCAAAGTGTATCTTTGTCTGTACTAACTCTGTTTTACGTCATTTCTGTTCTGCATAGAATTTCTTAAAAGGAAGCTGTCTGTCACATTCCATACGAACATTAAAATTCTTAACTAACGGCTTTTTAGCGGCGGATGCTGACAACAGTATACTGTCCCTAGTTTTATTCGAAATAGGAATAGGTAATTATTTAGTTACTGAACGGAAATTGGTCTTGCGTAAGTGATCAAGCGTGTGAATTAAATTACGTGTATAAGACGTAATTACGTGTGTAAGACCCCAGTGGTAGATGAAAATGTATATTAGTCTTTAAGAACTAAATTATCCGAAACTCTAAAGAGCGGTTAAAACATTACTACAAAAATCTATGTCGAAGTAATAAAGCAAATTCTATAGAAAATGAGACCTATATTCCTAAATAGAATTTAAGTAATAAAACATACTATTCCGGCATAGTATTTCATGTTGAAATTCGCTCTAGATTGCGGCTAGGTACGCACTCGAGATGCATGGCCGTGTAGCAAGTTGAATTTGTGGCTGCGCCGGCGCATTATACAGGTGTGGGGATTCGGATTTAACGGCTAATTGCATGTTTACACGTTAAGTGTTTACCTTTTTGAGACTAGACCGACAAAAGCCGAATGGTTACGTCTTTAGGCAGCGATGATGTGGTCGTAGTTCAAGTATCTCCTGTTGAAATTATTTTTATCATGAATTTCTTTGTTAGATATATTATAAATATGACTGGGAATAAATGTGATAAATAATACTGTTATGCAAAATATAATTATCTATCCTGTAAAAACTATATCATTTCAGAAAGATGTAGTCACATCTAAATATTGCAAAGAAAAATGCGAAAAAACATTTTTCCTCATTTCCACAAAATTAGCATCTGTTCCTCAACATCGATATTACACTCAGCAAAAGTCAAAATTGATTCCTTTTACATTCTTTAAAACCAAAATAATGTGTAGTAAGCTCGTTCCTTTATTATGGACCCTTTCTATTGTTATACAATAACAATCGAAGCTCCGTTATCTAATGTTTGTATGAAATAATATCAGGTTTATACCATGCACTTATTTTGTACCTACCCTCTATGAAGCCAGTACTTACCTAACTCTACTACTAAATCAATACGTAATAAAATACCTACCTTTTAAGGTACTTCCGACACCTGTCGGACACTGTTAGGTATAGTTCTTTCTTTTTCATTTCTCATCAAACCCATACTGAGCCTGTGTGGTGGATTACGGACCCTCACTCTCAGAGTCTCAGCACTGGAAAGAGTTTAGCCTGTTAAATGTCCGAAGTGCAGTGTATTTTAAGATAAGTACAAGCTGACTAAAGAATGTCCGTTATTAATTCTTTTCATAACGATCTCTCTGGTCTTAGAAAGATAACCTCAAAAGTTAGTTGATGATGCCACGGTTGGTGCAGTGACTGAGCGATTAACTTCTACACTGTCTGCATAACGCGCGTTTAAACAAATATTTTTGTACTAGCACTTTGCCCGCTACTTCGTCCGCGTGACATACACGTAGCGCCATCTGACATCCTAAAGCAATTATAACCGTCGAAAGTTATTGTTTTTTTCTTTGAGGAACAGTACTTTTTTTTCTAGATGAAAGGTACCCTATGTCCTTTTCTGTACTCTGACAACGTAAATGCTAAATTTCATGATGATATCAGTGGTTTAGGCGTGATAAGATAACAAACAAACAAATTACATTAGGTTTGCAGTTGTTCCGGAGCTGGATGTTTGTGCATATATGTCATAATGATGTCTGTTTGTAAACGCAACCACGAAAGAAAGAAATTCCTATGTAGGCCATTTTTTTAAGGTGTCTTATAAAATGCAATACTTTTCTTTCGCAAACCGGTACAGAAGCTAACATTATTACTTGAGGCCGTAATACATCTGGCACTCTGACAAACTTGTACATAGAAAATTGAAAGATTGCAATAGTAAATAACTAGTGCAAGCCTTTCCCATATGAAGCAATCGGTATTGGACACATTTATTTAGCAAAATCTATGTGATCGTGGGTTTGTAAACTTGTACATCAACATGATATTGTGGGAAAAATATATATTTCCGAAATCACTTAACTTGACTTCTTGGTTCTGGGGGATTTTACCCCTATGGCTTATTTCCGAAATCTATATGAAATAAAGATGTTTTATGAGGTATTATGTTGATACCTACATGTTTGTTTATAATAGGCTTGCGTTTGATCTCCATCTCGCGGTCTCCGATGGAGCACGTTAGCCGAAGAAACAGATTCACTCGCGACTTGAAGAAGCCGAAATTAAATTACTAAACAGGACGTGCTGTGGTTTAGCATTATTCCTGTTACTATCGCACAGCTGTCGAACCACAAGTGCAAGATAGAGACGGGAATACATTTAGGTCGAAGCACGTGCTAACGTTCCTTAATCTCGGCTCCAGAGTGTTGATGTATCAACGAAACATGCGGTAGTCCAATGCTGAACACAGCTTCAGGCCGAGTTGATCTTCCGATAATTGAGTCTGATTCGATACATAATTAGTAATTACCTTCCTTGCAGTAGAGGTGTCTAAATGTACCATTAAAGGACCCTTACTACACCACATCACTCTTTAGCCACATACCTTCGCAATTAACCCTCATAAAAATGTGAACAAAAAATTATCATTCGATATATCAAGAGAATGTTATATGTATCTAAATGCCTCTAGTAAAACCTAAATATCTCATATTGCAACCTAAAGAAAAACTTTACAACAATTTTCCAATGAAATTGATTATTTCATACAGTTTTTATGAGAAATATTTGCTATAGAGGCTGTAATTATATCATTTGCTATAAATATTATGGCAATTTGTTTTATGCAAGCCGTGTGATACTTTGTGTTAATATGGTTTATTTATGAAAGTGGTTTAATACCTAATACCAGCCATGCCTACCTGTGTGTAAAAATTTAAATTTAGTAAGCAAATAAATCCACAAAATCCGTAAGTATTTCATAATTTATCTTGAAATTAATGAAAACCCATCTCTGTAAACCTTTACTTGTCATATCAATTGAATTTTACCGCGTGTTTTTTTTTATATCTAGATACTTAGTTGATTCTACTAATCTGTACTCAACGTAACGAAGTGAAGTTTGTATGTTTGAGGTAATCTCCGCAACCTATTCTGAAAATTCTTTCACTAATAGGAAGTTACATTATGCCTTTATGCCGAAAAACTCGCAATTCCTGTGGTCTCGCGGATGAAGTCAAGGGCAACGTAGGTACTTGTGCAAGTGTCTAGATAAAGACCACAATGAACTAATCAGCCTAGCCGCAGTACTGCCTCTGATCGATATAGGCATCTCCTGAGTAACGCCACAATACCTGGTTCTCTACCTTTGCATCCCTTTGCAACCTATGCAGCCCTGATACAGTAATACTGTACGCTGAATAATAAGGTCTATATAAATAAAAGTAGCTCCTTTCCAACTCAAAAATAATCATCGAAATCGGACCTCGTGATAAAAAATTATAGCTTAGAACATACATTAAAAAAAACTGAACAAGTACAAGTAGGATTCGCGCCCTGACGGTCCATACAAACTTAATTATACATTTAGATATAGGTATTAAATAAAATAAAATATTCCACTAGAAATATTGAGGTACGGAACCCTAAAAAGATGAAGACGAATTGAGATCCTCCTCCTTTTTTTGAAGTCAGTTAAAAATACAACTAAATGCATTTGGCGAATATTTTATCCGAATAACGTGAAACAATAAAACGCTTACAATGTGGGTCTGACGTAAGCGTTGAAGTAAATTAGGACATTACGGCTTGGCAGGCTGAAACCCGAGTAAATGAGAATCCAACGCAGCTAAATTATGCACCAGTCAGAGTATGAATCAACTATATTACTACTAATAAACGACTGTAAATTCAGACAGATATCAAATCAAAGCAATTACTTGCGTACTGTTACGTGTATTATTTCTGAATAAATTACCGTATTTACACAGACGATACCTTACCTAAACAGCACAAGACAGACTCGATAAAATAACTAATTAAAATGGTAAATGATTTTTAACTAAAGAATCAATTTACATTTAGCATACCAGTCTTTAATTTTCCCATTGCTGGGATTCAAATCTTCTCACCATACGGGCTCGGACAGGTTGGTGGATGTCACATATTCTTTCTTTTTTCTACACTTCGAATTTTTGGTTCTAGCACAAGGGTTTCCTCACGATGTTTTCCTTCACCGTTTTTAGAGTAGAAGTGATGAAACAAATCGCACGAAGTAAAGTGCGTGCCTGCTTTTTGAACCCACGACTTACGACGAATTTTATTACGACCAAAATTTACATTTAGGTACGTAAAATATCGCCTGCCATTAATATAGCTATAAAGATCCAGTCCTAAATGATATATAATATCCTTAAAATAGTAAAGGTCTAGAAGTAATCAAACAGGTTCCCAGCTAGCCGCCAGTGGCTAAATATCAAAACATATCCTGTAATACATCTGGTAAACTCGTTACGCATCCTGAATCATATGTGTACGCATAAAATAATGCGATGCAGAAGTTCCATTTCTAACAAAGTTCAAAATCTTATCAAGGATATCATAGACGAATATAAAGCCCACCATCTCTACTTCTGACTTCAATTTAGTATATAGAACATTATTGTCCTCCCACAGCTAAAGGCCATAATTCTTGAATGACAGTGGACTAAAGTGGGATTTTGAATTAACTTAAAATGGTACAATTTCCAATATTCCTTAGGTATACCTTCTAGCTGTATCTTTTGTCGTGTCCCCATCAGTATGCCAGCCCTGCATATGGCAAGCAATTTAGAAACCCCAGATACACGTGCATGTGGAGTGTATGAACTGCTTATCAACATGCATTGCAACCAGACGGCTGACGGAAATAGGTTACTCTAGTACCTCCTGGTATGCGGTGGAATGACTTCTTGTCACCAATTATGCTAAAAGCTGTGTGCAAGTAACTGATATGCTGGACTGCACTTGTGATTGAGACATTATGTCACAAAAGTTTATAAAAACTTTACTTAACGAGTCTGGTTGTTATCGTAGTTGCAAGAAATCTTAGCTAAAGAATTCTCGCAACTTCTTGGTTTTTCTTAGACGGACAAATCACTATCGAATCTCTTTCATCCAAATTGATTGCGATATGTGGAAAATCACTTTTGGCAGCCTGATTAGCAACAGATGTTTTGATGTTTTCTGCGGAATCTTTTGTTATATTGTGTGGTTTCGTTCCTGTGCATTTTCCGATAAAAAAGTAGCGGAAATGAAAGTCACGAAAATGTAAGTAGGATAACTATATTTTTGTGACTTTGATCTAGGAGGAAACTTTTCGCACTAGGCATAAAGATCAATATGAATACGTACCACTCTGTAAATGAAATTGTTAGTAACGCACCAATCAAATGTAACTTTTTTAATATTTCCCTCATCATTTGATGCACGAGTTATCTCTTTCATACAAGTTTTGCAGTCAGCAAACAAATTGGTTATAATAGACATTCTTGCTGCCCAAAAAACGTGTGTTTTCACCTATTCGATAACAATAGTCGCGAAAATTTAACAATAGCCGATAGATCCCCACGATTCTCGATTCTATCGTCAGATGTTGTGCAACGACGTTCCTTTACATTTGTATGTGTGCGAGTGTTTCTGTTTATGTGTGCGTAGGTTTATGTCTGATTACATAGTTGCTGATCAAAGATACGTGTTGCATGGTAAATCTCTTGAATTTATTTTATGTGTCACAACTTTTTCTGGCAATGTAGAACTGCTGTCCTGTCAATCATTGAGAATAAAGTGGACCAGTTGGTACATCTATCAGGGATTTTACTATGTTGTGAGAAAGAGATAGACCTATTAAGGACGAATAACACCATACATTTTCTACAACGAAACAATCACAGTTTTAACATTTCATAGTACGGCCGCACCATTGAGCAAGAGTAAACCGTTTACAGAAGGGGATTCTTAATAACGGTAAACAGAGACACGTAGGTACACGGGTACAGGTCGACATTCCCCCGTTTCAAATAAAGATTGGTTTCTTAAAATCACAGTCTAGCTAATATGGTATTCTCCTTACAGTCGTTCAACTTGAGGGTTTTCGCAAGTCAAACATGCGGGGGGTTATAAAACAGCTTATGTCCCCAACTGCAAAACCTACCAATGCAATACGGGACATTGACACAGTCAATTAGATAAAAAAAAATATATTAATCAAGTTCTGTCGAATCTATAGGGGATATTAAACTTTAATATATCTAGGATCATAGATCTATGATGAGTCCTTATGAGTCAGATAATTATGACAATGTAATACCTATAGACATATGAATCATTTCGTTTTAAAAGATTTTTAAAATCGTTTCTACCAAAAATTGGATAAAAAATCATGATCCTTTATAAATATATCATAGTGTAATATCCCCCATCTATCCACACTGAGTTAAAATGACATGACGATTAAACATTATAATAATATAGTTTATATTCACATTTTTAAAGAAAATATTTGTAAAGTCAAACCGACACTAATCAAGTAGTAGATTACTTGGCAGAATGCCATACTACAATCTCGTAGTTGACTTTCACGTACGAGGTGGTAAACAATTGGATCAGTGTTTTTCATACTTCCCTATTCAGAATGGTTCCTATATTTTGTGCTGGTGATGATTTAGGACGCCGGTCCTAAATTAAAAAACCGGCCAAGTGCGAGTCGTACTCGCGCACCGAGGGTTCCGTATCATTTTTGGACGTATAAAGTGAAAAAAACCGGACCGCATAACTAAGTTTGTTTGTGAACGAATTTTGATGATTTTGAAAAAACTGTACTAGCTAGGAACATCGTTTTATTTTTGGTGCCATATTTGGGTCAATTCCTATCAGCTCTAATTATTTCAGATTTTTCGCTCCGCAAACTTCGGAGATAAGGGGGGGGAATGGTATTTTTTCAGACATTTTTCATCATATGTCAAAAACTGTGAGACATAAAATTAAATAAAAATATATTTTGAAATGTGCAAATCAAGCCCTTTTGTATGATATGTCACTTGACCTAGTAACCCCACTTTGAAATTTTGCACCCCCACTCCGGCCCCTTTTGCAATGAAAATAAAAATATTTTTTGACTTTTTTCATTTGCAATATAGTTGGACAAGCATTCTTTATAACTGTTCCAAATTTCAAGTCGATAGCATGTTGCTGAAATAAACAGGTGTGACAGACAGACAGACAGACAGACAGACGAAGTCACACCATAAGGGTTCCTTTTCTACCATTTTGGTACGGAACCCTAAAAATTAAGACACGCCATTCTCGGCTGATAAGGCAAAAAAAGAGTAAAATTATAAAAGCCGTTAACTAAATGTCAACTTCATGTTACATATCAATTAACTAACTAATTAGGTAAGTGATTAACCTACTACTTTTTGATAATGAACTATTAAGTCAAAATCAAAACCTTTATTTCAATGAGACCATTAGAAGTTACATGCTTTTTTTTTATTTGATAATAAGCTTGCGTTTGACCGCCATCTCACCTGATGTGTATAGTATAGTATGTATAGTCTACGATGGAGCTTGCTTGCCTAGAAGAAACCGATTCACTCGCGACCTGAAGACACCCAGACCCTTTTGAACGTAAGAAGAAAGCTGAGCGAAAAAAATAAGATGGATGGTGCTTTTTGCTTGAAGTTATGTCAATATTACCTACATCTAATCAAGATCGAAAGCCCGTCATCATAAGGTAAGCTTTACCGCAGTCTGTGGTAAAGTTGCTGGTGGATCGCAAAACCGCAGTTTTGAACACCAACAAGCCAAGCTCTTCAACATTGTATAAAATTTGATCAAACTCAAAAGCACAACTGTTTTGTTCGCTCGGGAACAAAAAGCCGTATTTAAAACCACGGTGATCTACGGCTTCAGTCTTGTGGGTCGCTTGTCGATCAGCGACTCCATCGATTAATTGTTGAGCTACTGATCTCAAACGTGAACTATTTATTATTAGGAGCCGACGTCTAGTACACAAACCTAATTAATTAGGTCGGTAAATAAATTCTGTGCTAATGACTAGAGCTCGGTAAACTTTGACGTAAATAGGTAAAGTGTAATTATAGATCAATTTTCGCTTCAATTTCTTTTGTCGTGAACTCGTGATGGCCCAGTGGTACAATGACCCTCTTCTTAAGAGAACCTCAAGTATAGTTATAACTAGAATTTCATAATTATTTAGGTACTTTTTTAGTAATCTATCGAACAGTAATTGTGATGAAGGAAAACATCGTGAAAAAGGGTTAAAGGAACTGTAATCTCCAACACCAATGAGCAATCGTGGTGATCTTGATCAATACTCATTCGTTTGCAGTGTTCATTATATAAATCATCATTATCAATACTCAATCTCAAAACAAACCTTTGCAGTTGGATAATAACAGGGTCCAAGTTATATTTTTAATATTATAAAATAATACCTATAATTTGTTGAAAACTTGACGATTTCAAATAATATTTCCAATTCCATTTACGTAAAACTGCAATATGTGAAAACAAAAATAACTGTAGCAGGTACATATACCGGGGATGTCAGACGGAGATCAAAGATAGCGTTGTGCGAGTTGGACATCGACCGACTTTGATAGAGCTGTGACCTACTTGAGATTTACAACAAAAAATCATAATATTTTTCTACATGTATGTCGGCTCTGTTGTTTGTTATAAAAATATGCATTATTATTATAATATGGTACGTACGCGCACAGGAAAATGATGGAAAATTGAGGTTAGTTATATGGAGTGATCGCATAACTACACTTTTTATGAAAATTGATGACCAACAAACTTAGACCAATAAATACTCAAAGCCAACAAAATACTCGGCTACGGGCTACGATTGCTAAAGTACCTAATGACACATTTTACATTACCTTTTATCACGCAATTACGCATACCTACTATGTACCTACTTTTAAAGCATTATTTTAAATATTTAAAAATAGCAGAGGCAATCCATAAGAGTTTGATTACAGAACATTATAACTATATTCCGCTTTAGTCTGGACCGTGCACCTATCTTTTATTCACACAATGTAAGTGGATACAGATATAAACTACATAAAAGACCAAGCGTTTTAAATCATAATGTATAATGAGATTATTAAACAAACTATTATCTTAACTGCGATACAATATTTAGACAACAAATTGATTTGCGAGGTAAATATTTTATGGTTTATACCGGCAACATTGCGTCACACAGCTATTCCGAACAAAACTAACGTTGATGAATACTGAGAATAGACATTCAACATCATTTTTATATCCGAAACATAAAATCAGTTGGTACTTATCGTAATGACTCGTCTGCAGATCCGGCGCTCGCGCATTGTCGTAAAACAATCTGATATTCGCGTACTTATTATCCAAACATCCTGTTATAATTTATGTAGTGCAGCGGCGCATGGAACGCCTCAATATACCTAATTCTCACAATTTGGAGCACCGCGGCTCGGTGTGCGCCCGCGCCCGCCCATCGTTATGGCTCAAAGTGCGTTATTTATTTATTTTTATCAACAACCTGATCTTCAGCGCTTCTCACCTTAGTATCAATATAGACAGCGGTTTGAAGACACGACCACTTTACCACGATTGACAAAACGGTCAATGCGTTTAAAATTTCGCGATCTCTCGTACCACATGGATTTCGGTTGCTACGACAAGGATTCGGGGGAAGTGGAGTGCTACCTCGAAATACGTAAATACATTTTCACTAAACGCTATCAACGGTGATTTATAGCTTTCTTATTGTTGTGGAACATCGCATTGTAATTGATATTTTTAGTTGGAATCAGTGTAGTTTTTGGGTCGTGTAAACAGCTGGACTCTTCTGACAGTAAGTTAGACCGTATGTCAGCGCAGTCCGCGATTGTTAGTCGAGTAAAACGCTGTTATTGCGAATTTATTGCTCCTCCCTCCGATAAAACAATAACATAATAACACCGTAAGGTACGGCGGGCTCTCAAAATGCGCACCGAGCTAAGAACGATAAGCACTAGGCGTGACAACGTGCCCAGTCGTGAGTAAACACTGATCTTAGTGCGCTGGCGTCTCAACATAAATTAAATAAGCTCTAATTTTGAACATTTGAATATTTTAGATTGCGATACGGGTACTTCTTGCGCTATCACGATACAAATGCGTAAGTACCTTGACAGTAAGAGTGAAGCTTGCAAGGAGGCTTAACTAATAAATCGCGCTTTCTTCGCACTTATTAACCGATTTATTCGAGTTTTACGATATTATTGTCTTTTTTATAATGCGTGTTTATTTGTGATATTGGAGTTATCAATCGTGACATGGAACAAAGTGTTGTAGGTTTCGGGGATTTTGGTTATTTTATAATTAATGGAAAAAATGTTTTGTATGTGGCAGCGAATCCTGAGGCTGTGGGATGTATAGAGCGATGTGCAACGTTTCTGTCGTTCCTGTTGGTGATCATCACCTTCCCGTTCTCTCTGTTCGAGTGCTTTAAGGTACATACTTCGCAATTAAAATAAATAACAATACATTTAATTTTGTTGTATAGTGTCTTCCATCACCATTACCAATCTGAAATCGACTATTTGAAGAACTTAATTATTTCGAGATTACTGGAGTGAGAAAATTCATACTGCATTTTTTTACATCCTCTGTTTCATAAATTAAGTTTAAATCACCTTTTTTTTAATTTTAATTTATTTACCTAAGAGTGACATCCTTCGATGTTATGAGAGGCAGATAAGTCCAAATAACACATTTAACAATTTTCACCTTTTCTTTAGGTGTCTTTATATGGATTTTTAAAACTTTGAAAGGCATAGCGTATGTCCAATATTATCTCTGATATAGCTTAAACTGCTAACCACTTATAACTCAAGCATAGTTACAAGCAAACCCTTAATACGAATATGCTTGTAAATTTTAAATCACTTGTACCTTTAAATTTTAAATTACATGGATCTAATTTCCAGGTGGTGCAAGAATTCGAAAGGGCCGTCATATTCCGGCTTGGCCGGGTGAGAAAAGGCGGTGCGAGAGGACCTGGTCTGTTCTTCGTGCTACCTTGCATCGATACTTATAGGAAAGTGGACTTGCGTACTGTGTCCTTTGACGTACCGCCCCAGGAGGTAAGTGTACCATAAGCTTTGTCCTGTTCACTACATAGTATAAAACAAAGTCGCTTCCCTCTGTCCGTCCCTTTGTATGCTTAGATCTTTAAAACTTCGCAACGGATTTTGATGTGGATTTTTTGAATAGATAGAATGATTCAAGAGAAAGGTTTATTTATGTAGGTATAATACATCCCGAAAAAACGCGGGCGAAGCCGCGGGCAGAAGCTAGTTTCTTATAAACGATGATTAAACGTTATTTGACTAAAATATTTTGAAGTCATCTCAATTCTCATCTCCATTCATTGGCATAGAAATGACAAGGGTACCTAGTTGTATTTTTAATCAGTGATTAAAAGTTACAAGTTTTTTTTAAGTAAGGGAATATTTATTGTACACGTACTGTGTTGTAGGAATTGTCGACACTTAAAAACGTTAAGAAAGAAGATAAATGTGCTTCTTTCAATTAATATCAAAGTATCTCATTATTTGTTCCCAATAAAGTAGGTACCTACCTACTATTAAGTTCTTGGTTCGTTTTCTAGGTTTATGTTCAAAGACTTTACCAATTGCTCGATTACTTTGGGCTTAAGCAAAGCGAATTTATGTAATAGTGTTTCATTTATTCCTGACTTTACCACCAATTATGTAACTTCAATGGTAATCGACTTCATTTTATGTTTTCCGTATGTCTAAATGTCATAAGCAGTAGTTATGGCAATTTATTATTGTAAGAATATTCCATTCGAATGCTAAATACATACACAGATTCTGTTTGTAATTGTGAATTTGTATTTAGTTAATATTAAATAGTAGCGACCCGCCCCTGCTTCGTACGGGAGCAGTCAAAATTCAGCAGTCCTGGAACATTTTGATAAAATTTTATACAATTTGCACATTTAAAAAAATACAGAGAAATTAATTAAGTATTTAATTTATATAAATATTGTGTAACAAACGTGGATTTTCAATTCAAAATATGCTTACGTTAACGATACTACACGTCAAAAAAACTCATGATCGGCCCACTGTGAGCCACCGTGTCGCAGCCGTATCAGTTGATATTTTAATAAATCTCTTATATGTGTATAATTAGGTACACTGAACATGCTAAAAATGGTAAAATATACATTGAGGTATCACACTTGTCGTAAGTCTTATCCTCAGATCATAGAAACAACGAGATATGCCATCATAGCAAATTCGTACGTACATTTACATTTTTCAACACAATTACAAGCGCCCCTCGTGAATATAAAGATCTCCCACACATTAAAAATTCCGCACACCCTCAATCTAACACTGTTAATCGTCACTCAACACTAGCACTAAACTAAAACACTGTATTTATATCATCGATCGTGTTCGGTTCGTCGCCAGCGTGTACATTTTATATACGGTCAATGTGACCGTATCAAAGCGTCAATTTTAGTAGCGCCTTGGCACATCTCCCTTGTTTCTATGATCTGAGGTCTTATCATATTCCATAGGTACTATAAATCCAAAAGTATGTCAGCTAATTTGTTAGTTCTTGACTCCTCAACTGCTGCTTTGGTTTGGTATACAAAAAAGAATATTGTAAATACTTAGTAATTTAGTACAGGACCTATCACAGTATGACTCAATACATATTTCGCCTGGTCTCCCATATTTTGATGTCGTCCATAATGTGCCTGGCAGTTCCGCCAAATGTTCTCAACGGCACGTAAAAACCATACCATGACCGAGAGCCATCGGTCAGTGGCTTTCCGTATACAAATAAACATGCGAACACTTTAAATAAATATACCCACGCATTTATTTTGTACGTAACTCACATCTTTCAGTAATATTTATGTAATTACTGTTTGCTAGAGTTTTTGTAATAAAAATGTCACTAGCATTGATAGAGTCGAGTTCTTTGCATTTTTCTTGCGGAGTGAGAAAGCGTTTGTTGATTAGCGGCTCTAATCGTTTCAATAAAGATGTTAATTTACTTCCCGTTTTAAATACCTGTCGTTCAAGTTATTGAGAGTTATTCATGTACCTATACTCCTATCACATGCGCATTGCCGACCCTTTAAAATGAAGATTTACTGTGCCGACAGGTAACCCACTGTCAACACAGCGTATCCTCAGAAACCTTTTATCTTGGTCAGATTATGACCAATCGATCCAATAACCGTCACCCAACTACCGTCTTTCTGAAACTTATTTCTGTAAAATACATTTTTTATTCCTACCTTATTCTTGATTATATTAGTCAAGTGACGTACCTACCCGAAATCCATTCTATATCTCGCCCTTGTCTACAAATAGTGACTTATTACTAGGTCGATTCCCAGACAATTGGTTAACAAGAAACGTTTGTTTTACATGTCGTAAAACTTTGATTAATAGTTTACAGCCACATCAATTAATCGTTAGCCAATTGAATGGCGGCAAACAACTGGGTTAACGATTTTCAATACCAATGCCATACCAGAACCAGTTTTGTAGCAGCCACGTGGTACAATTATTTACGTTATTATTGAAGCGAATGTTCAACACGCGCTAAAAATATGCACGAAGCATACTTTAACGTGGTATTGGTTTTATATCTTGCATCTGATGCCAATGAAACTATCCATTTTGTTTGTTTTTACTGTTGATAAAATTATTATAGTTAGATTAAATGGAATGCATAAAACTTGAGTAGAACCTTCAATTCTTAACCAAGAAAACTAAAAAGAATATTAATAGACGTCCATCAGTTTTTATATATAACGTGAGAGTTATTAAGTAAAAACAAAACAAAACTTTAACAAACTTGACTGCTAGGTAGATAAACGTTAAACATCGTCCTAATTAGCAACCGACCCTAGGTAGAGCTAGTAACAGTGAAATCTGTACATCGCATTGTTATCTTGAGTTTCTAATGTCTTAAGTAGAACGCAATTTGTTGGCACAAGCAAATTAATATCACCACTACAGATTTACTACCTCTGGCAACCAGGGGTCACCAAACAGAGTGGCCAAAGAGTAGCCAAGCCACGTATTTTAACTAATCTCGAGTGATCTGTGCTAGGGCGCATGCACGCCGAGCGCACCAGCGCACTAGCAGGGCGTTCATAGTGGCTACGCTTCCAAAGTGGCGACGTGGCCAGTCCATCACCAAGTGAGTTAGCTGCCATATATTGTAATATGTTTTGTTTGGCGATACCGCTGGCGACAATGCCGCATGGCGTCCCAGTGAGGTAGGGCGCTTAAGGCCCGGACTCTACCAAAGTGGAGATGTGCGGAGACGAGAAGAGACATTTTTCAGCTAGGTGTATCCACTGCAGCCGTGCGGAGATGCGTACTGGCTAGACTGGAGCGGAGATGTATACTGGCTAGAGCGGAATTGAGCAGCGTGCGTCGAGCGTTGGATGTTGGATGTTGACTCACTGCATGCTCAGTTCACTGCACGCCGCTCACAATGTTCACATCTCTTGTCGCCTCCACTGCGCGTGCCTCCACAGCTGACATCTCCGCTTCGATCGCGCCATACAAATACAAATACGAAGTTGAGTGGACACGAGATGTATGAATAACGAAATTCTCGATGTATGAATAACGGAATTCGAAAGAAATATATCTCCTCTCCTCTCGTCTTCGCTTTGGTAGAGTCTGGGCCTAATTATAAGGAAAACACAAAACAATTTCCTGCCTCGTTGGTCTAGTGACTGAACGACTATTGAGCTTAGGGTTCTGAATCCAATCCCCGGGTCAGGTAAAGTGCTAGGGTTTCTCATTAGGAAATTCCGGTTAATAGCAACAGGCACGTCGCCTATTCCTTATGAGTAAAAACCTTGACGGGTAAAATCTGGCCTCGGGGGGAACACAAACGTAAAGTTATCTTTACGCAAAACACATGATCAATCAAAAGTTTCAGAATCGATTCCGTAATAACTCTTGAATCCTTCT
This sequence comes from Thalpophila matura, assembly GCA_948465475.1. Taxonomy (NCBI): domain Eukaryota; kingdom Metazoa; phylum Arthropoda; class Insecta; order Lepidoptera; family Noctuidae; genus Thalpophila; species Thalpophila matura. The sequence continues at coordinate 13,176,439 of OX419181.1, forward strand.
GTCGGTCTGGTTCATTTCAGTCGTCATCATAATTCTCTGGTGTTATGAATTTCTGCAATCAACATTGTTAGTTGTGCACTTAATACCTATATCGAGTAAACTGACTTCCATGTGTAAGTTCTCATAACGTTTATTTATAACGGCCCGTCCAAGTCGCTCCAATTATCCTCCTTCAAAAAAATTACTTGAACCGTTCATATGTAAATATATGGTCAATATCATGAAGGATGCAAGACAGTTTATTTTAACATGTCCATTGTTGATTGTGCTGTCGAGAACAGACGGCCCGTTTGACCTGAATACGTTTTGTATGCCGGATGAATTAACGACGATTAGACGGTATAATGATAGAATTAGAGCATTGAACGTGCTACAGTAACGTGATAATAAGCTGTTAGTACATTGTTGCTTTTTAGGGTTCCGTAACCAAATGGCAAAAACGGAACCCTATAATTTTGTCCTATCCGTCCGTATGTCCAAGCCATTTTACTCGGAGACTATAAATTGGCACTTTATAAATGAAACTTTTCAGTCTTCTGTAAATCGCCACAAAGGAATGTAGTAAAATTATTATGAACCAAAAAAATATGAAGGAGGCACTCCATACATGAAACATAGGGATGAAAAAAAAAATTTTTGCGCACCCTTTCCTGTGGGGTATCATTGGAAATTTAGGTCTTTGAATGAAGGTTTCTAAGTATTAAGTAGGTAAATTAGGTACAAATAAATACAAATTGAGGGCCTCCATTTAAAAAATAGTTAGCAATACCGAAAGAGTAATTCTCCTCCAAGTTCACTGCACATATTTGGTCGTGACACAAAAACTTTTAAGTTTGATACGGGGCGCCATACTTTGGCTGGCATTGTCCTTTAAGCATGGCTTGTTTAAAAATTTAACGTTATGTTGTGTAGTTTTTCAGATATTTGGTTTTGAGTTAACCAGTGCCAAAAATAACTACGTATTTCATAATATTAGATAATATATTTGGGGTCGGAAACTAAGTTAAGTACTTATACTCGCTACGGAACCTTACAGTATGCTTGGTCCGACACTCGCTTGGCCGGTTTTTGATTCTCTAGCAAACCTTTTTAAATCTAAGCACTAAGTAATTTGGAAATTGAGTAAAACGCTCATACAATTTAAAGTCGACAAAAAATGTATCTAATCGCTCAATTATCACAGTCCAATTTTTGATAAATTCAGTTTAAATTATTTTATCACCAGTATTACCTAGTTTTTGTTACCTAGACTTACGTTACCATTAAGTAACCTATTTTTTATAATTGAGTCTAAAATGTATTATTAAACACTTGCACTGTTACATGATGCGCCTGCGCCGTTTGAAGCATAAACTTGCATACACAAATTGCATAATTTATAGCTGGCCTTGCTCTGGAGATTGCACAGTACATTGTGATTCATCTTCAATTAACCATTTTGGATCAGTGTTTATGTTCATTCGTTTTGTGGTAGTAGATAATTATAATTAGATATGGTGTGAAACGTAGCACCCTAAAGCGAAGCCAAGGCCTACTCAAACAATATTACCTCAACTGATGACTAAGACATAATAATAAAATAAGTGCTAATTATTAATAGGTACCATGTTTTGTGTAAATAAAACTGGATCGGCTTTACAATGTGTAAAACTTCTACAATATTAGTACACATTAAGAAGCCGATGCAGTTTTTTTGTCCATTAAGTATCTTTGTCAACGCATCAACGCTCAGAAGATAATTTTTTTGCAATATGTTTTTTCGATACCAAGCAACTCACGAAAGTCTTAGAGTTAGTTTTTTGCACTCTTTAATATACATACAATAGTATAGTAGGTCATCTTTATTTAGCCATAGGTCTGCTAATGCTGCTTCTGCAAGGGATCTAACTCCTCTTGGATCTTGCCTAGTAAAATTACAGGATTTGTAAAAAGATCCCAGTCTTATATCACTGGTAGGAATGTAGGATTAATATTGTCTTCGTTGTAATGTTTTAATAAAATTAATCAGCCGTGGTGTCGTGATGTCGCTTGAAGAGCGGCTTCTTCCCACGACATTTGAACTTGGAAAATGTCATCCCACAAGTAGCTGCCTCACAGTTACAATTACATCCTCTCAGTATAGTTGAACACGTTCATTTAAATTTACAAATTCACTACAAATGTGCTTATGAGTGTTATCGTTTTGCTACCTGGTCCGGGACGGGAGCTATAAACGGTATGATGTATTATATGTGTTATTAACTTGTTACATGTTATAAAAATCCTTTGAACTATAGTTCAAAGGATTTTTATAACATGTAACAAGTTAATAACACATATAATGATGATTTCCCATCCTCAAAAAAAAAAAATGACTGATATATCAGTCATTTTTTTTTTTTGAGGATGGGAAATCATCAAATGACCCCTCCCGCTCTGGGCGGAGCGGAAGGGAGTGTCAGACTCTTACTGACTAAAACCCACCCGTGTTCCTTCCTTAGCCCTTTTGTCCGGGTCAGCGGTATCCCTTTCGGACAATCCCGCTTTCCCGGCAGGAACTATATCAGTCATGGGACTATTACCATCTCAACAGGGTCAAGAGTTTTTTGTATACCTACTTACGTTTTTGTAGCCCTTGTATCATTAGTAAAGAAACATCTTTCCATTTAGTCTAATCGCAGTGGATGAAACACCAACCACCAACTAGCGAACATTGATGGTCACCAGATCGCCTCATAGTAAAATTGTAACCTCAATGTTTTCAGGTTTTAACGCGGGACTCAGTAACAGTGGCTGTAGATGCTGTGGTCTATTACCGGATCAAGGAACCTTTGAATGCCGTTGTTCGAGTTGCTGATTACAGGTATCAAAATAATTAAAGCTTTGTTAATTTCCAAAAACTGTAAAAAGAGGTATAATTGCCGGCACGAGTCTTGAGCACAAACTTCACCTGCGTATTAGTTGATTTTTCGATCTCTTTGGCGGAATGAAGAAGGCGGGGGGCACCGACCGGGCTCGTCGTCTATTGGACTATTCTCTATTGTGTATAACTGTCTATTAGGCCAAAAATATACATGCGCGATCAGTGCTTACGACTCATGCCGCTACCTATCATTTGACAAATATGCCAAAGAGCTTGCTCGAAAGCGTCATACTTTGTTTTATATTCCAGTGCATCAACTCGTCTTCTGGCTGCAACAACGCTACGGAACGTTCTCGGCATGCGAGACTTGGCACAACTGCTTTCTGACAGAGAAGCAATCAGTCACATGATGCAAGCCAGCCTTGACGAAGCGACTGAACCTTGGGGAGTTGAAGTGGAGAGGGTCGAAATGTAAGCCAGTATTTGAATACCTTTTAAATGAATCACGCCAACGTCATATGTATTTCTCCCTTAAAAGAGAATATGAATACACCCAAATCATACTATCCCAACAAAAAGTTCCTCGACCCCATCTCGATAAGCCAGCTGTCCAAGCCAACCTGAAGTCCTGAATACGATCCCCATTCCTCAAATTAAATTATTCTCTTTTCAAGAAGGAATACATATGTCTCAAATACTGACTTCCATTTCCAGTCTCTTCATTTTACCTCCCCAAGGAGCTATTCTCAGTAATAGCTTGAGGGTGAAATTTCGTTTTTGCCTCTTTATAAGTCCGCTTCTAAAAAGTGGGCCTTTTAGCTCAACTTACTAAAAATTAATAACAGTCGTTTTAGGTTTGCCCAAGAATCTTATAGCTATAAGATTCTTGGGTTTGCCATTCTAGAATCACGGACGTGACGGTAAAGTATAGTCTTTATATAGTAGGACCAGCTTCTGCTCACAGCTTTGCCCACGTTTTTCGGAATAAAAGGCAGCCTATGTATTAGTCTGTGTTTATTACTGTACAGTTATATCAAACTCCATTCAGCAGTGTTAGCGTGAAAGAGTATCTAACATCACAAACTTTCGCGTTTATAATATTAGTAGGATTACACCTAGAAATAGCCTAGATCTGACTCGCAAAATGAATTAGTTTTAATACAATTTCAAGCCTTGTACCCTTTAAGCAATTATACTGTTTGAATGTTTTCAGAAAGGACGTGAGACTGCCAGTGCAGCTGCAAAGAGCGATGGCAGCAGAAGCCGAGGCAGATCGTGAAGCTCGTGCCAAGATCATTGCAGCAGAGGGAGAAATTAAGGCGTCTAAAGCCTTGAAGGAGGCTTCGCTTGTTATGATTGATAACCCTATGGCTCTGCAGGTATACCTAGATACCTTTCTGAATTTTGGTGCAGGTACTGTTGGTCCAAAATATGAAGGATTTAAGTCTTATATCCTCCATCCATATGAATACACGTACCTATACAATTACTGTCTTAAACTTATGATCATTAGTAGTTATTATATCAAACCATTTTTATTATTTCAGCTACGGTACCTCCAGTCACTCAGTTCGATATCGGCAGAAAAGAACTCCACCATCATCTTTCCGTTTCCGATGGATTTCCTGAAATCGTTCATGGGTGGACCCGGGCCAAGCTCACATCACCAAGTCAATTTATAAGTGATGTATTAACCGACTCTAAACAAAATAATTCTAGTCATAAAATAATTTTAAATAAATTGTTGATAATTCTATTTATTTTTTGGTGTTTACATTGGGCAATATTCTTATGTAATTATTCATTTGCCGTTACATTTGATTCTTACAATATTAAGTTAACTACCAAATGGCAGAAAGGACACTAAGGCTGTGTCCCCAATAGGCAAACTGTGAGCGGCCGACTGATTTTGCGGCGTAGCGGTTTAGTACGTCCTTCCATTTATATTTGAAATGGAGTGTCCACAGTTTGCTAGTTTGCGCTAACAGTTTGCTACTGCAATTTGAAGCGCAAACTCAAGCCGCTCACAGTTTGCCTATTGGGGACACAGCCTAAAAGATCGAGAAAGAATGTTCTTTCTCTAGCTCTTTCTTCGATCGACCTTAACATAATGAAATGTAAGTTCAAAGCTTTTTAGCTGATTATACACCTACTTTCAAGCACTATAAATGATCGCCAGAGACAAGACGCACACCATTGTACTACCATTCTCGGTAAAATCGTTGAAAGCATTTTTCAATTTCTTTCATTTATTTTGCACCTGTGATTAGTTAACGTGTGTTTGGATTTGTAAATTATTTAACAGTGGTTGTATAACTCCTTTTTATTCAACAAAAGGAACTAATAAATAGTCAACAAAGTATAAAACACTAAACTAAAGGTAACAGCGGACTAGTATTCTCTTGAGTCGTCTTCTTGTTTTGCATGGCCGTAATGAACAAGTTTCTGTGGTTGACCACCCTCTTTTTTATGCACTGTCGCCTGAAAATAAAAAAGAGAAGTTGTATAACACTGTTTCATTTAAATTGCATCAGCGGATCTAGGTGCATTGGCACATAATATTATATATTAACAACTAGCTGTGCCCGGTATTCATAGCATCGCCTTTTCTTTTTTTTTGGTAGAAACCTTCCTGGTCTTGCGCACAATAACTTCATTCAAAGTTTCAAGTCAATTGGATGAACTTTTCGTGAATGCATTTATAATGAGACGTACAAACAAACAAACATTATTTTTTTATGTACCTATTACCTAAATATCATATTAAATAATTATATGACCAATAAGATCTTGGTAACACTACATACGAAACCCTTGTACAGTCAGCCTCAAAAAGATTAATAAAATTCAAACGCGATTTTGTCATAGAGTACCTGTCGAATAAATCGTTGAAGTAATAATGATGTAATAATTCATAACAGTATATGTTCGAAAATCATGTATTGCATAACACCTAATCATTTCAATAAATACGAGTACTTTCGGAAATAACCGCTTTGGAATTTCAATATGATAATTCTCGTTAGATACCTACATTAATATTTTTGAGGCTGACTGTGTACTATTTAACTTTTCATGTTACCTCATCAACACACCCCACGTTATTAGAATCGATTTCGGTTCGAAGATAATAATAAATAAAATAAAATTACCTGGAAACCATTCTTGGGGTCGGCGGTGTATCTCACAAGACGGATGGAGCCATCAGGCTCGACGAGCGAGTATTCACCTTGGACGATGTCACCATTGCGTTGCTCCTTATGGTTCTGGAGATTACCGGTGTGAGGGTCTTCTACGCCGTATGAGTAAGCGTAGTCAGGTTTGGCCTGGAACACATAGTATCTTTAAAAGTTTAATCGAATCAAAGAAAGAGAGAGCAGCCGGCCTAGTATGACCACGATAGAAATGGGTTTTGTTTGTAAAATGACATGGAAATTTCTACCGTTTTATGCATACATTGAAAATAATCTAAATGTTTCTATTCTTCAGTAGAAAAAATTCTGATAAACCAAGCACGGGTCGCCGTGTGCTCGGGCAGAAGAGATAACGATTTGGATAGAAAGAACTTTGTCTATTCTTTGGTAGAACAGAGATAGAATTGGTCATGCTAAGCGTAAAGGCATGATACTGCAATATTATAATGGTCTTAGCATTTATCCAACCGAGACCTTTTCAAATTAAAAACAAAAGTCAACTTACCACGTAATCAACAGTCTTCAAATGTGCGTATTTAGCGGTGTCCGGGTCAATTTGTCCTTTTTTATGATCATAGCCGTAGTCTGCGTGTTGCTGTGCCGGGATACCTTCAGCTGCTGGTACCTGGACTTCCACGATCTGACCACTAACGGGGCCACTGAAGCGGCTATATGAGTACCCTCCAGGAGCTTTGCCTGACAGCACTACTGTTGCTAACGCTACCGGTGTGAGAAACTGGAAACAAAATACTTGGATTAACATAACAGCAACCACCTAACATGAATCAGAAAGCAACTCAAGCCAACCATATCCGGCATTGTGAAGCAATTGGAAAATTGGCAGGATTAAATTGCGTCCACATCGAGTCTAATGATTAATAATGGTTTATGAAGTAGGTAAGTTAAATATTACGATCTGTTTCATAACGAAATGAATATTATGCTATGACCAAAAACGGAAGCATAAGAAACAGTGACCTACAGTCCGCACAATCTTATTTGGCCGGGCAGAAATGACTGCTTGTTAATTTAAATAGTTAATTAAACCTTACTTCATAAATCAATATACTTTTGTGACACAACAAAGTTTATTGATCCCCTTTTAACACTTAGCAACTAAATGCGCGAATGTCTCATTGAGCAAACTTCAGACCGGCCAGGGATCATGAAAAAAATGCGGGAAACACGATAATTTATGGTATAGCACGTCGGCACTAATTGGTATAACCCCCCTAAAGTCTGGCTGCGACCGCGCCTGCAAATTAGATCATGCAGACTGTACAGAGATGGCAAAGGACCATATGATAGTTGAATACAATCCATTCAGCCATTAAAATTTTACAAATTACGATGTGATTCAATCGTGGGGGCTAATTTCCCTTTGCCAACACTTCAAGTTCGTTGGCGAAAAAACCTACGGCCTTCACGGCCAGCAACTTAACTCGTTACTCAATAATGACAATGAAAATAATCGATTACGAAAGAAAGTGAGACCAAGTCAACAAGGCTAATAAGATTGTTATTATTGTTGTTTTCTACCCGACTGCCTTAGAATGAGGCTAATGTTTTTAAGTGTATGTTTATTTCTTTAGCACCTTCTGTAGCTTAAACGCCTTGATGGATTTCGACAAATGAGGTGGCGTTGAGTACGTCTTCATTGTGGGAGTGACAATAGGGTGTAATATTTAAATATTAAACAGTCGGCTTATTTATTATTTCTAAAAAAATGTTTATCTTATTATTGTAACATCTTATCCCTTGTCAGTTATTTGTTTGTAGGCTATTTTTGCTAGGTGAACTACGCAAAGAAGCAGCTCTAATCTCAGCTCTACAAACTTATCATCGCTATCACTTATCACCCAGAGAGACCCGAAACGAATATTTTGTTCCGTGGGGGAATCAAAGGAGTGCCGGGGAAGTGCCAGGGGAGTTCCGGGGGAATGCCATAAAAAATATTTAACGTAACACACATTTAGTTCTCTCCATAACTACAATATTAACTTTATAATCAATATTGTAATCAAAATGACATTGAACTAATAATGTTTGGATAACGCACTAATAGGTGGCGACACACGACACTGATTGTAGGTACCGAGAGAATTCTTGACACTTCACACTTAGCTAAAATTATCATTAGGTTGCACTGTCTAGTCTATAATATATTTTTTTCATGCTCCTTACAAGCAATTACCTATGTTCCTTGATAAGAAGTTACCTACTGCTCGTTGTTAAATTAATTGAACTCAGCGGTAGATATAATCGTTACCAAAGTAAGTATTGTTAACTTGGAAATAATTTTCGCGGCTTCAATTAGATGCGATTGACACTGGCAGGTCACTTTCAAATAGGTAAAATTATTATTACAATGATCGTTTTACATTGATTTTTTTTTTAATAAAAAAATAGATAATATAAAAAGTCGCGAATGTACCTTGAGTATGAATGCCATTTTTCTGATAATTATCGTGGTGGTCTCCCAATGATCCCTGCGGAACTGATGCCTGTGCCACAAGTGTTGTGGTTTTATACCGACTGTCACCTCGACAAGAATAAAGGTGCAATCGTGAACTTGTACACTACGGTTGCAGCAAACTATGAATCAATAATTTTCAATATTTGGCACCGGGTACGCAGCCAAACGTTACAATGAAGTTGCGTAGATTGTTTCAACGATAAATAGTTTGTTTATGACGATGACCTTGCCAACTTTTTTTAAATATTTATTTCAATTGTTGGTGCAGTTTGCAAATTGTAGATGCAGTGATACTTAGCGTAGTGGCTCAACCATGTGCCTCCCACGACGAATGGTGCGAGTTCAATCCCGAGGCACGCACCGCCGACTTTTCGAAGTCATGTGCGTGCGTTTTAAAAAATAATTATCACTTGCTTTAGCGGTAAAGAAAAACATCGTGTGGAAACCTGATGCCTGAGAGTTCTCCATAAAGTTCTTGAAGCTGTGTGAAATCTGCCGACCAGCACTTGGCCAGCGTGGTAGAATATGGCCTATTCCCTCTCATTCTGAGAGGAGGCCTACGCCCAGCAGTGGGACAGCTTATAAACAGGGTTGATATTTTTTTCATATTAAATTTCAATTTATTGTTGTTATTAGATACCTACCTACCTGCCTGAACCAGCTATAGGCACAAAACATCCAAATACCGGCCAAGTGCGTGTCCGATCACGCACAATGAAAGGTAGGTACATTAAGTAGGTATCATGCAGTAATTCAGTTTTCCGACCGCAATAATAACTTTGTATAAGGCTTGCCAACTTTTTTTTACAAATGTAATATTTCCGAGGAAAAATATCCTTAGTACCTACCTAAGTATATGGCCAAAAAATAAAAAAATATAATATACTTAGGTAGGTAAGTAGTAGTGATGCAACAGACCTCTGTTTCGTTAAATTAAGTGCTATTAAGAAACCTAAAACAAGTCCATAAAAGGTTTTTTTTCACATTTCCGTTTCCGCATCCGTTTCTGTTCCGTTTCCGCTAAAAAATACTTTTAACATCTGTTTCCGTTTCTGCTTCCGCTAAGACACTTCCGTTGCATCACTAGTAAGTAGGTACTAGGGTTGCCAACCATCCTGCGTGAGGCGGGACGTCCCGTTTCCACGGCTCAAATAATGCGTCCCGCGATGCGTGTCTGCGAGACGATAATTGTCCCGCTTTCAAGTAAACCTGCCTTTCTATTCTGTACCGACACGCCGCGTGATATCACCGCGAGAACTGCCAATTTGTTTGCGAACGTTCGAGGGAGAATGTCACGGTGAGATTTTGACGGTGTTGTCATTATCTACGATAATGGTCTAACTTTAGAATACCTAGGTAGGTACCGATATTATCTAAGTAATTGGGTTGTAGAGGTCAGATGGCAGTCGCTCTACATACAATAAGTAAGGCCTCCCACACATTGGACGTGCGCGATCCTCCGGCGTGTGAATGACGCGAATGTTCACGCACGGCGCGGCGTTCGCTTCGTTCACACGCCCGCCGGAGGATCGCGCACGCCCAATGTGGGGGAGGTGTAAGTACCTACTGGTTGATATTCAGCCGTATGTAATTACTAATTAGAATGAAAGCGGACCCCAAACTAGTAGGGGAAAAGGTTAGGTGGATGATGATGAGTTTAATGTAGGTATGAGCTACATTCTACGTCTACATATATTTTTCGTGATTTAGGTACTGATATCACGAATTTTTTTTTAAGGTGGAGACGCCTGCATAAGAGTAGCAATTGCTACGGGCCCCACGCAAAAAGGGGGCGCCGCGTATCCAAACCCACCCACATCCACCTGAGCGTACTTAGGCCTCCTCTGTGAGAGGGAGTGGGCCGTAGTCCATCACGCGGGCGCAGTGCGGGTTGGTTGACGTCACATGTTTTTCGATTTTTTGGTTCTAGGACATGCCGGTTTCCTCACGAATCTCACGATGTTTTCCTTCACCGTTAAAGCAAGTGATAATTAATTTCTAATACGCACATGACTTCGAAAAGTCAGCGGTGCGTGCCTCGGAATCGAAATCGAACCATTCGCCGTGGGAGGCACATGGTTAAACCACTAGCTATCTCTGGTACGGGCCCCGCGCTAGTTTAATCCGGCACTGTGCATGGCGGTTTTGCTCGCTATAGTCCCAAGTAAAATGGTTGTGGATACCATGGACAGACTAGAAACAGAACAGAAAACAGACTGGAAAAATATAACTCTTAAAATTTCGTCTTATCTGTCAGTTCGTCCGTAGGTATGTCACAAAGTCACAGCTATTTTCATAGAAATACTATTTTACTCGGAGCCTATTGGCACTTTATACAGGGTGTCTCAAACGTTGTGGTCCGAAGGCAAATGGCGTAAAGTGGAGGTCCTACTTATCCACCTACTTATCATTAAAAAAAAATTTTGTTGGGATATTCTCAATAATTTAGAAAAAAATGCAAATAATTTTCACGAAATATTAGGTAGGTACATCTTCATGTGTGCGGAGATCCGAGTAATGACCCGAATCTCCTCACGCATGATATCGGGGCAGTGGCTCACCAGACAATACCACCTGGCCTCATCGGAGAATCCTCCCCTTTCAATGGAGGGATATTCCACCTTGTTTCTCCATTTCCAAATTGGTGACCCCGAGCATGAACATCAGTGCAGCCTTCGAGGAGCAGCAACTTTGCTATCAGCTGACTACAGCTGACTCATCAAAATCAGCCTCCGGTTTCGGAGGAGAGTAATGTAGCGACACTACTGGTGACATTGAGAACTATACTACCTAGCTAGACAGCCAGCAGTGAAGCAGTTGCAGGCAGTTGTAGATAGACTAAGTTTTTGCCCGCGACTCTGTCCGAATCCGAACGGACTACAATAAATTGACCATTTTAAATGACCTCCCTAGTGTAGGGTGGCTAGTACCTACTACGAAGAGGTCAAGTTGTATCTCTGGTTCATCCTACCGGAAATAGATAAAATGTGGCTTAGATTTTAAGTTGGACCCCAAGCTACTAAACTGTAAAAATCACATCAAAATCCATTCAGTATTTTTTGCATGATGCGCTGTGCGCGCAACAGACAAACATAAAAATTCGAAATTTTTTTTTTGATTATGGTTAATTTGGTTACGTCCCAATAATCCCGACTATTTTTTCTGGAATATCTTCAGTGTATAGACAACTTTTTTACAGTTTGTTAGTAGTATAGATTACATCTATTTTTCTTAAGTTTCCCATAGCCCACAGAGATGCGACCCACATAATTTATACTAGAGCCCTAGAGCCATATTAAACATACAACCATGGGCGTAGCCAGCCATGAGCTCAGGGTGGGGCAGCAGTCTAAAATAATATATTAAGTAACTAGCAAACTATACCCGCAGTCTTACCCCGATTATTTTTTTTGTGTCGACTGTCAAGTGTGAACTTTCTTACGGATATTATGTATTGTAGTTAGTACTTAGATAATTTATTTTTTTAGGTTGGTTAGGTACTTTACAGGTCGTAGCCAGGGTGGGGCTAGAGCCCAACCCTGCCCCACCGTGGCTACGCTCATGCATACAAGCCCTTAATTTTGTTCTTGTCTGCCGTGGGTTGCTCTCCAATAATACGGTGCCCAGTATCCTTTAGCCATACCGCTACAATTAATTAATAATTTGCATTTTTATACAACCACACCGCAATGTTTTGATACACTAAGTGTATCACTGACAACAAGAATGAATGGTCAACCTTCACACATTATACGGACACGGATACACGACCTCCAGTATACTTCCTCCATGCTCCTGTCACTCACTTGTCAGTGTCAAAAAACTAGAGATGTTATTTAGGTATTTTTTTATTAGTTAACATGAACAATGATATTATTAGGGTCTCGTACCTATTATTGGGCATTAGTCAAATATTAGTTAACGATTCATTATTTATATTGAGATGCTTGATCTCGTGAATGTGCACGTGCATATTAGACGTATTATTTAATTATGCTAAAGGTAACGGCGTCAGTTATGAGTACATTTTCGGCCCAATAGACAAAAGACAGTTGACAAGTAATAGAGAATAGTCCAATAGACGACGAGCATAGACTGACGAACCAATCGCGTGCAGCCGGTAGAGAGCGTTTCACATAAATGTGTATACGTTCGATAGGGATACTATTACGGATAAGTTTTTTTTTTCAGACCACTTTGGGGTAATATTGTCAGCATTCCATTATGATTTCCATAGTATTTTAGGACTTTATCCTAATAGGTATGTACTATATAGGTACGGTACATAATTATTGACCGTGGCTTTTTACTTGATTACTCGATATATGAACCTTTTGGATTCCTATTCAATTGACTAATACCGGGTAACCTATTATCATATGAATTTAACCATGTGGCTCGTATATTAAGTTACTAATACGCATACCTGTTACGATATGTAGGTATATTTAATACATTTAGCATTTAGTCACCTCCATAAAAAACTAAACAAACAAAAACAAAATCTAAATTATAATATGTCAATTGTCATTTGTCAAATCGACATGTCTGTCTGATGTCAATTGTCAAATGAATCAACTTGAATCAAGCAAGCGTGAATGTGAGTAAATAAAAACGACGAAATCAACGAAATAACATCAATATTAATAAAATTGAAATAACAAAGTTTCATATAAAATTCTAACATAATATCCTATTTCAGAGAGTAAAGCCCAATAATGATGAGTCCTAGAAAGAAACCTAAACTATCTCCAAGGAAGTCAACAAACTTAAAGCGGGAAAATGAATCTGAAGAATCTGAAGAGTCGTCTCGCAAACGTTCAAAAGCCGTTAAAAACGAAGAGGAAGAACTAAAAGCCAGAAAGAAGAAAAACTTCATCGAAGCTTGTAGAAAAGTCTCTTGTGATGCCTATTCCGATCACCGTACGAGATTGTTGTTAATATATCTTCCGTCTTGTACCAAGACCAGTGTTTGCAAACATCATGACAAGAATGGAGTGAGTACATACATTACTTTAAAATAAAGCCAGAAAAACTGGCACCTCGGAATCTTCTAAAATATTTAGGATCCATTTCAATTGAATTTGTTAACTTTGTAAACAATGTTAGTATGGCCAACTGTCAAAATTTGATGAATTTGTATAGAAAGTTTGTTTACATAGTTTACAAGTTCTATTGAAATGGACCATAATTTTGTATTATGTTAGAATAGTTAAATAAAACCCAATAATAACTGAGGCCTAGTTTCATGTCACCATAAAAATCCCAAGGATTTCAGTAAACATGCAGCATGACCAAGGTGAATTTTATGAAATCATGAATGTATAAATAAAATATTTCATAGTTATTTGTTAATTTTGCCCCAATTGTGGGATTTAATATTATAATATAGCATTGTAATGTTTTCAGAAAGACATCAAACAAATGCCACCATATGCAGTAGAGTCATTCAAAATTGAAATTAAGAATAACATGTGGTATGAAGCTTTGGAAGTTTGCCATATGTCCATCACTTCCATCCAGTACTTATCTCCAGAAGTACTCAATGATGTAGTGGAGATTATGTTGGTAAATATTATTAATTTCTATAACTTTTTAAGACTTTTGAACACACCACACTTGTTTTAGCTATAGTCCAGCTACTGAGAGTATGTGTTCCTGACAGTTCATGATTGTACAGATGATGAAACTTAGAAGTGGAAAATATTATTATGATTAAAAATATTTTCATTGTGTAAATGCACTATTGATACTAATTGAAGTAAAATTCTTATTTTATCACCAATCTATACTAAATGAAAATAGTTTAGTGATAAATTAATCATGTGTCAGGAACACATTTTTTCAGTGGTGGGAGTGTAGATAGATGTCAAAGTCAAAGTCAAAAACATTTATTTCAATTAGACCATTTACAGGCACTTTTGAAATGTCAAACAATATTACAATAGTTGTCAGTCGGTTTGTCCGTTAGTTGAAGCTAGTTGTCCATTCCAAAACGTAGATTCCTATGGAGAAGAACGGACAAGAAACTCCATGGTTACTCTTTTTCAATAAATTCTGTTACAATTTGTTTGATTACAGTGATGCCCTAGTATGTGAGAACTATGTTTAGTAAGGTACAAAATAATAATAATATCAACTAGACAAGTGAAAAAACATTGTTTAGGCAGTCAAGAGATGACCAGCACCAACTGACAGTGCCCGTTCACGGACATGACGTGCGCATCAGCACCGTTCAACTCAACCATTTTGGAGGGAATCGAACGATCCAATACACACGCCACCGTCAGCAGTACCTTTAAGCGAGCATGACATGCTCTCAACTGCCATACTATAGATAAGCTTAAAACTTAAATAGCTAGGTACATGGCACTCACATTCACAATACAAAAGAAAGTTACTCAATTACAAAACTAACGTTATTCATATGCGTACAACAAAACCAAACTTACTATTGGAAATGAGCTATTAACTTCCCATAGTTCACAATCTGTTTAATCCATTACAATTTAACTTGGTAATGCAGCCAGCCTTTTGGACATTTTACCCATTGACAGCAATGAGTAAGAATATTTTTTAGATTTTCTGTAGTAAGTAAATACTTTGTAATCATGTGTGTACACAGGAGGTAAAGTTATTTAAATACTTTAGTAGTCACTAGCTTCAGCCTGCGGCTTCACCAAACCTTCCTCTTGAGTCACCTTATCTATTAAAAAAAACCGCATCAAATTCTGTTGTTTTTAAGATCTAAGCATACATAGGGACAGACAGACAGACAGCGGGAAGCGACTTTGTTTAATACTATGTAGTGATTCATTAAAATACTCACATAACAATAAACAGTATGTTACTTAGGTACTTGGCTTATTATGAGTATAAAGAATAGCACACATCACAGTCAGGCAGGACCTGCAGAACACATGTTAATGTGTATTTCAATATGATAACTCTTCAGCTATCAATATTATAACATTACAGAATGCACATGAGGATGAGTTCTCCGAATATTCAGTGTCCCACATCATAGACAAGTGTCAACAGATACTGTCACAAAACTTTAGCGCTCACCCACCATGCCTTGTCAAAAGTTTGAGGAACTGTTACAAAACATTCCTAACATCACCCATGGACCTAAAAGAGAACACATTTACCAACAGAACAGAGTTTGAATGCAGAAAAGGCATTATAAAGTATTGCATGAACAGACTTGAGTATGAAATCAGTGCCAACAGCCAAGATGGCCCTTTAGTTGATAAGTGTGAGAATATTCCAGAAGAAATGAAACAAAGCTTGAAAGGTCTACATTGGCAAAAAGAGAAGTTCGAAATTTTTGAACTCCTAGAAAGACCAGACAGGATAGAAAGATTGATGGCTGTTCTAGAGAGTATCATAGAATTATTACAATTTGACTTAGTCATATGGCATACAAGGTAAAATATTTAACTGCTATATTAATTAGCGAATTTTACTTAAGCTCAAAATAATTATTATGTAGGTACTGTACAAATAATTCCCCATAACATAACATTTCCCATCCCATAACATTTCATGACAGAAGGCAAATACCTATTAAATTTCATAAAATTATGACAATTAAGTACTTACATACTCTTTTTGGAAACTATATTATCCCAGTGCTGGGTAAAGATCCCCAAATACTTGTGTAAGTACTTACTCAAGGAAATTTTCACTGAATAACTGGGAATTTTGTTCATGAATGTTCCAGGTACACTAACAATCTTGGACGCCACATTATGAGGTCACACAAGCCTCTAATGGCATTATTCTTATGGTCAGACAATGTACTGTACACCGGTGCTGTAACTCACAACTGCAGGCAAATACTTAGGCTTTTTGCACATCTAACACATCTGCAATACCCAGACTCAATGCTGAGAATTATAACTGTAAGTAAATTAATATTTCATCATGTAAGGGTCAGGACAATTGTTGACCTATAGTTTCATGCTACTAGTTTCGTAATGTAAATTCGGCTTAAGAGTGTGCATTGAAGTTCTTAGCTTATTATACAGGTTACCAAGAGGCATATTGAAGGAAGTTATTTAGTGTTCGATACTATTTCGATTAACTACTATTTTTAAAAAATGAACTAGGTATTCCATACAAAAATATCCATCTCTCTCAACAAAATGTATGGAACAGTTGATTATTTTTTCAAGGTTGATCCCGTAGGTAATCTAACTAGTATTGAATACTGAATAGGTATAGGTACGCACCTTCCTTCAACACGTCTTTCGTTTAACCTTCCATGACAGATATAGCAGATGTGAGCAATTATAGTCTGCCAGGGTGAAATTGGATTACACAAGTTACGTTTGTCCAATGTAGGAGAACAGATGGGCCAGTGCCAGAGTTGTCGCGCAGTAGATGAGTCAGGCCTACAAAACGTTGGCGCAATGACCTGGATGTGTTCAGGACTGATTGGCCAGATGAGGCAACATAAAAAGAGATGTGGAATGATGCCTAGGAAACCAATGCATGCCAGTTATAGATGGGCAAAACACCCGGGTGTTTTGGTAAACACCCGATAATCATCCAGATTTTGGGTGTTTATTGGGTGTTTTTTGGGTGTTTACCAAAACACCCGGGTGTTTTGCCCATAGATATAATGCCAATAGTACATTATAGGTTAAAAATAAACAAGCACTGATTCATTTTATGAATTAACTAAAAGAGTTTTTTTTTTCAGACCTGGCTAAACACAATGATTCAAACATTTTATATCTGTGAGACAAACTCAAATAGTGATTATCCTAATACTGCAAAATATTGCACAAAATTTGCAAATGAATTTTATAAAGTAATCTCAGGTTTGTAATTATCTAATTTGCCTTAGAGCCTTCCCACTTATCCGATCAGTATTTTTTCTCGGTCAGTCTAAATTGACAGATGTGCCAGTGGCAGTACAATTTGTATGGAGCTGTTCACATTATAACTGATCCGGGAAAAAAGACTGATCCGAGTTATTTGACGGACGTTTTGCCACTGCGACGATCAGTCAAAACGCCCGGATCGGATGAGTGTGAACCTGTGAACGAATGTTGCGTCAAGACTGAAGACGAGACCATTGAAATTCTTCCCAAGAGATCGTCGAAAGAAGAAAAAGATATTCGAAAGTAGTTAAAGAACTTCGCCTCATCATTCCTTAATTCACCCATCAATGTTTCAAATGGCCCTGTTGAAAATCGGTCTCGAAGTATAGGATGCACCCAATGTTTTCTACGTATTTTTCGTCTCATTCGTCTCAAATACCACCACCATCGTGTACGAAATACAAAAGTAAACTGGCGGCGAGTCGAACCACCGACCTTCCGGCAAAACAGACTGATTGGATATAATGTGAACACCCGCGTCCGGCGTCCGGTTTCAGGGCAAAAAGACTGATCGGATAAGTGGGAACGGACTCTTACGGCTCAAATACACCAAATCCGTCATCGTACGAACTTTGCTCGTACAACGACGACCGAACTCGGACGATTGAATCAAACACTTGTAAATCATAGAGAGCGCGTCCGCCATCGGCCGATTCTAGCGTTTTTTCGAGTACATAGTAATTAAAAATTAAGTACCTCAATAAATAAATAGGTAAGAGTGTTTTCTACCGTCAGCCCTTCGCCATGATACTTATGTATGTTATACATTTATATGAACTATATAAATAATATTATTTCTGTTTGGTATCCAGTGGTTACAATCAATGTTGCCTAATGTGATGAAAGAGGTTTCATTCCCAGACATATTACACTGGATACAGGCAAACGTTTTGAGTACTTAATGGTATAATTAAATTTTCAGATATGCCGCATGAGTCTATCAACAGAATTTTGGAAAGGATTGAACCACCATTTATGAGGCATATCATGGGCATTTTACACATACAGAATTTACTTCAAACAAATGATGACAGCATCATAAGTATTTTAATAAACTTTATTAAAGAATCAAGGTGGCAATTATATCCACCGGAAGATACTGAAATAAAAACCTCTGACAAGTTATTTTTTAAACCTAAGAAAATAAAGAGAATACTTAATTATGTGATTAAAAAATGTATGAGCTGGACTCTTGAGAGTGTGGATAATATACAATATGCTAAAATTGATAATAAAGAATTAAAACTTCAGACAGAAATTACCCTTAATCATGTTGTTCATACTCTATACATAACTTTGGAAGCATATTTAGATACATATAATGTACACTGTGTGCAGGAAACATGGAACAAATTAAATGAAGAAATGTTAGATGACAATCCAACATGCACCCAAACTTTACTTGAACATAGCTATGATGTAACAGAAGAATTCATCAAAAAGTACAAGCATATAATGAAAAATATCAAGGAATTGCAGATTGTATTTCATAATTTGAAGAGCAGTGGAGACATGCCGGACATATTGGAAATTTTTACAAATATAAACCTGTTAGAACTTTAAGATGAAACTGATGGATGAATAAAATATTAGCGCAGTCTGCATGATCTATCTTGTCCAGGCTGAAGTTGGTTCACCGAGACATTCATGCATATACAGCAGGTGAGAAAACAGTTAAAAGTGAGCAATGAAAAGACTTTGTTGTTTCACAAAAGTATACTTTTTAAATTATTTCTTGATTTAGGTATGTAGTAAGGGATAATTAGCAATTTAAATTAGTACCCACATGACTAACTTCTGCGCAGTCAAGTAAGATTGTGCAGCCTGTAATATAGTGTATTCACACCATTCATCTATCTAATAATAGGGACCAAAATGATTTCATTGTCAATAACAAACCGATAGCAGTTAGTAGTGGCCCAGTGGTAACACCCCGGCCTTATGAGTCGTAGGTCCAAATCCAAGCAGGTATGCACTTTAATTTGTACAATTTGATTCATCAATACTGCTCCAAAAATTATGGAAGATGGAAGGACTATACTCGGACTTTTAATTGCTTGCAGTAACTTGACAGTTCGAAGCAAAATAATGATACCATAATTGATATAATGATAGCAAATTCGTTCAGTGCCCCATCACTATTAAGCCGCGTCTCCTGCGACGTGTTTTCGTGTTCGACGAACATCGAACAGTGAACAGTGAACGATAAAGGGGCGTGGTCTACGTGTTTTGACGAATAAAAACACTCAAAACACGTAGACCACGCCCCTTTATCGTTCACTGTTCGATGCTCGTCGAACAGTGAACAGTGAACGATAAGGTAGACCACGCCCCTTTATCGTTCACTGTTCACTGTTCGATTTGCGCCCTGTTTTCGTGTTCGACGAACATCGAACAGTGAACAGTGAACGAGAAAGGGGCGTGGTCTACGTGTTTTGACGAATAAAAACACTCAAAACACGTAGACCACGCCCCTTTATCGTTCACTGTTCACTGTTCGATGTTCGACGAACACGAAAACAGGTCGCAGGAGACACGCCTTAAAGCCGGGTCTCTTGCGCCCTGTTTTTGTGTTCGACGAACATTGAACGAACGATAAAGTGAACAATAGAGTGAACGATAAACGATTTTGTTCGTTTATCGTTCACAAACATGTTTGCCGAGCCTAGCGGAAAACATCACCGCGTTCGCCTGCGGGGGAATGAATGGAATGAATGAATGACCTCACATTCTTTGGAACTCATTTTGAAATGGCATACCTAGGGTTGCCAACTTTTTTTGAGAAAAATAACTTATTTGGAAGAAAAAAAAGGATTTCTCGTATTTAAGTATGTTGTTGAGTGAATGATAAACGATTTTGTTCGTTTATCGTTCACAAACATGTTTGCCGAGCCTAGCGGAAAACATCACCGCGTTCGCCTGCGGGGGAATGAATGAATGGCCTCACATTCTTCGGAACTCATTTTGAAATGGCATACCTAGGGTTGCCAACTTTTTTTGAGAAAAATAACTTATTTGGAAGAAAAAAAGGATTTCTCGTATTTAAGTAGGTATGTTTCGCATACTTTATTTTTATGCAAAATTATAAATATCCCATTCCCACTAATATTATAAATGCGAAAGTTTGTGTGTGTGTGTGTGTATGTTTGTTACTTCTTCACGCTGAAACGGCTGGACGGATTTGGATGAAATTTGGCAAGGAGGTAGCCTGGGACCTAGAATAATACATAGGCTACTTGTATTGTATTGTATTGTATAACGGGCTGGTGTCCGCAACTCCACGTCAAAGCGCGTATTTTGCGTGCGGGTGGGAACGGGTGGGAGACTATTCGACCCATCCCAATTCCCCGAGAAAGGCCAGCAGCGCCCCAATGTTGCTGACTATCTCGCGGAGAGTACCTGGGTTGCCAAAGTACTTTGCCCTGTATGTTGCAACCGCCGGGCAGTACAGGAGCACGTGGGCTGCTGTCTCTTCTACCTCCATGCAGGCACGACACAGGGGGCTGTCCGTGATTCCTAAGACAAAGAGGTGTTTATTAAACGAGCCGTGTCCGGTGACGGCAGCTGTAACTGTGCGCAGCTGTGGTTTAGTCAGCCGCAGCGCGCGTTTGGTGAAGCGGCCGTCGATATCAGGAAGTGCTTCCTTGGCCTGCCTACACTCGCCATGGTCCAGCCACAGCTTGTGGTGTTGTACGCTAGTTCGTTTCCTTACCAGTGTGCGTATGTATCCGAAAGGGAGTGGTACGATAGGTTCTGGCCCTACCGCTGCCATGCTCGATCCCCTTCTAGCGAGTTCATCCGCCGCATCATTGCCACGTGAGTCGCTGTGTCCTTTGATCCATTGGATGGTTATATTATTGAGATTACCCACCTGATTTAGGCGTTGGTGACACTCGTGTATTAACCCAGAGTTCACTGAGTGGTTGTTCAGTGCTAACAGTACAGCCATGCTGTCAGAGAGTATACGAATTGAGTGGTCCACAACCTTCCTAGCTAAGATGGCAGATGCGGCCAGGCAGATGCCCATGCATTCTGCTTGAAATACCGTGTTGTGGGCCCCCAAAGGTACGGCTATGTGGATGTTGAGGTCCTCCGAGAAGACTCCAGCACCTGTGCCCATACCTGTTTTAGATCCATCTGTGAAGATCTGTAGTTCCGCCGGGTTAAGTCCCTCGCAGCGGTGGTCCTCATGGAGCTGGATTTTGTATTTCTTATCGAATACAAATTGTTTTGGTATCCGATCGTTTATTGCTTTCGCCAGGGGGAACTCGTTATAGAGTCCCTCTAGTACCGTGGTGTGCTGTGTATCTCTCTTACCCCAGAGTTGAAGTGTTTTAAGGCGTGCAGCGGTCATTGTCGCTTCCTGCTGTATGAACAGGTGGAGCGGTGGGAGTCCCAACATGGCCTCCAGGGCAGTAGTTGGAGTAGTCCTCATGCAGCCAGTGATCGCCATGCAGGCTAGTCTTTGCAAGCGTTGTAGTTTAATGGAGGCTGTCGTTAGTTTAGTGCGGGGCCACCAGACCACTGCCCCATACGTGATCATAGGTCGGATCACCGCACAGTATAACCAGAGTATTATTTTTGGGGATAAGCCCCACCTCTTACCTATCATCCTTTTGCATTGCCAGAAGGTAATGCAGGCCCTGTTTATTTTATTGTCTAAGTGGCTACTCCAGTTTAACTTACTGTCTAGGGTAACTCCCAGATATTTGACCTCATTGGCTAAATGGAGTTCAGTGTCGAAAAGTTTGGGTAGGCGATAATGGCCTAGTATACGTTTTTGGGTAAACATGACTAGTTCAGTTTTCGTGGGGTTCACTGAGAGATCGAACTCTCTGCACCATCGTTCAACGATGCGTAGTGCCTGTTGAGTGAGGTCGCAGATTGTTCCCGTCACTTTCCCCGAAATGAGGATAGCGAGGTCGTCGGCATACCCTATAGTGTAGAAGTGATTCGAGTTGAGTTTTGTGATGAGGTCATTTATAACCAAATTCCAAAGTAGCGGGGATAATACGCCACCTTGGGGGCAGCCTCTGGCTATCATGGCCATCTGCCTCTCCCCTTCAAGTCGAACCACTCGTTTGCTAAGCATATTAGTGATCCAGTCTATCAGTACCTGTTCTACTCCGTGACGAGAGAGCGCGCTGTTTATGCTGGAAAAGTTTGTTTTGTCGAAGGCTCCCTCGATGTCTATGAAAGTGCCCAGACAGGTGCCCTTCTGATGGATCGCCTCCTCTATCCGGCCGACCACTAGATGGAGGGCGGATTCCGTAGACTTACCCGAGCTGTATGCGTGTTGGTTATTATGGAGTGGGATAGTTTTCAAGGCGCCGTCCCTCAGCTCTCTCTCACACATTCTCTCCATAGTTTTTAGGAGAAAGGAGGTTAGGCTGATTGCCCGGTGGGATTTGGCGTTTGTATAGTCACTCTTACCTGGCTTAGGAATAAATATGACTTTCACTTCCCTCCATCCTTTCGGAACGTACCTGAATGCCAGACTAGCTCTCATAATGGGCACCAGTCTGCTGGCGACCGAGGGCCCGCCCCACTGCAGTAAGGCAGGAAAGATCCCGTCTAGACCGGCCGCCTTGAAAGGATGGAAGCATCGGATCGCCCATTGGAGTTTTTCCAGCGTTATGACTTTGTGTGCGTAGCGCCAGTCATTTTCTGTCGGTGTTTGTGTTACCTCTGTCCAGTCGATAGTCGGCGTGAAGGCGCAGCCTGGGAAGTGGGTTTCAGTTAGGATGCGCATCGCCTCTTCTGGTGAGGTGGTAAGTGTGTTGTCGGGTTTGCGGAGAACTGCAGGACCAGTCGTTTTCTGCTGGGCCAGGATCTTCCTTACCCTGTTAGCTTGTTGGCAGGATTCGATGCTGCCACAGTATTTTCGCCATCCAGTGGAGCTCCTGTGTCTGATACATTTTTTATAGCGCTTTTTAGCCGCGTAATACGCGTCCCAGTCGCTATCAGCACAGGTGTTCATGGCTCTGTTTAGAGCTGACCTTACCTTCCTGCGCTTGCGTTCCAGATCCGCTCCCCACCATGGTTGCTTCCCTGGTGTTGTGGGCGGAGAGGTCTCCGGGCAGGATGAGTGGTAGCTGTCTAGCATAGATTTAGTGAGATGACTTACTCGCTCGTCGATTTGCGGCGTGTCCTTGTATGTCATCCCGTAGTTTGTTTGCGCAAGTTTGATTTCGAGAGCGCGTGTGTATGCAGCACGGTCCGTGTTACGCGGATTACGTCGTGGCAGTATTGGCGTTACACAGATCTGGATGTCAAACCGGATCCACCTGTGGTCCGAGCAGGAGGCCTCATTGGAAACCTGCCAGCCAGTGGTAATGGCCGTTGTTCCCTCCGATGCCAGGGTGAGGTCTATGATTGTTTTGCTGCGTCTGTTTACGAAGGTTGGTTCAGAACCTGTGTTCAGTAGGGTTAGGTTTGTGGTAAATAAATAATCTACGAGAGCCTTACCTCTTGCATTTTGTGTGTCCATGCCCCACAGGGGATGATGAGCGTTCGTGTCAGCGCCTATGACTACTTCTAGCCCTGAGCTCTCGCAATAAGTCACGAGGCGGGCGAGGTCGTGCGGCGGCGGCTCCTCTTCCTCGGGCATGTACGCAGAGGCGAAGACCACAGCTGCCACTGTGTCCCCCCGCTGTATCAGTAGCCTGGCTGCAGAGACATCTCTGCAACAGAAATCTGTTAGTGGCTGTGTTTTGATGTTACGTGTCACATAGATGCACGATCTGGGCTTGTCGTGATCCGTACTGAATAGGAGCTTACCACCGAGGTTGGAGAGTCCTTGAATTTGGCCGGCCCTGATCCACGGCTCCTGGATCAAGGCAATGGCCGTGTGCTGAGCCTCCAGCCACTTCCGCAGCTGAGCCGTCGCGGTCTGGCTGTGGTGGAGGTTGGCCTGCAGGACCTTACAGGTCTCCGAGGGGGACGCCATCGCTGGACGCTCCTTCCTCGTCACCTGCCAGGCGCAGTCCGGCGAACAGGTCGCCAGCGTCGAAGCCATCCCCCTCCGGGTCAGAGGCCGAGGACAGGATGGTGTCCTCGAGCTCCTCCCCCGAGAGGTCGGCGCCCACGCTGGCGGCCCCAGATACGATATAATGTGAACACCCGCGTCCGGCGTCCGGTTTCAGGGCAAAAAGACTGATCGGATAAGTGGGAACGGACTCTTACGGCTCAAATACACCAAATCCGTCATCGTACGAACTTTGCTCGTACAACGACGACCGAACTCGGACGATTGAATCAAACACTTGTAAATCATAGAGAGCGCGGCCGCCATCGGCCGATTCTAGCGTTTTTTCGAGTACATAGTAATTAAAAATTAAGTACCTCAATAAATAAATAGGTAAGAGTGTTTTCTACCGTCAGCCCTTCGCCATGATACTTATGTATGTTATACATTTATATGAACTATATAAATAATATTATTTCTGTTTGGTATCCAGTGGTTACAATCAATGTTGCCTAATGTGATGAAAGAGGTTTCATTCCCAGACATATTACACTGGATACAGGCAAACGTTTTGAGTACTTAATGGTATAATTAAATTTTCAGATATGCCGCATGAGTCTATCAACAGAATTTTGGAAAGGATTGAACCACCATTTATGAGGCATATCATGGGCATTTTACACATACAGAATTTACTTCAAACAAATGATGACAGCATCATAAGTATTTTAATAAACTTTATTAAAGAATCAAGGTGGCAATTATATCCACCGGAAGATACTGAAATAAAAACCTCTGACAAGTTATTTTTTAAACCTAAGAAAATAAAGAGAATACTTAATTATGTGATTAAAAAATGTATGAGCTGGACTCTTGAGAGTGTGGATAATATACAATATGCTAAAATTGATAATAAAGAATTAAAACTTCAGACAGAAATTACCCTTAATCATGTTGTTCATACTCTATACATAACTTTGGAAGCATATTTAGATACATATAATGTACACTGTGTGCAGGAAACATGGAACAAATTAAATGAAGAAATGTTAGATGACAATCCAACATGCACCCAAACTTTACTTGAACATAGCTATGATGTAACAGAAGAATTCATCAAAAAGTACAAGCATATAATGAAAAATATCAAGGAATTGCAGATTGTATTTCATAATTTGAAGAGCAGTGGAGACATGCCGGACATATTGGAAATTTTTACAAATATAAACCTGTTAGAACTTTAAGATGAAACTGATGGATGAATAAAATATTAGCGCAGTCTGCATGATCTATCTTGTCCAGGCTGAAGTTGGTTCACCGAGACATTCATGCATATACAGCAGGTGAGAAAACAGTTAAAAGTGAGCAATGAAAAGACTTTGTTGTTTCACAAAAGTATACTTTTTAAATTATTTCTTGATTTAGGTATGTAGTAAGGGATAATTAGCAATTTAAATTAGTACCCACATGACTAACTTCTGCGCAGTCAAGTAAGATTGTGCAGCCTGTAATATAGTGTATTCACACCATTCATCTATCTAATAATAGGGACCAAAATGATTTCATTGTCAATAACAAACCGATAGCAGTTAGTAGTGGCCCAGTGGTAACACCCCGGCCTTATGAGTCGTAGGTCCAAATCCAAGCAGGTATGCACTTTAATTTGTACAATTTGATTCATCAATACTGCTCCAAAAATTATGGAAGATGGAAGGACTATACTCGGACTTTTAATTGCTTGCAGTAACTTGACAGTTCGAAGCAAAATAATGATACCATAATTGATATAATGATAGCAAATTCGTTCAGTGCCCCATCACTATTAAGCCGCGTCTCCTGCGACGTGTTTTCGTGTTCGACGAACATCGAACAGTGAACAGTGAACGATAAAGGGGCGTGGTCTACGTGTTTTGACGAATAAAAACACTCAAAACACGTAGACCACGCCCCTTTATCGTTCACTGTTCGATGCTCGTCGAACAGTGAACAGTGAACGATAAGGTAGACCACGCCCCTTTATCGTTCACTGTTCACTGTTCGATTTGCGCCCTGTTTTCGTGTTCGACGAACATCGAACAGTGAACAGTGAACGAGAAAGGGGCGTGGTCTACGTGTTTTGACGAATAAAAACACTCAAAACACGTAGACCACGCCCCTTTATCGTTCACTGTTCACTGTTCGATGTTCGACGAACACGAAAACAGGTCGCAGGAGACACGCCTTAAAGCCGGGTCTCTTGCGCCCTGTTTTTGTGTTCGACGAACATTGAACGAACGATAAAGTGAACAATAGAGTGAACGATAAACGATTTTGTTCGTTTATCGTTCACAAACATGTTTGCCGAGCCTAGCGGAAAACATCACCGCGTTCGCCTGCGGGGGAATGAATGGAATGAATGAATGACCTCACATTCTTTGGAACTCATTTTGAAATGGCATACCTAGGGTTGCCAACTTTTTTTGAGAAAAATAACTTATTTGGAAGAAAAAAAAGGATTTCTCGTATTTAAGTATGTTGTTGAGTGAATGATAAACGATTTTGTTCGTTTATCGTTCACAAACATGTTTGCCGAGCCTAGCGGAAAACATCACCGCGTTCGCCTGCGGGGGAATGAATGAATGGCCTCACATTCTTCGGAACTCATTTTGAAATGGCATACCTAGGGTTGCCAACTTTTTTTGAGAAAAATAACTTATTTGGAAGAAAAAAAGGATTTCTCGTATTTAAGTAGGTATGTTTCGCATACTTTATTTTTATGCAAAATTATAAATATCCCATTCCCACTAATATTATAAATGCGAAAGTTTGTGTGTGTGTGTGTGTATGTTTGTTACTTCTTCACGCTGAAACGGCTGGACGGATTTGGATGAAATTTGGCAAGGAGGTAGCCTGGGACCTAGAATAATACATAGGCTACTTGTATTGTATTGTATTGTATAACGGGCTGGTGTCCGCAACTCCACGTCAAAGCGCGTATTTTGCGTGCGGGTGGGAACGGGTGGGAGACTATTCGACCCATCCCAATTCCCCGAGAAAGGCCAGCAGCGCCCCAATGTTGCTGACTATCTCGCGGAGAGTACCTGGGTTGCCAAAGTACTTTGCCCTGTATGTTGCAACCGCCGGGCAGTACAGGAGCACGTGGGCTGCTGTCTCTTCTACCTCCATGCAGGCACGACACAGGGGGCTGTCCGTGATTCCTAAGACAAAGAGGTGTTTATTAAACGAGCCGTGTCCGGTGACGGCAGCTGTAACTGTGCGCAGCTGTGGTTTAGTCAGCCGCAGCGCGCGTTTGGTGAAGCGGCCGTCGATATCAGGAAGTGCTTCCTTGGCCTGCCTACACTCGCCATGGTCCAGCCACAGCTTGTGGTGTTGTACGCTAGTTCGTTTCCTTACCAGTGTGCGTATGTATCCGAAAGGGAGTGGTACGATAGGTTCTGGCCCTACCGCTGCCATGCTCGATCCCCTTCTAGCGAGTTCATCCGCCGCATCATTGCCACGTGAGTCGCTGTGTCCTTTGATCCATTGGATGGTTATATTATTGAGATTACCCACCTGATTTAGGCGTTGGTGACACTCGTGTATTAACCCAGAGTTCACTGAGTGGTTGTTCAGTGCTAACAGTACAGCCATGCTGTCAGAGAGTATACGAATTGAGTGGTCCACAACCTTCCTAGCTAAGATGGCAGATGCGGCCAGGCAGATGCCCATGCATTCTGCTTGAAATACCGTGTTGTGGGCCCCCAAAGGTACGGCTATGTGGATGTTGAGGTCCTCCGAGAAGACTCCAGCACCTGTGCCCATACCTGTTTTAGATCCATCTGTGAAGATCTGTAGTTCCGCCGGGTTAAGTCCCTCGCAGCGGTGGTCCTCATGGAGCTGGATTTTGTATTTCTTATCGAATACAAATTGTTTTGGTATCCGATCGTTTATTGCTTTCGCCAGGGGGAACTCGTTATAGAGTCCCTCTAGTACCGTGGTGTGCTGTGTATCTCTCTTACCCCAGAGTTGAAGTGTTTTAAGGCGTGCAGCGGTCATTGTCGCTTCCTGCTGTATGAACAGGTGGAGCGGTGGGAGTCCCAACATGGCCTCCAGGGCAGTAGTTGGAGTAGTCCTCATGCAGCCAGTGATCGCCATGCAGGCTAGTCTTTGCAAGCGTTGTAGTTTAATGGAGGCTGTCGTTAGTTTAGTGCGGGGCCACCAGACCACTGCCCCATACGTGATCATAGGTCGGATCACCGCACAGTATAACCAGAGTATTATTTTTGGGGATAAGCCCCACCTCTTACCTATCATCCTTTTGCATTGCCAGAAGGTAATGCAGGCCCTGTTTATTTTATTGTCTAAGTGGCTACTCCAGTTTAACTTACTGTCTAGGGTAACTCCCAGATATTTGACCTCATTGGCTAAATGGAGTTCAGTGTCGAAAAGTTTGGGTAGGCGATAATGGCCTAGTATACGTTTTTGGGTAAACATGACTAGTTCAGTTTTCGTGGGGTTCACTGAGAGATCGAACTCTCTGCACCATCGTTCAACGATGCGTAGTGCCTGTTGAGTGAGGTCGCAGATTGTTCCCGTCACTTTCCCCGAAATGAGGATAGCGAGGTCGTCGGCATACCCTATAGTGTAGAAGTGATTCGAGTTGAGTTTTGTGATGAGGTCATTTATAACCAAATTCCAAAGTAGCGGGGATAATACGCCACCTTGGGGGCAGCCTCTGGCTATCATGGCCATCTGCCTCTCCCCTTCAAGTCGAACCACTCGTTTGCTAAGCATATTAGTGATCCAGTCTATCAGTACCTGTTCTACTCCGTGACGAGAGAGCGCGCTGTTTATGCTGGAAAAGTTTGTTTTGTCGAAGGCTCCCTCGATGTCTATGAAAGTGCCCAGACAGGTGCCCTTCTGATGGATCGCCTCCTCTATCCGGCCGACCACTAGATGGAGGGCGGATTCCGTAGACTTACCCGAGCTGTATGCGTGTTGGTTATTATGGAGTGGGATAGTTTTCAAGGCGCCGTCCCTCAGCTCTCTCTCACACATTCTCTCCATAGTTTTTAGGAGAAAGGAGGTTAGGCTGATTGCCCGGTGGGATTTGGCGTTTGTATAGTCACTCTTACCTGGCTTAGGAATAAATATGACTTTCACTTCCCTCCATCCTTTCGGAACGTACCTGAATGCCAGACTAGCTCTCATAATGGGCACCAGTCTGCTGGCGACCGAGGGCCCGCCCCACTGCAGTAAGGCAGGAAAGATCCCGTCTAGACCGGCCGCCTTGAAAGGATGGAAGCATCGGATCGCCCATTGGAGTTTTTCCAGCGTTATGACTTTGTGTGCGTAGCGCCAGTCATTTTCTGTCGGTGTTTGTGTTACCTCTGTCCAGTCGATAGTCGGCGTGAAGGCGCAGCCTGGGAAGTGGGTTTCAGTTAGGATGCGCATCGCCTCTTCTGGTGAGGTGGTAAGTGTGTTGTCGGGTTTGCGGAGAACTGCAGGACCAGTCGTTTTCTGCTGGGCCAGGATCTTCCTTACCCTGTTAGCTTGTTGGCAGGATTCGATGCTGCCACAGTATTTTCGCCATCCAGTGGAGCTCCTGTGTCTGATACATTTTTTATAGCGCTTTTTAGCCGCGTAATACGCGTCCCAGTCGCTATCAGCACAGGTGTTCATGGCTCTGTTTAGAGCTGACCTTACCTTCCTGCGCTTGCGTTCCAGATCCGCTCCCCACCATGGTTGCTTCCCTGGTGTTGTGGGCGGAGAGGTCTCCGGGCAGGATGAGTGGTAGCTGTCTAGCATAGATTTAGTGAGATGACTTACTCGCTCGTCGATTTGCGGCGTGTCCTTGTATGTCATCCCGTAGTTTGTTTGCGCAAGTTTGATTTCGAGAGCGCGTGTGTATGCAGCACGGTCCGTGTTACGCGGATTACGTCGTGGCAGTATTGGCGTTACACAGATCTGGATGTCAAACCGGATCCACCTGTGGTCCGAGCAGGAGGCCTCATTGGAAACCTGCCAGCCAGTGGTAATGGCCGTTGTTCCCTCCGATGCCAGGGTGAGGTCTATGATTGTTTTGCTGCGTCTGTTTACGAAGGTTGGTTCAGAACCTGTGTTCAGTAGGGTTAGGTTTGTGGTAAATAAATAATCTACGAGAGCCTTACCTCTTGCATTTTGTGTGTCCATGCCCCACAGGGGATGATGAGCGTTCGTGTCAGCGCCTATGACTACTTCTAGCCCTGAGCTCTCGCAATAAGTCACGAGGCGGGCGAGGTCGTGCGGCGGCGGCTCCTCTTCCTCGGGCATGTACGCAGAGGCGAAGACCACAGCTGCCACTGTGTCCCCCCGCTGTATCAGTAGCCTGGCTGCAGAGACATCTCTGCAACAGAAATCTGTTAGTGGCTGTGTTTTGATGTTACGTGTCACATAGATGCACGATCTGGGCTTGTCGTGATCCGTACTGAATAGGAGCTTACCACCGAGGTTGGAGAGTCCTTGAATTTGGCCGGCCCTGATCCACGGCTCCTGGATCAAGGCAATGGCCGTGTGCTGAGCCTCCAGCCACTTCCGCAGCTGAGCCGTCGCGGTCTGGCTGTGGTGGAGGTTGGCCTGCAGGACCTTACAGGTCTCCGAGGGGGACGCCATCGCTGGACGCTCCTTCCTCGTCACCTGCCAGGCGCAGTCCGGCGAACAGGTCGCCAGCGTCGAAGCCATCCCCCTCCGGGTCAGAGGCCGAGGACAGGATGGTGTCCTCGAGCTCCTCCCCCGAGAGGTCGGCGCCCACGCTGGCGGCCCCAGATACGGCCGTCTCTGCTGCTGCAGGCTCTACCGCGGATGGTTCCGCGGTGCTCGTTGGCGGTGGAGCAGCCTCCGTCGCCTGTGTGCTGGCGCTGGCTTCAGCGGCAGGATATCCCTGAGGGACTTCGACAAATTTGCCGTTCGGACCCTGGAATTTTATGTACACCGTCCCTGCTCCAAATGAGAGACGGCGTCCAGCTTTCATCAGGGTCGGAATCTGGTCCTCAGGGACTCCGACCACCAAAAACCATGCCGCGACCTGCTTGTAGGCGCCCAGCATCGTCCATTCCCTCACACCAGCGGAGGGGTTTTGGTAGCACAGAGTGCGTCCAATGGTGGACGCCTCTGTGAAAATCTCCTGCTCGTCGGGGATGGAGATTCCGCACCTGACCCGGCGCCCGATGTCCGACTGCCTCTTGACCACCAGCGCAGAGCCGGCGACTGGAGGCAGTTCGGAGACCAGCTTCTTGAGCCAGTTTAGGGTGTGGTCGTTGCCGCACCACAGCTTGAGGACCCCGCTACTGAACACCGGCCTTGCGTTGAAGGCAGGTGCAGGTGAGTCCTGGTTGGGTGTAGAGGCCTCGACAATTATCCTCTTCTGGATAGCCGTGAGTACCTGGCTCGACGTGGCTTTGTTGATCTGCCCCGTCCGGTCGCAGGTGACTGCGACATCCAGGTCGGAGCAGGCAGCCTGGGCGTAGCTTTTAGTTGCGTCCCGTTTGGATTTATCAAGACGCGGCCGCTTGTGCTCTCCTCGAGGTGATGAGGTCTCGTTGAGAGCTCGCTTGGCCGCGGCCTGATCCTTCCGAACGGGTCGCTGTTTGTTTTGGGTGGCTCGCCCACACTCGCCGCTGGCTGCCGGTTGGCTGGGTCCTGGTCGGCTGGTGCCGGCCTCGTCCTGCGACCGCTTGCCTGCGGAGAAGTTTACGATGTCGCTGGTCGGTTCTACCCGGCCGGCGGCAGTCTTATTAACTTGTGGAGACTTACCCTTCCACAGTGTCTGTCGCTGTCTCTTGGACGGCCTATTCCTCCTCTTCGGATTAGCCGTCGGGGGGGCCGGGGCAGCAAGCGCTGGGGTTACCGCGCCAGGGTGCTTCCTCTTTTCCTCCCTCCTGCCCTTGTGCTTGCTCCTCTGCACCTGCCAGGTGAGTGCGAACACGTCACCTGCGGTGCTGGTCTCCACCTGATGGCCTGTGACGGCCACCGGGGGGGGAGCAGTAGGCGGGGGAGGATGTATGAGGGGAGCCCGGCCAGAGGAGTTAACCTTCGTGGCGGGCTCCATACCTGAAAGAGAGGGAGGAGCGGTACTGGTCCCGAGCAGCGCCGTCCTCCTCCGTTTATCATGGGACTTGGTTTTGGTCGAGGCAGCGGTGTTCGCCACTGCCGGACCAGTGCCCGCGCTGGAGCTCGCTGCGTTAGCAGCAGAGGATCCGGGGGCTTGAGGGGTGCTACAAGCGCCCCTCTTGGGAGAGTTCTTGGCTTTCGCCTCCTCTCCGGTGTGTTTGTGTGCAGTGTGTGTGTGTGAGTGTGTTTTCGGTGTGTGAGTTTGTGTGGTTGTTGTGTGTGTGTGTGGTGTGTGTGTGGTAATGTTGGGTTTTTGTTTGTCCATTTTGCAAGTGTATTAAACTTCATCTCTCCGGCTTCCCACCCTCCACGGAGCCCGCACCTGGGAACGTCTCGCTACAAGCTAGCTTGACCGTTAGGACTACCTTCGAGATATAGGGGCGTGAGGCTGGCTTACAGTGCGACATCGGGCGCTTGGTTAGGTTGACGACCAATCAATCCCTCCCTTACACCTTCAGCATGGCTACTTATTACTCCCGGAAAACGCGGGCGAAGCCGCGGGCGGAAGCTAGTAGAAAATAAAGTAGGATACGTTATTATAAAGTACTAGCTTCCGCCCGCGGCTTCGCCCGCGTTTTTTGGGATAAAAGTAGCCTATTCTGATTCTATTATGATGTATAAGCTATATTACTGTAAAGTTTCATCAAAATTCGTTCAGTAGTTTATGCGTGAAAGAGTAATAAATATCCATCCATACATCCTCACAAACTTTCACATTTATAATATTAGTAGGATTAGTAGGAAGTAGGATAGGATAGTTGGCAACCCTAGGCATACCTGTCATATATTGTTCGATGTTCTTGTTTAGCAAAACAAAAACATCGAACATCGCAGGAGACGCGTGAATGAATGATTTAAATTCGTGAACATGTTCGTAAAACAATGTTTTGTTCAAAATTTGGTGCAGGAGACACGCCTTAATAGTGATGAGGCACTGAACGAATTTGCGAAAAGAACGAATGATAAAAATAGTTTAATTAAATAAATATTAACTAAACTATATTTTTGTGAATTTTAAACATGCCAAAGCCATGCTTAAGCATATATTTTACCTTATTTACGCATATTTTATTTTACTTCTTAAGAAATCAATGAAAAGTACACACATAATTCAGTTCAATCAATTTGGTTCATTCTTTTCACATCACTACTTTTGTTTTGTTAAAAAGTGGTATCCCTCCAGTTGTCAAGTTACTGTAAACAATTAAGTCCAAGTATAGAATGAAAAATTTAAAGCCATATGACATCAACCAACCTGCACTGGGCTGATATTTTGGATTATGACCTGCTTACTTGCACAGATAGGAGGTCTGAATCTCAACAACAAACTTCGCCTTGATTCCTTCAACTAGAGCACTTTTTGAGTTGAGAAAAAATAATGTGACAGCCCTGAAAGAGTCATCTCAACGCAACAGTTTATTTACTATTTTGATAATGTGTATCGGCAGGGATCTTGATCACAGATGTATGTATGTGCGCATGTACCTTTTTGGCCCAATAGACAATAGACAGTTGACAATATGTAATAGAGAATAGTCCAATGGACGACGAGCATCGACTGACGAACCAATCGCGTGCAGCCTCGGCGCCCCCCGTCTTCTTCATTCCGCCAAAGAGACCGAAAAACCAGCTAATGGTAATTAAAAAAGTGATGTTTGTGAGCATCTTTCAGGCCGCTACCTATAATAGTTTTTGTAACTTGTTACTAAATTAATAAGTAGGTATGATAATAATTGTGATTGATGCATATTGCGTTCAGACTTACATAATCCCACCAATAGTATTAATTATGAAAAAGGTAACTTTAAACTTAGTGTTACATAGTTTTAATGTTGGACTTAGTCTTATTTCTATAATTGTTTTGTTGTCATTGTGATGACAACAAAACTAGCATATTCTTGTATTTCTTTTTGTATTATTGTACTTAATTTAAGAATAAATAAAACTAAAAATTACTACACTATTATTGTTTAATTAATATTTTGGCATAAAATGTCCTCGGGCTTTCTTGGATCGTTTAGCTTTTTCAATATCTACATTAGGGTATTCTGCTTTCAGTGTCTCCATATTCATGTCAGGGAAGCGTTTTAGCAAATGTTGCACATGATTGAAGTCCCTGTTGCGAGCCTTTCTTTCAACATTGTATTCCTTCTCTTTATATAACCTGTAGAACTTCTTGACAGCCACACTGTTAATAAACCCATGTTCAAGGTATGGTCTCACCCAGCGTGTATTCATAAACTTAGGGATATAGTACTCTGATTTCTCATGCTTCTGTGGTAAACCAAAGAGGTTCACAACATCCTCTACAGGTCGTTCACCAGTTTCTCCAGTCTCCAGTTTGTAATAAGCAATGTTGCGTTCTCTTATAACAGTTTCTATATTATTCATAGATTCTTGAACTTTGTCGATTCTCTCAGGATTAGGAAACATTCTCATCTTTTCCTTACATTCGTGTTCCATTGTGTATAGCATATTCCGTTCTTTTAATAGAACATACCAGAGTTTGTGTAAATCAGTATTTGATTTTATTCTCAATTCGTCCAACTTCCACGGTCTACCAACTCTAATATTCGTTTCACCCCAATTTTTCTTAGCGTCGAAAAATTCCATTAGATCGTTAGTAGGATTTGTGGTGTGTACATCTCGTCTGATGATTGAAGCAGCTGCAACTTTAATGGCATTATGAGAGCGCAAACATCGGGTTATAGTATTTCTTAGTAAATTACTTATCACCGTAGTATTCATAATAAAAATCTATAATTTTATTAAACGACTCGACGCTTTTTAGGTTATATTACTTTGACATAACGTTTGACCGAGTTTGACGTAGAAGAGATTGTTCTGAAATCTGAAATTGATTTTTTTATCTAGAACCGGAATCAGTTTCATTTTAGAGTGCGGATATACGTCTTTTAAGTAACATTCCGCGCTATTAAAGTCGCGCAGATGCCAAACGCAGCGCCGCAGTCGTTCGACGGAATGTTATCTAATGTATGCCACGGGACTTCTTTAGTGACACGGACTCCCTACTAATATTGTATGCTGGTTTACATGGGCGTAGCCAGCCATGAGCGCAGGGTGGGGCAGCAGTCTATGTAACTAGCAAACAATACCCGCGGTCTTACCCCGGTAATTTTTTTCGGTTTGGTTAGGTAGGTACCTTACAGGTCAGAGCCAGGGTGGGGCAAGCGCCCGACCGTGGCTACGTCTGTGTCAGAGATTCCCTAAAAAATAATAAATTAGCTAAAATGTTTGGGGGGTAAAATTATGCAGTACCTACTAACTCAAGGGAAACGAGTTATAAAAAAGCTTAGTAGTAATTAATAGTTTAAATACCCTCCAAAGTAGCGCCAGCACAGGGGTAGAAGAATGTAGCACAGTAGCTCCACCCTAATTTAACGCATTTTACAGAACTTTTCTTATAGGTAGGTAACTTTTTGATCGGATGGATTTGGAACTTACCTATGGCGCTTTATTTGAAAACCCTCTTGCTACAGTAGCGCCACCCTAATTTAACCCAGTAATGGTAATGCCTAGCGTGTCCATTGGACACGTATTTGCATTTTGACGGTCAATTTTCATACACAGAGATGTTCCTCCTTTCACTCCATGTTATAAGCTGCTGAACTGCTGGGCGCTGGCTATTTTTAGACGAATATAATTTTGACAAATGTAAGCGTTTAGTTTATTTGCACTCAGTACTGTACTTGTAAAAAGTTGACTACAAAAACCTAAAAAAAACTTTTAAAATAGTATACATTAATATTTCTTTGTAATATCTCCGAAAATGGCTATAAACATTTAATATTAATAAGCTGAATCGAAATAAAACAAATTATGACAGAAAAGCTCTTGACAGTTACAAGGATTAACTAAACGTAGGAGTTGAATAATGTCGTGGTTGGAGTGAGTGGTTGAAAGGACGCATTTTCTTCTGTTATATGGGAAATCTTTGAAAACAAATTAAAATAATCGATTTATTTATGTGCATTTTGATGTGCTCCCGGTGTTCATATGACTGAAATACTGTATAATTTGTGTAGTGTATGTTATTTCTGAAGATTCCATCATCGTAGAGGAAGCTTAATGAAAGGTACAAACATCATTCACCTCTTTTATTTTTATGAAACTTTTGTTTAGTTGTAAATATTTTTTTACTTGTCCTTGGTTTCTCATTGCGGTGTTTCGGTATGAAAAAGTGTTTTAGGATTTGAAATAAGATTTTGCAAATCTAATTGATGTGTTTTTTGTAATCAATCAATTTTTGTTGGTAGGTATATTACAAACAAACAATATATCTTATGATTAACTTCATAGATTAAGTGCTAGGACTAATTATTACAATATTTTATGTAAGCCTGTGTAGGTATGGGAACTCTCATAGCTTTTGTCACACCATAACCCTTAAAACCTGGAACCAATCATTATACTGCCCATTTATCTATTTATTAATTAAAAACCTCTTGGTGAATCTTTGCCAGAATCTGTTATTTATCTAATGTACCTACTGAGTAAATTAAATAAATTAGGCACCCATGACAAATGTGCCATGTTCCCTAACTCCTGAAAAGATATTATAATATGTAGGAAATTAAATATTTCACACAATTTTAAAAATACTTGTCTATCCATTTCTACGGATTTTCAGTCTCAACTTGATAATAAAGTAGAAGTACCTACCTAATCTAATAAAATTTACTGTTATTTAATTCTTATTTGTAATACCTACTTAATACATTTTATATTTTATTTTCAAAACATAGTCTATTGTTACTATTACTTTTAGGCAGGGCCTGAAGTTCTTGATAATTATCTTGAAAAAGAAGAATTCAAGAATATGTTTTCATAATTTAACTGATAATTATCTTGGTAATATTGATAATGATGAAAGAAAAATAATAATCTTGATTTTTCAAACCCTGCTTTTCTGTGTTTGTGTTAATTTTATCATCACAGAATGAATTAGATATTGAAATGGTTAAGGCATATAAACCTATGTTATTCTCTGTCTGTAATGGAATAGGTTACATGTCATTGTGAATAAAGAATGGGTATGACATAAGTAAAATTTAATTAAATTATAATTTTGTTAGTAGGTGCTATTTTATTGTATGTACGGGCTTCCCGGGGTAAAGGCTGAGCCCTTTGCTACTGCTGTGCTAGTGTAAGGTAGTTGATTGGTAGTTTTTATTTAATCATAGGGTATGTTACTCTGAATTTTGTAATATTTGAACTTAGCAAGTAAGTAAACATAAACCCCCTTATAAACGATGATTAAATTAACAGCTCTTAAGTCAATTGTCATCTCTATTCATTGTCATACAAATGACAAGATAGTTAACTGTTAAGTATATTTAATCAGTGCTTAAAGTTAAGAGGCGTCTTTAAGTATGATTATTTGCTTTTTATGAAAATAATGCTCATCAGTTGCAGGTATTGCCTTTACAAATCAAATTGATTGTAAAAAAAAAAGTTTTTGTTTAGCATATAGGCTGTAAAGAGATAGACGTACAATACGTACGTTTCGCAAACGACCTTCCTACAATAATCCGTCCGACAAATGTTGGTGAAAGTAAAAGGTAATTATTATGACACTTATTAAGTAGGTTGGTTAGGTACTTACTTAATGCAGAATTCTCCCAAAAAAATCGGACAGACGACTAACAATAGTCGGCCGCTCTTACATTCGTTCTTCACCCTTCGCCACTGGTACCTACCTACATGACTGGTCAATCTAGGAGTTGAGAGATATAGGTATCTTTGCTTGAATAATGTACCTACCTACATAACATTACACAACATCTGTGCATGAATGTGGGGCACCAAATTCTCAGAAAGCATGCCGCCACTAGTTACTTAGCGTCTGTTTGTGAACTAACTAGGTGTGCCACAATTCCGTTTTCCTTACAATTTATAAGGTGACAAAATACGTTACTTAAGAAGGGGCCCATCCTCTCGTCGTGTGTTCCGGAGGGTAATTTGTCGCGTGCATTAAGCAAGTTGTGCGCGCTCGTTACGGCCCCACAGAACCGCACGCTAAACAACGTAACGTCTCAATTGCGCGCCTCTGCCGCCTCTGCCTGCCGACGGCGACGTCGTAAACATTTTACATGATGGCATGCTTATGACGCCAACTGACGCTGCGACGCCAGTTAAAAGAAATCACCCAACTTCCAACCCCATAAGATCCACGTAATGTCTTTCAGACCTCTCACTTTATCATTTCAATCAAAATCAAATTTAGAACAGCCTTGTGAAATAATGACAGACACTTGCACAGTACGGTAGGTACCTAATTACTAAAAATACTTGAACGACCGTTTACTCGTAGTAACTGCATAACTTTTACAGTCTTTACCATAAAAATGTTAAAAGAAATGTCTAATCAAATTAGGATTCGACACTCAAGCCATGTTCGATTTATTACTCGTATACATAATTTATTACGTCGGAATTATATTAGGAATTACCGTCACGTCCCACTTACTATATCTGTCACCGGCCGAATAGGTGCTTACATAGGATCTTCGTATAGAATCGTTGATTAAATCAGGCGCCGTCGCTTTGTTTAGGCAGCGATCGCATTATCTAGCTTGCTTGTCAGTCACACTCGACCCGCTTGTGACGTCGGACATCTCACAGCTCTAGCTAGACCAGCCCGGAACGGACAGGGATGATTGTATTGCATAACACAATAGGACATCGAAATTAATGCAACATTCGCAAAGATGTCGCATACATCCGGCGTCAATGAACACAGTATTGCAGTTGAATGAAATTGTGTGCCTTTGCCGAGTAATGTGAAAAGTTTTTCCTAAACTTATACAGTGTTGGTTATTCTAGAGGTGGGTCGATGATCAAATCAGGCGAGGCTTTGTTAGGTCAGAAAAGTAAACCTTAACGAAATGGTCTATAGATATCGTCTTAGCTTATTAATTGCAAAACTAATCTTAGAGACATTTTACACAACTTAGAAGGGCTCTGAGCAGAATATCTACCTAGTCGAAATCGGCGCTCTCGCTCCTTCCTCACGACTCACACGTGACAGCGCGGTGATTCTTTCGTGAATAAAAACAAGTTCTATGTTGAAAAATATTTTCCAATACAAGCTTTTATAATGACCGCTTCCCAACTCCATCATGAGACCCTGGCCATCATTTAGGAACATAGCACTTGTGAAGACAAATCAAACGAGTCCAAACTCAATGGGGTTACGTCGATTCGTTACAAAGTTCCTGTGGCCACCTTTCGGTTCCATCATCAGGACCCTGGACATCATCTAGGACCAAAGCACTTGTGAACACTAATCAAACGAGTCCAAACTCTATGAATTTACGTCGTTTCGTTACAACATTCCTGTAGCCACCTTTTGGCTCCATCATCAGGACCTTTGACATCATCTCGGACCAGAGCACTGGTGAAGACAAATTAAACGAGCCCAAACTCAATGAGGTTACTTCGTTTCATTACAAAGTTCCTGTGGCCACCTTCCGGCTCCATCGTCAGAACCCTGGACATCATCTAGGATCAGAGTACTTGTGAAGCACATCAAACGAGCCCAAATTCGATGGGGTCACGCCGCTTGCGTTACATAGTTCCTGTGGCCATCTTCTGGCTCCATCACCAGGAGCCAGGGCATCATCTAGAACCAGAGTACTCGTGAAGACAAATCAAATAAACCCAAACTCGATGGGGTTGCGTCGTTTCGTTACAGAGTTCCTATGGCCACCTTCCAGCTCCATCATCAGACCAGCTTTATGACATCATTATATTGCATTGTCATGCAATTTATATATTGATACAAAATTTCAGGTCAATCGAACACCGGGAAGTGGGTCAAATTTAACATGTAATATTTGATTACCCACAGACAACGCGACAGGTGAAGCTAAATAAAAGCTTGTAATAAGTGTAATTTGGGCAAGGTAAAATCAAGAAATGTAAAAAAAATACAAAAAATTAAAAATTCAATATGTCGGCCTCAGCCCGTGGTAGAGCCAGCCGGAAATATAAATCATGGCTAAAGTCGGAAAGAGGAGGTTATGGGCCACGCATAGGTACCCTTACAGTGGCGAAGGGTCAGTTTTTGTAAGAAGTAAGCCGGAGCTACAAATGCTTACCTGGCCACGAAAATCTAATTAATAAAAGTAGGCAAATACTGCCTGTGCTATTTTTCAAAGGGAAGCCGGTAGGAACCGTATTGTAGGGACTCTTTGCCACTGGTAGATGGATGGTCATTAAAAAAAAATACCACGAAATTAATTAAAATAGGTACGGTACCGTAGAGGCGGGTTACTTCGACCCTAGGGCATAACTTTGGCTCAATTGTTGAACGCACGCCCGCCGTGTCGCGATCACACAACCGATCGTCGCAGTTCCTTCGCCAGTTGCCGAAGGAACTGCGACGATCAAAGTCAAGTCGGCGGGCAGTTCAGTTTTTTTTTCGATTTGGGCCGTAGAGGCGGGTTACTTTGACCCTAGGGTCAAAGTAACCGCCTCTACGGTAAGCAAGTTTGATGCAAATAAATCGGGTGGGGCTGTGTCGGGGCACACGGCCGTTGGTTTCAAATGAAACGTGCAACATGCGAAACTATGTCAGCGATGGTAGAGGTGCTGGTGAAGTCGGCGACGTTTACTAGGCGTGCCCTGGCAGCTTTGAGATTAAGACGCTCCTAAAACCGCCACCCTCGCTCCGCGCCAGGCATTAGGGGCATCTACCACTATCTAATTTTGCTACCCGCAGGTAGCAAAATTAGATAGCAATTAATAGAAACAAATAAATAGACGGAATATCGAGTTATTTGTGCTAACCATTATTGAATTGCATTCTTGCCAACCTCACCTAGTGTTTTCAATTTACAAAATGATTTCATATTACGCTTTAAGAATTTATTGGACTAGGAATTAAATCTGATTGGTGTATCGCAGCAGTTTAAATAACTTAGGAGAATTCGGCTTTAATTAACATTTTCAGAACAGGTTTGTTTAGCGTGTGAAACAGTAAGCGCCAGTCAACTCATTGAGAGTTTATTATTTGATTATTATCTTACCTGGCTAAGTAATACCTACTGCCTATGATGACTGGTCGACCTTGTTGGATGCATGTATGATTCATTTCTTTCGTAGTCTACGATTATCGTCCATAGGTCCTAG
The DNA here is from genome assembly GCA_948465475.1 of Thalpophila matura. Taxonomy (NCBI): domain Eukaryota; kingdom Metazoa; phylum Arthropoda; class Insecta; order Lepidoptera; family Noctuidae; genus Thalpophila; species Thalpophila matura. The sequence goes on from OX419181.1 coordinate 13,218,095, forward strand.
TCTCAGATCATAGAAACAAGGGAGATGTGCCAAGGCGCTATCGAGCTTGATGCCTGATATTGAGCAAATTGCTCAAATTAAAAACGTACGCGCTGGCGATGAACCGAACAAGATCGATGGTATAAATACAGTGTTTTAGTTTAGTGCTAGTGTTGAGTGACGATTAACAGTGTTAGATTGAGGGTGTGCAGAATGTTTAATGCGTGGGAGATCTTTTTATTCATAAGGAGCGCTTAATTATGCGCGTAATTGTGTCGAAAAATGTACTAAAAGTGGCATCAGTTGTTCCGGTACTAATTTGCTATGCTGGCATATCTCCTTGTTTCTATGATCTGAGGTCCTAGTCGTAGGTAGGTACCTACTTGCTTGACCTTTATGTTGTTTTGAAGATTATAATTATGAACATTTTAAAAGTAGAACGTAGGTACCTACCTATCCCGATTAAATATGTATAGGTATGTTTAAGCCATCTCAAACATTGATTTTTTAAATGGACTACGGGCCCTCGGGCGTTATTAATAATGGCTGGTCAATGTAATAAATTTATCACTTTGCCCGACGCTCTAGGTCATTATTAATAATGACCGGTCCTTATTAATACGGCCCGATTAATCAAAGTGTGAATAACAGTTGTGTCGACGAAACGCTCATAATGAATCGTTCTTGGTTCTGTCAATTCAACGGAGAAACGAATTCCGACGATTCAGGAATTCATTTCTCCGTTGAATGACAGACTTCCCAGAAGATTAAGTTATGAGGATCTAAATCAAGCAACAACTCATCCAATCCCAGGTCCTAAAATTCTGAAAAAGACTGGTCTTTTTATCCGCTTTTATTGTTTTTTACCCGACTACAAAGGAAAAACCTAAAAGGAAAGGTTATGATTATTATTGATTGTAATCAACAGCCAACACCCAAACTCGATAACTATTATAAAAAAAAAACCGGCCAAGTGCGAGTCGTACTCGCGCACCGAGGGTTCCGTATCATTTTTGGACGTATAAAGTGAAAAAATCCGGACCGCATAACTAAGTTTGTTTGTGAAGGAATTTTGATGATTTTGAAAAAACTGTACTAGTTAAGAACATCGTTTTATTTTTGGTGCCATATTTGGGTCAATTCCTATCAACTCTAATTATTTCAGATTTTTCGCCCTGCTTACTTCGGAGATAAGGGGGGGGGAATGGTATTATTTGGACATTTTTCATCATAAATGTCAAAACTGTCAAAACTGTGGGACATAAAATAAAATAAAAATATGTTTTGAAATGTGCAGATCAAGCCCTTTCATATGATATGTCACTTGACCTAGTAACCCCACTTTGAAATTTCGGACCCCCACTCCGGCCCCTTTTGCAATGAAAATAAAAATATTTTTGGACTTTTTTCATTTGCAATAAAGTTGAACAAGCATTCTTTATAACTGTTTCAAATTTCAAGTTGATAGCATAAGTAGTTGCTGAAATAAGCAGGTGTGACAGACAGACAGACAGACAGACAGACGAAGTCGCACCATAAGGGTTCCTTTTTTACCATTTTGGTACGGAACCCTAAAAACATTATTTATAGGTAGGTACCTACTACAGTGTTTTGATGGCTGGCTTTTTAAAAAGTAAAATAAATCTTTTGCTTTATTTTGCAGTTCATTTCCCAATAAATGCAACGCAACTCTATTCAATGTCCTCTAATGTATAATTGTATAATTAGACACAAGTTAGGTTAGGTATAATACCTAGTTACCTAACTACATACATAGATTCACGTAGGTATACCTAATAAAATTATCTACCTACGTATTTCGACACTTATTTTGTTATCATTATCAAAACTGGTCAATTGAACCCGTTATACTGCCTGACCATACCTTTGGGATGGCTTCCGCCCGTACGGTATTTAATGATGGGTCTCTAAAAAACATTGGAACCTTTTTTAGAATACCATTTAAATCAGCTGTCATCGGCTTTTAAATTAAACACAATATGAATGCGAGCATTTATTTGAATTCCATCCATAGTTATTCAATGTGGTACACTCTAAATCCGTTTATTTAACGTATTTTGTGAATCTTAAGAAGCGTTTTTCAAAGAGCCGAAGATCAAAGCTATTCAAGCGAATAAATAAAAGAAGATAGGTGCTTTTTTCTTTCTTTATATTCGTTAAGGGCCACATTCCATTTTGTTTGCGCGCAAGTAGCTGATATGGATAAACCGTTTTGTAAGAGACCGTTTTTGAACTCTGCGCAGAAAATACATTAGATAAGTCAATGCTGCCGCCAGGTGAGACGTTGATTAAGTCATCAGTATCTCATCATCTGTAGTAGTACGGCGGGCTTCCTTAATGTAAGCCATTTCTACCGCTTTCAGCCGATCGAGACTGACTGAGAATGCTTCCATTTGCATAGGTACTTATTTGAAGGCAATTGAGGTGTTCTTTCTGTTCATCAAGTATGTACCTGCAATGGATTTAGTAACTTAGCACGTAGCATTTTCGGGAAACAGATTAGTTACCGTACTTATTATGATGTTTATCATGTTTATAACACCAGGATCTCATATACACGTGGCGAACATCATTGATCTTTATTAAAATGGATTTGAAATAAAATAATTATAAAATGATTTGTACTTAAAAAACTTTACGAAAAAATACTTTACGAAAAAAAACCCAGTAAAAACTGCCTTCCAAAAGATCGAAATAATGCATTGTGATCTTTTTGAAGGCGGTTTTTACTGGTTTTTTTTTCTATTTTCAGTAGCAGAAACGCGCGCGATTACAGTAGGTAAGTAATGGCGTAAAGGACACGACAGACGCCCATAGAACGCTGGGCTTCAGATTGTGTATGTCGGTACAGATATGAAATTAGTTTGGTGTGATCGAGTATTTCAAGAGTATTTAAATTCATTTTTTATTTGTTTTTGTACGTAAAGAGAAATCTTCGTAATTGAGACAGTGAGGTTAAGTATGGTGCGAATGATCCAATGAAGTACAGCGCGACTAATGAGTTCTCAATTCAAAGGTTTTAGTTGCTGTCGACATGATATTCTGTGGAGGCACGCGGCAGCCAGTGTGCACCCGTTTTTGTTTTATTGGTTTTTTCAAAATGTCAACGGTATAATCATTTTGTTTCTTATTTATTTCGATTTTTGATTTCAATTCTTAATCTCTAAGATAAATTGGGCAAAGAACAATTAAAATATATTGTTATTTTTGGTTAAACTTTTATTACTGTACCATAATAAGCCCAAAACTGCCAATGTTCTTTATATGAGACTACATCTAAAGCACCCCCTTCCCAATAAAAGAAAACACACTGTACATGGCTATAAAAGGACACGGCGGACGCCCATAGAACGCTGGGCTTCAGATTGTGTAGGTCGGTACAGATATGAAATTAGTTTGGTGTGATCGAGTATTTCAAGAGTATTTAAATTCATTTTTTATTTTTTTTTGTACGTAATTGGATTAAAGAGAAATCTTTGTATTTGTGACAGTGAGGTTAAGTATGGTGTGAATGATCCAATGAAGTACAGCCCGACTAATGAGTTCTCAATTCAAAGGTTTTAGTTGCTGTCGACATGATATTCTGTGGAGGCACGCGCCAGCCAGCATGCACCCGTTTTTGTGTTATTGGTTTTTTCAAAATGTCAACGGCATAATCATTTAATTTCTTATTTATTTCGATTTTTTATTCCAATTTTTAATCTCTCAAGATAAATTAGGCAAAGAACATATAAAAAATATTTTTATTTTTGGTTAAGCTTTTATTACTGTACCATATCAAGCCCAAAACTACCAACGTCCTTTGAAGATTTCCCTCGATTTTCATGGGACCCCCACATCAGACCCTGACTTGGTGAAGATGGGACCACCTTGAGAGTACACCCTTTCAAACAAAAAAAAGTAGTTTTAAAATTGACGGATAAATCGGTGAACATGGTACCTACCTACATAAAAAAAACGAACATAGAACCTCCTCCCTTTTAAAGTCGGTTAAAAAGAACAACGTGACTCATCAAACCGCCATCGTCACTCCCGTGCATGTTAAAAACCCATTACAATCTGGACACTAATGACGAAAGTGAAAATGCACATCGATCTGAAAGCGATTTTTCCTAGCCAACCAAATGAATCAGTAGACTCACAACTAGGGCATACTATCCGGATATCCGGATATCCGAATTATCCGGATATCCGCCAAATAAAATATCCGGATATCAATTGCATTACTATTCGGATAATACGAATAAAATGGATAATTTTTGGTTTATTATTTTTACGTATTTGAACGTATAATATATATTTTGCACAATTATTGGAGTATTTTTGGTAATTGGCAACATTGAACTGAATACCACCGCCATGTTGTAGACGCTTTGTCCGCCATTTAGTTGCGCGCGGCTCTTCTAAGTGAAACTTGTACTGACGTGTTCGTTTATGTTGTGTCGTTGCTAGTTGTGTGTGGACTTGTGGTCTTAAAGCCGCGTTGACATGATCCGAGTATGCTCGGACCGAGTGGACTCGGATCCCTACTCGGACGTAACTCGTATTGTGGCAACCCGTAATCTGCGCTCGGATGATAGGTTGCCACAATACGAGTTACGTCCGAGTAGTCATCCGAGTCCACTCGGTCCGAGCACACTCGGACCGAGTGGACTCGGATCCCTACTCGGACGTAAAGCCGCGTTGACACGGTCCGAGTATGCTCGGACCGAGTGGACTCGTACGAGTCAGCTTCATCCGAGTGTACTAGGATAGCTGTTGACATTATCATAGTTGACTCGGATCATTTTCTTCATTATTACAGTTATTTTTCACAGTTAACATCTAAAAATGACGGATTTTGTGCGAAATAGTATCGGAATTTTCGCAGACTTGTTAATCGAAGAGCTAAGATGGGAATAGGATGAGGCATCTGGCTTTAATTTTGTATTTCTATAACCCAACGTTCCAGAGAGCCTGTTCTGCTTCGTAGAGTTCTACAAATCTAGTTGTGTAACGCTCTGACCACTTTTTTTTCGCACGAGACGCTTGTTTGTTGTTATTATACGCCATTTTGTTTCCCTACTCGGTCCGAGTTAGCTCGGAGAAGTAGAGCGCGATCCGAGTCTACTTAGATCGGACGCCGTCGTCCGAGTGCGCTCGGAGTATGGGTTGCCACAATACGAGTTACGTCCGAGTAGGGATCCGAGTCCACTCGGTCCGAGCATACTCGGACCGTGTCAACGCGGCTTAACTCGTATTGTGGCAACCCATAATCCGAGCGCACTTGGACGACGGCGTACACGGCGTGACATTATCATAGTTACTATGATAATGTCAACAGCTATCCTAGTACACTCGGATGAAGCTCACTCCTACGAGTCCACTCGGTCCGAGCATACTCGGACCGTGTCAACGCGGCTTTCAGTTTGCTGATGTAGGTATATGGGCAAAATTAGCATTTAGGCAAAAATTTAAAGTAGATACGTAGGTACCACGTCTCTTTCAAAATCCAGCACATATCTCTTTCAAATTCCTGACTATTGTGTTAATGTGTAATGTTCAGAAGTTATTACTATAAAATGAATCCTTAGTTATTTGCTAATAATACCTACTGAAGATTGAAACCATAATTATGGTTCAAATAAATATTATAAATAACATGCGCTGTGACTGATTATGTGTGATGTTTCTGACTGTTCATTTTTGAACTGACGAAAAAATCATAAAACAGAAAAAAGCAACTGTTGATCAAATTTTATTTTTTTCATTCCTATCCAAATTATCCGTATTATCCGGATTTATCCGGATAACGTTATTCAAGTATCCAAATTATCCGAATACTAAAATGAGCGGATAATTGCATGCCCTACTCACAACAAATGACTAGCATCGAAATGAAAGCTTTTGCAATATGTAGAACTTCTCGTTTATTATTTTATTGAAACGTTAAAGTTGTATAATTATTTAATTTATTTCGATAATCAACACGCTTTTCTTGTAACACTTTGTTTACGCGTACGATGCGCGGACATCATTGTTGGTGTAATCGTTCGTGAAACGCTTTATTCTAGAGAGGCCACACGTTATCTAAAACAGCTGTCGGACGCACACGGCCTACAATGGACTCGCTTATATCCCTGCCGTCTAATATTGTTTGTAATTTAAAATATCGGATGTGTTGGCACGGGTGGCGGACGGTTTATTTTCCAGCTCAATTGTGGAGTTATCCAAGGTGTATTGTTGCGTTGATTAGATCAGGGGAGCTTTGTTCAGAGGAGAATGGCCGGCTTCGCGCCGCTATCGTCTGTCGGCCGCACGCGACCTGTTCATGAGTTTGCGGCTACACAGGTATACCTGTTTCAGCCTTCTGACCGACCGCAGCATACATTATCGTACACTATTCTGGACTTTATCTGAACATTATCTTACTAAGAATGGTATCAGCCATTCATTGAAATTCTTGTTATCTGTAATGGGAATATAATATTATTATGCTTTTGTATTTTGTTTAGTTTTCGATATCACGTTTCCGTTCTGACAAAATGTAATTTATTTTGATATAGATACTCGAAGATACTCAACAAAAACCCCGAAAATGGAGGGTACAGTTGAAAAGACGCTAACAATACGCTAATGGCTTATGTTTGCGATGACTGTCCCTCCCAGCCAACAGGCTCTATTATCACGGTCGGTCCCTGTGCGCTGAATTGGCTAAATGTTTTGTGCCTCTGAAAAGATTCAAGATGACGGTGAAATTGTTGAGAAAATTGATCACTTCCACTCGAACAACCCGCCCTTGTTACTGCAGAACTCGTTATCAGCTTTGTTTGTTTCTCAGGCCTAATGTATTTTTTTTGGGTTATTTAACTTACATTAATCTTAGGTCATTTATCACTAAGCGACAAAGCACTAAAACAATAGATAAAAGTTAACCCTCAAAATGTCAAACTACATTAAAATTAATTAAGTGTGTAGTAGTGTCTAATGTATTTAATTAATTGTACATTAAATTTATTTAATTGCACAATCTATTTAATTTGTAATGTTCTTGATATTCTTTCATTTATTTTTGCTTTTAGACTTATTTATTTAACTTTTCTAAAAAAACATCTAATGTTGGAAAGTTTTGTTTGTGGGTGGTCTATCAAGCTCCTTTACTTTTATAACTTAGGTAATTAGATTTTGCGATATTAAATCAAATCAAATAGTCATTTATTCAGACAACTCGATCTAAAGTGTTAGTAATGACTTAAAAGCTATTGTAAGTAAGACGCAATTTTATATCATTTAACAATTTTTTTTTTATTAGATTAGGTACGCTCCAGGCCTCCAGGTTGACCGAATCACCGTATCAATGCTCACATGAACTTTGATACAGTGATTCATGTACGTACAATCCAGCCTGTTGGATATCATGACCAGAACCTTGTTGCGGCTGGCCCGCACTCTGCTCAGCATTGACGCGCACCGCTTGCGCAGAGTGGCGTAGAAGCAATCGATGCGCGCCTCAGCGAACATTGCCGAAGCACTGCAGTAACGAGGCAGCCGCAACAACGCTCTGAGCGCGTTGTTATATTGAACACGTAGGGCACTATACGCTTTTTGAGTATAGTCCGCCCACAGGCTGCACGTGTAAAAAGATGTACAGAAGGCTCTAAAGAGGGTCATCTTCACCTCCCTCGTACATCGCGCAAACCTGCGAGCAATCATATTCGCGCATATATTAAGGTCTATAGATTGAATGTAAAAAAAAGGATTAGATACGTAAGATCGAGACCAGTCACATGGCAAAATGTATTTTCTCCTGCTGACTACAGCGGGATTAAATATAAAGCAGAAAAGTTTACCAATAAAATCCAAATTTAGTCTGTACTTTCCTTACTAAAATACGAGATCGCCGCCGCCGTCTTAATACTTGTTCAAACGTTTCGAAGATATGGACTTTTTAGAACATTTTTATTTTGAAAGTTAGCAGCACTTCTCTTCGTTCTCCGTTTGCCATCATTTGAACGGGTAGTCCATATTTCTTGTAGAGATTCTCTACATTTTATATATGCACAAACAAACTACGTAATTGCATAATTAGTGCGTTTTTGTAGCTGCATGGGTGTGTCACTTTTATACTGAAAAAGCAAATGTTGCAGTTTTTCTATTTAGTTTTTATTTAAGCAAAATACTTGTTTTTGATAGTCTCATTCATAAAATGGTATAAAAAATATTAAAAAAAACAGCCGAATATGCATAATCTCTTCCTTTTCTTGAAGTCGGCTAAAGATACTCTTGTCTATTCTGTACCGACACGCCACATTCGCAATTTGTTTGCGAACGTTCGAGGGAGAATGTCACAGTGAGATTCTCCCTTCGTTCGCAAACAAATTGACAGTTCTCGCGGTGATATCAGGCGTCGTGTCGATTTTTCAATTTTGTATGAAGGAACAATTCATCGAAACGTCACATTTATTCCCCTAATAAAAATATCTGAAGCTTGAGAAGTTCCTTGGAGTTTTTTCATCTTTCAGAATGAAATAAAACATTACACATGCTATAACCATTTAGCCACGGCCGTCTTAGGTCATGCAGAGGCCCTTGGGCATATAGAGTTTGGGGCCCTTGTAGAAAGTTAAAAAATCTGGAGAAAAACATCAGAATGTACTTTTGTTCAGTGATTTTTGTCTCAAATTGAAGGAAACTTCTGCTGGGCAAATTTTTACCTGCTGAGCATTGCTGGCTATCTGAGTGCTTTGTTAATGAAGCGTGGAATTAAAAAACCAATGTGTTTCGCCATTTCGGCCCGAACTCTACGTAGGCCCGTGCCCTACGTGCCCTTATGGTAAAGACGGAACTGCATTTAGCACCTCTTTATCACCATACAGTTTCAAATTTTTTTTTTTCAATAATGACTCTCTGTACGGTATTTGACTTTTGCACTCATATTTATGGCACGAATTTGGAATTTGTGATGGATTACGCGCGATATCATGGAGGCGATGTAAGCGATGTGTGTGCACACGTCACGGGGTGTGTCGATCAATCACAGGCGCGGATGGACGAGCGACAGGCCATTAGGGGCGCTTCGTCGCCGGCCGGACTCAGGTGCCGCTGGTCCGTCCGTCACCTCGCCGCCGCCCGAGCCGCTCGACAACAGGCAAGCCCTTGTCGTCTTCAATCACCCCACCACCCGACCGCATGATTCATATTACTCTACACTACGGCTTTATTATTTGTTGCCTTATGCCGTTTATGGGTTATTTGGGTTTTTGTACTAATACCGTAAAAAAATAAGGACAGTATCGAGATTACTAACGGTAACTTCAGTAAGAAGAAGACGAAGTACCTATTACCTAACTTTTATTGAAGTGATAACTCGTAGAATCCTTGTAATTTCAAAAGCTTCAAATTGCGAGTTAAGTCTTAGAAGCCTTTATTATTTCTCTAGCTTTAGCATAAGATGAATTGCATGGCAATGAAATGAACTTTACCGTAGTGGGCTACGGTTGTGTGCGACACATGCCATCTTTAACCATGCACTAGATGGCTCAGTTAGACAGCACGCGGAATGAACTGCACTTCTTGTGTCTTATATAAGGTAATATCAACTGTTTTATGTCTCTCGTGCTTACTTGAGAGAAATATTAATATCTTAGTCTCCAATCCGCTTTAGCTGTGGTTTTCATTTCGAATTCTTGCGACGGTTTGACATTTTAACTGGACTTATTTATGGTTTCAAGTCAAAATTAAACATTTGTATAATATAGATATTGTGGACGATAGCCAAAATAGAACAACTAAGATCTCAAAGAGGACCCAGGCTTTACAGCTAATAGTATTTTCTTTGTAAGTAATTTCAGTTTACTGTTGCTTAATTAATTCTCAAAAAACGTGAGGGATATGAAAAGTATTCTTAGTAGAGTCATACAGAACACGGTCAGTCAGTATTGTGCTGTGGTTCCATGAAATACTAAATAGAGAGATATTATTATGAAAAGATCTCGATACATGAGCAAGCTCGGCACGTGGTTTCCGCACAATAATAGACTGTGTCCATTAATTAGACCAACATGTTTCATCGTAAATGGACATCAGTGACGCGTACTGTACGGTAGCGAGCGCCCGTTATAACATGAACGTAATTGATGGTCGCACCTCTAATGCTTTTTGCTTTGCTTAAACATTCTCGACCCGTTTTTGTTTAGCTTCCGATTTCATCTAAAATGTTCACGTATTCCTGTGTTTATCCATTTACAGCCCCCTAATGTTAGTGTGTGTGTTCGCACGGTATCATAAAGATTAGATAACTTAATAAATCGTCATCTATCCTCGTCTGCGAGTAGCTTATCCCTCGTTCCGCGTTAGGATAGAGCTATTCACCTTTCACATGTAGGCCATTAGTAGAAAGATAGGCTCGATATTGTAGCACGTGCCTCTTCCCCCGCCCGCGCGCCCTGCCTCGTTTCAGATAAGCCTCGAGCGTTAAATATGTGCCTCTCGTGGCTTGTGGTCGGCGATAGCGTCTCTAAAAGTGGATACACTCGTTTGTTTCTAATATGTTTATGTTTTGATCGTAATTATTAGAATTGTTGCTATTGGAACGTCACTACATTGATGGTTTCTGTTTTCAGGTACGCCACAAAACAAAAATTGTTTGCTCTAGAGGAGCCTTATCGTAAGTAGGTACTTAGTTACCATTTTTTTTTACCTAGGTACACTGTTATGCACAGATATTCTTTGACCTTTGTTACTTCCAAATTTGCATATTTTCATTTTATTGAAGGTGCTAGAGCTTCACCGAAAAAAATAATAAGCGACTTTTCCGCTAAGTAGACGCCTACACCTGTAGCTCTACAGTAATGAATGGTTCTGGTTCCGATGAAAAAATGTTTAGTACCTACGCAGAGTAGAATTTATCAATTTACCGAGCCCTATAAATTAATAGAAGAGCCATATCTCATCTTATTTTGACTACACCAACTCTGTATTACCTAATACTAGGTATGCTATTCAAAACCGAGTTATTCAATCGCTTAAAGGTTAGTGACAGGTCGGCTCCTGACGACCCCTTTCACAGTAAGCTCTGAATGTCAACTGGCTTGACACTTGGAATACCACGATACACCGAGTTTGTCGGCATGGAATGTTGTGACGAAGCTGCAGAGACGAATATCGGACCGAATACCTTAGTCAAAGTCAAATACAATAGATACAGAATTGGTTTTAGTTAATATATAGTAAACTACGTAGGTAGGTAGGTACCTGCTTTAACATTATAGCGATTTGCGTTGCGACCAGCGACCTACTTATGTTCAGGTTTTACTACAACTGTGGTACCTACCTACCCGCTGAATTTTTAATGGCTCTCTCGACCCATGGGATTCAGCAGTGCTAATCGAATTGGCAACATTTTTGCTATGGAAACGGAAATTTATTTGGAATAGGTAAACTAAGAAGATGCTTGTTTTCGTTTATCGATATGGGGAAATTCTTTCAAGTCTGTAAACACCTAAATTTGCCAAAAAAACTTAACGAGAAACGGATTTATGTGGTACCTACCTACGTACCTCTATTATTACCTATGTTATAAAACAAGTTTAAACGGATTAATCGCGTATATTACAGAGTTTTCCTGACGTTTCGAACACTTTGCAGCGTTCGTGGTCGCAGGACGACTGAGGTGGTAGGCGTCATGACAGCTAATTTATAGAAAAATTATTCTCGATCTACCCGCACAATCGATTCAATCGATATTATTCGAATCGTACTCGTTTCGATGCACACAATAATCGCTCACGGTGTCTCGATGTTTTGTAGTCCGGTGTGAAGTTTGGGACTTGATTATTTTAAGAACTGGATTCCAAACAGGTGGTAATTGCCAACCATCCTCTCTATTGAAATTAGGATGTTTTTTAATTTCAATAGCCTCGCGAAGCATTCTAGGTACATATCGGTTCTCCTTTGCGAGGATTTGAGGTTGATCAAAACGTAGGAAATGGTTGGGTTTGCCTAGGGCATGCTCACACACTGCAGACTTTGTAGAGCGCACGTTTTTGACGTCAGCTATGTGTTCTTTAACTCTAGTGGCTATACTGCGCTTTGTTTGCCCTATGTATGATAACCCACAATCACAGTCAATCTTGTAGACCCCTGCATCTTGTAAAGGAATATGACACTTCACAGGTCTAAGAAATTGGCTAATCTTTCTATGTGGCTTGAAGTAGGTTTTTATAGAAGCACGCTTCAAGATATGACTAATTTTGTCAGTGACCCCTCTTATAAAGGGTAGAACAGCAGGTCGACGATCAACTGAGATGGGCTTCGGGCGGCTTTTGCGACGGGGATGTGGAGTACGTAAATTGTTCTGTTTCAGAACTTGCTTCACATGATGAAGTTCCCCTGCCAGATGGTTGGCGTCGCAGATGCCATGTGCTCTCTGTAACAAAGATTTAGCCACAGTAGCTAACTGACTAGGATGGTGGTGAGATTCACCGTTAAGGTACCTATCTGTATGGGTAGGCTTTCTGTACACTGTATGACTAACAGAATGATCGGGATTATGAATAAGTCGTATATCAAGGAAGGCTAAGGACTTGTTATTTTCTAATTCCATAGTGAACTGAATTTTACTGTGTATGGAATTTAGATGATCTAAGAATGCAGGGACCCTATTGTGAGGCAGGGCAGTGAAAGTGTCATCAACGTATCTTTTAAAAATCTTTGGTATAACCGGGGCCGATAGGAGTGCTCCTCTTTCAAATTCCTCCATGAAGATGTCGGCCACCACAGGGGAAACTGGTGAACCCATGGCTACACCGTCGATTTGAAGATAGAACTCATTGTCCCACAATAGGTAGCCGCTGGTGAGGCAATGTTCTAGCAACTCTGCATATTGTAAAGGCATGTCTTGATCACTTAACCGCTTTTTTACGACTTCCAAGCAGTCCTTAACCGGTAAATTAGTGAATAAGGACTGTACATCGAAACTAACCATCACCTCATCTTCAGCCAGTGTTAGGTCTTTTATTTGGCTGACGAAATGATAAGAATCCTTCACATATGTATTAGACTTTCCACGAAGTTGTGAGAGTATCTTCGCTAGATGTTGTGCCAGTTTGTAAGTTGGTGTGTCAATCTGGCTTACTATTGGTCGTAATTGACACACCAACTTACAAACTGGCACAACATCTAGCGAAGATACTCTCACAACTTCGTGGAAAGTCTAATACATATGTGAAGGATTCTTATCATTTCGTCAGCCAAATAAAAGACCTAACACTGGCTGAAGATGAGGTGATGGTTAGTTTCGATGTACAGTCCTTATTCACTAATTTACCGGTTAAGGACTGCTTGGAAGTCGTAAAAAAGCGGTTAAGTGATCAAGACATGCCTTTACAATATGCAGAGTTGCTAGAACATTGCCTCACCAGCGGCTACCTATTGTGGGACAATGAGTTCTATCTTCAAATCGACGGTGTAGCCATGGGTTCACCAGTTTCCCCTGTGGTGGCCGACATCTTCATGGAGGAATTTGAAAGAGGAGCACTCCTATCGGCCCCGGTTATACCAAAGATTTTTAAAAGATACGTTGATGACACTTTCACTGCCCTGCCTCACAATAGGGTCCCTGCATTCTTAGATCATCTAAATTCCATACACAGTAAAATTCAGTTCACTATGGAATTAGAAAATAACAAGTCCTTAGCCTTCCTTGATATACGACTTATTCATAATCCCGATCATTCTGTTAGTCATACAGTGTACAGAAAGCCTACCCATACAGATAGGTACCTTAACGGTGAATCTCACCACCATCCTAGTCAGTTAGCTACTGTGGCTAAATCTTTGTTACAGAGAGCACATGGCATCTGCGACGCCAACCATCTGGCAGGGGAACTTCATCATGTGAAGCAAGTTCTGAAACAGAACAATTTACGTACTCCACATCCCCGTCGCAAAAGCCGCCCGAAGCCCATCTCAGTTGATCGTCGACCTGCTGTTCTACCCTTTATAAGAGGGGTCACTGACAAAATTAGTCATATCTTGAAGCGTGCTTCTATAAAAACCTACTTCAAGCCACATAGAAAGATTAGCCAATTTCTTAGACCTGTGAAGTGTCATATTCCTTTACAAGATGCAGGGGTCTACAAGATTGACTGTGATTGTGGGTTATCATACATAGGGCAAACAAAGCGCAGTATAGCCACTAGAGTTAAAGAACACATAGCTGACGTCAAAAACGTGCGCTCTACAAAGTCTGCAGTGTGTGAGCATGCCCTAGGCAAACCCAACCATTTCCTACGTTTTGATCAACCTCAAATCCTCGCAAAGGAGAACCGATATGTACCTAGAATGCTTCGCGAGGCTATTGAAATTAAAAAACATCCTAATTTCAATAGAGAGGATGGTTGGCAATTACCACCTGTTTGGAATCCAGTTCTTAAAATAATCAAGTCCCAAACTTCACACCGGACTACAAAACATCGAGACACCGTGAGCGATTATTGTGTGCATCGAAACGAGTACGATTCGAATAATATCGATTGAATCGATTGTGCGGGTAGATCGAGAATAATTTTTCTATAAATTAGCTGTCATGACGCCTACCACCTCAGTCGTCCTGCGACCACGAACGCTGCAAAGTGTTCGAAACGTCAGGAAAACTCTGTAATATACGCGATTAATCCGTTTAAACTTGTTTTATTATAATGTGTAATAATCGCGAAAACCTAAGACATTATTATATTACCTATGTTATTAAGACTTAATTCATGAAGAATTTAGACAACAGCGAGAATTTCAAAAATAATTTGTAGGTATGTCGTCATGTTACCCAAAACGATTTATTTATACCTACTCCAAATAAAGCGGCCTTCGTTCAAGTGTTCGAATTTGAATTCCAAAAATTGCGTCCCTCCTGTCGATTCGGTAATGAACTGTAATTAGGGATTCGGCAGAAATTCTTATTGTCAATTTGTATTGTTGGTATAAAGTGAGAGCTCTAATTTATATCCATATTTATTAAGGTCGGAGTTTTCATTGACCTGGAGCGACAAGCCATACCAGCCCTTATTCGTAGTGACTAAAGCATAATTTGAAATTGAAGGCTCTGCTGATATTTTATGCGAATGCTTAAAACGTAGAGTCATCTAAATAAATATTTGAAATGAATCCCCTGAGAGTTTGGATTTCAGTTAAGTTGTAGGGCAAAAAGAGGCTTACCTATTGGTAATGTTAGATAAAGGTTAATTCGTCATGACAATGCTGTAGCTTTAAAATTAAAAGCAAATAGGTAATTTTGAAATGGTTACCTGCTTTTGTCATTTGTTTAGCATTTCGTCAATAAAGTGTATTTACCAGACTTCCAGCAACAGATGAGATGGTTTGCTTAGTTTAAGTTGGTTCAAACACA
Organism: Thalpophila matura; assembly: GCA_948465475.1. Lineage (NCBI taxonomy): Eukaryota > Metazoa > Arthropoda > Insecta > Lepidoptera > Noctuidae > Thalpophila > Thalpophila matura. The sequence goes on from OX419181.1 coordinate 13,233,477, forward strand.
AAATATGTCTTTAGTTTATAACTTGAGAGCTGTACTATTGTTTAACAGTTACTGTTCTTTGTAGGTATTACTCAAACATAGTAGGTATCAGCGTTGCCAGACGTCCCGATTTTGGCGGGACGTCCCGATTTTTAGCCCCAAAATTAAATGTCCCGCGCGGGACAGGCTCAGTCCCGCTTTTCGGGGATTTACGCAACGGTGCGGCGCAGCGGTTATTATTATAGTAAAGTAACCTATTTTCATTAAAATATATTTTCGGTGGCTATCTATCATCATTGTAAACATAATTTGAAACTCAAATACAAAGATAACTACCTAAGTAGGTCCTTATTAAAGGTACTTATAAGGACATTCAGCAGTTTATTTTTTACTACCTATTAAAAAATAAAAATAAGCTGCTGAATGTCCCGCTTTTGACGAAATAATCTCGCTTTTTTTACTCAAAAGTTTCAAAATCCCGGTTTGCACAAAAAAAATCTGGCAACGCTGGTAGGTATGTAGTGATCTTATTATTTACAATGATCCGGCAGACTGTGGCATTATTTTAGAGACGTTATGGAACATATTTATATTTACTAAAGATTCTCTCAGATGCGTTAAACATAAGTATTATTTATTAGTTTGAAAGGGAAACTTGGAACCAATGTTAACGTAGGCTAATTCTTGAACCATTTGCAGCTAGATACAGCCAACAGTGTCTCAAATAATAGTTCGTCTGAGATTGTCTTTTTAACCGATTTGAAAAAAAGAGGTTCTTAATTCGTATTTTTAGGGTTCCGTACTAAAATGGTAAAAAGGAACCCTTATGGTGCGACTTCGTCTGTCTGTCTGTCTGTCACACCTGCTTATTTCAGCAACTACTTATGCTATCGACTTCAAATTTGGAACAGTTATAAAGAATGCTTGTTCAACTTAATTGCAAATGCAAAAGGGGCCGGAGTGGGGGTCCAAAATTTTAAAGTTGGGTTACTAGGTCAAGTGACATATCATATGAAAGGGCTTGATCTGCACATTTCAAAATATATTTTTATTTTATGTCTCACAGTTTTCGACATATGATGAAAAATGTCGAAAAAAATACCATTCCCCCCCCCTTATCTCCGAAGTTTGCGGGGCGAAAAATCTAAAATAATTAGAGTTGATAGGAATTGACCCAAATATGGCACCAAAAATAAAACGATGTTCCTAACTAGTACAGTTTTTTCAAAATCATCAAAATTCCTTCACAAACAAACTTAGTTATGCGGTCCGGATTTTTTCATTTTATACGTCCAAATATGATACGGAACCCTCGGTGCGCGAGTACGACTCGCACTTAGCCGGTTTTTTTTTGTATATAAAAGTACAACGCAATCAATAACAATAAATATTGTGCACGTAGTGGAAACTTGGAAAGATGTTAAAACTGGCCTGCATACTAAACTTCTTTGTTGACTGTACAGAACTCTACCAATCTAAAGGTGGACGCGCATTTTTCCGCTCCCAACGAGCGGAACGAAACGAATTTTCTTAAGACTCCGCATAGGCTATCCGTGCTGAAAGAATCGACCGTAGGTACCTATTGTAATTATTATCAATGAAATACAGGTGCGCACGTTGCCCTCGTGTGACACAGACAACGCGGGCGCACCGGCCGCTTCGTCAGCAATGTCCGCGCCGAATCTGATGGACGTCGTCCGAATTCCTCAGGGATTTTGGGTTTTGCGGCGATTCCTCGAGCCCAAGTCGGTGCAAATTGATGGGCGAAGTTTCATCGTAGGATTTCATAAAAATAATTCTAAAATTCGTTTCATTCGACTCGTTCGGCGCGATCAATAATATGCGTCCACCTTAAAACGTCCTTCCAATATATCGTGGAAGGGTGTTCCTATAATGTTCATACATAGTTCAACAGGACAGTGAGTGGATGAAGATAGTACGGTGAACATGTTGCAGGTTATTGTTCGCGGTGACGTCGGAACACCTTTGTTCTACCGGGGCACGGACGCACGTTAGGTACCTACCTACTTTATCTTATTAAACACGTGTCGCCGGGGCGGTCTCACGAACCTGCTCGCCACAATTGGTCCACGTCTTCAATTAATATGCCTCACCTTCTCATACCCACAAAATACCAACACCGTATGACCGTACACATAACACTATTTTTGTCGTAAATTGGTAACAGTCCCAAAATAATGTCGCTAAATCAATTTATGCTTGACAAGACCACAGCAATTTAACCCTATACCTTCCTAATTAACCGGAATTCATTTTTTAAGCGACTTAATCACGAAACTGATAACATCGATACCTTTGGGTTCAAAGGGCGTAAAGACCATTTTGGCAAAAATTAAATTTGGGCCTAAAGGTATCGATTATATGGCTCAAATCTCATTTTGGTCAAAATGGTCTTTACGCCCTTTGAACCCAAAAGTATCGACATTATCGCAATTTGTTGTAGGTAGTACGCAGGAAAGGTCACTTTGCTGAGATTGTAGGAAAAAGCAAGTGATCAGAAACCATGCAGAGAACGTACCATAATAAATTGGAACACAGAATTAAATACCGTTTATTGAAGCTGGTCAGTCAAAGCTAATTACATTTAAGTATTAGGTATATATAAAACAACCGCGCGCTCGAGCCTCCTCTGTCAATGATAAAATAATAATTAGAATCGGTCCATAATCGTCTAACATAGGTAAGTACATACAAAGAAACCGGACAAGTGCGAGTACGACTCGCGCCTTGAGGGTTCCAAAATATGTAAGTATGTAAGTAGCGCCATCTATGAGCAAGATGCGGCTATTACATACTTTCAGTGGCGCCATCTATGAGCAAATGCCTCCACTCGTTAAGGGTCTTCTTGACATACCCACGGACAGACGGACAAAAAGTGATCCTACAAGGGATCCATTTTTCCTTTTGAGGGTCGGAAGCCTAAAAAGACAGTCGGGGGAAATGTCCCCCGACTGTAAAAAGGAGAAGGTTCCCAATGGGGAACCTTCTCCTTTTTTGAAGTCGGTTAAAAATACAAATCATTCTTACAATATTCATCACCCAAATCTTGGGGAAATACAGGAATCATTTCGTGCCGAGTCTATTATTTTATCACTGACACAAGTAACTAGATAACTTATTAGGGCGACAACACGTGCGTAAAAAGAATATTTGTCTTATTTAACATGGAGACACGGGTGATATTATCATGTTAGTGGTGTCTCTAGAACCATAATACTGCGTTGTCCGTAAACTTCTACCTACACCTTCAACTATTCCAACTCTTTTTATTACTTTGGTCCATTATCGGCGTATAAACGATCTGTGGAATTTTTATACGACTCTTATATCCATTTGCATTTTTGCATACATTGTGTGATCTTACTGGACAAATCTTTATGCTAAGGTAGCCCGCGAAATTGAAATTTGCAGCTCAGCATCAGTATATGGCGATCAGAATAGGATTCGCGACAGAGAACAATAATCCTTAAAATCATCAATAGGTACAATTTTTTTAGATTTTGACAATAATCTTATTCAGTATTTTGATCAACATACCTACGACATAAAACAGAGCTGCAGTTTGCAAAAAACGCAAGATTTTTTTTATTTCGCGGGCTACCTTAGCGCATCCCTTATGAAATGTCTAATTGAGGTAAGGCATAACCATCAAATTCATATTTTGAAAATGAGTGGTTTCTAAAGGTACCCTTAAGGTGGATCCGTCACGGTGGCGCGCGAAATTCAAAAAATCTTGGGTATTTTGCAAATTACAGCGCTGTTTTACGTTGTATGTTGACGCAAATTCGATTCGCGACGAAAATAATAATATAGTTAATAAAATATAATCGTTAAAATCATCAATATAGCCCTTGAAATTATATTTGAGGAAAATAAGATTATTTCGTGAAAAAATTACGATTTTCCTCAAATATAATTTCGAGGGCTATATTGATGATTTTGATCATTATAATATATTAACTATATTATCATTATTGTCGCGAATCGAATTTAGAACAACATACAACGTAAAAAAGCGATGCAATTTGCAAAAAACCCAAGATTTTTTGAATTTCGCGCGCAACCTAACCTAAAATAAGGCGAATTATATTTAAGGTGGATACGTCAGTATCCACCTTATTTTCCGCCTTATTTTCAAGCCTCGATTTTGACGATCTCTACGATTAGTGCAATTAATCATTAAGTGACATGTACCTTTGGATTAGAACTTTTGTCATCTCTGTAAGCTTTTATAACTACCATACAGCCAATAAACACGTTCCCGTGTTTACTGAATAAGCCTGAATTGGTATATCTGGTATTAAGCATAGGCTTACTGTCGTTTTTCATATAATATGCTCCATAAAAGCGATACAGTGGTGGTGGCCGGCCACAAATGGCAGATGGTAAATTACCTTCCGTTAAGACCTGGATTGCGGCAGTTAGCTCGCTACGCTGCGACTATGGCGCGTTAATGAGTTCATGCCATATGTGGCCATAACACAATGTCCTCGCAATTGTTACCGCGAATAATATCCATATTTTGTACTTTGTTTTTGTTTGTTCCCACATTTGTACGTAATATTCTCTTTATACTGTAAAAGTAATGCGTAACTTTTAACTTAACAATTTACTTTACTTTTTACGTTAATCTGGTGGGACACGAAACTGAAAGTTACCTGTCATTTTTTAGGGTTCCGTAGTAAAACTAGGACGCTATAGTTTCGTCATGTTCATCTGTCCGTCCGTCTCTCGTTAATCGTTCATAACCAATTTGTGTGAAACTTCGCAGGTAGATATGTCTTTTATAAGCCTTCATAAATGCCTGTAGTGCAATTTTTGCGGACCTCTTCATGTAAGCTATCGTTGAATAGGTCTTTGAAAATAACATGAAGGTTCTTTTAAAAGGACTTTTTTATTAAAATGCATATTTAATTTAGTCAACTAGGAGCTCCGAAAGTCGTTAATATAATATGTGTGTGTCCCTTGTAATTTTCAAATCGCGTTTTCAAAAAATCTAAAGAAAATCAACCTGTAATTATACATCCAATAAATACTTTCTATTAAAATTGATTTAAACAAGATACGTCAATTACTTCTTGAAATATTCACTATTTTCAGTATTGAGTTTGACAATTACAAAAATAACTTTGTGTTTCATAATAATATTATGAAATACAAATCATTTAAATTGAAAATATACGTTTGCTACACAATATTTATATAAATTAATTTATATAAATATTGCACTTAGTCTGCAGTTAGTCCTGGAGCCACTGATTCTTTTTGTAAATCGTTTAATTGATCAAATGCAGCAATTGACATTCTAAAGTAGTTGTAAAATTTACGTTCATCTTGTTTTAATTTCGGATACAGTATGAAAAAATCACCTTCCGTATGGCAATAATAAATAGCAAAGGGTTAATCCATATCCGCCTGCACGTTGCAGCTTTTTAATTCGATTACATCGCTGCCGGCGGCGGCGCCGTATTAATAATATTAAGAGAAGTAGATAATGTCTGTGCTTCCATTTCGACGTCAAACTTAACACTGAGCTCCTGGTCTAGATGCTTGGCGTCAACTGCGTGAAGTCAGATCAGACTGCAGACAACTGCATGCAGTTGAACATAGCGACTGCGCGCGGTTGCTGATGCGACTTCGTGCGGTTGTTGTGGTGCAGTCCGTGTGATGGCGGCCTTAGAGGTCGCTACCAGGTGTCAAACTTTAACAAAAAGCATTGTATGGGTGCTTAAATAAGAGTCTCACTAATTGTTCATTTAAGGGTTTATGAAGCGAGGTAGCGTGATGTTGCTTTAATGGAGAAATGTAACGAATTGATTACTACCAATGAAGAACAAAAGCAACACCTATTTGCTTTTGTTGGTGAAAGAGTATAGGAAACCTACCTATCCTAATACTAATAAATCAACCCTTGTTTCTTAAAAATAAATGATTAAAATATGTAGTATGTCTTAATTTGTAATAATAACAATAATTCTGTGTTTCTTATGTCCTGACTTATGAATAAAAAAATTCAACAAATGTAGAGATACCTATTGAGTTTTATTTAAAATTCAACACTTAGTAGCGACCCTTAAGTTTATAAAAAAAATATATAATTAAATTATGTGGTGCCCCGTGAAATTAAAGAAAAAAAATCCTTAGGAATAAGGGCCACCCTAGTACCTATATGTTTTTATTATTTCTTCCTTTCACACAGCAAGATATTACAGTTTTTTACATGTTTGAAAAACTGTTACAATGTAGATTTAGAATTGTATGACAGACACACATTTCGGACCTAGGTTTTTATTTTTGATATCTTTGTTGCAAAAACATTTCAGCTATTATATAATTAAGTAAATAAAGCTCTTTGTTCTCTCAGTACCTACGCTATTAAAAAGCCACACTAAAACGAGAAAACAATTCTTTTAACTTATGTAGAGACAGCATTTTGCAGCGTTCCATTGTTTGGTTTCTGTTATAATTACGGAAGTAACTAACAACATGGCTACAACCTGTTGGAAGTGTTGCCTACAATACAAATAGAAAAGTTGAATTCTGCTAAAGTTTTACGGGCGAACATAAAAGGTACAAAATAGCCGTTGGCGAAAAAACAACGCTGAATATATTAAATGTCCTTTACATTTTTATTAGATCCTCATCGTAATAAAAAAGTTTCGTTAAAGTTCTCTTGAAATCATTACTATGTGAAAGCAATCAATTGAAGATCTTCAAGTTTATTTTGTTGGTTTATTTTGCGGAACGTTTCCATGGACAACGTTAAGTAAAATGCCCCAGGAAAAATTAATCTAGAGTGTCTGGGACCAACAAATATTGTTGTTTGGTCTGCTCCAGGGGCTATAAGTAATCTCGGCACGTTATGCACTCAGCCGGGTGGTTTATTGGGAAAGTGGATGCCTCGCCACTACGCCAACTAATGCTGCACAAATGTTTGTTGATATAACGCTTGTGTAACCGGGTCCTAGCCACTGTAATTGCAGTTGTATCTAAAACGGGGTTTTATGTTTTGAGGATATACAACAAATCTTTTTATCTGATTTTGTTATTTTTTGTTACGCTTTGTGTTGTATTGTGTCTTACATTATTTCATTCTTTTGTTCGTTGTTGTTATAAAAGAATTTGATTCGAAAATGCGAACGAAAGAACAACTTTTGGTAATGGTAATAAAAGCAACGCAATGTTTTACTATTCCCGGAACTACTACTCTATTCTTTTTGTAGTCACATTCTGCTACAGTTTGTTCAATATTCAAGCAGTTACGTTCGTTTTGGCTCAATTAATTTATTTAATAAATTCGTAGAGGCCCCAGCGTACCGTCTGTCTCCGGTTCGTTCCGAAGTTATGAATTTATATAGCCGGACGTGTTCAGAATTTATGCGCAGATGTGTTTTCTTAGTTTGCGCCCTTGCAACCGTAAGAAATTCATCGTTTGGTGCCATCCCCAGATGTCTCCCGCCCGATCTCTTCTCTAAACTTTTAATTTGCGCTAATTAGTTTTTAATTAACAGGAGACGTGAGTGACTTTGTTGTTTCTTCTTTCAATGCACTGGAAGTTAATGTAGACGCAGGTAAACAAAAAATCCGTTTCATAATGTTAGGTAGGTACTTACATAATTATTTTATGTTGTGCCACCGGCTTCATTATCTAATTATCAAGTGGTGTTGATCTGAAATGATGATCCGCAGTCCGCTATACAAATCGTGGCTATAGATGAGATCTGTATAAATATTTAATTATGTGCTGTTTACTGAAGGGTGAGGCTCCAGATATCATATCTTTCCTCAAGTAACCGAGTACAATTAGAGTTAGTTCGATTTTCAGACCCCTTTTAGTTCTCCAGCCAAGTCTGCTAGTGCTAAACTCATTGAAAGCGGACAGCTGACAGCGGTTATGACGGCTCCCATCGCTTTGTTGTCTCGCACACCCATTGTCCCCTGAGGCACGCGGTTAGTTTTAATTAAGCTCGCTTTGACTGTTCATTTCCGATTGTACGATCCCAACGAATGCACATAAAGGTTCATTCTTTTCTCCTTATTGTAACTAAGTCTCCAGCTCATTATGAGCTAGTCATATTACGGTAATTCCCAAAGGTACTCCTTCATCGATGGTCTGCGCAGAAAACTATTTCTTCGCGGTGTTCCATTTTCTTTTTATTACATTAACAAATGTTTATTCAAGCGATGGTTGAATCACTACAGTTTCCTTTACAGTGAATGTACATTTCCTTTCAGCATTATGAAAATGGCAGGAAATAGATTCTAACTGCTGCGTCAATTATTCAAACAAAACACGCGGAAACTAAAATGAGAGAAATGTTAAATGCGTAAATTAATTTTGAAATATTGGCGTGGAAGGTGGTAGAGACATTTAACTTAGGCTTTGAAGGAACCGAGATGTAATTAAAATAAATATTTGGCACGAAATCCGGGTCGCGGCGGTTAAGCGGAGACATTTCCACCCTTTGAACAAGTTCTTGTTTATGTTTGCTCATTAAACAAATAAAAGTGGAAATTCTGTCTTAATCTGGGAAAAATTTTTACGTTACCTACTGTGCCGAGTTGAAATTATTTTGCGTAAATAATTCACAATTTCTAAAGTTGAAATTCGTTATGTATTTATTTAAATGATTATTATAACTTCGCACAATTTGCAATTTGGTTAGCAAGTATAAAGTAAAATAAAACTATTTCGTAACGTTACAGTAAAATTATGGAACTGAGACTAATCGTATCATAATTATTATGAGAACATGGCGATTTTTGCTATAGATAAGCAAAACAAGTCATTGTTGTAGTAATTACACGGTCGATTTGAATTCATAGGGCGTACGCATAATTAAGTGGCAGTCAGCGGCGCTATTTGATTGCACATTAGCAAGCTAACTCGATGCCAAGTCACGACTAATGGTACAACAACGCTCTCATCTAATGGACTCGGCTGCTCGACACAGCGCACTGCCATCTGAAGGAAATAACAGCCTTGCAATGTACTCGTAGATTAAAATAGATGGTGCAATTCTATATCACCGCATTTGGTATCTATTTTAAAAGTTTCCAACGGTTAATGAAGTCGGTAAAAAGTTAATTGCATTGTTGGCGACATTCCATTTTACTCGATAATGTGGAAATGCACAAACCCCGTTATCTAACGGTTTTTATTCGATTCCCTCGCTCTGCACCTGCCCTCGCCTTTCTTTTACCGGTTTGTTTTTCATGAGAATTTAACTTTTATGTTTATGGAATAAATATCTATTTACCTTCAGAAGCTAGCAGTTCTAGGAATCTAGGTGTACTTTATGTACCTCCTGCTATCGGCATTGTGGTGATAACTTTTTTAATTAATGCTCTAACAGTGAAATATAATTATTTTATATTATAATTATGTAATTTTGAAGTCATCAACTGTTGCAATCTTGTTTTTTGTAGGTATTAGCTGTTAAAAATGTTTACATGGAGATAGTGAGATTTTATTTCTTTTGTCGCCAAAAAGACCTATTTATACCTATGTATGTATATTAATACAACATTCATAATTATCATCTATTTTCTCTCGTTGACGTTGTTTCTTTACCTCATCTCTATTACGGGCACACGTTTGTGATAAACATAAATACTGGAGTGTACATACCTCCCCCATCAAAATATGATTCCGTACGTCTGCTTGTATTACCTCAGCGCTTTTCCCTCGAATATGTTTATAAGTCAAGAAATGTATTTCCCGAGCTCAAGCCACATGTCTACGTTGATAGTTCATAAGCGAAAAAGAGATGTTCTTAAATTCGTAGTGTTCCGCAATATTTGCTTTTATGATTCGTTACGCCAACCGCAAATAGCTGAGGTTTTACGTAGTTTCAGTAACATATTTGTGCGCAAAAAGTCCCGATATAATTTAAAATCCTACATTTAATCTGTTTTGTAGAACGGTTACATTTGTAAACACGCAACAAGCAAAGTGAGAAACAGAAACAAATAACGGCACTAACTGAAAGTGTTAAAATTTTAGAACTCCATCGGAAGCGAGGAAGTCTGAAGTCGTTTTCGTGATTGGATTTTATTTCCTTCTTATTTTGATCGTCAGTCTCCTCAAAGGTCGTACTGTCATTAATCGCTTTATAAGAGAGGAAGTGCAAAGTGGAGCGTACGAGTACGCTGTAGCACTCCCTGCCCCTCGCATCCCGCGCCACCTCGGGCCTGAATTCATTATTGTCCTCCAAGTGAGGATGCGCTTCAAAGAAACTGCTGACTTCCACTCTATGTCGACCCGTGAGAGGGTTCAACGGTTTATTGCGCTTTCGGGAACTTTATTTTATTGATATCGAAGTTACTTAAGTTCTTACTTGATTCCATATTGATTTTCTACATTTAATCAAGAAGCGAGCATTGAAGTTGAAATGTAACTCTTAATGACAAATTACTTTGTTACTTATGTATGTCTGAAAATCGGAATACCGTTCAAACAATTAAATATCCCTATTAACCTAACCTGTTTGGAGGTATATTAGAGGAAAAGCTCTTCTAGGGATGTACGTATTTTAAAGTATAATTCATTCAACCATGCAGCAACATAACCACAAGATTTATTGATACAAAACCACGCTACATTAGTTTTAAGAATCTGATATTTTATTAATAAGATGAGGCTGACTACGCCGAGACTTTAATTAAAATTCGTCCAACTTCTAGTAGGTAGGTACACGCGACTCGGAATTTATGAGAGAGTAACACTTGACTGTGCTCAAGATGATTTAGTAAAATTATACTGGAAGCCAGCTGTTTCTACAACGTATACGTTAGTGGAAAGGCAGTACACAAAAGTTCAAGTGTGGACTTTCTTTATGCAAATAAAGATTGGAGTTGACTGTGCGCTATGTTACGTGCAGAGTTTAAACGAATGTTTTGTAGGGTGGATACGTTGAACAAAAATGATTGTTTGTAACGGGGTGCGACGAGCATACAGCGACGGCGGCGGCGCATCCCGCCTGACGGTTGCCCGTCTTGGCACCAGCCGGACACTTGAGACGCTCTGGCTGCCGCCCAACGCGCTTTATCTTAATGCACTCGCCTGTCCTCTCCCTTCACTGTGTCCATAACTCGCCTTTTCACTCCACGATTGTTTCAGCTATACCTACTATGGCGAGTCGTTAGCGCGAAATTTGATACGACCGCTCTCCTTTACAACGAGTCGTGCCGAGGCGCCACACTACGACTAAATAATGTACCTAATTTTAGAAATCTCTACAGTTTTGTTAAACTTCGAGCGAAATTTGTGCTAGGGAGCCGCAACATGCGCGCATTGGCGACGAGAACAGGAATTTAATTCGGGTGTTTCTTCTCTCAGGAAGTGACGGCTTGTGACATGGTGCGACGTCCACCCAGCGATTTCCGCCACATTTTATGTAACCGAGAAAGGATTTTATTGTGTCCTAGAAATTCAGAACGTAAACTATGTATGTAGGTATATCTTTGGTAAATGTACTTACTTTATACGAACTGACATTATCTGTTTGAGAAAATCTAGAGAGGTAAACCTCTAACTTTTCTGTTTGATAATTTCAATTGTATGATAGTTTCGCTATAACCAAACTGACAATAATATTGATTGTAAACGGCTAACCGAAAAAAGAACTGTGTCGTCTCCTTAGGTAATAAAGACTTCACAATTCATTACAAAAAAACTGGACAAGTGCGAGTCGTACTCGCGCACCGAGGGTTCCGTTTCATTTTTGAACGTATAAAGAAAAAAAAACCGGACCGCATAAGTAAGTTTGTTTGTGAAGGAATTATGATGATTTTGAAAAAACTGTACTAGTTAGAAACATCGTTTTATTTTTGGTGCAATATTTGGGTCAATTCCTATCAGCTCTAATTATTTCAGATTTTTCGCTCCGCAAACATCGGAGATAAGGGGGGGAATGGTATTTTTTCGGACATTTTTCATCATATTATGTCGAAAACTGTGAGACATAAAATAAAATAAAAATATATTTTGAAACGTGCAGATTAAGCCCTTTCATATGATATGCCACTTGACCTAGTAACCCCACTTTAAAATTTCGGACCCCCACTCCGGCCCCTTTTGCAATGAAAATAAAAATATTTTTTTACTTTTTTCATTTGCAATAAAGTTGGGCAAGCATTCTTTATAACGGTTCCAAATTTTAAGTTGATAGCATTAGTAGTTGCTGAATTAAGCAGGTGTGACAGACAGACAGACAGACGAAGTCGCACCGTAAGGGTTCCTTTTTTACCATTTTGGTACGGAACCCTAAAAACGAATCTTTACCTAGGTATTAAATTTATCAACACCTTATAATCAGTTTAGATTTTTGTAGGTATGGTTAGGTTGTACAAACGATAACGCTTTAAATTTTAAACATAATAAAGTCAGTTTTAGCTAAGTATTAGAATAAAAAAAACCGGGCAAGAGCGTGTCGAACCACGCACAGTCTAGGGTTCCGTAGGAAGAAGTATTTCAATCTTCCAACTGCAAACATAAGTTTGTATTTCCTAATATTATAATGAAATACAAAGTTATTTTTGCGGTCAAAACTGAAAATAGTAAATATTTCAAAAAGTTATTAACGTATCTTGTTCAAACCAATTTTAATCGTAATTATTTATTAGATGCTATTAGCTTGATTTTTTTCAGATGTTTTGATAACGCGGTTGGAAAATTACAGGGGACAAATAGTTAACGACTTTCGAAGCTTCTAGTTCACTAAATATTCAAGAAGTAATTTAGAAACCTTGATCTTATTTTCAAAGACCTATCCAACGATACATGAAGGGGTGCGCGAAAATATTTTTTTTTCATCCTTTAGTTTCATGTATCGTTCCCCCCCCCCCTAATTATTTTATATTTTATAATTTCGCTACAGGTTTTTATAGCGGCGTACAGAAGACAAGACCTGTGAAGTTTCGCACATATTGGTTATTAACTGTAGATTTTACGAGGGTGTGACAGACGGACAGACAGACAGACAGACAGACAGACGGACATGACGAAACTATAAGGGTTCCTAGTTTTACTACGGAACCCTAAAAACTATAATTTAATCCAACAACATAGTTTTAGCTGTAATCGTTGAACAATTTTCCATAAAAATGTGAACAAAGATCGATCACATCGCTGCTTCCGAAGAATTCTTTTAGCTGAAAACTTAAAACTAAAGTTTCTCGAGAGGAAACATCTGTCGTCTTTTCAACTCGGGATTCATTGAACACAACGCTTCAAATTGTTAACAATTACCTTCGTTTAATGAAATCTCTCTTTACTAGCACGAAAATAAATACCTTGTCCGAATACTCTATTCTTGCCATTAAAAAGGTTTTTAAATATTACCAAATAGGCTTTCATTGATTTTTAGGTTTTGACTTGTGTCATATCTGTTTTTAGGTTTTTCTTTTTTTAAGTTTTTGGTTCAATCATTCTGAATCACAGTTCTTTACATTTGCAATAGCATCAAAGTTTTGAGCCACTACAACTATGTACTTTTTCTTATAAAAAATACTGAGTGTGTAACCCGCGATTGGGTTTTGTCGGAATTCTAATGAATGCCAATACATTAATTCCACTGACTTGAGTGAACCTTCGTCCGTTTCACTCCTATATTTTTTAGGATTTTGTATACCAAAAATAAGGACCCATAGATATTGTATATTTTCACATTTAGCACCGATATATATCTAAACATTATCTGCATATCGCATAATATCCATAAACTATGTCGCATTTAACTGTCAATGATACCATATCTTGCATGTGTTCTAGGTCACAGCTTAGCACTAAACATGAACTCTAGCAGCGATTAGTACGGCGTGCATCATGCGTGATGTCAGCTGTTTGCTCATTATTCCAGTAGGTACGCGTTGCTAAACCATTGTCATACCCTCTATCTATTATATTAACGACCATATTACGTTTAAGTACACCGTGAAAATCTTTTAAAGACGTCGATGTCAAATTCTCATAAATCACGGGCAACGATTAATCTTATTCAAGTGCATTTTCATATCATTTCTCTTAAATATATTCGATATTGTTTCATCTTATGTATTTTCAAAGGAAAATGTATGTAAATGTCTCTAGAATAAATCGAATTGTCTATTTATACTTCACCCTTTGAATCTTTGTTTACCCAAACCCCGCAAAGGTGGATCCAATAAATCATAAACTTAGTTTCGCGCGATCTCATATCTTGCCTATCGATTTATATTTGAAAAGACCTATCGATATTATAATAAGTTTGAAATATTTGAGAACTATTATGATTTATGCGCCGTATTCGAATTATTATAATTAGATCCCTACTAACGGGACCCAGTGTTTCCGGGTAATAGTCATACTATAATGGGTCCCGACTGCAATGTCTTGTTTTCCTTTTCTATTTTGGTGGTTCTATAACACCAGATAAGACGTAACGCAAACCGCGGTCGGGTTTTTATAAAATTTTTAATTTTCTATTTTTATTAAGGATTGCCAATGCACATTGCACAAATATCTCGCTGTATCTGTAGGGCTGCATCCTAGTAGGTATATTGGAAATGGAATCACGTTCCATTTCGCGGCGGATATAGGACCCCGCGTTACGGGCCAATCCGACGACGCGATGATGGTTCGTCTACGACTACGATTTCCGGCTCGCACGCGCCTATATGCCAGTTTACTCCGTATTCACGCCCAAAGTAAACGCTTTAGCTTCAAATGAGATATCAAAACAAGCAATTGACATTTTTTGATCCTTTCAGCGATCACGGTTCTCTATCCAAAATTAAAAAGGGCGGACATTCGCTTGTGCTGCGATATGTTGCTTGGGTCAGGCTAACTGACAGAATTACATTTCCGTTTTTAAAACATCACGGTCGCATATCTCTCCGGTTACATTGGGGGTACAAAACGAAACTAATTATTTACTTTGTACCGTCCACTGAGGAAATAGTTTGTTGGAACATTAAACAAGTTAGTGACGCATACATAACAACATAACTATGAGTGAAACCATTTAGAACCGTGAACGAAAACTAGTTTGGAGTGTATAGATAAATTCAAAGAGCCCAACAGGTTAGAGAAGCGGCAGAGCCGACAAAGCCTGTTGGACAAACACAAAGTAACGCTGAGTAAACATCGGGTTCCTACGCGCTAATGCACGAGGACCTCTGTGCCGCAGCCACAGTTCTCGAGCGTGTCGAGGGACCTCATTAAACATAATATATTTTTGAGTACCTATTTATTCAAACCCACTGAAAGATAAATAAATGTTTTTGTTTAGCTATCGTTTCTTCTTTTACTTGCAATTCGTTTCGAATTCACGGGATACGTTTAACCTAGAAAACTTTTAAGAAATATTTTTCTTAAAGACAATTTAGTGAATAGGTCATGCGATCACTTTCGCAGACTTATCTAGATACAAATGTTATTCACAAAAATGCCGTGGGTAACTGAATATTCAGTCGTTCACAACAATGAACTGATTTACTACTTTGTGATTCAGCGTGCGTCCGCGCTTTTCGGATAAGTCGCTCTTTCGTGACCACGTGCCGGAGAACCCTATTCATGATTGAGTCCGCAAAAGAATGACGCTAAGAATATTTTCAGTTTATAGATAGTCTATGTATGATATCAAAGATCGTCAAGGGTTGAGAGTAGGTACTTACCTACTTAAATTCTGCATCGTGAAAAACAAGATGAATATAAAATTTTGTGATAACATTAAAGCGTGTAATATGTAGTAAGCCTGAAGTCATTCGACTGACATGTTATATCTTCGCATTTAACCAGGGCTATAATCAAAGTATAAAAAATATAATTCAGTTAAGCAAACATCGTAAAGGTCGCTTAAGATGAGGCCGTGAAATTTGCATGCGGAATAAGATTTGTCATCCCGAGTTTGGTTGTGGGCGGGTAAGACGGGCCAGCTTACTTGAACGTATTTTATTTACCGAGAGCACGTGACGGACTCGGCTGAAGACACAGCCGGTGCTCAACCGCTCGTTTGTCACTCAGAATTACCTAGCCCGGGACGTTTACTCATTTGAAACATTTAATAAAATCGAACCTGGCGACGTTCTGTCTTCAGAAATAATTGCCTGGTAGTAGGTAAATATAATTTTAATGTTAATTGATCTGAAATTTACTCCTGTTAGTTTTACAGATTCTTTCAAACACTCTTACTCGCATCACCTTTAGCATAGGTACGATCACATGTTACAGAAAAGCACTTCCTAATATGCCTGTTGATTAACTCTTTATTAAAAAACTTTCCCTCCCAATAAAGAATTTTTCTCTCCATTGATTCGTTCCGGGACAACTTCCACGTTTAATTTCCGGGCTTAATTAAACCGGCGGGGAAATCAGTTTTTTTTTATGCCAATCCTAAACATGTTGCGCTATGTGAATTTACACCAAAACCACTTTTAATTTTAATACAAACTCTTCAATAAATAAAAATATGAGTCAGCTCGTTACACTCATTGTATTTGTTCCCGTTTTGACGGGATATTCAATTTATGAACTCGATTAAGAAGATAATCTCATTTCATTACAACTTCAGTTTCCTGAATAAGTAATTACAGATCAACACTGGCTATGTTTTGTTTGCAACTTTGCACGAGGCTAATAGCGTATTATGAGATAGTTGAAATGTGTAAATAGCCTTTTTAGAACGAGGCCAAAATCCCATTAGAAGAGACTTCGCGTCCGAGGCCGCAAATTGGATTCACGAGGGATGGACTGGCCGAAATAATGCGGCTTCGACGCTACAACCTTTTTAATTTGTGTGAAAATTTAGTACCTACGTCCATACTCGAATCCCTCCTGCGCTTCAAAATCCTGAAAATTAACGAAAGCCCAGGCTGCGTTCATTGTTTGGATTACAATTTTGTTTTTTGTTTATTTTGGTAGTGTGAATTTGTTCTGTTATTACTTGTACATATTACAAAGCAAGCTGATGAAGCGGAAGACTTCAAATGACATACTATTGTATA
The DNA here is from genome assembly GCA_948465475.1 of Thalpophila matura. Lineage (NCBI taxonomy): Eukaryota > Metazoa > Arthropoda > Insecta > Lepidoptera > Noctuidae > Thalpophila > Thalpophila matura. The sequence continues at coordinate 13,250,463 of OX419181.1, forward strand.
TGGGTTCAATTTAAGCAAATGTACTACTTAAAAACTGAAAGATTTATAATTTGCAATTGACTAAAATACAATACCGCAGCATATCGTGTACAATTTGCCTGCATAAAACATCGGCTTTATGCCTTCGGGCTGCAATATTAGAACAAAACAAATTGTAGTATCGAATTTATCGTGAAAACGTGACACATTCGACGAAAGGTAAATGTCACGCAACTCATCGAGCGAGTATTGTTCGTTGCACCGATTCTTGCTATTTACGTGGATGTTACGCACGCTGATATTGAATTACAAAGCAGTTTTTTTATGATTAATGAATCATTCACTTGGAAATTATACTTTATTAAACATCGTCAGCGAGCAAGCGTTAAACTTTATTGAGTTACCCTCATATACCTATACTGAAGATTTATTCAAATTTGATCTGTGCTCAAGTGTTATGTTACCCGATTTAATTGGTTGTTTTATTTTCGTTAACTAATCACAACAGCTAATTTGATATTTAACAGAGCTTCAACTTGATTAGGAACTAGTGTTGGAGTATTCGGGCAGAAGCCTTCAATTCAAAACGAATTAAGACACTTTAAAAGAAGTTTTAAGTTTGATTAAAATCAAAATTATGTTATAACCATTGGGTACCTACTGTACCCCGATCATGAGTTTTTTTGACGTGTAGTATCGTTAACGTAAGCATATTTTGAATTGAAAATACACGTTTGTTACACAATATTTATATAAATTAAATACTTAATTAATTTCTCTGTATTTTTTAAAATGTGCAAATTGTATAAAATTTTATCAAAATGTTCCAGGACTGCTGTATTTTAAATTCAAAATATGCTTACGTTAACGAAACTATACGTCAAAAAAACTCATGATAGGGGTACTGTTGTTATTTATTCTCGCTGAAATTCGTGACTTTTTGCGGAACTTTTAACTGCATTGGTGCTTATGGGCGTAATACATTAATCTAGACCTGTCTCCTCGGCGCACATTTTTAGGTTAAAATATGTATTTCCCAAATTCTGGAGACTAAACCGAAAAAGTAAAAAGGAAATGTACTCGTACTTGTAAATGTGCTAGTTTAATATTGAACAAAATGTTACACGAATCAAACGTCACAGTGCTCGTATTAAATAGCTGAAGCGCGTACAGGCCTGAAGTACCAAAAGCAAAACGTATTGCTACGAGTCAATTGGCTGTTCAAACTGGCAGACGTAGGCGGAATAGCAAATATGTGAGCGCCTATTTGCTACCATTATATGGAGGAAAAGTCGCGGGAGACATCTAGCTGTATACTGTACCCAATAGATTTAGTTTATGTGGTTGCTATTGGTAAACCATGATATTTTCTTACGAATCTTACTTCAGAGTTCTTATTAATAGTTTTGTTTATACAAAGACTTGCCAGCAATGTTTAAAGCATTGAGCAGTGTTAAAATTGGAATATTGGCTCCAATCTAATCGGCGTTAAGATAGTCGTCAAGATGATCCCGCAATTAATACTTGAGCGCTTAGTTTCGATGAGATCTTTCGAGGGTCTTAGCAATCTACTTGTTTTACGAGTTGTTTTTTTCTAAGCCTTGCTTTATTGTTTAAATTGAAAGCTTATTGAGATCAATTTTTTTTTTCATCCGTTTCATCTTTTATTTGTCACCTATATGTTCTATAAACTTACAACCTGTTGCCTGTTGCATATCGATTTCTTAACCTCTCGTCTGTTGGCTAAAGATGCAGTAGGTAATCAATTGTGTCTCATTAGTCGACACTCAAAGGATTAAGCAGTTCAGAAACATCCTTTATTAATAGAGCATCTAGATAGAAAATTGACATATTAATTTAATGTGCCAATTAATTAAATTAAGTGTCAATATTTGGCAAGCACGTTCGCAGCCAAAACGGTCGCAGTCTTTAACAACATCAAAGTCTGATCCTGCATCATAACAATTTCGTTTGTTATCTCGGCAAAGCGGCGTCGTTAACTCCAAAACGGTTTCACTTGTTGGAACAGTTGCCTGTTTGAATGCTAATTTTCTTACCCGTTAAATGCGTATAGTATAATGGCACTTAAAGCCACAGTTCTAGCTAAGAACTAGTAGGCTTTAATTAATTAAGTGGTAGACGCATATGAGTAGGTATGGGAAGATTTCGGACTAGCCTCTAGGTACTTTTCAGAAGGTCACTTACATCCTACGTTTGACCTACAAGTGCTGACCTATAGATAAAACTAAAGGTGGCAACTACAATACATCAATAACTATAATGTCTTTAAAACCTATATTGGTAGGAACCTCTTATGTCATTCACTGTAAATGTGTTGTTCATCGTTTCACGCCCTTTCAATTTAATAAGACACATCAATGCCACTACCAAGCATTTCAGTGTGATAGAAACCATTCATGTAAGACGTAAAATTAATAATCGAAGGAATTTTCCAGAAAATCTGCCGTCAAAGGCTTCGCAAGTAAATAGATTAAGTTTTTTAATTAGTAAACCTAACACAATTTGCTAGCGCTTAAGTCTGCAATTAAAATCAATTTTAGAAGAAGAAAGCTATTGAAGTATTTTTGAATAAGATGCTGTCGATCTTCACTAGTAATTTATAAACTCTTGTTGAGATCCTCTATTATATTAGGTACAAAATATATAGTTCAGAATATACCTATAGTGTGACTGGGTACCTGCATTCATCAACTAGTGTGTCGCATATTCACGATTCAAGTTATTTTTTAATCATCATCATTGTTGACGTGTGTGCTTTGAACAATGGAGGCTTTATAATCATGAGGCTCTGTACAAAAGGTTTGGATATAGGTCATGATAATCCGTTTGCAAACGTGTCAGTTGAATGGGCAGCTCAATTTCGTCCCTATAATTAAGGAGTCACCTGCGTGAACAACTCAGTCCACGTAATTAAAGCTTTCAACTTGGGTCGAATTATGTCGACCCACTACCACTAGGGAGACTGCGGTTTGTGAGTCAAATTTCATGCAGATAATAGTACCTCTATAACTGCGCAACTTGTCAGCTTAGCCACGATTTAATTGAAGCCGAGAATAAACTGGGCAAGTTTACAATATAAATAGGCAACCTCTTTGCGGATTAATTTCATAATTTAATTGTTTCAAAAAGAAAAGTGGAGCACGGTGTTCTACATTTACTGTATTTTGGGATTATGTTTTCGCCATTTATTTATTTTGGACTTTAAAAACAACTTGGACTAGGACAGTAACAACTTATGAGTTGGACAAAAACTGTAAAAGAAGACAAATGTGTAAGTATTTGCTATGGACACATCCAGATAAAAAAAAAAAACTAAAAAAAAGTTAAAACCGCCTTCAAAAACCGCCTTTGCTTCAGGTTTGATTCGGCAAATCGGCACCGACTTCCGAAACTTCACACAACATTATTTTGATCTTTTTGAAGGGGTTTTAACTTTTTTTTAAGTAGGTATTTATTCTTATATTTTGAGTGACATAAACATACCCGATTACAGCAATAGCGTCAATAAATTACCAGTAACCCAACACTCATACCACTTTTTGCTGTTAAAAAATACGCAGTTATTTTAATTTAAAAATTAAAATACTGAACTGATTTTGATGAAATTTATATAGATAAAAAAAATATCTGCAGGAATCTTATTGCCCACGCAGACGCATGCCTTCTAGTCCTGCGTCGCCTTTGGTAGATTCCGCAGATGTGTTGTTATAGGTACACTTTGTCAATACGATCGTTAGTTATATAATTATTTTGATTCATTACTATTAGTTACAGAGCTTGTATCTAGGTGATAGAGCAATAGGTGTATCTGAAACGGGACGCAGTGCTAACGGTAGCGCCGGCGCCCAGCCCAGTTGGACCGCGGCCAACATCTACTGTTTGTTTATAACATTAAAACGTTTAATGTCGTCGAACCTCTTCCTACGTGACCACTGTGAATTTTTATAAGCATTCCGTAGATCTTCTATTTCAAAACCTTCGGGTTTCTTTCAAGCTCAGTCTGTCTGTCTCAGTCTAAGAAATAATTTCCGATTTAAATGTTTCGGCTTCGTGGATTATGCTATTTTTTTACAAAGTACCTAATCATGTCGATCGGAATATAATAAAGCTGTCACAATAATAGAACTTTTATGGATGGAATTAAAATATGGGTATAATTTTACATTTAATTGATTTGAGGTAAAATAACGCATCGCGCCTGGAACCTGATAAACATTGTTATTTACGGAAACAATGACGTGGGTTATTGTCGATAGGTACCTACTACAATGTTGGTGTTTAATCAGTAAACAGTTTCGTAAACACTCATAATAGGATAGTGTTTAATCATACGTGCCGCGAATGTCCGTGTTTACATAGGACTCGGAAACATCTGGTTTTGATGAACTGAATACTTCGCATTCAGGTTGGCGGCACTTGAAATCGTGCCAGCTTATTTTAAGTGGCGACGTCTGTTCAAGATTTGTGTCTAGTGCCCCGCGCTATAATATTTTACGATTCCTATTGAAATCATCATTTATATTGTGTTTTTCGTAATATTAGAGAAAAGCGAGAGTAATTTTCTCTTCAAGGCTCTTGAAAATCAAAGTTTTTATTCAGCATTTATTTGATTGGCCTGAAGATATGACATTTACCGATTTCACTTTCGCGCCGTTCACTCTCTCCTTCAACGTAGCTTCACCGATGTGCATGGATGACTACGATACGTTCATGTATTATTCATTAAATTGTGAGGCTCATTTTTGCAATATAATTAATTCGGACACATGTCGCATTGACAATTCGGCTGACATTTCGATATACGTACATGTTTGAATGTTCATTTATCCATTTCGTTGAAAAGGTAATCGATTGGAACCGTATAGGTACTAGGTTTTGTTTCTTAGAATGTCGATTGATAACTATATTGTGATTAAACTACACGTTTAACTTAACGAGGCTTACCTAACTATTCATTTCTTGTCACCGTTGCGCAGTTTAAGCACTCCTTCCGCAGTCCCGTCTGTTGGCTGTTGGTAGCAGTAGTATGATAATGAACTGGAATGGGTGATAGTTTGTTCCCAATATCCCGCGTAACGACGACAACTCGACGGCGAGGCCCGACGGGAACAAAGTTTGATTTAGTTTAGACACGACAATCCGTTTGTTGTAATGTAACGAACCCAATTACCTATAGGATAGGTAGTTAGTTACCTACGTTCAGCGTCGAATTTTGCTCTCGTGTTGTTTGATGTGCCTAGAATATTAATTGAGCCGCTTGAGAATCCTTAGCCCTTGAAATACACGAAATTCAAATAATACCTACTAAAGCGATTTAGTGAATTAAACCTTTATTACTAAAAGCTATTCACTTGTCTTATTTTGTCGTTGAAACACACACAACACAAACAAAACTCCCAAAAAATGCAAATATTATTGATCAACCAATGTAACTGCAAACAAGCAAGAACCTATTATGGAAAGTTGAAGCGTGCATTTTTTTCGCCTACAGCGTCAACCCTTTACAGTGAATTCCCAAAGGTACCACCACAAAGGTTGAGGGCACTCTTCTCTTTATTTGATTATGTTAAATATAATTTAATATAAATTGCCCTTTATTCTGAATTGATTCTGTTTCTCTATAATTATGTTCTTATAATATGTATATATGTTTCTCTATAATTATGTTCTTATAATATGTTCTTTCCACTGATTTCTGTCACGAGCCACCCTCCTCCAATAGGGTCCCGCTGTTTGTTTAAGCTCATCTTCCTATCTTCTTTTTTGTTTTCCCTTGCTGCGTTTACTGTCCCTTGGATACCAGTCGGTTATTAATTTACTCCATTTCTGTGTATTTTCTCTCATCATGTGGCCAGCCCACCTCCATTTTTGTTGGTCAATTCTGGTCAAAATGTCCGGCAGCTTAGTTTTTGATCTCAATTGTTCATTTCTTACATGATCTGCTTTTCGTATGTTTGTCATACTCCGTTCCATGGCTCTTTGACAGTATTGCAATTTGTTCCTGTGTTATTTTGTCAGTGCCCATGTGTCGCATCCGTATGTTATACAGGGTAGTATCAGATGTTGAAGACTTCTCTTTATAGCCATTCCCAAGTCTCTGGATTTCATGATCTCTTTTAGTGACCAATACTTTCTCCAACCGCCAAATGTTAAATACGTGTTACTATTTTTCTGTTGACATATACCTACATAGGTAATTAAGTACATAATATACGTACATTGAATGAAAAATAGTCTAATCAGCCTATTATATTCTAAATTCTTTACTTCGAAGTGAGCTTATATCGTGAGCGTTACGCGCCCCATTTCTGGTATTTTTATCCCATTTGGCTAAATGTTGTTGTTGCAACGTGTCACAGATTTTTTATCATATTATATCATCATAACGTCATTCTAAAATTCGTAACGTAGGTTACGTCATCAATCAAAATATATTCTATTGCTGTTATCACAATTGTGCAATTTGCTGTGTAAACCGATGCTCTGAAACATTTCGTCCTAAACAGCACAGATTACCATTATGAAAAATTAAAAAGCAGGTTGAATGCTAATATAAGAAAACTTCCCTTTTGAAGATGTTTCTTTCATGAAATCGTTTTCGACTTCCGGGCGGAACATTTAACAGTTTTTTCCGTAATGCGTATTGCCTCGGGCTAAAGATAGAATTCTCGAGATACTTTCCCGTTTTAACACATTTGCCAGAAAGTCGGGTACAGCGAGACAGAGCGCCTGGAGCCAGTCGTCAGCTGTGCGCTCCTTGCACATTTATGAAAAAACTTTTCTCTACATTCTTGGCATTGTCTCTCCCATTCCTTGGTTGAATTTATTCTCCATTTATGTACGTTTGTCTGCCTCGTTTTACAATCTAAGCTAAATGAAATTTTTAACCTTATACATTTCCAATATCAAATAATATAATTTCATCTCATCTGTTATATGATTCGGCAAATGAAATGATATGATCCTGGAGATCAAATTACATTTGAGCGTATATTGATAGAATCATCTTGTTTATCGTTTTATTTGCCCCTTCAGTTAGAGTTACTCCACTGACTTTGGTAAATTGTATTGGCAATAATGCAAATAATATAAAATGTTGAAGTTATAAAAGTTAATAAGTAACCTCGACAACTGTTCACTTGTTCGCTCTTTCTTCGCAGCCCACTGCCTCGTTGTACTTTTATGAAAAAAGTTTTACCCGTTGCACTGTAGGTACTACGGGTTTTGCCTTCGGAAAATTCTTGTTCGCTACAAATCTTGTGCATTTATACACGCAATAGTAGACCGATTTATGCTGTTAGAAATTAATAAAATGCTTCCAAAATAAGTAGTTACCTAGTTATTTTTAGGAAGATTTGGAGAATGGTACTTATGTGTTGTTTTAATAAAAAAGTGAACAGTTATTCGACGGTAGGTACCTTATCCCATAAAAAACATTCATTTGCCCTAAGTTTTACTTCTGACGTCGATAAGACATTTCATAAACTATGTGCATATTTTGAAAATTACTAAACTGCCTTTTGCCAACATTTTGCCAAAACACTTTAATTTAATCAAGTCATGTATGCTCAGATTCGCTATACCTACATCCACCCACTGAAACCGAACATATTAACAATGTGATAAAGTACGCTGTATATTAAAATCACTTACATTACGACCAACTGTGACATTTAATTTCGCTCGCCCGGAATCTAATTCCAACCAATATCAAGAGTAAATACAAGATACTTCGAATATTCTACTCAAAAATAAAATAATCATGGTACTCGAACTCAGGTGCAGGTCTAATACGTAAGTCTGTTTTAGGTCTAGAGTATGAATAATGTATAGCGCGCGTATTGTAGGTAACATGAACGTTTAGCACAATTTCTTATGACTGGTGGAAACAGAACAAGAAAGTACCTATCTACTGCGTTTTGTCGTCAAACTATACTGATCAAAAAAAGTTACAAAAATTTTTTTGCAAGCTCAAACAAAATGAAAGTAGTGCTATGAACACTGTTGTCTGTTCGAAAATTCGGATGCATATTTACCTAAAGTTAATTTCTGGCTAAGAAATTATGGAAGCGGCTTCTTAAAATCTTTATTTTTTAATAAATCCCGGGATGCTAGGAATTCCGAGTACCTATAGGTACATAACCAAAAGAGAATGCCCGTTCTTCTATGGACCGCCGTTGCGTATCATATAATTTTGTGTGATAGAAAAAACTGGATAAATAAAAGAGAGAAGCGATAACGTACTTAAAGAGAAAGAAAGAAAGCTAATTTGATCGATCCCGGAATCCCGGGATTTTTTCGGAACAAAAGCGTATTCCATAATAGCCAACACCTCAACTTTAGCTAAATATACATCCGATTATCCGAACTCTAGTCATGAGTGTGAGAAAATCAGACTTAAGTGATACAACGGAGTAGTAGGTATCTAAGCTCCCTATTAATATAAATTTAACGCGTTTAGTTTAAAAAGTTCACTGTTTCACTATTCGAAACCAGCGGTTTAATACATAATATTGCTCTATGAATAAGAAAATATTAGTAGGTATTCTATGCAGTGGCGTGCCTACAGGGCAAGCCCGAGGGTATATCTCTAAGTTTTTCATGAATCTGAGTAGCGTACAATAAAAAACACAATCATGAAAAATTACGCGAAATACCGTCGGGCTTGCCCTGTAGGCACGCTACTGATTCTATGCAGTACCTACCTACTTAACTACAAAATAACTCTGTCAATTTAATTTTCTGATTTGCGTACCCAATAGGCATCTACCAAAGACAAAATGAGCGCTCTAATCTTTATAACTTGTCTCATTTCTACCCTACGGTTAAACCTTTTCATTGTAGGTGCGCTCCTGAAGATCTAGGTAGCACTTCGACTGAGCCGCTTACCTCCGTCACGAACGCGCCCCGAAGCTTATGCACTGCTGCGGCTGGACCGCCCTATCTATTTGCGCAGGCGTCCAATCAACTGTGTCGATTCAAACAATATTTTTCTTGAAATTCCACTTTGAATTTGAATTATTAGCCGACTGCACCGGAAGGAGGGTAGTGTTTTTCGAATGTATTTATGCACTTATGTCTATTTAGTATTTCTTGAGCATGCTCTGTAGCCTAAACACATTGATGGAATTCAACATAAATGAGGTGTCGTTATATTCATCTTCATTGTGGGAATGACACGGGGTGGCCCATATCATTCGTAATATTTAAATGTGACATCTACGAATAAAAGAAATACGTTTTTTTTTTTATAATGTTGGAGATCAGTTTCAGCGAGTACCTAACTAAGTAGTGCCCAGTGTTTCCATGGCAAGATAATGTGAGCAAAATGCTTTATCATCTCTAGCACCTGCGTGTTATCATCTTGTCGCGGAGTGCCTCCCTCCTCTGACCTGTCAGCCTCGGCTAGCTATGAGAGGGAGCCTCCACAGACACAAATCTTGGTAGAATAAAACATCTCTAGCACCTGTGTGTTATCATCTTGTCGCGGAGTGCCTCCCTCCTCTGACCTCTCAGCCTCGGCTAGCTATGAGAGGGAGCCTCCACAGACACAAATCTTGGTAGAATAAAACACGATGGATGGTTGAAGGGGTATATGTAGATCGTTTATTGCACTTTACAACACTGATACAAAACTGGTATAAAAATAACTGTTACAAAAGACGTTTGCTTATAGCACTGAGCACTTTATAAATTGGTAATAATATTATAACAGAACAGCGGTTCAGCGGTCCTCAGTGATGTCGTTGGAGACCAGACAAAGAATGACGAAACAATGAAATAAATGCATAAAAATATGAGATGTTCTAATTTTGAAATTTGAAGTTCAAATCTGGAAGAATGGAGTGGATGAAGTGGCCAGTAATGAAAGATTGCCAGCACTAAATGATGAATGAAGGATGACTCCGTCACAATCTCACCCTTGCTACTATTGCCAACTCTCCCGGGTACTTCGGGAGAGATGGCCAATCGTGATTTCTTTTAAATGTTGTAATTTGACTAATTGTATTTAACTAATTGTATTAATACTCATATTTTTTTGTAATATTCTTAAAGTTAAATGTTTAAACTTTATTGAAACTTTAATATTTGTAATTAGATCTCAATAGTTTTTATTTTACTGGGTTTTGAAAAAACTATGGCCAACTCCCCCGGACTTACCCTAATCCCTTCGCCACTTGAACCTGCTATACCTACTTACACAATATTTATCGTATTCGCGTTATGAAGCGAAATAACATCAGAATCGATTTACATTACAAGCATAAAGCATAAATAAATATAGACAGAAAGTAGATTAACATATTGATGTGGAAAATAATTGATGAAAAATAAAAGCTGTTACCTCAAGTCCTCAACCAAACAATACAACATCAGCTTACGTCAAAGCAACCCTTTTAGAGAATCTCATAGCAAAATAAAAAGAAATGCCGCGTAGACTGATGACGCGAAACATTTTATAATATAATGCCAAAACCCTTGCGTAGTAGGTATTAGTCCATGGGATCACAACTAATCCCTGTGCAAAAAATGTTTATTTCGCCTACGCAAGGATTCGGCAAAATAAGTAAATATCTTGATCAAATCCCTTACACAAAGTCACTATCTTGACAAAGACTCTGGGGATTCTGTTTAGGTTAGTTTGTGTTAGGTTTTGTTTGGTTATCAGCCATTTTATCAAATCCCGAGAGCTAGGATCATGACATTTCGGTTATAACCACAGAGGAATTATAACCATCCGCCATATAGGTACCTATTTTGTTTAATTTACTTTGTTTTGTGAGTGGAAAAATTACTGTTTGAATTTCTTTTACGAAAATAAATGTTAGTTTAGAGTACCTACCTGTAATTTAATAACCGTATATAGGTGCATGTGGGTGCTTCCGAATAATTCTTTTTTTTTTTCATCTAAACTGTGTCCCAAAACTGCATCGTTTGTCCAGTGGTCGCAAGCGCAACTACTGAGAGTCAGGTCCTGGGTTAGATTCTCGGGTCGAGCAGAGTTATTGAATTTTCCATTAGAAAATTTTCAGTAACAGCCCGGAGTCTGGATTTATGCCCGGTTGATGGCAATAGGCTCGCCTTCCTATTACCTATATGGGATATAAACATAACTGACGGAATGTGGGTGTACCTACTACACAATACACCTCTGCTTTTCTTCGGGGAATATAAATATTATGTAGTGTCCCAAAAAATACCATCAAATAACTAGACAACGGGTTGTAAGGGAACAAATCTTCAGGGGAGAAAATAGTTTATTCAATACTTGATTTATGTAAAGGCTTGTCGAAAGGAAAGGCGATTTGAATAGAGCTCTCCGTTAACCGTGTCGAACCTGAAAGCTTTTCATAAATGAACCTACTACAGCAGGTGCTCAGTGCAAGGTAGCTAAAAGCCTCCGTTGTTATTTGTGTATGAAACTTTATACTTGGGTGCGATGAAGCAGACGTTCCCATTGAGCGACACATTAAAAGCATGACACGTTGAACATGAGCCCGCCCGTCATCACGATGTGTTGCGTTACTAGCTAATGTCTGTCATTGTACTCCGAAAGTTAAGTATGTGTCACCTTGTAAATATATGAATATGTACAGTACAATATCAGACAACTTACTTAAGCTGAAAGTAAACATTGGAACAGTCGAGTTTTCTCCGAATTCTATGCAAAAGTACTAAAGCCCGAACACACGCATACGGTTCCCATTTTATTACCAGTAGTTCGTAAGTACTTAAGGATGTTTGGAGAAGCTCGAACGTCGTATGTACGTTTAACTATCAGTCGTTGCATCATTAATGCATGTTGTTTACAAGTTTTCACGGTGTTATTGGAAAACTCCACTTTGTCTTCGACGATAATCTTGGGCATGTTTCCTACTAACGAGCTTTCTAGACTCTCTTCAATGTTATTATGTATCTACTTGCACTTTCAATTTAAATCAAAGCCCGCGACTTCGTCCGCTTTTCGTACAAGCGGACGAAGTCGCGGGGCACAGTTGACGGGGGAACTGCATTTTCTCGGGATAAAAAGTAGCCTATAACACTTAAGGGCGCTCTCGGAATTTTGTCTCCTCTCTCGCTCGCACAGAACCATTTTTAAGAATGTTGAATGAAAAAATGCATTTTTGAAAAATGTAATCTGATAGTGAACTACAAAATAATATTAATTTTACAGGTAAATAATTAAAACACATTACTACTGTGATATCTAATCACTACTGTTCTGTGTATCTAATAAACAAACTTAAAAAAAAATGATCGGTTTATTGAGGTTTGTTTAACTCATGTGTTGAGTTAAAATTATATTATAATTAATATCATTTTGTAGTTCGATTACATTTTTCAAAAATGCATCTTTTCATTTAACATTCTTAAAATATATAATTTTGTGTGAGCGTGCGAGGTGCCGAATGCGAGAGCCCTCTTAAAAGGATAATATAGCTTCCTATTAGTGAAAGTATTTTCAACTGTATATTTGTAGGGCCTATCAGTCGGCCATAAAATGCCTATGCCTACGTTTAGTTTTCTCAAAAGGGTACCAAAGTATGTAACGTGAAAAATAATACACTGTTAATTTATTCTTACTTGGGTTACTAATCACGCGATGGGCCGGGGCTGACGTATGTCAGTTGCTGACAGAATTTCATTACGAACTATCGACACAGCCTTAAATATTAAAATGTAATTATTCCTTCGAAGAAATAATGTATGTAGTCCCATGAAATATTACCAAACATTGAAAACGTGGAAATAAAAGGGATCTATAATTAAGTCAAACGTAACCATTATTCGTTAAGAAAATATAACTGAACGGAAGGTTTTAATTTGACATTAAATTATAACGTATCGTGCACTATTCATTAGGTATGTCAAAACCAGGAAGGCACAAGAAAGCTACTGAAGAATAATTAAGGAAATAATTCATGCCTATCATGCATTACCGTGTTATCTACGAGCAATAAAAATAAAAAGTAAAATTTTATGAGTTCGCCGTTTATGAGTGGAAAAGAGAGGGTAGATTACGAGTGCGAACTGTAGGGACGGTACATCGCGTGAGGATGGCTCGTGCCGCCCCCGCTGGTGATAGCGTGAATGTAGGTACCCGTACATGCAATCATCACGCGCACTGATACCCATCCTTGCTTGCCACAAACGTAGCCGCCGCTAATACATTTATCACTTTCTTCAACACGCGTGTTTTTTCCACGCGGGTAATCTGCAATTTTTTCTCTTAATTGGTGTTGTGCATGCTCTCTTTCATATTGAACAACAAGACAGATTGATTACATTCATTTCTTGCGGATTATTAACCTCTTTTGAAAGTTTATCTTCAGTCAAATAAATTAAGTTTGGAGACATAGGATTACAAGCTATTTCGAAATTATTATCTGGCCCTACAGCGGCCACAGCGTGTTATTTAGTGCCTGGGACTGTAAAACCTGCCAGTTTAGTTTATTTACGGTTGATCGAGGTATTATTTACGCGTTAGAAACGCGTTTCTAGTAAGTCTACTAAAAACTAGAGACATGTAAATCATCCTACAATACAAGTACAAGTACAGTTACCTAGCTATAGCTCAACAAATACCAAGTGATTACGATTTCACAATCTAGATCGTGAGTAATCGATACTTGCCAATTTTATTACAGCAACATAGTCATCACATAGATAAATCGATGATTTATTGTTTCCTCGAAGGCCTTGTTGGATTTAATGACCAATAAAAAGGTAAAGTCTCCGGGCCTTCTCATCTTCATATATTTGTCGTAGAGTCGATTGTAAAAGACCAAGCGCAATAAAAGAATAAGAACCTTTTTCGTTTTTGCCTTTTCCCGCCTGTTGGCCGAGAGTAAGCTGTAATTAGTGTTGCCAACTCCAATAAAGCAGAATTCGGGACTGACTTTAATTATTAAAGGTAGTGCACGAGTTCTTTAGTAAAAATTGAAATGGAAAATACTATTGAGCAGGTTAATCAGAATTTATGATTAACTAGAGACCCGCCTCTGCTTCGCACGGCTGCAATTTACTAGTGTAGCGACATGGCAAAACATCGAGATTTCAGTGCTGTATTAAATGCAAATTACACGGCTGCAAATTATCTTAATGATGATGAAAAACGCATTAAAATCCATTGTTATTATATATATACATAATTTAGAAGATCTAAGTGGACAGACACGAAAAGCACTTTGTTTTATACTATTTATAGATATTGAGCAGATTCATCAGAATTAATGTTAAAAGTATCTTGATTATTTACTTTGCATACATTCGCTATCACTTGGACAGGATCTAAACAGATTACTAGCCTCGATACCGAATACTGTATCAAATTGTGCGCGTAAGTCACAATTGCATCAGGACGTCCTAGAAAAGCGGTGACATCTGGTAACAGTAAGGCTATAATGTTCAGGGCGCCTGCTTTCTCGCAAGCGGCACTTGTGCCAGTCGCAGCCGCCATGATGAACGCGGTCCGTTACGTGGCACAAGTCTTGGCAGAGGTGTTTAAAATATCCAGAACACAACAGAAAAGAAAAACACAGTGGATACTTCCCGCCTTTTACATCACAGCACGGACAAAATGCATTTAAAATACATGTGCTGTTACACCTCACTTCTTCCCTAAAGGTAGGCAGACGTGTACCTAACTGTAGTGCGTGCCTAAATAAATAAACGCAATAACATTTTACCTCGCCTGGGAATCAAAGTCCCGTTAAAGACACAAGTAATGTGACTGTTGTTCAATAATATCTATAAATACGTAAAATAGTTCCACGCGTTTAAAGGTCTTTTGCATGAATACCTTAAAATCTATAATGACGACTGAAGGTCGAAGGACAAAAGGTCAGACTGGTATTAATAATATTTTCTAACTATTAAATAAATAAAATAGATGAAATTCCAGCATGTAAAACACTCAGAAACGACGGGTTATAGAAATATCAGTCTGTACCTTTCGGCAAAGCCGTATTTATATTAATTAGGAGAAGATTACCATCTGACATGCTCTCATTCAGTGATCTGTTGGCTCGGCGCTCAAAGACGCCTTCGATTATCTTGAATACTCCCCGACTAGGTACTATTCAATCTATATACAAATAGATCAACAGTATAATCTCTCCATCAAACTCAAAAGTGGGTAATAAGATCATTACAAAAACATCAGTATGCTCTTATATTACCGTAATAATGTGAATATATCGATACAATAAAGCAACGCCAAGATCAAAATAATGTGAAATCCAAAACGTATCTGAGGTACGCGATTTGTCAGGCAAACGTGAGTGTCCCATTAATAAAAGGGAACGAATCTTCCGTGCAAGACAAAGAAGCTACTATCAATATTTATTGGCGTGCTTAGTATTAATCGGGGAGGATCGTGCCTTTGTATCGCGAGGGCGCGACCGTACGTTGTCGGCTCCGGATAGATTGACTGTCGCGGTCGGAGCTCGCCTAATTTTTCTGCTGTGAATAATTTTTCGAGACCCCTGTTTACTGTAATGCCTTTAGCTGGCAAAAAATTAGCTTACTGAGTTAATTTGCCGTTTAATGCACATTGGTTTTCCTTCTTTTGCTGCTGTTTTTCGGTTTTATTCGTATCGTTAACATAAAAGAGTATCTCCATTCCTTAAGAAGATTGTTTCATCTAACACTCGCATTCAATAATACAATTTTCCTGCCTATTTTATTTAACATTATTTTAGCGTGTGCCTCGTAGCGCGTAGCGTAGAGCTCTCGTAGCCGCGCCCGCCCTACAGGCCGACCGCCCGCTTTGATATCGCCGGCTGCCTTCAGTATCACCAATAAAATTCAGACTCGAGTCAGTTGAGTCAGTTTGCCCCCAGACACAACCGAGGCAGGACGTGTGGCGCGCGCCGCAATCTCACTCACTATTCGCGTACGAAATGTGTGACAATAAGTGTTGCTTCCTCTTTGTTATCTAAAATTTTGATGTGTTTATAGACAGATAACGCTGTTAATATACTTAGAACTTTGAAATATATAACAATTATAGTTAATATTAAGTGTGTAAATATCGCTTTATCCTGTCTACGAATGTAATCCGACCATAAAAAGGGTAAGATAATTTTTAAACGTCTTGTTATGTTTTTATTTTATTTTTATCTTCACTAATTTAACAAAAACATGTTGATAAAAATGTATATAGGTAATTTATAAATCGGTATTGTCCTTGAATTCTGTGGTGGGGTAGAGAACTATTGTACGCACGCGACCGTTTTATGATTTCATCGCACATTAGTTTGTGATTTTCCATATTACCTCCATCGTTGAGTCACCACGTCGACAGGTTATTATATTATTTGACCAAATTCAAACGGTTGTGACACAATTATATTTGTAAATCGTAATAACAGACTACAATGGGAAAATACATGAGAGAAGAGAGTTCAAATGTTTTATTGGTAATGTAATGTATGTCAACCCTCTTGGGTCTTCACCTCTTCACATGAGCTTATTATTCCCTAACGATGTTGTTTAGAGATAAAATACTGGTCAAACTATCCTCATTAAACTCGTGTTCATGACACAAAATGTGTTCGCATTTTGAGAGATAAGTAAACATTTGAGTGCGTATGTTTATTTATTTTAGCAGAGGATCTGTCGATCAAACAATGTTTAGCAATCTATATGTAGATTATCTTCACGTAATATGATGTCAGCATTTTCTCGTCCATGCATTATGCTGTTACTTACAGGCATATCTTTGGCCGGCCGCAAATATTGGCATCGTAAAGCTCGGCCGCAAAAAACTACGCTATATCCCTTACGCGTACAAAGTTCCATATCAGTATTCTTAGAAATGGTGATGGATCTCATTCATATCTGTCGTGTTTGATTATATTATTACGTTTAAGCCTCTTTGGGGCCGCAATTTGTACGGGATCGATGTCATTTAGCGGATTAGATTTGAGCAAGTTACATTTTGGTCCTTTATTCCATAAAAGGAAAAGTTATGATAGATAGGTAGGTATCTATAAAAGGTAGTTCGGGCATTGCTCTTACCATTTAAGATGAGAAATGGGCAGCGATGCAGTTGAGACAGCGACGCCGGGGCGCGCTAAGATTGCGGCCGTATTATGCTTATGCACTGAATATTCATTGTCGCCACGCGCACTCAGTTGGTGTTCTTTAATCAACTCCTTTCGCGGCTTACAATCCTTTGAAATATAAATATGACCGCAAAACTTTTGAGGAATAAAAATGTACACTTATTTGATTTCTTGTTGTTGTTTCGACACAAAAGGAGTTCCTATGGCTACCTCCCGACTCCATCATAAGATCACCTCCATGGTACCATATTATTGCATTGTCACGGAGGTTACATACGTGTTCCAAATTTCAGCTCAATCGGTTGGGGGAAACTGGTCTAAAATTTTGTTGCAAGATTTGACATACTAACAGAGCAAGTTAAATAAAAGCTTGTAAAAATAGTAGGATGTAAGTAATTAAGTAAGTCTAAAGTACCGTATATAAAGACAACTTTTTTACTATAAAAATTATACCAAAGCCTTTCGTGTAGATAACTAAATGTAAGATTTGTAGGTACCTACCTAAGATTGAATTCATGATGATTCAAAGAGGTTCTTATTACTAATTTGTAAGATAAATAATAAGGTTTTTACGCCTCCTTTATACGCTATTTTGGGACTTTAGGGTCAAAGCAACATGCTTTGAGTAGCCGGAATCCTTGCTTCTTAATGACTTAAATTCCACTATAAGGACTAATCATTTGCACCAGGTGCCTAAAAAGAATAAAGCAAAATAAAAATATATCTAAAAAAGTCAAAGTAAACTTCTTGGTTGTCAGCACTGATTTAACTATGTACACTCGACGCCATTGACGGTCGACCACTTTTCGCCCTTATTACTAAGAACATAAGGGTGAAAAGTGGCCGACCGTCAATGGCGTCGAGTGTACCTATTAGTTACTTACACTTTCCAAGTATGTACTTCCGGTAATTATGTAGGTAATACGGGATCGAAACGCATTATGTACTCGTATTTCTATATATTGAAAACTATGCCATATTATTTACTTATTCTACCCATACATTATTAACTTATGCGATTTAGGGACTTACCTAACACATTTACGAGTATATTATTCAAATAAGCTGTTCATGGATGTTGTAACAACGGACTTGGTATCGGTAATCGCTAAAAACATTGAAGTGAATCTTGATTTATAGAAGTAGAAGAAGAACTTATAGGACAGCACAAAAAAACTGTCATCAACAAATTGTTTCGTTAGACGAAAATAAACTCAATGTCAGTGAAAGCCAATGGACACTGTATCTAAGAGCGAAATTACTCGAAAAATTGGTTCGGAAAGGATCCCTGTGGTAGTATTATTGAAAAAAGGTCGGCTTGATTGATATTCGAACTTTGCACGTTGAAAATGGTGAAATGCGAACCGTTTCGGTTTTTCGTCTCTGGCAAAAAAAGATTGACTCAATTTGTTCTTGTCCGTTACGAAATAAACTCGACGAAGGGTATTTTAACTACGGATTTATCTTTCGAGAGAGTCGGTAATCGGCCTTATTTAGTCTAAACGAAATTATTATTTAGAATGTTGTAGATTTATAGCTAATGTAAGTAGAATTATGTTGTGGTAAATTAAGTATATTTTATTAGTCTAACGCTGAGTTGCAGAAAAGGTCATTAAGTTTTAAAGGAGACTTTGACAATAGAAATTGTATGGTTAATGCCTCCTTTATAATTATCTTTCTGCAACCGACCGTAAAAGTAGAAAGTACAATCTTAATTTTCTTAAACTTTCATGATCACTGACGCTTTTACTGCCGCATTTTAAGTAGGTAGGTACAGTCACTAGCAAAAAGATGTATACAGTTAGCAAGATTGATTGCTAACTGTAGGTATACATTGATTGTTGAAATATGATTATAATTCATAATGATAATAAATGTTTGGGACTATTTATGCACTCATAATTCAACAAATTTAATAAATACTAGATTAGAAGATCGTTGTTGAATTTCACTAAGTGTATACATCTTTTTGCTCTTGACTGTACCTATCTTGCGGAAATTTCATGAGAAATTCATTGCCCGGCCTATGCGTACCTACCTAATCCAATAATTTTCTAAATCCTCCATAAAAATTAAATAGTCATTTGGCTAATTACCGCCCCTCGTTTCACCTTCATAAAGCACAATGGCTTGAAACGAATCGTTCCTGCTCCTACCAAAATACTTAACGTGTTTTTACGGCGCGGTCTCATTATTCTAACAAAAATTTAATTACCTCAACTGCGGTGCTCTAGGGGCCTATTGTGTCTTAAATAAAACGTCGTACGCACTGCCGGGGACGGTCACGAGAGAGCTCACCGTGATAGATGATATTCGAGAACAATTAATCTTGGGCAAAATATGCGGACGATTTGCGAGCGAGTGGTCGGGCCTAATGGTCGGGAGATTATCACGCGTCCACGTCCCGCGCTCACCCCACCCGGCGTCATTAGCGGGTATAACGTCGCTTTAACTATACCAGCAAATTAATTGATTACAATAACACCAACCGGTATCAGCACTGGCTGATATAAAAAATAGTGACGTTTGCATACAAAAGACGTCGAGGGAGGCAATAACGTGTCGGCATACACCCATATATCATAGTGAGGGTTTTCATAAAAGAGGCAACGCCGACGGGGAGCCGAGCGCTTGGACACTGAAGGCGTTGTTATGCGACGCCGCTGTCCTCGGATAATGTCTTGCATAAATTTACTGTAATCGTGTAAAGCCAGTGCCACTTGCATAATTTAATGCAAGCAATGCTGTTTACATTAAATACGTCACAGGCAGACATTTTAAAACAACTGCACTACGAGACTACGTTTAGCTGCTTCTGTTAAGTGAATCGACTGATTATGCATGAGAACACTCGGCAATAACAAGAATTTAATAGCGCCAATGTTCCGTTAATTGGAGATACCTGTTTGCAACTTGCATTACCTTGCAAACTAGAATGGGTTATTGTAGTTATCTATACAGGGAATCAATATCGAAACGGTGCCACTGATTGCCTTTGATCAATTAAATAGCACTTGAGTTATTAATGTTTAGTCTTCCGTACAATGAAATTACTGTTTTCGCAAATTACCAGCTTTAATAATTGTTTCAAGTAATTGAAAAAGGTACCTAAGTATACTTTGTTGAAATTACTTTCACAAACCTCAAGTAAGCTGTTCACAAACAAGCTCTCGAAGAATTGCTGAATCAAAAGGACATCGGCAGTCTTGGGCTTGATCTGGTACAGTAATAAAAGCATAACCAAAAATAAAAAAATATTTTAATTGTTCTTTGCCTAATTTATCTTAGAGATTAGGAATTGGAATCAAAAATCGAAATAAATAAGAAATAAAATGATTATGCCGTTGACATTTTGAAAAATATAATAAAACAAAAACGAACACCATTGGCGCCTAAACCCAGCAGCGGAAGTCGCATGCGCCCTGACGCGTGCCTGACAGCAACTAAAACCTTTGAATTGAGAACTCATTAGTCGGGCTGTACTTCATTGGATCATTCACACCATACTTAGGCGAATCACACACCGCCCCGCGCTACGCTGCGGGGTGCGTGGCGACGGAGCCACGCGTGCGGGTGCGGGAACGCAGATCTGCATCATCATGCAGATTTCTCCGCATAAACGCGCGCAGGTGCGGTGGTCTAGAGGCAAAAACGATACGCCACCTACTAGTGTTGTCTTAGCAACTTTTTTGACATTTTTGTTAAACAGTTCATTAGTATCTAATTTATTACACTAGATGGCAATGATTTTCTTGTTCTTCATACTGGCAGATTTAAAATAAAACAAACTTCCTAGCAACCATATGTAGGTAGTATTCGATGTTGTCGGCAGATGTCGCTGTTACTACAGTACGTCTAGCTCTGTCAACACGAAATCACGCACGATACTCCAGATCTCAGTGTGCCATAACTTGCGTCTTGCCCCGCACCCACGCGCGGGGGTGCGTGTTTCTCTGCATGTAGGCGCGTGATCTGCAACACCGCGCGTGAATTCGTTTTCAGTGTGTTGCACTATGCGTGATTTCTATACAAATATAGGTACGGTCCTACTTGCAAACAACGTAACATCACGCACTCCCACACTACGCTGCGTGATGATGCGGTGCAGTGTGCGAATCGCCTTAACCTCATTGTCACAAATACGAAGATTTCTCTTTAACCCAATTACGTACAAAAACAAAAAAAAAATAATTTAAATACTCTTGAAATACTCGATCACACCAAACTAATTTCATATCTGTACCGACTTACACAATCTGAAGCCCAGCGTTCTATGGGCGTTTGCCAGTGTCCTTTAAAGTGTAAACAAAGGCGAACTTAATGTTAATTCATTAAGTATAGTTTGAACAGAAGTTTTGAGGTAGGCTGATTCAATGTGGGTAATTAAAACGCAAACAACGTATCAAAGATGAGTAGATCTAAATGAAAGCCCGCGTTGCGATATGAAACCTTAATTTTAATCAGATTTGGCGGGTTCCATATAAATAGCCGTAGAGAGCGTGTTAGTTAGGTATAGAGAAGTTGGGCGGGCGCGGCAGGCAAGCACTGTAAGTCGTCGCGCCAATGCAAATTAGAGGAATCACAATTAGCGCTCGATTGTTGTTCGCCCTGAAACTTGCATTAAGCAAATGAAACAACCAGGTAAGAGATTTAACAAATAAATTATGGAACGGCACACGCTGTTTTCCTTCAGCCGTACCCTCTGCTGCATTATCTGCAAATACGAATTCAATATTAGATACCTGCAGTAGGTAGCCCAGTTACCGCATTTATGCAATATTTTATCTAAGTAATGACTGCTAGTGCTTTTTCCACTTTGGCTTATCATATTTAACTATAATTCTTTATTCGCACACAAAGTGTTTGTTTTAGTTTAAGTAGCACGAAATCTTATATTTTGCTCAATACATTATTACCCCATAATAGGTAATGTACGGTACCTAAATAGGTATTAAAAGCCAGCCGCAGTACAATTAATAACGTGCTACAAGACGAATATGTTGAGCTATTTGTACAGCATACAAAATGTCCACGAAATGTCCCTCGGGTTGACAGATGATGTTAAGGGCAATTAATCTTGACCAAATATGCGGGCGAATTGTGGGATTCGCCTCCGTAGCTTAATGGCGACTGCTCCGCGATGTTCCAACGCCTTGCGTGCCTCTCCACTCTGGCTTTTATCTGCAAAAAGGACAGCTTGATTTAAATGTAGGCACGGAATTTAAGTTTTTATTTCACTACATACGTCATAGGGGCAATTCTATGATTTTTTATACCATTCCCCCTCTAAAAAGCTTATTTTATTCACTGAAAACAGTGAATAAAAAGCACTTTTACTCACTGTTTTGATGTTTGAAAATGGAACACACCAATGTATTCGACCACAGATTTAAAGAACCTATGCTAGATGCGGCACGTTATTAGATTGTATGATAAATGATAAATGATAAATGATATTTATTTTGTAAATAGGTTAAAAATAACACTTTTACACGTCAACACATTTTTTAAGCTAGATGAGTTCGGTGTTTCCTATATGACTACCTTTGAGAAGAAACACCGAAACAAACTCAAAGGTTGATGTCTCTTTTAAAGTCCAGACAATTAAGATAAATTGTGTAAGAACCATGCAGGTTAGTCTGAAATGGCCTTTAGAGGAAAGAGCCATACAGATTTGAGTGGACCTGACCTGACTGTGCACGCATGTGCCGGGTATCGTGGTAGCTCAACCCAGACTTAGGGAGCTCAACGACCCGACGAACATTACCATCAGAGAGGACATTTGGGTAGGCCCCCTAAAGTACTCAAACTGTCAGACTGAACTTGAGATCTATAACAGTAACATAATAACCCACATAGTACTCACATTTACAATAATTATAATCAATATATTATCATTATTATCACATTCAATGTCATTTTGTATATAAATTGTTTCAAAAGGAAACATTCAATGTCAAAGTGTATATAGAAAAAATTATAAAATCAAATAAAAGAGCAATAATTTAGTGGTTATGTCAATAGTAGTATTGGGCCCATGTATGTATTGGAACAGCTCAATCCCAAGCCTTTTTGTCCTCCATATAATCTTTAACACTATAAAAGGCTTTATGACAAAGTTTTCGCTTTATTAATGATTTGAATTTATTAAGGCTTAATTTTTGAATATGGCTAGGGATTTTATTGTAAAAGCGTATACTTTGGCATTTAAATGTGCCACTTATTTTCTGGAGCCTCGTGGCAGGAACAACAAGTCTATGTTTGTTTCTAGTATTAATATTATGAATATCACTATATTTAGTGAAGAGATTAATATTTTTATGTGCATACAATAGATTTTCATAAATGTACTGAGATGGAACAGTCATTATATTAATATCTTTAAATTTCTCTCTGAGTGAATGTCTGGGACTTAACTTATAAATTGATCGAATAGCTCTTTTCTGCAAAACAAAAACAGTCTGTATGTCGGCGGCATGTCCCCACAACAGAATACCGTACGACATGACACTATGAAAATAACTGAAGTATACTAAACGGGCAGTCTCAAGATCAGTTAAATCGCGAATTTTTCTAACAGCGTATGCTGCAGAGCTAAGCTTTTTCGACAACTTATCTATGTGTGGTCCCCACTGAAGCTTAGCATCCAATGTTATACCTAAGAACACTGTGGTATCCACAAGATTCAGCTCCTCACCCTTCACTAGTACACTAGTTTTCACCTGTCTAACGTTAGGTGTCGTAAACTTAATACATTTAGTTTTCTTTTCATTCAAAAGTAAGTTATTAACATTGAACCAGTGCACTATTTTTGAGATAGCGCTATTTACATCGTCAGTAACCAGCTGCTGACGTTTAAGTTTAAACAAAAGTGAAGTGTCATCTGCAAACAGTACTATCTCATGATTGTCCCTTATAAGGAAGGGTAAGTCATTTATATAAATAAGAAACAAGAAAGGGCCAAGAATTGAGCCCTGTGGTACTCCCATTGTTACTACAGACCCGGGTGATCTTTTACCATTAACATCCACCTTCTGAATCCTATCACTTAAGTATGAAGTAAGAAGATCCAAAGATGAGTTCCTTATGCCATAGTGGTACAGTTTCCTGATTAATGTTTCATGAAGAACACAATCGAATGCCTTAGACAAGTCACAAAAAATACCCAAAGCATCGTGTGAATTCTCCCACGAATCAAAAATATGTCCTAAAAGTTCAACACCGGCGTCAGTTGTTGAACGACCCCTCGTAAAGCCAAACTGTTTGTTATGTAATAATTTATTTTTATTAAAGAATTTTTGCATCTGCTCTAAAATAAGTTTTTCGAAAATTTTACTAAATGTAGGCAGCACTGAAATTGGTCTATAATTTGTAGGGTCTGATGTGCTACCCGATTTAAATAGAGGTATTATTTTACTACTTTTCATTAGATCAGGAAACTTACCACAATCAATACAACTATTAAAAATAGAGGCTAGAGTAGGTGCTACAATGTCAATAATAGACTTAGCAACGTCCACCGAATTACCCCACAGATCTGCTGTTTTTTTTACATTTAAAGTGTGAAAAGTTTTGATTATGTCTCTACAGCTAACATGTTGAAAATGAAACTCCGAATCGCAATTTTTAACATTTTCTTTAAGCAAAGTCTCTGCAACAGCAGGTGATGAGTTCAAAGATTTAGTAGTTACAACTGGAACCTTTGAAAATTATCTAATAAATATTATCTAAGCAAGTGGCAGTAGAGGTAGTTATTCTAGTGGGCTCCAGAAATAGGTTACCAAGATTGTATGACTGGAATAAACTTATAATTTTAATGCAAGACCCAGAATTTTCTAATAAATTAATATTAAAATCACCGCATACAATACAATGATGGATTTGTTTGAGTTGCAGACTTTGTACAACACTTCATCCATTACTTTTTCAAAACAATCATACAATCCTGAAGGTGGTCTGTACACACTTAATACAATAAACCGCTCCAATTCTACACAGGCGATCTCAATAGTACGTTCAACAGACAGGCTCACAATGTCCATACGGTCTTTAAATTTAAGCTGGTTACTTACTAAAATTAAGGAGCCACCATGAATAGCATTTATTCTGCTGAACGAGCTGCCAACCTGGTGGTTTCTAAAATTGAACATAAACTGGTGGCTTTTTAGCCAATGTTCTGTAATGCAAAGTATATTAATGTCATTACAATTCATGAATAATTCTATTTCTAAATCTTTGCTCATTAATCCTTGAATATTTTGATGCACCAGGTTGATAGTACTATTAATATCATTTTTAATAATTTTATTTAATTTTTGCTTATTACTCTTTACATTTTTGCAAGAGGTTGCCTCTATTGTCTCAATTTCTAATTTAAATTATGTTCAATGTCAATATTTGTAGCCAAATTATTGGCTGAACTATTTAATGAGTCATTGGAACATTGCTCAATAGAAGCAATTTGTTTAGCCAAATTTTTGGCTGTGATAGATAAAAAATAGGATAGCGACACAGCTATCTGTCTTTTAAAATATTTTGACAAGTAATACATAGACATATGATATCTGTCTGTTGTCAAATAAAAGTTTTTACCAACATAATTGTTGGTGTCAATTACATTAAATAAATTATCATTGAATGTCAAATTATGTAGTGTCTTATTCAATTCATATCTAATTAGGTTTTCTTCCTGTGGCAAACTGTTGCTATAAGGGAATGTGAACATCACAATTTTTCTTAAATTAAGTTTACTTAATGTACTATGATATTTTAGCAATTCACTTTTATTCACATTACCCCTATTGCCTATAAAAATTAACAGTGTAGTGGCCTGGCTAAAATTACAACTAATAATTTTTTTCATTATGTCAAACAAAGAACAACCAGGCATACAATAGTTTAAGATAGAGTGTCCCGCATATTTTTGTGACAACAAATAGCCTAAATCCTTTCCAATTTCATCACTCAGTATTACAATATCATGTTCTATATTATGTTGTTTACTATGTTTAGGTGAACTATTAGTACTAGAAAAAGATAAACTTGCACATGACTGCGGTAAGGAGGAATCACATATTGTCAACGAATGGTCCGGTGAGAGCTTGTTAGTTGGTGATTGACAATGCTCACAGTTGTTTGTTTGTGAGTTCACCAGTTCATTCATCGCCAACACATACTCCTTCATTAGTTTTTCAGAGGCATTGTATTTATTAGTCATTAAACTAAGTTTTGCCTGAAGATGGTCAAGTTCACATTGCAGGTTATCTGTATGAAAACCGAACGTGTCGTCTTTTTTATACCTAGGATAACTTCACCCCAGCCATTTAGTGATGTGCTCAGAGTAAACAGAATTGTTTCAATCACTAAGCGTCACTGAGCTAACAGACTTTTTTTAGTACGAACAGTCGAACATGCAGGGCACGCTTGGTCGTGGCTTGCCGTATCTAGTGTAAGTGTAATCTGTGTATTCGACCTATATTGATGTGTTCTAAATTCAATTTGATTGGTCGACATTTTCGACAAGGATTTTAGCATTAGAATAAAAACTGTTTTGTGTTCTTTGCTGTCCTTAGTAAATTGGCGCTATTTTGAATACTGTAAGTTGTACGAACACAAAGTTTAGTGTTACTTTAATCTTTAATTTTGTGTTTGTTTAGTGTTGTTCTAATCGATTAAAAAAGCATTCTAGTGATGAAGATGTGTTAACACCTGAGTTTGTGAAAGAGAGGGCGGCCGATATAGTGGAAAGGTGGAAAGCTTGCTACCCAAAAAATCACGGCTGGTTTACATCAAAGCCAATTTAACTTTACTTTTTCTTCATTATATGTATATTTTCACTTAAATCTTTCTTTTTCTCGTAGTCATGGTATAAAGTATAGTATGCAACTCTTGAATAAAACGGATTTATATCGAGGGCCATGAATCGCTCGCGTCGCTCAGGATTCTAACACTTGAATCACTCGCTACGCTCGTGATTCAATCATCATGAATCACTCCCTACGGTCGTGATTCAATCGTTAGAATCCTTCACTAGCTCGTGATTCATCTATGGCCCTCGCTTTAAATCCGTCCTTTATTCACTAATTGCATAATATACTATTTATAATATTCAAATAACATAAAACAAACGAACGCTTTTCTAACTTAGACAGCGTAGCATTTTCCGCGTCGATATTTTCATATGAAGTTTGATTTATATCCGATAAATATTTCAGTTTCACAGTAGGTACCTATGACATCACGGTGCTCTCTACAAATTGCGTCTCATTTTACTAGAACCACAAAGACGAAGTAATGCCCCGATGTCCAGTTTGAGAAAATATTTAATGGTATCCAAAAGACCCCTGTCATTTTCAGCGTCTGATTCACACAGTTCAATATTTTAGAAGTTTGATTTTCGTGTTATACGATTTTCATGGTAGCATTATTATGCGGGTTTTCTGAACGGGCCTTGTGACGACGAGGTGTGGTGAACGAGCAAAGTTATAATAAGTTCGTCCCTTCATCTCTGGAGCGAGGCCATTGTCTTTTGATCCGATATAAAGGCGCTAACACTACATATACATACGTCTTTTTTGCCATGAGAATAAGTTACATTGCCTTACATTGCTTTTGTTATTCAGGTTATGTATACTGTATAGGTAACATAAAAATAATTAGTCTTCTTTGATTACTTTATCTTCTTTTCACCGGGCCATATTTAAGCACCTATTGCAGTATTTAAATTGATACATTAGACACTTTACACAAATGAACTTATATGACGTGTTATAGAACGTGCACTACGCAAGTCATCTCACACAAAGACATTAGACACTTTACACAGATGAACTTATATGACGTGTTATAGAACGTGCACTACGCAAGTCATCTCACACAAAGTCCGGCTACCCTAATCATTAATAGGTAATTCGGCCCGCTATCTTTCGTGAAAGGGCCAAGGGTTAACTAATAATTGTTTTCGCCCGTTATCCTTACTACTGTAACCCGTCCAGATCGTTTACGGTCATTCCCTTAATGAGATTAATGCATCACTATCTTACTTTGTTCCTATGTAGTGATATACACGTACGTATTTCACTTTAGATAACACTACTTTATTTATTTATATTGGGCCGAATATTCGTGAGCGTTTAATGTGGTGCTTTTATACGCAGCCTCGTAAATTTGAGGTTTCATACACAAACAATTATTGTAAGTAAACTTATTTGACGTACTTTACTTAACTACCTTTGTATTAGGGGAATTTGTTTTAGTAGCTACAAAAACATTTGATACCATTTACGAAACCCCCGTACCTATAGATATTGTTATCAGATATCGGTACTTTGAAAATTAATAAATAACTAGCTGTTGCCCGCGACTTCGTTCGTGTAGAAAGTACCTACAAATCTATCCCACGGGGACCGCACGTTTTTCCGAAATTAAAAGTAGCCTATGTCCAGATTATTCTATCTTTGTGCCAAATTTCATCCAGATCCGTTCAGCCATTCTGGCGTGATTGAGTAACAAACATCCATACATCCATCCATCCATCCAAACTTTAGCATTTATAATAGGTATAGACTAGCTGTGTTTTTAGGGTTCCGTAGTAAAACTAGGAACCCTTATAGTTGCGTCATGTCTGTCTGTCTGTCTGTCCGTC
Organism: Thalpophila matura; assembly: GCA_948465475.1. Classification (NCBI taxonomy): domain Eukaryota; kingdom Metazoa; phylum Arthropoda; class Insecta; order Lepidoptera; family Noctuidae; genus Thalpophila; species Thalpophila matura. The sequence continues at coordinate 13,279,179 of OX419181.1, forward strand.
CGTCCGTCCGTATGTCACAGCCATTTATTTCCGAAACTATAAGAACTATACTGTTGAAACTTGGTAAGTAGATGTATTCTGTGAACCGCATTAGGATTTTTACACATAAATAAAAAAAAAACAATAAATTTTTGGGGTTCCCCATACTTAGAACTGACTCTCAACTCAATTTTTTTTTATCATCTAACCCATGATGACTCCCTAGCCGATTACGGCTATGGTGACCAGTTCTGTTCAGGTGGGATATGATTGAAATTGAGGGTTTCGATCATGTGCCCTCATGTGGCTTATGTACCCTATCTTGGCACTAAATGTACGTGCACAGAGGGGACAGCACCCGAATTGCGTAACTCAATTGCTATCACCATGGCATTGTTTTTGACATTCATTACGCCGTATGATTGTTAATCCGTGCTCCTGTAACTAGCTCAAAGCCGCAATGGATGTTGTTGAACTGTCAAAATGAAAGCCATGGCGAAATAAATTGAGTTACGCAATTAGGCTGTAGGTCAGGGTACCAGTAACCAAATTGTATTGGACATGGCAAAGTGGTTTGCTTTTAATGAGATCTCGTTTGGTATCGATATCTTTCCTCCGTTGGTCCTCAAAGGTGTAAGTATTTTGAACCACCAAGCGTCTCCATTCAGGTCGATTTCTGGCCATATCCTCCCAGCGAGAGGGGTCTATATTGCATCTCTTCATATGTCTTTTCTGAACGTCCCTGTATCTGAGAAACTGCCCGCCTTGTTTCCGCTTGCCGTCTTTAAGTTCAGAAAAGAACCCATACGTGTGGTATCTATGGATAGGTCTTCAAAAATGATATTGAGGTTTCTAATATCATTTTTTTCTAAACTGAATAGTTTGCGCGAGAGACTTCCAAAGTGGTAAAATGTGTAACTTCTAAAATAAGAGAATGATAAAACTAAAAAAAATATATGATGTAGGTACATTACCATGTAAACTTCCACCGAAAATTGGTTTGGACGAGATCTAGTAAGTAGTTTTTTCAAAATCATCACAATTCCTTCAAAAACGATGTTTGTTATGCGGTCCGGTTTTTTTCACTGTATACGACCAAAACTGATACGGAACCCTCGGTGCGCGAGTACGACTCGCACTTGGCTGGTTTTTTTATCGGAATCTTCCTTGGCTTTCCCGCAACAACTGTATTTTGAAACAGATTTCAAGTCAATCGGAAGAATGTTATAAGAACGCACAAGGGGCAAACAAGTAAATACTTAAACATTTTTATTTTTATAAATATACATTACGTACTGTTATTGAAACTGGGATACAATTATTTGAAAGACTTAAAACCTGTAATATTATTTGATGTTACTTCTTGTACTTATCGTTACACAAAGTTTATCGTCAGAGCCATTCTCTCTAGATGGACGTTCCCTTTAATTAACTACTCTACTTTTTCTTCGCCTTCTACTCATTTCACTGCAATCGTTCTTGTTTCTAAATAATTTTGTTTTAAAGCAGCATCTCATTTTCGTATAAAAATAACATTTTACAAGGGTTGAATCTTGGATCCTTTGAAGCTTTAAAGACACTAATTTCGATTTAAACTTCTTCGATCTGGCTTCACTGTGGAATACTTGCAGAATAATGTGATTTTATTCAGATTGAATGTTTAAAAACTTTTTAAGTTAGATTAGCTAATACAAATAAAAACCTTTGTTTTATAAATTGCAAAAGCATTGTACTGTACTTTATACACTACTACACATGCTCGTAACATGTACCAAATCTCGGTACAGTGTAGGTATTACTTTTTCAATTTACATCAGTCCCTGCGATTTTATCGGGGGCGAAGAAATAAAGCACGTCCCGACAGTGAGCAGTTTGAATTAACCTTTCGAGTAGCCTTGTAGATTCGTGGCCCGGTTACGAGCGGGTCATCTGCTAGTTAATATTCAAAGGGTCGCACAATCACGGATTCCGTACGCGTCTCTGCTCCACCGACGCTCACTGTGACCGCCCGAAAACCTCCCTTTTACTTACCAAATATACTACCTACACTGTTTGTCTGTAAAATTACGTAGACAAGTTAGTCAAACGAAAAAAAATTTCGCAAGCAGTAGAACGAGCGCGTACATGAAATTTCATTACAGCTAAAGCATGTGTTCGGACAATAGGTATCGTAGAATATTCACATAAGCTTGGGACCCTCTATTACGGTTCGTTCGTTTACTGAACACAAAGACTGACGTATAAAAATTCTTTTTCTTATCCTCAGACACCAATGTAAAATATGAAAGTGTTACGTTTTTCGTGTAATCAAGGCCGCTGGAGTTCGGTAAACTGGCTTTGCCCGTACCATTTCTTTACGTTATCTATAAATAAACGTGAACGCGTTTTCTAACATCCTTCCCTGCCGTTCCCAAGAGATATCCTACTTTGAGAAGATAAGTGAAACTTCTCAGATAGAAGGGCTCTATTGATAAGTTTTTCTTTTCACGTAACAGATGCATGTATAACCGCACTACATATTGTTCTATATTAATTACTAGGCAAGTTATTGAGAAAAATATAATGGGTTATACTCTATGATGTCATATAAAATATGCAAATAAACAAATTGAGAAAATCTGGCACTCCACAAACCTCGTTCGTCGATCATTTCATTATTGTATAAATCGTATTTCACGTTCATTACTTAACTTTTTGATCAAATTTAATTCAGAATTTTGAGGATTGTTCGTCCAATTTCACGGTTGAATGGATTTGTTTCGGGACTGCAAAGAAATGTTTCAATGTAAGCCTACATTCAAATAATGCGAAGGGGGATTTATAGGAGCGGCCGGTCCAAAAGTATTTACGATTGAATAAACACAGAGATTCAAAGATAAATCGAATATTACTAATTGATAAAATATTTATTTTTGTTTAGCCTTAGTTTGCGAATTTCGAGAATTGGTCCTTTCGCCCAAGAATAAATTAGTTTTTTATGTAATTATTCAATTTACAACAGCGCCAATGGGTTAAATCCTCAGATCATAGAAGAACTTCTTCTTCTATGATGTGAGGTTAAATTAAATTACTCAGCTAAACTGTAGGTACACCAAGATACTATATTGCCTTTAATATTGATAGCCTAAGATTAATTTTACCTTTAAAAATGATAGGCCTAACTTGCGGTTCCTGTCTTTAGCAGTAATAAAACCTTCGCAGAATAACTTATTGCGGTAAGGAAAGTTATAATCAAGCACTTGTTCTATTATAATTAAAATTTACAACTAGTTCGCTTGTAATTAATGGCAGTTTCCATGGATAAATGATAGCGCCGTTTATAGTTGGGACTATTTTATATTCTTGTCTCGCCATTTTGATATTTAACCAGTTCTGGGCTGTGGAAACTAGTAAAATGTGTACTGGTTAGATTTGTTTGATGTTATTATACTATTTAAGTTAGTTGTTAAAATTAAGTAACTTAAATTGTCATCACTTACACTAGATTATTTTCTGAAGCTCATAGCTTTTTAAACTCTGCAATTAAATCCTATCCTACTAATATTATAAATGCGAAAGTTTGTGAGGATGTATATGGATGGATGTTTGTTACTCTTTCACGCAAAAACTACTGAACGGATTTTGATGAAACTTTACAGTAATACCTAAGCCGCGGGTGGAAGCCAGTTACTTGTAGGTAAAAATATAGTCTTTTATTATGAAATATGTGTGTGCATTTAGATCCTTGTTCTTCAAAGACCAAACAAATTGAGCTAATATAAACGAGATTGAATTCCAGATCACTAATCGATGATTATTTTGATTGTTGCAGATATCACCGATGAGCCGAGGCGCAGTAGACCCTGATCTGTCCTGGAGACAGATGCCGTGAGCTCTATCCCAAGGAGCGCACGACGTCGGCGTGATGAGCACAACCCGCCATAATGCGTCGGCGGCCATTTTAAACCGGGAACTGACGCGTTTGTCGGCTCGAGATGGCCGTCAATCGCGGCGTACGCGCACTCAGGCTCCCCGCGCACGCGCAATCCCATACTCCACCGCAGCACTATGAAATGTGGAAACACGGCAAGTGGCGACAGAAAACGTCACCACCAAGGACAAACGCAGCCGTTAGGGTTCCCAGATAGAAACATTGTATAGTGAAATCCTTAGAGGCCTAAGTGTTACTTTTGTGTGTAAATATAGTGGTGTGTAGATGTTAAGGATGGCGGGCGAGAGTCGCAGTGCGCGCGCGCCGCTGCTGGAGTGCGGTGGGGCTGAATTTGCACATCCGCACAAAACACCAGCGCCGAAATGCTGCTTCTGGCTGGCAAGCCACGTGAATGTGAGGAAGTGTGTCGCCGGCGTCATGCTGCTATCCGTCCTCACCATATTCTTCTATACATATTACGTCACAGTACCTCTCACTAGGTAAGTCAATGAACTACGTTCACTGGTTTCACATTCGTCTTTACTGAAGCGCAGCATAATATAGTTTTATTAACGAACAACGCAAACATGAAAGCAAAAGTGGATTGTCTGTGGTCTGTCTTGTGTGTAATACAAATCACTTGAGGCACGCCACGATACTCAACCTATGATTTATTGTTTCGACGGTTCTTTTCAACAGGATTGTGTTGGGTTTTTCAGCGATCTGTTAGTAATCATTTTACGAGATTGAATGGTGAACTTTTCTCATTATAACATAATATTCATTATAATTTTAGCAAAATGCGCCAGAATTTAATTAATGAATCTAGTTGAAAATATGCTTCATTCGCATAAAATCCAATTTGCTTCCTATCGGGAGCAAACACGTAGCTGATATGAATTAATAATATGAAATTATCGCATTCGGACAGGTCGTCGTTATGTCACACTGTTATTTATTGGGATTAGTTACGGACTAAGTGGATATTTGTGTTGTCTCTTTATTTCGACAGTGTTTTCACTGTGGTAATAATATAAATTCACTTTTCTATTTGTTATGCGCATAAATTAACTACATAGTATATTTTAATAAAGGGTCGCCTTTATAAAACCCTTTGACATGCAAGAGACGCTTACGTTTTATATCTCAAGATTTTACGGAAACGTATTTGCATAAACTCGTCCTATTCGAATCTTATGTTGTGGTATCTCTTATGTGGTGAATCTTATGTACCGGAAAAGACGTAGAAAATGGGAGTTTTCTGTACGTGTACTTACGTACAGAAAACTCCCATTTTCTACGTCTTTTCCGGTCGTACAAGAACAAATTCAAGTGACAGAAACATGTGACTAGAAACACCGAACTCGTTCTCTTTACAATGTTTGTCTTTTATTTCAATACCAGAGGATTCATTATGCATAAAATTGGCATTTAATACTTACAGGAAATTGCTTCGCGGAAGTATTAAAGACGTTTAACTTTATGCCGAGCGTCCTTGTCGCCCTCTGTTTGGCAGCTTTTCGCAGCTAAATTAGGACGAGAAGGCGAATATTTCAGAGTAATTTATAACGTGATTTTATGTAATTAGGGCAGATGGCGTGTAGCTAGTACCCATAATATTTTATTTTATCGGCTTAAAATTACACCGCCCGAGATGAGCGGCAGGGGCGGCAAGTTTCGCCGACTCAGTTGGATTTATAGCAAAACTTGTGTTCTGGCTAATTAATGGAAGCTGCTTCGCTAACGCGCCACGAACTCGCTGATTTAAAGGCATATTGTTTTATAAACGCTTATTTACTATTAGCCCATCATTGAGTTTACCTTCCAAATTTTCACCTTCTAATTTGCATGCAAATCTCGCCTCATTAATGCTAATCAGAGCTAATTACGTTGTTTATTGCCAGTAAATATGACAATTTAGTGGTAAATAAAGGTGGTATTTTTGCTTAATACAGGTTGGCATGTCTTTTAAGCATCGTCGTTAAAGTTTCCTCTCGGTTGATTCAGGCGTGGCTTTCATTAAAGCAAAGAGGCCGCAAGACTCAGCCGCGGCTCACAGGACCATAGCCGCCTACGGATAAAATATTTCCACAAATTCCTGCCTTTATTTATTTTACGCTATTCAGATAAACCTTAATAGCGCTTTGATGTGGCTCTTACTTGGAACTCAGCTTTAAGTTTGGCAGTCTTTGATTGATTTTCTTGTAAAATTTGTTTTGGAGGTGACTTAGTAGGCAAATGGTGTAACTTTGATTTTAATTGCCGGCTCATTTGTTCAGTTGCGGGAAAATACTTTTAGGGCTTTTTTATCAGAACTTTTTTTCTATCAATATTAAGTTGACTATCCGACCAGTGGCGGATCCAGAAATTATTTTTGGGGAGGCCTGAGGCCCATACCTATATGATTTTACTAAGAGGTAGAAATCAAACACTCATAATCCGCCTAGCCTTTTCCCAAACATGATTGGGGTCGGCTTCCAGTCCAACTGGTTGCGGCTGAATATCAATATTTTATATGGAGCGACTGCCATCTGACCTCCACAACCCAATTATTGGGGAATACCTGTATTCGAATGATAGGCCAGTTGTCAGACTTTTGGGCTCCTGATTACCCGTAACGACTGTCAAAGATTCCTATGACAACCGGGAAAGACTGTTTAACGGTCACCCATCCAAGGACTGACCGCGGCAAGCACAGCTTAACCTCGCAGATCGATAGATCAGCGCGACTGTCACTTAGCCACGAGCCCCTCAAGGTAGAAATCAAACACTAACACCCGTACTAATTATATACAATGGTTAAAATAGTAAAGATGGACTTCTTATTTGAGGTAACAGAAAAAAAAAATATTTTAAAATATTAAATCGAAAATTAAATGATGATTATTATTGTAGGTAGCTCTGTTCTTGGATGATTCTCCGTAAACTCAATTTTTTTAAACGCTACCTTACTTACCGTTCTACTTCATACGACCCAAGGAAGTTTATAAAAAATAGGGTTATTTTCAGTCTGGTGTGGCGCGACCGCGTCCCACGACCTTTGTCGCAATGCTCGTTGCTCGCATCGCAGCAACAAGCGGCGCGCGACCATCGCTCGGACGCGCGTCTACGCATCGACGCGAAGGTGCTCGTGATCGTCGAGTCGGCCTACTCGCGACTCGGACGCGATATCGCCGAGCTGCTTGTCGCCAACCGTATACGGTAAGTTTTATAACCTACGCACGATTTCATAATACTGATCTCTCTTTCTAACAAGAACGAAAGGTCAATCAAATATCATGTCAGAAAGAAAATCACGTATTTTCCACAAAATGAAAGGGTGCATTTTTTATTTTGACATACCAATTACCAGGTCAATGCTTCTGAGATACAAACTTGAAAAGACCACTGAATTAAACTAATAATTTAACGTTTTGTCTCATATACAATATTCTTGAAAAAATATTCCTTTTCCATACCAAACGAACAAATTCAGAGTAAAGCGCTCGAATCACTACTGAACATAAAACTTTTGACGCTACATAACGTGTAGCCTTCGCTTTGAAATGGAACTAGTTTCACGAAATATTTCACAGTTTATTTAACTTTCAAACATTTTTAGCATTTGTAGTATTTTTCAGCGTTCAGGTGGGCGAACTAGGTAACTGTCAAGAAATTCAGTGACTTCCTACTTTCGTTATTACACAACACATCACACAACATTACACAAAACATCAAAACATTGTGTAACTTTTGCTTTGACCAACTGTAGTTTCCAAATACGGAATCTCAAAATCAAAACTGAAGGCGATGGCCCAATTAAGCCATAGTACGAGTAATCAAGTATATTTCCATAGTCCAATACACATGACTTTTAAAAACCAATTTCTTAGAGTTATTATGTAAATATTGACTAAGACGGTTCGTTTGAAAGCTGTTATGGGGCGATGTGCCTCCCTTTGTTTGTTTTCCCTTATAGAGAGCGCGAGGCGATCGGTTGTGCCCGCTGACAGCTAATATGCGCGCAGGTGATGTACTGCATCAGGCACCGTATTGGGAAAACAACCTTTTTGTTTTATAAAAGCTGAGAAATAGGAGTAATTGCGGTTTTGAGTTGGAAAGCTTGACGTTGTTTCCCTAGTTTTATAGTCGGTTGCGTCGAACTGAATAGATTTCCTTGTTTTCAACTTTGATTTCTTTTCGATGACAAACTAAAAAGATTATTTAGTTACCTATGTAATATTTATTTTATTATATTTTTATTCAGCACGATACCAGAGGGTCTAGCAGCGAATACGTATGCGAATTTTGAATTAACAATATAGGTACGTTTTCCACATAGGTAATATTCATTTAAATCAGTGGTTCCTAACCTTTTCAATCTCGTCACCCCTATGACATATTAAAGAAACTCATTTTACCCCCCCAGTCCACGCCTTTAAAATGTTATCACATGAAAATACATAGTCTTCACTGATCACAATAAATTGCACAAAAAAAGATTATCCATTACCAGTCCTATTACCCCCGCAAAAAAGCTGTTTTTCCCCCGAGGGGGTAGTTACCCCCAGGTTAGGAACCCAGGATTTAAATTGTATAGATTATTCATATTTCTGTATGTGTTAAAATGCGCAAATTGTATAACATTCAAGCAAGTAGGATCCGGTATTTTAAATTCAGAATACGCAACGTCAAAATTATCTGTGCTAGGCCCACACATGACAATTTTCCAGCGGAAGCTGAACCATTAATTACGTCACCTTTGGCTAAACCCGAAGATAGTCATATGGATCCGGTGCTATGTACTCGTATATCCATAGCTGTTATATTTCATAAACATTACAAAAATAACTTTTAAAAGAAGGTATTGTACCTACTATAAAAGTGCCGTAGCTACTGTAGTAGCTTCAGATATATCATATTATCATGATTTTAAACTAGCTTTTATTTAGCTTATGTTAAATGTGAAGGTGAAGATGTTATTAAATTAATGTCTGAACTTTGACAGAGGGAATTTCCTATGAAGGAAGAATAAAATAATAAACTTGTTGTGTAATCTAATCATACTACACGATTTGCCTTGGATGTTACTTATTTATTCTTATCGCAATTCTTAATAATTACATATGTAGTCATTGTTTTAATGAATGGCGACTACTAGTATGTAAACAATGAGTTATCGCAGCGATATAAAATTGGCTAATTAACCTCGTGATACCGACGTAAAATATTGCAACGGATTTATTAATCAGTAACTGTGAAGTTTACGATATTTTTTTATGAATGCATAATATAAACTATATGTATGTATAGCAAAATGATGAACATTTATAGAATCAAGGATGTTTTAATAATCACAAACGTCATAGAACTGAAATGGGTATGCGGTGTCTAGTTTCAGAAATTATATTTCTCGTCATAATTATCTGTATGATGAAAGATAAAATTATAATTTTCGACGAGAGATTGCCCGGGTGTTTTATTATGATTATGCACAGAATAGGTCTTTACTCTGCAATGGTTTAATAATAGTCCTCCCTATTATTATTATTTTCCGTTTATTTATACATAATACATATACCTATATGTAGTAGAATAAACTATGTCGGGATTTACACCATGTAGGTACCTGTTTGTTTTTAGGACTCCGATATTTCGGCGCAGTTGCATGCGCCATGATCACGGAAGCCTGTATATATATGTATAGTTTAAACATATTCCTAAAAAATATATAAAAAGTAGTATCCCACTCTATTTTAGTCATAGTATTTCAAAGTCACCATAATAAAATATGTAACTTTATACACATAAATATTGTACCAAGTGAAGTTACTGTGACATCGACCCCTTGTTCGTTTCAACTATATTATCTTCTCTAGCAAGAACGTAGGTACCTACTTATTGAATCAATTGCACCACTTTACTTCGATAAATTGCTGAATATGTAACTTGAGCGTACCATAATTATTTTTCAGTCCCCATTCATCATTGACTAAATTAATTCATAAATCGCACAGTATTAAAATATCTTCGGTTATTTTCCAGCCTGTACTTATATCGCGTCTCACGGACGGCCGCCCTACTTGCGTTATATGAGTCTTTTTGCCCCTGTTGGGTAAAAATCGGTTTTACTCCCCTGTTGGGTAAAAATCGGTTTCCTCTCGGTCAGTGCCGTGCTTCAGTGAACTCTACGCTTGCTTATGAAATGTTTGACGGGTCAGGAATTAGTTTTCCTCCTTGATATTTTTTATCCAAGCCTTTTCCTTAGGCCTCGGGTTTTTATCGCATCCGGTCGTTCACGGACTGCAGACGAAGTTTTTTTTTTTTTTTTTCAACGTTGGTATGGGTTTGTTTGTATGTAGGTCTGTACCGTACTTATTTGTGCAGTCAACAAAAGAGATAGCAACTGGCTGGGCAATTAACAGCTTCTTTTAATTAACTCATGTTGGGCTTTTTGATATTGCTTAATATTATGTATTATGGACGGAAATTATTAGAAACTAGCTTTTTCCCGCGACTCCGTCCGAATGGGCCTGTAGGAATTTGGAAAAATTTCGTATCTTCTATTACTATTAATAATATTCTGCAAGATATCGAAATGAAACATAAACGAAAATTTTCAGACAGACATACAACAATTTAATAACTGTTATTTATGATTATGTGATGTATAAATTGCAGTTTCCACATAAATTTTGAAATTTATTTTGAGATCACAGCCAGACACTTCAATTTTATTTATTGTTATACCAATTCAAGGAAACGTTACATATAAATAGTCCTATCTTATGTCTCAGCCTCACTTAGCTAATAAGTTATGTCGTATGTTCATATACGTCACCAACCTTGTTCGGACATTATTGGAACAACCTCTTCCGTGGGCGGTATTTATAGGAAACAAAATGCTATTACCGAACCGAATCTATCATTGATTTTTAGAAGTAACATTAGTGTAATTACTCGTTTGGATGTTATATAAATTGCTTGATAATTATGTTTTGTTTATTATTGTCCTAGGCAACGATAGTGTAATTTGACACGATTGCTGCTCGACAAAACACAACAGTTATTGTAGTGAAAAATCAGCCAAGTGCGAGTCGTACTCGCGCACCGAGGGTTCCGTATCAGTTTTGGACGTATAAAGTATAAAAATCCGGACCGCATAACTAAATTTGTTTGTGAAGGAATTTTAATGATTTTGAAAAAAACTGTACTAGTTAGGAACATCGTTTTATTTTTGGTGCAATATTTGGGTCAATTCCTATCAGCACAAATTATTTCAGATTTTTCGCTCCGCAAACTTCGGAGATAAGGGGGGGGAATTGTATTTTTTTGGACATTTTTCGACATATGTCGAAAACTGTGAGACATAAAATAAAATGAAAATATATTTTGAAATGTGCAGATCAAGGCCCTTTCATATGATATGTCACTTGACCTAGTAACCCCAATTTAAAATTTTGGACCCCCACTCCGGCCCCTTTTGCAATGAAAATAAAAATATTTTTGGATTTTTTTCATTAGCAATAAAGTTGAATAAGCATTCTTTATAACTGTTCCAAATTTCAAGTCGATAGCATAAGTAGTTGCTGAAATAAGCAGGTATGACAGACAGACAGACAGACGAAGTCGCACCATAAGGGTTCCTTTTTTACCATTTTGGTACGGAACCCTAAAAACTGAACAAGTGAAGAACAACACAACAACTTCGGAGATAAGGGGGGGGGGGGGGGGAATGGTATTTTTTCAGAAATTTTTCATCATATTTCGAAAACTGTGAGGCATAAAATAAAATGAAAATATATTTTGAAATGTGCAAATCAAGCCCTTTCATATGATATGCCACTTGACCTAGTGGGTAACCCCACTTTCAAATTTCGGACCCCCACTCCGGCCCCTTTTGCAATGAAAATAAAAATATTTTTGCACTTTTTTCATTTGCAATAAAGTTGGGCGAGCATTCTTTATAACTGTTCCAAATTTCAAGTCGATAGCATTAGTAGTTGCTGAAATAAGCAGGTGTAACAGACAGACAGACAGACGAAGTCGCACCATAAGGGTTCCTTTTTTACCATTTTGGTACGGAACCCTAAAAACTGTTATCTATTTGTCTAGGGCAGAACAAAATATTTGTTTTTTTTATACCACATTTTTAAATGGGCTAGAAAGAATAAAATAGTTTCTCCTAACCCCTTGCAGATGGTAGGCAGAATTTGTGATTGTGAATTTTTAATAACTATGAAAATACTTGTATGGTTTAAAATGAAAAACGTGGAGCGCATGCAATAGATGATTGATGCATGACTAGTTCACCTAAGGCACTAAGGGCCACGTTAACCGACAAGGTAACAGTCCGTTAAATTGAAAACGGCCGTTTAATAAAACTTTTCTAAAGGCCAGTCATGTTAAACAGCCGTTTTCAAGTTATCGGACTGTTAACTTGTCGGTGAACTCGGTGCTAAGAATTTTTTGCACTGCAAATGATAAATAAATGAACTGTTGTGTAAGTTTTCTCAATCTCTAGCTTTACACTCCTCACGATTATGTATCGGTTGTCTAATTGCGTTTAATTTAATAAGTCTCATAAATGATGTGGACCCAGACAACTGTTTAATGGAGGATCACCTTTTATAACATGTACACGCACATAAAACAAAAGGCTCTATTTTGTTCGGAGAGCTTGTAATAAAACTGTACCCAAAATAAAAATAAAGTGAGTAACACAGAAAAACTATGACGTATCCTTCTTAAGCACATAAAGGTTCGCAATAATTCCGTATACAACAAATACATAGGTACATGACTCTTATAGTCATAATATATGTACCGTCAAATATTAATAAAGATCAAAGCACGCAGCTATTTCAATCCGGTTATAAACTCTACTGCTGTCATAGAATGATTTAGCATCAAAATACACAATATGGAAATAATACCGAATGCAAACCGAAGTTACATTGTCGAAATTCCTCTTTATTATGAATTCTATTGACCCAAATATTGTTGCTTAAACAAAATTACCTCGACCCAGTAATGCAGTGCGGTCTAATTAGCTGATAATTCGGAAACAAACACCAGCATTGGTACGTACGAGGTAGTTATGTAAACTTAATTAAATATAAAGCAAGGTGTAAGGTGACAGCTGAGTCGCGAGTTGTGAAGCGAGTGTGCAAGGCGTGAGGCGAGGCTTGCGAACGCGACGTCTACGGCGAGTCGTTGTGGCGACAGTTAGTTAGTTAGTAGTGCCATTAGAGGCAAGCCCGCGGCATCCCGCCCCCTATCTCGCCGCCTCGTTCTCCATTAATGCTCGTTTGTGTCAAAACGACTTAATATAAAGTAATTAAGTCGTTTTGACACTGTTTCCTTTAATCCTGCCCGAAAACCTCTCGTAAATACAAGTAAACTGCCTTGCGTATACAAACGTATAAAGGTACGATTCGTTCCATCGAGTTTCGCTTTAAAACTTAGAGACAACGACTAGAGTAAATTGAGTGTGAAAGAAAGATTAGCCATTTTATACGTGCCTCTACAACAACCGGAGTAGTTCTGCTTTAGTAAAATGTTGCAGTGATTTAACATTGCTCACTGCTATCGTAGGTACCTACTTCAAGACAATGTATTTTCACCAACATTATTTGATAACCCTCACATGTGTTCTAGTTTGTTTTCGAGTTTGATTGCTAACGTTCATTTGACCCTCATGTGATGTAAGCTTTGGCCCTGTTTATTACTCCCGGCCCTCGTAAACTTCACTTTATAGTGCACAAGAGGGTAAACCGCTTTTTTAATAGAGCGTTAATGGTTACTATACCTACTTTACGTGTCATGGGCCAACCCTCAGACAAGCCCTTTAACGCCTTTCAGTGCAGTTTAAGTTACATAACAGTCCCTTTAAAATCGGCGACCTCTTTATTCTTTTCTCTTTAAAAACATTATCTTTTATTAGGAAAAAAATAAATTGCTGACAATAAAACTTCTTGGAAGTGAGTGAATTTTATATTGACCAATTTAAAGTCGCGTAATAAAAGATTTTTCCAACGAGTTTCTGTTGCAAACCCCAGTACCTACTGGCTAGGTAATGTATGCCCTTAATTGAGTTCGTGTCTCACAAGGCTTTACTTTTTCAAGTACCATTGGGCTTGTAACGACCACCGGTTCGTTTAGGAAGTCGCAAGTTACCATAAGTACTGAGCATAAAGCAGTGAAGTCTCGGAACACTGGCGAGTTGCCCTCAATTGAGACGGACTGGGGTGGCTGGTAATTGCTATACTATCTTTAGCTATTTACGTTAATAGTACCGCAGAGCGATGTAACTTCCATTAGAATTCGCAGGCTCACAGCTCTTTATTATTACAAAACTATTACGTACCTAGTTGTCATATAAGTACACACTAGTTGTCTACTGAACAAAGACCTACATTATAACTCACACACCGAGGCAAACGTAACTCAAATGTAATTAACTATGCCAGGTAGGACTACGGCTGACACAACCCAACACCCTTGAAAGTTTGTAAATACGCCGGGGTTAATTGCGTAAAGCTAAGCTTTCAGCTCACACTGTAAGTATACGGTTACCTTACCGGGCGACGTAATTGAGAATAATATAAAGATTCGCTTAATTTTTTCCGTTTTCTGGCTTACCGTAGCGCAGTTATACCGGCCTCTTTACGATAACTGTCGTTATCCTAAGGGGCGGCAGGTCGCCGAGGTCGCACGCCGCCGTGACATTGCTCCCCTTTATTGAACTCACTCGCGCTCCCTTATCACGAATTAGCCCTCCTCGCATTCAGTTCACGGACAAAGTAGGCCGTTTCGCGCGCTCTAATTTAAACTGAGCGCTCTCTCGTTTTAATGTCAGGACACTAATTAAGGTAATTAGAAACATGTTAGCGCAAGCTAAATAGTGACGCAGTGCTCACGTCCGTCGTTTCGTCGCCGACGTAGCTTTATGACCGCCGAAGTCCGCATTTAAAAACGCGCATGAAATGGCAAACTTTTGTATCGGACCGTTTGCTCGGCGAATATACGAGTAGCTGAGCAAAGTTGCCAACGAGTGCACCGTACATTAGGTGGAAAGACGGACCGACTCGAGTGGGTAAATGCTATTTGCAAGTTGCCATTCGCCCTAGACTTGGTCTGGAGTGCTCTCAGGCTGCCAAATTGAAACGCAACCTTAACTGGAGCATAATGAATGACACTGGTCTCGATACCTGCATGTTACTCGCTACTCTTTTTGCACCAGCCGGTCAGTGTATTTTTAGGGTTCCGTACCAAAATGGTAAAAAAGGAACCCTTATGGTGCGACTTGGTCTGTCTGTCTGTCTGTCTGTCTGTCACACCTGCTTATTTCAGCAACTACTTATGCTATTGACTTAAAATTTGGAACAGTTATAAAGAATGCTTGTTCAACTATATTGCAAACTAGCTTTCGCCCGCGGCTTCGCCCGCGTGGACGTCGGAAATTATCCCATGGGAACGTACCTCAGGAGTAAACTTTAACTACCATTATATCACTTTCTGGTTCATAACAGTACCTACAACAATATGACAGTACTACAAACAGACACTTCAATTTTATTTATTTGTATAGAAGATTATCAATCTTATTACCCCCGCAGAAGAGCTGTTTTACCCGCGAGGGGGTGAATAGTTTTTTATTTTTCTATTTTGAGTGACATAAACACACGCGATTATAGCAATACCGCAAATTCATCACCACTAACCGATCCCGCGTCGAGCGCGGCAACCGTTACACAAAAATAATCCTTATAGCATGATTAAATATTCACGCGCGACGGCGCGATGGCTTATTAGCGTATTTCATGTATAAGTTTGGTGTTTCTATACCGTATTCTATGATTCTTTTTTTATTGAATAGGTAATTATGTTAACTTTTTTTAATTAGGGATGAGTGAGAGAATTATAAACGTAAGAGTAAACAAATACAATCAGAAAGCTCCGAACTGCTAAGTTATCGGTAGTTACACGTGTTATTGTGAGTCAACCATAAAAGATAGACATAGGTATGCTGTTGTGGGATATTTTTTAGATAATTTTATGTAGAACATTTCCGTCATACATGATTTCTATGTATAACCTGCCCAGGAGTATGAAGAATAATTGTACCAAGTTTCGTTAAAATCCGTCGAGTAGTTTTTGTTTCTATAAGGAACATACAGACAGACAGACAGACAGACAAAAATTTTACTGATTGCATTTTTGGCATCAGTATCGATCACTAATCACCCCCTGATAGTTATTTTGAAAATATATTTCATGTACAGAATTGACCTCTCTACAGATTTATTATAAGTATAGATGAAAAATGTCCAAAAATATTTTTATTTCCATTGCAAAAGGGGCCGGAGTGGAGGTCCGAAATTTTAAAGTGGGGCTACTAGGTCAAGTGACATATCATATGAAAGGGCTTGATCTGCACATTTCAAAATATATTATTATTTTATTTTATGTCTCACAGTTTTCGACATATGATGAAAAATGTCCAAAAAAATACCATTCCCCCCCCTTATCTCCGAAGTTTGCGGGGCGAAAAATCTGAAATAATTAGAGTTGATAGGAATTGACCCAAATATGGCACCAAAAATAAAACGATGTTCCTAACTAGTACAGTTTTTTCAAAATCATCAAAATTCTTTCACAAACAAACTTAGTTATGCGGTCCGGATTTTTTCACTTTATACGTCCAAAAATGATACGGAACCCTCGGTGCGCGAGTATGACTCGCACTTGACCGGTTTTTTTAACGTTTCCTGACCTGTATTGAACTCAAAGACTTGTCAGATTTTCCCAATATCGGTAAAATGGATATTTTTGATTGAAAATTCGAAAGTATCCTAAAAGCGAATGTTTGGACAGTTCAATTTTCAATATTGCCAATCAACTTGCGCGGCTTGTTCACTGTTTGACAAGGGGACCGCGCCGTTGCCGTCTGCTGTTTAAACTGTACAATTTTATAACATGGGGTGGAATTCGTGGAATCGTCACTGATTTAATTGCTAGGTATCAAACAACTATCCGCTTCAGTTACAGCATAACATGGTTTGCTGAAATAGAGTATTCAATCGCTTTGGTTTATTTATCAAAATTCCATATACCTAGTCAAAGTAATTTTACTTTGACTAGGCATATGGAATTTTGATGCCTGACCTGCCATACAGTGCGCTTTTGTTTGTAATCTTATACCTATTATGGTATTCCATAATAACCACTCGGCAGTACAAAATTGCGGCTACGCAGATTCATAATTATGGTGCATTACAAGCCAGAAATACGACATAATATAAAATAGCAGTGGACTTTCCAAACGTAGCGCAGGCACTTCACCTTCACCGTATTGATCTGGTAGGTACAACAGACCCCCATCTGCAGTAAGGTGGACTACGCTATTAGTTATTGTTATTCTACTTCTTTTTTACAACTTTTTGCTATAATTCCGACTATAACAATAACTTTTTAATTAAATGCCATTACTACTCTTAACATAGAGAGCGTTGATAATAGGTATGATTATATTGAAGTAAATTTATGTACTTAAGTTGTTATATAAATAAATTATTTAGAAAAATTAATGGTGCAATAATTATAGATACGTTGCGCATTGTTTAGCCCTGGGTTTTTTTTTTACGTTAAAGTAAATAACTGAATGCTGCATTCGACGTACCACCAGTACCACCTACCTACTACCTATATTACGAGTATATTACGCTTTTTATTTATGTTTAAATTATTATTAATCCTCCTCTGTTGTGTATCAAACTCAATTTAATTAAGTTATTTACTTCAGTTCCTGTTAATTATTTTTTCCATTATTTATTTAAATTAATAGAATAATATATAGAATGATGATGAATATAAGGATTATGTGAAGAAGATGGATGAGGCGAAAAAAAATAATGTTATGCCGATATCCATCAGTCCACCTTATTAGTTTTTGAAACTTAAGGGTGTGTATTCTTAGTTTAAAGAAATGCAGGTTTTAGTTTAATTACTGGTTCTGTTAGTTTTAATCATGTTCAATAATAATAAGGTAAAGGTAAATCATTATGATTTGGCATAACTGCTAATAACTCACCGTAATTGCGTTGTTATACACTGATATCTCGAAATCGATACAAACTTACAAAGTAGGTACTGGTAGAGTGTAGCCATGTCACTACCCGTCTTATCTCGAACATATTCCATAAAAATATGTTATTGTTGTGTTAGCATGTGAATAAACATGTATGTACTTGTATCACGCATGATTTACACTACTTACCCGTAGGTATGATTAACACAAAAAACCCGACTGCAAAAAAGCAACTAAAAAGTTCAAAACAAGATCACTTTTCAAGCAGTCAGATGCAGTTGGTGGCAATTATTTAAGTTCAATCTTAGATGTTATGCCACCAACGGCATCAGACTGCAGATTTTCTTTTTTTTTCATCCTTCAGTTTCATGTATGGGCACCCCCCTCTAATATTTTTTTTTTATAATTTCGCTACAGGCCTTATATGGCGGCTCACAGAAAACATCTACCTGTGAAGTTTCATACACATTGGTTATGAACTGTAGATTTTACGAGGGTGTGACAGACGGAGAGACATACAGACAGACAGACGGACATGAGGAAACTATAAGGGTTCCTAGTTTTACTACGGTACCATAAAAAGTATATTTCTTTACATTACCTCGCTATGTGGCTAGCTTTATATCTTTTAGCACTTGTGGCAATACTAAACTGTTATTCTTTTGTTTAGGTACAAGGTGGAAGTGGCGGGCAAGAGCCTGCCCGTACTTACCACTTTGGACAAGGGGCGCTACGGCGTGATCGTGTTTGAATCGCTATCGAAATACGCGAACATGGACAAGTGGAATCGAGAACTTCTCGATAAATACTGCAGGGAATATTCCGTGGGTGTTGTTGCGTTCGCAACGCCCGGAGAAGAAACGCTTGTTGGCGCACAGCTGAAGGGATTCCCTCTGTTCATGCATACTAATTTGAGGCTAAAGGTGGGTGCTGTCATCTGATCATCTCATTACAGAATTTATCGTAGACTTAAAATGAACACGGCAATTTTATCCTGAGCTTTTTTTCCATAAAAAAAAAGTTTCTTCTAATACAGCCTTTTTGTAATAAATCTGCGATCGTTCGAATGCGACGAAACAATACGTCGTTGGGATATAAATACATGACCTTTAGTTTTGGGTGTCATTTTCCGACGCCTATATTCCAACGGCCAAATAAGCTATTTTTATTGTGCACCATCAAATATAAATAGCTTATTTGACCCTTTTGCCACGTCCATCTTGCGTGAATTACTTCGAACTTAACAAGTCTTGTACAAAATGAATTTCGTGGAACTCGTTTCACAAACTGCTCTAGAATAATACAAACAAAATAAGATGTAGCTAGAGGGCTTAGGGCCGTAAGATCAATCGTAGCTTAAACTATGGAAGAAGTTTAATCTCCCGTCTTCGATTGTTTTCTAATACAAAAACCCAAAGAAACAATCGAAGACGGGAGATTAAACTCTCTTCTGTGGTTTAAACTACGATTGATCTTACGGCCCTTAATGATACAAGATTTTCTTACAGATAGGTACCTACAGAAAATATTTCATTATCTAAATCTAAGAAAAACAACTTTCGATTTATTCAGTCTAGACTTAGCGACAAGGTTTAAAGAGGAAATACTGACAAAGATTTATTCTATTTAAGTACATAAAATGTTTTCCATTTTAGTCTCCACCCTCCACCTAGGGTAAAATGGTAATAGTCTTCTATGTACTCTAAAAGTTAATCTTCACTTTTAGTTTTTGTGTGGATTAATCAAACTCACTTAATGGGCGTTTTTAGGGTTACCTACCTCAAAAGGAAAAACGGAAGGAAGGAAAAACGCTCAATTTGTTTGTATTTCATGTTCTCTTTCGAACAACACGAGCATGTCATATGCCCGTTGGTTTGGGATTAAAATACACGATTGTAATCTTTAACACAACACTGTTAATATCATGGAATCGATAACACCATGCTATTCACACATTACATTGTTATTGATTACTATATCAACGAATTGCCAGATGATTATGCTTCACCTACACAATGCTGTATACCTACTACAAGCATACAATTTTGGAAAAGAATGAAGTTATTAATTACTCATTGCTCCACCAGGCTATGCTAAACTGGTCTTATTTGGCAAATCCGTTAGGCCAACAGCAACTATTTCATTATTAAGACCTTTTATTTATTTTATTTTGTCTGTGTGTCTGCCTGTGTTGTGCCAATTTTTTTTTCTTTCTTCTTTCTTTCACCACATGCGTTTTAAGTTCCACGTTGAATCTGGCATCCCTAGATTCATGAGCCAATCGAAACATAACGTTGTCTTATCGTGCCTTCAATCTATAGGATAGACTGGACAATGTATTAAACAAGGTGTTATTTCCTAGGACGCAATACTAAATCCAGCGTCGCCGGTGCTCCGGCTAGCCCGAGCCGGGGAGACGGCCTGGGGAGCACTGCCAGGAGATCACTGGGCGGTGTTCAGGGCTAACAGTTCGACATACGAGCCCGTGGCCTGGGCGCTCAGGCAAAACGAGTACGGATCTAATGGTGAGCAACATGTCTATACAGTCTACTAGGTTAAACGAAGGAAATATTGAAAGAGGGGAATTCAGTATTCGAGAGTAACCTTGAAATCGCGAAAACAAGTCAACTGTTGCATACAAAAATATCCATATCACTCGACAAAATGTATGAACGAAACGAAATTCCTTAACGCGGCTTGCGGTAGGAGTTGACTGGTAGAAATCGTCGCTTAAGGTAAAAACGTTATGCGACTTTCTCTCTGTATTATATACGAGACGTAAAGAACTTCGTTCCTGTTGGGGGTTCCTCGACCGCACACTTATGTTTTGGGATTTCAGGGTTAGTCCCATAAGTAGTTAATTGAACTAGTACCGAATACTGAATGGCCTTCAGTATGTCCCTTGTTTAACCAATGTTTCCAACATTCATGTATTCCAAAAGTAATGTACGGTACCTACGCAATTTTCTCTCTTATGTTAGGTTATATGGAACACTAGTGGATAATGTGATGGATGATATTGAATGAAAAGGGAGTGAGTGATAAGGTGCTGACTGACAGGAGAGAATGGAAGGCGAAAATATATTAGACCGACCCCAAGTAAATCGGGATCAGGGTAGAAAGAAGATGACGAGAACAGGTTGATGATTTGTTTAACATTGGTAGCGTAATGACATAGCATAGTGTTGCTGTATCAGGATTTAAACAGACGCGATAGTTTACTTAACTACACATAGCACTCCATTTATTTGTGTGAAGTGCTATGATTGGCCAATGTTATTTTGACCAATAACAACAGCTGACATATGATTCGACAGCAGATTTACTAATCATTTACTTGACCAGGCTTTCAGAAACTGGGGCTTAACCAATCAATGTTCATTTAGATTATAGAATCATCCGAGCACAGATTGATACTTCTCAGTGTTATTTCTTATTGTATCCCGTTGGTATTTTTCAAATGAAAATAACTTATTCCACCATAATAACATTAACAAATAGATACCTATAAATAAATAACATAACCCACCTATCATAAAGAACGAATGTATTGCGCAACACATTACCCGATTTATCGTGCTCAAATCTAATGGTAGTTTCGAATAACGTCAATTAATATTAATCACACTCCGTCATCATGTCCTAATTAATGGTAGGAATGCCATAACACTTACATAGATTCGAGCAATCTATTCTTAATGTGACTCTATTTCTGTCAAGGTTTATCTGGAAATTATTATTGTGGGAAACATCCGCCTACATTTTCTTTTTGGTTGAATCTATAAATAACTAGCACTTCGCCCGCGACTTCGTCCGCGTGTCCCACAGGAACTGTGCATTTTTTCGGGATAAAAAGTAGCCTATGTTACTCAGTGATAATGTAGCTTTCTATTAGTGAAAGGATTTTTAAAATCGGTCCAGTAGTTTCGGAGCCTATTCGGTACAAACAAACAAACAAAAAAATCTTTCCTCTATATAATATTAGTGATATAAAACAAAGTAAGCTTTTCGTGTTTGTCTGTCCGCTTAGTTCTAAACTACACAGTGTATTTTAATGCGGTTTTCACCACCATTTATAGAATTTAATCCGGAAGGTTTGTTAATATTTAACTTAGATACAGCATAAAAGTCTCGAAACTTTGACACGTCGCTACATTAGTAGATCCCGTGCCAAGCACGACACGCTAATCAAGTTTTAAAGTAACATTTGAACTGATTCAACAAAAAAGTACTCAAACCAGGAAAAGCTATTCCACAGAATGATGTACCTACATAATACAGTGGTACAGTCACATCTATACTCGTGTGTCACATAACGTACATCGCTACCTACTAAGAAATACTGATGAAGTGATAACCTTTTATCTCCGTCTAGTTTTACGACTTTGCCAGTTGATAAATAACCAATACTTGATTTGTTGCTTCTCAAAAAAACTACTTGATCTGCTTCAAATATAATATATTAAAATGAATGTTTGTTGGTTTGTTCGTCGCCAATGCATTCGCGCATCGTTCATCTGATTGACTTGAAACTTTGTACAGTTGTGCGCACGCCTAGGAAGATTTCTGACAAAGAAAAGGCATCGCAACGCATGTGAGCACAGCTAGTGTTCAATAAAAAGCAAGTCTGTAAACACTTATATCACAGCGACGATAAAAATTATATGAGTGTTGAGAACCGATTACGAGGAAAATAATGTTATGCTTAAAAGAAGGTCCCTAAGGAAGTAAAAAGCAACAATGAATTAATTAAATTTAAATAATCTGTTTAATTTTAACTTACGCCTAAAAGCTGAACGCAGCTGTTGAAACAGATTTAAAATTACAGAAGTGGAATATTATGGCGGAACAGTCACCCGCAGAAGACCAACAATATTTATGTAAATCTCATGACTTATTCATCACGTTAGTTTAGATTACATTTATTACATGATTAGTCTTCACCGCATGAGTGCAACATGCAACATAATTATGGTGCTAGGAACCAACTAACGCACCAGATTGTATTTCTCTCAAGGCAACCTATAGGTCGAGTCATAAGCCTCGGTCACACAGAGCGAATAGTCGCTGAGAAATCATCGCTTCGAGCAAGCTCTCAGCGACTATCCGATCGAAGTTTAATCTACTTTATTTATTCGCCGCGAATATTATTAAGCTCCGCGTGACCAGA
Source organism: Thalpophila matura (assembly GCA_948465475.1). Taxonomy (NCBI): domain Eukaryota; kingdom Metazoa; phylum Arthropoda; class Insecta; order Lepidoptera; family Noctuidae; genus Thalpophila; species Thalpophila matura. The sequence goes on from OX419181.1 coordinate 13,302,309, forward strand.
GCTTTAGAAACATTAATTATGTAAAGAATCTAGGTGTGAATGTGATTGGGACTATGTTTATCTGCAAATTATAATTGATATTAATTGCACTTTTTCCGATACATGCTAATGTAGAAACAGGGTGACGTGAAATTATTAATACCACCACTGTATCCATTAGGGTGTTTGTGTATGCTCTAGTACTTGTTGTTATAAGCTGTTACTATAAAATTACTGTGTGACAAAAGCGTTCCATCTCAAATAGTTTTCTTCAATCAAATACGTGAATCTACTGTTACAATGCCAATATCCCATACTGTTTGCCCCATCTATCTCGCAAAGGCAAAACAGCATGAAATCAACAAAGTCAATAAAGCACTACACTAAATTATAGCAATGTTTACAGAGGAGCGCATGCCGCTAGCGACAGTGATACAAGACCACGGCCGTTTGGACGGCGTCCAACGCGTACTGTTCGGCTCGGGCCTACAGTTCTGGCTGCATAGGATTCTGTTCCTGGACGCACTCAGCTACCTTAGCCACGGCCAGCTTAGCTTGAGCCTCGACAGGTGGATCCTCGTCGATATTGATGATATCTTCGTGGGAGAAAGAGGTATGTTTTATTCTTTCATATATTTTCGAAATAAATATATTATGTAATGCTCAAAAACAATTAATATTATTATTAGAGGTGAATACATTTACGTGTCTGTAAAAGTAGTATCATGCCCTAAGATTTATGGTCCAACTTGAAATAATCCTAAATTCCTAAAGCACGAACTAAAACACATTTCTATGCACTTCTAGCTGTGTAGGTACTACAGCTACCTTGCTTCAATAACAAACGCTTAACACACTCGGTAAAATTTTATCGTATACTTACATTTGGTTTTTACTGCCCATTGTCGTATTAACGTACCTATACACAGAATAGTTCATTTGACTTCTTTTATTACTATTCTCGTGTTATCAAAGCTTCAAACGTGTTCGACTCAGCATTGAATACATATCGACGATTACCCATATTCATTTCCAGAAACCGATATATGAAGCAGAAATATGAACGGAATGTTAAAGACTTCCGAACGTAAAACACGAATAAATTAATATAGTGCTCAATCAATCTAACATTGTATAGCGTTTGTTTAGTTGCCTTTGTCCTAACTATATTAGTATGCGCACAAGATCTGAATAGTATTAGCACCTAGGTGCATTGAATAATAAGTAGGTGCCCTTTAAACGTTTGTTAGATATAGCAACTAATATTCGTATGCAACGATTTGCAACGACGGTTCTTAGCGCTCATACGCACTGTGCGGTTACCTGCATTGCGACTAGCCGTCTGGTTGACCCCAAGCAAAAAAAAATATGTAAAACTTATTTCTATACACACTGCGATGCGGCTGCCCGCAAACCGCTCTGGTTGCTCAAAGGGCTGCGACCCCACTGCGGTTAGTTGCATGGTTGCTATGCGCATTTTGCGGTTAGTTTGCGGCTTGCTCGCCGTTATGTCAGGTTGCGGCTACTCGCATTGTGCTAGTCGCAAGTTGAATCGCATCCTGTAGGAGTGTAGGCAATCGGACGGCTAGCCGCAATGCGGGTAACCGCACAGTGCTTATGTGTGCTTATGCCTAATCAAATTGTTGGACGATGCTAAATAGATAGACATCCAAAATGCGTGGCAATTATTGCTTCACAAGTGTATTGAACTTCGCTTTCAACCTTGAACTTGTTTGTTACTCGTATTGTGCAGTCGGCGACAAAAATCGATTTACCATTAGTTTTTGTATTCAGAACTGTTAACTGTATGAAAATAACAAAAACTTAAATGTTACATACAATACAAGCAGTGTTTCGAATAATTTTAAGTCAATTTATATGTACCTACGTTTTAACCAACTTATATGTCGCTAATCGAAATTCAAATCCTGTATTGGTGTTACTATGTATCTATAATTTATACTATAGCAGTTGGCAGTGATCCGTCTACTTATTGTACTATTTTCCAACAGGTACTCGTCTTCATGAAGAAGACGTAGCAGCAATGTTAGCGTCGCAGGCGGCGCTTCAGCGACTAGTGCCGGGGTTCCGGTTCAACCTGGGCTACAGCGCTAAGTACTACCATCACGGCACGTCGCTAGAAAACCAGGGCGATGACGCCTTGCTCAAAAATAGGGAACATTTTAATTGGTGAGTATTTTACTACGCCTTAAAGATGAGTGTCATTGTCCTGCTTGTTGGATCCTTTTGTAGCGTCAAGATGGCGCATCCTTATAACTTTTTCTTAAGATAGCGCATCGCTAGAAAATTTTCGGAATGTCCACTTGTTTAAAAATATACTCGAGAGCAATGGTCACTCACAAAAATCTTAATATCTCTGAAAACTGTAACTTACATAAAATGAGTTTTATTGCTGCAGCTTGTACTGTAACTTAAACTTTTTTTTATTTTTATTTATTGATAAAAGAACTTCATATAGTTCATATCAGTGTTATGCTAGCATTCGTACATTTAGTGATATTATTTGTAAACGACCCGGAGTCATTGCTCTCAAGTGTAAGATACATTTTAAGTTTCTAAATTGACATGCCTTTGTCTATATTATACCTATACATCGGGATATTTTCCGGTATTAACTTCGCCGAGAACATGGCGCTTACAACAGTGTCAGAATATCAGAAACACGAACTAAATTACAAACATGGTAACTATGCTGGTGTATATGATAATAATAAGATACATTTTATTACCAATCGATCTATTCAGAAATCGGGGAACAGCCTATACTCGGACTTTTGTTTGCAGTAACTTGACAGTTCGAAGCAAAATAATGATACCATATTTACAATAATAAGTTTTGGGACACTGAATGAATTTGCGAAAAGAACGAATGATAAAAATAGTTGAATTAAATAAATATTAACAAAACTATATTTTTGTGAATTTTAAACATGCCAAAGCCATGCTTATGCATATATTTTACCTTTTATATGCGTATCGTATTTTAAATCTTAACAAATCAATGAAAAGTTCATTACAGAACATAATTCAGTTCAATCAATTTGGTTCATTCTTTCACATCACTACCTTTTTTTTGTTAAAAAGTGGTAACCCGCCAGTTGTCAAGTTACTGCAAACAATTAAAAGTCCGAGTATAAGTTGCGTTTCCGTATATCGTGTCTTGGAATAGAGAATACGACATTTTAGAGAGTTATCTTTTATAGGTATAAACTGTGTGTCGTATTTCTACGCTTAGCGAAATATGACGTCCTGTATCCGTCTCGTGAGAATTTTCCAAGGACTTGTGATCATATTACAACATAGTGCTCCTAGAACTAGTGCTTGCGTGAGTATGATTGACCAACTGCGGCGTAAGGGTGAAGCGCGGTGATAGATGAAATACGAAAGTGGATACTACAAACTCAACTGATATGGCAAACCAACTGTAAACTTGTTCCTCCAGATATTCTAGTCTAGTGTATTGCTTGACATTATATTATTTATGTAGGTATTTGATGTTCTAAAAATTGCTTAGATGCAGTCACTATAAGTAGGTATACATGCACTAAATACAGTTAGTAAAATAGAATAATTATGACCTAAGTATCTAATTTGTTGTTAATGTAAAAAAAAAATATGGCATAATGCGTTTTGTTTCCAAAAATATTCTTAATATTAAATGAACTTAATACAAAAAATATAGGTAATGAAATCACTCTTTTTTACCAAATTAACACTAAGCAGCAGTTAGTGCACCGACATTTGGAGATCTATAATTTCTGGTTACAAACGTTACAACGCATTGTTTGGTATACAGTTAGGTCATTGAATGTCATATTTATTGTTATAACCTAAAATATTCGAATGCTTGCATAAATATAAATTATTCTCATTATAAAATGCATTCTATTAGAAGGAGTAAACTGTTATTCGACGGTAGTTATGTTATTAGCACCCAAGGTAACCAGCTACAGAGGACTTAGTTTCAACCCGACAAGTCTTCGTGAACTTAATATGCATATGAGCGCCAAGTTTCAGTTCGCTCGTGTCTACTCTGAGGAGTCTGAGGGTTCATTTATCAACCAAGTATATGCGAATATTGAGAGCTTGACTAAGACATGTAATAAGACAATAGAAGCGAAATTGAATCAAGAACTTATTTGTCCTGAATGGATTTTGCTCATTACAAAAATAAGCTAGATACACAACAACTCCTTTATCATAAATCCTGACAATTTTAAATGTGTTGAATACCCTTGTTTCGGCATTCACGTCTGAATAGTTTGTGAAAGGAAGATGAATAGAAGCTACTTTTTATCCTAGAGACGTAAGCAAAACTGCGGACAAAAGTTAGTAAATAATAGGTAGGTATACAGGGTAAAATTAAAACCAGTGCGGATATTTTAGGAGGTGAAAGTACTCATGAATATGATCAACTTTTATTATAGGACATTATCGACACTGAAATATGAAAAAAAATCAGCTGTTCCATACATTTTGATCGTGTTGTAGTGCATTTTTGTAGGGAACAGCTGATTTTTTTTTCATATTTCAGTGTCGGTCCCATAATAAAAGTTGATCATATTCATGAGTACTTTCACCTCCTAAAATATCCGCACTGGTTTTAATTTTATCCTGTATATCGTATCAATCATACATTAAATTTAATTAATACGCATGTCAATGTTAGCTATCATTATCGGCATGTCTCAACCTCTCAACAAACAGATAACGGAACAATGTTGCCCATTAGTCTGGTCATGTAACCTTATTAGAACTGACCGCTTTGTTATCGAGCTCATCACAAAACCCGCGTTATTACACTAAGTGGTCTCAATTGCACGCATTATTGCATTATGTCAGTTTACCTTGAGCTGACCCTACTGGCCGGTAGAGGAAATTAACGCAGTGATCCGTGTGGGTACCCAAATCTCGTGTGACTAACAAACAACTACCAAGCAAAAGTCACCTCTCGACTCGGTCCCTCTCGATTCAGTGCATCCTTTAGGCAATTCTCGTAAAAAATCGAGTTCATTCCGCTTTTACTCTCCGCTAGGCTCTTTTATCCTCCAACATAAAAAATAAAAGTCTTATGAAAATATGTTGGTATCGTATAGCATAGCGGCGTACTTACAACTCGTATGGTTTCCTTATTAGCTTGTACCTGGTACCTTATTTTGCGAAATTCGGAAATTGGAAATAGTAAATATTTTCTTTGAAATATTTTTCATTGAATCTTCTCACAATACTAACACCCGATTTCTAAATGCCTGATTAAATCAAATCTCATCTCGTGTTAGCTGTTAAGGTTGTTTCACATCGTCGATTCATCGGCTCCACATTCATGTTTCTCATGTTCTCGCGAGATTTTGCGTGAATGTAGAGCGGCCTTTATGGTTGGGCGACCGAAATAACAACAGCTAATCAAATAACTTGACATGAAATTTGACGCCCGATTAAATTTAATAGGCTGCCAGAAACCGGATGTAAACTCGTTACGTTCAACTAATCTATGACCTACCTCAAGAATTTATCTTTTCGACGAAACAGTTAGCAAAGAAAGTACCATAGGTACCTAATATCTACCTTAGTTTTTGAAATCTCAACTGAACTCAATAATAATAAAATAAATCGGAGCAGAAGTAAACTTAAACTTTAAACTTAAACTCGAACTTTAAACTCTTAAAAGATAAACACGTGTTCAACACGAATGCTACCAAAAATAATCCGCACTTGTTTTAGCACTAGCTTGTCTAAAACAAGTGTGCATTATTTTTGGTCCTATTCGCGTTTAACACGTGTTTATCTTTTTTGTGGTAAGGCCGTTAGCTTTTACATGATACCTCTATAGGTACTGTAAAGCAGAATATCGAATGATCCGTTTGCCAACCGTATCTAGATACGTAGAGCCCGTGTAATCTAAAACTGAAGGCCCCTCCACAAAATTTTCTATACAATTATGTCAAACTAGCTTTTGCCCGCGGCTTCGCTCGCGCCACCCCTTTTCACCCTCTTGGGGGTGGAATTTTCAAAAATCCTTTCTTATCGGATGCCTACATTAACATACAACATAAGGAATATGTCCTCCAAATTTCACATTTCTACGACCAGCGGTTTAGGCTGTGCGTTGATCCATCAGTCAGTCAGTCAGGACAAAGCATTTTATATATAAAGAAGAGATGTGTACGTGACACAGTAGAGGAGCGCGCAGTGTAAATTAGACGGACTCTACCACTGACATTATTTCTCTATGTTCAAAGGTTTTGCCACATGTGGAACCACCAGCAACCTCACCTGTACAACAACGTGACCCACCTAGAATCAGAGATGATGCTCAACAAACAATTCGCCATAGAACACGGCATCCCCACCAACTCGTGCTACTCCGTGTCCCCCCACCACTCAGGAGTTTACCCCGTACACGAACCGTTGTATGAAGCTTGGAGGAAAGTGTGGGACGTTAAAGTGACCAGTACCGAGGAATACCCGCATTTGAGGCCCGCTAGGTAAGTTTAGTTTGATCTGTCTATTTGATCTAACTAATGTGTCGGTTAACATGCGTTTAAATCAAACAGCAAGAACAGAGTTAGACACATTCGTGTTCTGAATGTGAAGAACTTTACTCTATTATCCAAACAGACATGAAAAGAATACGAATTCCATCCTGTTCTTGCAATCCGGAGTTAAAGATTTAATTAAAGAGGGCGAGCAACGAAAGAATTTTTGGAGGAATCCATGTTCTTGCGCTATGTTCGTTTGGTGATATGCGTCTTTATATGAAAACTTTATACCATTCGTGTTGGTGCTGAAATCATTTTTGTTACAATTATTTAATTTAGGTAACGAAGGAAGAGGCGGTGTTATAAAAACAATACTAAGTCGTTTCTGAACTAATGTCTTTATTATTATTTTGAAAGTGCAACGTAAATTATAATGCCAACAAAAAATATTGTCTAAGTGAATAGGTAATTATAAACAAAAATTACCTGTTTTCGTATAAAAGCATTTAGATCTAAAATAAAAACAATGTTATTTCGTAAATCTGTACGCATTTAGGTACTAGCGCCACAAAAATAACGTTCTACTAAACAGGCCTAGGCATATATTATATCTACCCATATCAATTAATTACTGCTTTCAATTAAATCGAACAGCAGCATTATCATTATCACACAAACTCATTAACCATAGTACCTACTGATAACAGCGGACTAGTACCGCACGCAATAAGTGTCCTGTTCACCGAATGTTTGCGGGAAGTGTGCGGCTTCACCCAAACTCATGTTGACCGCAAACGTTGCGTTGCGGCCACTACTATCTCGATATCCAGGCGCCGACAATGAAATTCCAATAATTATATTAATACGGATGCACGGGAGTATCGTTGAACAAAAGTATGCCCGTTTAAAATGTGTTCAATGAAATCAATTCTGATTAAAAATCCAGTACAGTTATGTGCGATAATGTTTTGGTATCGGACTGTAGGGGGTTTTAATGTTTTTGTATTATGTGGTTTTTGACTAAATACAGCACCCCATTGGGTCTCGTTAATGATACAAAAAGTGACTGTGTGGTTTCATCTATCCCCAAGGGTAGTTCCTATATCGGTTTCATCCTTAGATTATATAAAACAAGAGAAGCACCATGGTGCTATTGAGCTTGAGCATGATCAATCTGATAATGTTGCCGACGCGACGGACCAATCGCGATCGATGACATAATTAAATACCTACCTACAATGTTTTATTTTAGTGTGAGTGACGAATAACAATGTTAAAATGAAGGTGTGCGGCATTTTTTGCGACAAAAGCAGCATTATTTATTGTTGTGACGCACACTGCTTTAAAAGTGAGGACAGCGGTTCCCGTACTCTCTATGATAACATAACTCCTTTTTTCTATGATCTGAGGTCTCTCTCTCATCCTCTACCTGTACCTATTACAAAATCATTATAAATCCTCTGGTACTAGCATGCTCGTTAAAAGCTAGCACGTTCTTAATTAGTATGTGCGGTACACACATAGTAGGTAGCATTTTCCCGAAATTAGCATGCTTTAATGGTATTATTGAGCATGTGTAACAGAGCCTCAAATGTCACTGTGATCCGCCTTGTTGTTAGTCTACAATTACAGCAATGTCGATGATGTCGTACATGGCTGGGTCTGATTCAGTTCTTACTAGTGTTCTGATTTATAATCATGCAATGTAATTGTTCCCATGGCATGTTCAACATGACACGTTAACACGTCGTAATTCGTTACTTAACACTCTCTAATGTAATTAAGCGTAAAAGAAGCTCACTGCCTTGTACATGTAATTTATTAAACTTGACTTCAAGCTAAATCGGATTCTTACAACTATTCTGGTATAAATTGTTTAATCTCTGTTCAGTCCCTCGGGGAAACCGGTTGCACGATACGGAATGTACCTACGTAAATGTACGCGCTAATATGCAGCTTTACATATTCATGTGTCGTTGTTAAAATTATGTGTGTGTTTAATATTGTGCTCGGGTGTACATAAATGCATTCGTACGTAAATACCTGCCCGCTTTGTTTCTCAGTACACGCTCTACAATTAGATAATAGTACTGTATACCGATGCGTTCTCATGTTCATGTATGTATGAAACGAATTAGGCCTGTGGCATTCAAATGTGAACCTAATTGGTTGGTATTAAAACTTGTACTTGCTTGGATTAATTTTGAATTTTCAAGTTGAGTGAATACCGTCTCGCCGTCTGCAATTGTATGTAACAAGAGGTAATCAATGTGCAGGTTAATGTTTTATTTGCTATTAGATAATTTATATGACGAAACAGGCTACCGTATTTAGCACCAGAAACCGTTTCAATGCAACATGACGTTTTGACGCATACATTTAAGATTTTGTTTATGTTTTGCGGCAGAATCGAAACTAATCAGAATATCCCGAATCACATACTAATTAAAACATAAAAGTTTAAATATAAAATCCTCATACAGGTTACGGCGAGGCTTTCGACACAGAGGCGTGATGGTCCTTCCGCGACAGACCTGCGGGCTATTCACTCACACGCTGCTCCTAGAGAGGTACCCTGGCGGCCGGCACCGTCTCGACCGCTCCATTCAAGGAGGGGAACTCTTTCAGACCGTCATCAATAACCCTGTAAGTACATAAATGACGTCATAGTCATTGCTCACTGTCTCTGTTGCCTGTTTGCAACAGTCTAACCACCACCCCGATTCAGAACTATTGGTTAATGAACTGATATTTTTATTCTGGGAATTAGCACACTATAATATTATAAATGTGAAAGTTTGTGCGTGTGTGTGTGTGTTTGTGTGTATGTTTGTTACTTCTTCACGCTGAAACAGCTGGACGGATTTGGATGAAATTTGGCACACAGATAGATAATAGTCTGGAATAACACATAGGCTACCTTTGATCCCGGAAAACGCGGGCGAAGCCGCGGGCGGAAGCTAGTATGTAAATAATTCATATGGTATGACATAAATCTCGATTTAATCATATCAATAAAATAACCGTTACTTAAACGAACTACCTATCTATATGATTATCACACAATCTTAACCTAATGCTGACTTGATTACTGTGAATTCAAATAAATGATAAAAACGGCGTACCTTACCTATTATGTGAATCGATCGTTAAATGCCAGTTTGTGTGGTTTTGTATCGAGGGGCAAGTCATGCACTCGTTCAATGCGAGATTTGCACGGTAAAGCGAGCTATAAAATACTCTATTCCGAACTACCTTTCAAAGCTGTTTACGTCAAAATCGTTGGATTACTGTAGTGTAGTCTGTAGAGATAGTTACACTGTGCCGCTACCATGTATGTAGTTCGGTACCCAAGCGGCCGGCTGCCTCGACCGCTCCATTCAGGGCGAACTCTTTCATACGGTCATCAATAACCCCGTGAGCACTTGACATGTTTGCGCTAATATCAAGCCTGTCTAACTTCTTTGTGATATTAATAAATGGCGTCGTGTCTGGTTTCTTTGCTCCAAAACGACGTAGTTTTAAGAATAGCTTGACGTTTTTCGTACGCTTTATTGTAATTTATTCCCGAGGGTGAAAACAAAAGAACGTCTTAATGTTAATAATGTTAACCGTCGTAAAATATTTTACTTCAAACGGCGACAGTTCATAATAAAATGTTGTCTCTTAAGTAATTTTCATATAGATAAACTACTTGAAAACTACTCAAGACAAGAAAAATATTTTTCGCTGATTCGAATTTCTTTTCGTTCTTATTTTATCGTTCATGTCAAACCCTCTTCTACAAAAAAAATATTAAAGTAAAATCTTATTGGAAGAATGAGAGCATAAAAATAACATTCTAAAATAGCAAACAAGGCCTTAAAAATATTATTAAAAATCTGTCTAAATATTATGAGGCAATCAGTTTAATGAGCTTTAAAAAAATTTTGTAACATCAATAAATACATAAAACAACACTAATGTCAATAAACTATTAAAGCACTTTACACGCGAACCACTTGTAGCCTAACATAGTGACGTGAACAGTGAAAAGCATAACCGAATAAATTGCGTAGTGGTAACACAATAAAACATTATGACTACTTCAGTTAGTCCGACATTGTGTTTGAAAACAAAAGCCTGTTACGGGAATGAATGAACTAACGAATTGTATCAATGCTCGGATCATGCACTAGTTTTAATAGTAGGTACCTACATTATGTAATACGGAAATGTTTGATGTTTTTTAAAACCAATGCTGTTGCTGCCACGTATTTTTAAAGAGATTATGTTATCATGACGAATAAGAGACAGTGGAAGATGGTTTCTATACTGTAAATAATAAGGCATATATTTAAGTAGCGCTACCCAGGACTGTGCGAGATGCGTTTACTATCATCATTCCCGAGTTCCCGACCGACTTTCTCCCAAAGCCTTTGGGCGTGCGCCAATGAGCTTTTTTGCGTTGCTGGGTGTAACGTTAAACGAATAAAATATTCAGTCGATACTATAGTTTGATTAACTACGAAACCAACATATTTATTTTTTCGAGTCATACGGATATTTTGGTATGGAATTGTAAGGTTGGTCCCGTAGTTAATCAATCTGGTATCGAATATTGAATACTCGATACGTCCGTCGTTTACCCTAAACATAAACATAGGTATTTTGAATGCTGTCAATTTAACAATTATTATTATTCGTAGATCAACGTGTTTATGACCCACATGTCGAACTACGGCAACGACCGACTAGCGCTATACACCTTCGAGTCCGTAGTGAAGTTTCTGCGATGTTGGACGAACGTGAGGCTCGCGTCTGCGCCGCCGCTGGCGTTGGCCGATAAATACTTCCAACTGAGGCCCGACGAGCTCAATCCATTGTGGGGGGTGAGTACTATGCTTATGTAAATTGGTTGTAATTTGTTTAAGGTTAAGATTGTTTTTGTCATTTTGTGTTGGTAATAGATAATTGTATGTGTGAGTTATGAAGGTTAATCAAAGTAAGTTAATTTAGAAATCCTTGTCCATATCGTAATTTTTCTGTCGTAAAGAAGTTCTGTTGGCCAGTTTGATGAAGTGGGCTAACCGATGTCATGATGACGCCAAAATAGTTATAACAAACTTCCAAATTCACCCATGCATTCAATTTCAATTTCAATCCATTTCACGCAATCAAATCAATACAAAAAAATCATTACGTAACCAAAAAAATAATTCTAACATCACTTCTACACACGTCAGCCAAACGATTTTGTATGGAAATAGATCATAGTACCTAGCTATGCGCTATTGATCGCTCGCATAATAGGTACGGTATACTAAGTACATAGGTAGGTATTATTATGTAGGCATATACTAGACCTGTCACATGCTTCCTTTTATGTTTTCCTGATATCTAGTCGTAGGTAAATTTTGCAACAGTGAAATAGATTCAGTGAATATTATAAATACCACCGATCCTGTATTTATTTCGGTTAGTCCCGCTATGCTCTAGTTTCGCTATGCTCGACTAAAATGCCTACTAAAAAGTTTATAGCGAAACTTTTTAGTAGGCATTCTATGAGTCGAGCATAACGAAACTAGAGCATAGCGAAACAAACCGATTTATTTTGATTGACCTAGGGGCTAGGTATGTACCTACCATCTGTATATTTATCTATCCAATGTTACAAATTATTATGTAAAAATTATTCCAAAAGATCGATAAATTTTCCTAAACGCATAACTTTGTTGTGTGATGGAAATAAATAGATCAGGCGTTAATGTATCGCCGTCGATCAATTCAATGTTATATGACTGACTGGTCCTGTCGCTCGCATCCTGTGTTTAACCCGCACGCGCAATTTACTGGCAAATTATTTAGAGGAATTTCGTAACAGTGTATTTTCTAATAGTTAGGTAATTAAATTATGAAGCATCTGTCGATTGAATCATATGCTGCTATTTCTCATCAATCAAATTGATAAACCGTTCGTGTGCGCAAAAAAAATCTCCAAAAAAATGTAAAAGTCAAATGTCTTATTTGATCACAGTTAATTAATTAAGCTTCGCCGCGCTTGGTCATTCGGGACAGCCACAAAACGTCGCCACCGAGCTGCGGACTCAGTTTTCATACATCTATACTTCTATACTAATATTATAAAGAGGTAAAGTTTGTAATTTTGTATGTAGGGGGTAATATCCGGAATTACTGATCTGATTCTGAAAATTCTATCACTAATAGGAAGCTGCACTATCACTGAGTGCTATAGGCTACTTTTTATCACGGAAAAATGCACAGTGGGTCACGCGGACGAAGTCGCGGGCAAAGTGCTAGTTTTATATAAACTCGCAGCACACGGTTGTCGCCGGTGGTCGCTACACGCCACAAATCGCCGCTACTTCGCTACACGGGCCACTCGTGACAGCCACAAACGCCACCACAACGCCACCACTGAACTGTGCTGTGGACCACAGTTTTCATACATTTTATATGAACTCGCAGCACACGGTTGTGGCGGCATTTTGTGAATGTATACACACTAGCGACCAGAGTGTTTTATAAGATTTTCTAGAGGCTTCTCTGTTAACATAATAACTCGTTGGATGGAGTATGCAACATTGAGCTGACCCCAGTATGTAAATTGTCCTTTATCAAAATTTGGTTTTCTAGTGAATTTGAAACAAGGCTTTTGTGTATGTAATTATGTACAAAGCCGTACCAAGGGAAGGTTAACGTCGTACATTGGTTATCAAATTAACAAACGCGTCGAGGTTCTCGACCACAATTATATACGAGTACCCTACGCTTCCAAGGAAATTTCATATTCATCCTATTCTCCATTGCGTCACGAGTAAAACAAAGGATCTCGATTTTATTCAGTCGCTATATAACACGGTTCTTTCATCTGAGTGCACACAAAGTTGGATCCTTCCATGGCTTTGACAGTTGGAGTTCTGAATCTATTAATCAGTTATTCTATTTAACAAACTTCGATGAGTCTTTTGATGCAAATAAAATCGACTCTTACGCTTTAGAGACGTCGACTAAGGAGCTATTGTAGTCATATCAATTAACTTTCTGTTACTGTTTGACAGTTGCTCTCCCCATTTCCGCTTCAATACATTCGAACCGTAAAGTTGGAAAATATTCATCATAAATCTATCATCGTCTGCTCTCCGTATTTTGAATATTGAGTCGAATTTTCGTGGACTTTAATTTTCAGTTTAAACAAATGGATGAATTGGAGGAAAATTGAGTGTCCGTTTCATTTTAACGGTTACATATTTTATGATGAGTTTCTAACGAGAAATGGGAAATTTGATGCCACGAAATATTTGGTTCAAATTGAAAACGATATTTTAAATGTAGGTTGATATTTGAAATTGTGCTTACAAAATACAAAATAACATACGTACCTAAATCTCAATTAGCTAGTAATTAATTACGGGAAATATAGCGAGCAAAAATAAAAAGCAGGCAACATTGAGTACCTACAAAAACTTGATGACTTTATGAAACTATTGCACATTTCAGAATGTCTATAATTTTAAAATGTAGTTATTTCATTAAACATTAAACTTTGTAATAAGGTCGTGCCACATTTTACTACATCAAACTAAAATATATATATTTTGATATAATTAATCATGTTGATATTATAAATTTTTTACATATTTAATAAAACGATAACAAACTTTAATGCTCATACAACAACCGATCCGTGGGTAATTAATTTTATCGATAGCTGTTCAACAACGGTCAAACGAACTATGATGCTAAGCGCTCAATCAAAGGGCAAAGGGTCTCAAAATCATTATCGTGTTACAAAAATATATTAATCAAAGTTTGCTAGTTTTGACATAGATATTACAAGTTATGTGTTATCCGTTCCAATATCTTATGCACGAATAGTCCCATATATCGTTTCGCACGGCGGCACGAACTTGTGAGAAACAATATGCATGCCGCGAGTTTTAATATTTTATTGGGCTGCGAGATATGTGCGATATCATTGGAACACGACCGAGAAATTGAAAATACGTCATATTTTGTGCGGCGGAACGTAAAAGCTATTGTTTATTGCCTAGATAAAACTGGAATTTATATTGCATTTATTCGAAGACGATATGTCAAGTTTACAAGCCTAACTTTAGGTAGGTTCTGAAGATGTGTTTAATAGAATATTATTAAGGTTTATGGATAGGAACTGAGTTTTGTGAGAATAACGTTTTTTTACTAAATAACTCTGCTATACTAGAAAATCTGTTTTGGTGATACGCACATTGTCGACTTTGCTCATTTCCTAGAGCCTGTGTTCCGAACCTGTGGGTAATTACCCCCTCGGGGGTAAAACAGTTATTCTGCGGGGGTAATAAGGCTGGTTATATGTAGATAATAAATTTTATAATCAATAATTAAAAACGTTACATTAAAAAGCTTGCAAATGCAAAACAATACAAACCTTCACACTGCATTATCATTAATTCATCATTTTTTTGTGCAATTTATTATGATTATTATGAAAGGCTATCTATCGTATTTTCGTGTGATAATATTTTAAGTGGGGGTAAAATGAGTTTCCCTAATAGGTCATAGGGGTAACAAGATTGAAAAGGTTAGGAACCACTGTCCTAGAGTCTTTCAATAATGGCGATTATTAAGCCGGGTCTCCTGCGACGTGTTTTCGTGTTCAATTGAACATCGAACATGTTTTCCGTCACGTGGTCGAGTGATTTTGCTAAGCAAAACGCGTAGGCCACGCCCCTTTTTTTCATTAAACATGTTCGATGAACACGCGCACGAGACCCGCCTTTATAATAACCACGTTGAACCGTAAAATGGCTTACTCTAATAAGGTATCAACCTTATTATAGTAAGAATTGTTTACATCCCTTGCTTATAACGGTACTTTCCGTTCAGTAAAAGCTAACTGGAACTATAAGCGTTTACACATAAAAAGTAATGTATACCATTGAGCAAATATTGTCCGAAGAGTTCATTTTTCCCGATTCTGAATGTTTGTGACATGTGTGAATGGTTGTTAAATTCAAAACGAATTAATAATCAAACTTTTTCGTATCCTAGAATCCATGCGACGACATCCGCCACCGCCGCATCTGGTCGAAGAGTAAATGGTGCGGAACCCTACCACGGGTGCTAGTCATAGGACCACAGAAGACTGGAAGCACCGCCCTTTATACTTTCTTGGCGATGCACCCAGCGCTGGCGCCAAACTTGCCAAGTCCTTCTACATACGAAGAGCTCCAGTTCTTCAATAACAACAACTATCTGAAGGGACTTGATTGGTAAGTCTACTCAACCTACCCAGATGTACTTTTACACAGGTCTCTCAAGAAGGAGCCTGCAGCCACAACGGCTACTATTGGTAAGTCACTCGGTACAACCTCATGCTTGGTGCAACCGCTGTTAGTTAGGTACCTACCAGAAGTTTATGGTCTGTCAATTTATATAATAATACCTGAGGTTGCGTTTAAGCGACGCTCCCGCGCGTACAAAGGTGGATCCAAACATTGCGAGGCATGCGCAGCGCACGGCGCTCATCGCATCCTTCGCAATGTGTGGACGATTGGACGTTCATATTCGTGGTGAGGCATGTGCAAATGTATATCGAGCCGTGCCTTGAGAGGCGTGCGCGGCGCATGCCTCGCAATGTCTGGATCCACCTCAACGTGCACTACGCCGCACTCTCTTTTATTCTCGCTTGAGTTTCGCAGAGCAAACGGTGCGGTATTCTGCCGCGGTTCTTAGTAAAGAGGCCACTTCAGGCTGCAGTACCGCGCCATAAACATGCGTTACCACACGCTCAGCGGTCGAAGCTTGCCCGCAAGTCCTAAACACACGCGAAAAATTCCCGTTTGTGAGAGCAAAATTTGTCAAAAATATTCTTTAACATCTTTTTTTTACCCCGGTAAGTAGATCTGTATTATTATATCGACATGTCGACCAATATGAGACAATAACAACCATTTTAACAATCTGTTAAAGTTAACAAATGTCCACGTTGTAGCCACGTGAAAAATTTCCACGAATATTTCTCTTTTTTCCCACCAATTTATTAGGCACGTCCAACACAGGTTTTCCGGAAAAATATATTTTAAACAACGAAGATATGTATCGTACGGTGTGGGGTTAATTATTCTATTTTACTTTATTTAATGTTCTCTTTCTACGCCGTTTTCATTTGGGTACAAAGTATTACCTGTTTAAGTATGCGCGGCGGTTACAAAGCCCACGTATATTTCAAAAGTGGCGTGACGCGTTACATCTCATTAATATAACAGCCGAGCTATGCTTAAATTAAAGTATTATACGAGCTACGTTCAAGTTAATATTTTAACGAGAGTTCTAGCGGAAATGCGACGATACTATTAATTAGCCGTTATATATAACTGTCAAGCTTGTTTTTTCCAAAAGGGTTAGGTAGTAAGTTTATGAGGTATACCGAGTTTGTCAGAATTACTACACTTGGTCGGCATGAGAGCGTACGGAGTGTCAGTATTTACGAATTGCCGATGGGGTACGTCCACAACTTTCTGATTTGGCATTTACATTTTATAACAGTCGAACCAGTGCTGACGTGCATTCATTTTATGGAGGATATCTTTATTATTGGTTGTTTTTTGGCAGATGACGTCATCGTCAGATCTTGTTAAAAATTACGACGTCCGGTGCGGATTTACCGATCTAGTGAACGCAGTTCTATACGAATCAATACATAGCGAGTAATCCATAGGTACGCTCCGTGCGCTTCGACCAAGGGGACGCGCAGCTTTATCGGGCACAATGCCAATCCTGATCGGCTAATACTGAAAATTTTCTTCACAGAAACCTAAGTCACACTACCAGATCTAGAAATTAAAGCAAAAACTACGACCGGTAGTCCAATGAAGCGGTTATCCCAAGCTATTAATTATCCCCACAAATAATAAATTAATGCGGCTACAAAACGTTGCTGGATAATAATTATGCGGATATTAAAAGTTTTGTTTACCAAATATATCAGTTATCGCAGGTCGTTGTATAGGGAAAATCAATAACCATTATAAAGGTTGAATAAAATCCATGAATGTATTGCGACCTTTTATTAGCATATTTGTAGTTTTTATTTCCGAAGCAGTAGGAACTTTGTTGTAGTAGGTATATTGGTATGGGAGGTTTATGGCTTTGAAGGCTGTAATCGCGATCGAACGGGGGACGGCAGTAAACGACTGCAGCCGTATTGCAAACAGAGGTCTCGATTTCAAAGAAATGTGCCGAAGGCCAAGGCAGAATGCAAAGCCTGAAAAGTTTTTCACACTATATTGATAAGTAAAACGAAACAATCTTGGGAGTACCTATAGTCGCAAAGGACACGGCAGACGCCCATAGAACGCTGGGCTTCAGATTGTGTATGTCGGTACAGTTATGAAATTAGTTTGGTGTGATCGAGTATTTCAAGAGTATTTAAATTCATTTTTTATTTGTTTTTGTTCGTAATTGGGTTAAAGAGAAATCTTCGTATTTGTGACAGTGAGGTTAAGTATGTTGTGAATGATCCAATGAAGTACAGCCCGACTAATGAGTTCTCAATTCAAAGGTTTTAGTTGCTGTCGACATGATATTCTGTGCAGGCACGCGCCAGCCAGCATGCACCCGTTTTTATTTTATTGGTTTTTTTAAAAATGTCAACGGCTAAAAGTTTTACTTCTAGACAAGCGTGCTCCATCGTCGACCGTATCATCGCTTCCATCAATTCAGGTGAGATAGTGATCAAAAGTTTATAAAGAATAAAAATAACTTGACCTCTCCTGCACAAAGTTGAATTTACCGGTTCAATTAACTCTTTGGTTTTTCTATTCATAAAAAATATACCTAATTGCCTAGGCGGTAATTGTGAATTGAGTCGAGTGTACCTTCTGTACATATTTGTAGCCCAATCTTGATCCAATCGGCCTTTACCCGACAGTGTTATTGTACTGTTTTATTTCCTTGATCTTAGCTTTATGAAAATGGTCCCTTTTCTTAGCACAATTGCGTTCAACTGGAAGTTGAAGTGCGGAAGCGTTTCCATTGAAATTGATTAAACATTTACCTTTGTATTCAACCAGTGTAGTTTACAATGTTTTTTATGAGCATCTAGTAATTGCACGTCTTTTCATCGCACACTACGGCATCTTTGACATCTATACCTATAAAACAGTACCTTGACGACTGACTTATTGACTGACGGGCAACGCACAGCCTTAACCAGTTGACCTATAGATTGGAAAATTCCTTGAATATCCTCGAGGTGCACTAAGGAAGGATTTTTTTAAATTCGATCCCTAAAGGGGTGAAAAGAGAACCGACTACCACGTAGACGGAGTCGCGGGCATAGCTAGTTGCCGATAAAATATAATACAGATTGAACAACAACCTTAAGTTTACTAACCTTACGTAAAGTAATAATTTAAATAAATCCCGTCTTAACCAAGCGGAACCTTTAGGTATTTAGAACCTTTACCACTTAATCTGAAAAGCATTAAATTCTCAACTCATCGCAATGGAGCTTTGTGAAAATAACTGAATAACTCATGCGTAATCTAAAAGTATCAAGTATAATAACTAGTGGTAGCTTTGAAACATGCCAGTGTGCGTCAGACTTCTGTGAAGCTGAATCTACTCAACACTGAAACGAAAGAATTGCCACAGAAGGTTTTAACGCTTTCAGCGAATGCTTTTCTCCTTATTTAAATGACGTCACAGAATGTTACAATGCGGATATAATGGAAGAGACTTGGTCTGGTGCATGTTAATGTGCATTTCGGCGAATAGAATTTAAATAGCTTCTCACTTACAGAAGTGTCCATTTAACAGTAATTCTTATACTTATTCAAATTTTAGACTACCGTTTCTCTCAAATAGGGATGTTGTTTTTTTTTTTATTATTGTGAATCTGTAAACTATTTGAAAAAAGATAATAAACACCAAAAAAACCGACGAAACATCTACAAAATTGGCAAAGTTATAAGCGTTTCAAAATGATTAGCTAGACACAGACGGCATGCATGATAAGTGACGTAACACCACCTATGTCCGCTTCGCGCGACAAAGACGGAGCGATACTCCCTCCAAAAACTTTAAAAACGTCTATTTTTTCCATTTTGTGATAAATTATTTTTTTTTTTTTTACTTTTTTGTTATTTCTATTCCTTCTTTGGAATAATATAATTTATTTGTACTTTATAATAGTAGTCCACTATTTGAGACAAATTAAAACTACAATACGTAGTTTTAATTTGTCTCAAATAGTTTTAATCCTACCAAGATACACTCTACCGCATGTCTTGCAGACAGAATCGGGTTTTTGATGCTTGACTAGATTCTGGTTCAAAAATATTGTAATAATATTATTAGTTTTAATCAATATTATGGGATGTGTTCGCGACATGATGTGATTGTAGGACATTTCCATAATATTAAGCATGTTAGTTATATGTCGCTGTCTACCCTAACAATAGATCGACTTCAATCAGTCAATAAATCAATGTAAATCACACGAGTTTCTCAAAGATCCTGCATAATGAGTCCGCAAGAAGACTCATGTTTATCCAATGTGTTGCCTAGATAAGTTCTAGACCACTAGGTGAACCCGCGCACGTATATTACCTTGTTAACATCGTACGTGTGTTGCAAACGGCACGCCTTCACATTCTTTATTCCTTTGACAACCAATGAGACGATTGAAGCCCAATAAAAGATCGCTAATTAGGCCCAAGGTCTTTATACTTATTTCTTATTGGCTTTTCTTCGAATTTCCAAATACAGCAGGTCTTGAATATACGATAATTAACTATAGAAAAGATTCATTATTCGTAGATTTATTTCCACTCTTCATTTATTACATTAATGAATAGGTAGGTACGTTAAATTGCCCATATATTTTCTAAGGGTGTTATTAAAAGTGGCCTAGGGAACTACGATTAAATGAGTATGTATACGATTCAACAATACGTTGATAGCTAGGTAGTAATTAAACTAGGTAGGGTAACTATATACTATGTGGATTTTATTTCGTATCTTTCAATATAACAGTATACTAATTAATCGTAATTATTCATAATTTATTCACTAAAGATATCAATTGTGCCATATTTTCTAGCATTGATTTTCACAAGATATAATTTAGGGATTAGCTATAACAGGCGTATTGTGCGCGCGCCCGATGCACTGCGTTTCGGACGCTCTCTGCCGTGTCACGCACATGTCAGTTATCTTAAGATACATGAGATACGCGTAACAGGTGAAATCGTATCATAATAGGGTTCTTTACTAACTACAAAAAACAACTTTTATAACATCTAACTTTAGCCAATTCGTCGTATGGGCCTATCCAAAACTCTAAAATTTTAAAATCTTTAAACACTGATATCTCAAATCTATGTTTTTTGAGATAGAGATGCAAATAGGCGTGATACGGCAGCTCTACAAAATTGTATGATTTTTTTATGCAACGGATTAAATCAGCCGCTGCCGTCCATCAAGCGCGCATCATACGAAACCAAAACGTATCGCATTGGGCGCGGGAACAATACGCTTGTTATAACTATAGTCCCTCAGCATATAATTATTGGCTTCAGCCATTACACGCCATACGGCAAACAAAAGAAAATTAAATTTATAATTAAAGTACCTAGTGTGTAAATAATAATATCATTTTTCGTCCAGTATGTTTAATATCTCTATCTTTCAACAGGTACCTGAATTTTTTTCCGCCAAACATGAGCAACACCACTCAAATAACATTCGAGAAGTCTGCCACGTACTTCGACGGCGATCTGGTGCCACGACGGGCGCATGCTCTACTACCCAACGCTAAAGTCATTGCCATCCTCATATCACCATCTAAAAGGTAAGATTATAAAGACTAAGGGCCAGTTGTATCAGCTTACTGTTACGTGTCTGTAACCGTCAAATATGGCGGCTTGTACGACAATTTCATACTGACTTAACAATTACGTACTGACTTACGAATACAGATGCTTTGAAGCAACCCGCCCTAAGGGGCTCTTTCACCAACCTATCATTATCTGTTCATTAAGCTAATTTAATCACTAAACTATTCAATAGCAAAAAATTGTATTTCATGTCATTCATGACAACATTATTGAAGTAAAAGTTAATTTACTAAAAAGTCACCTTTAGCTTATCTGGTGATTAGTTACGAATTACTTTATTGATAGGTTGGTGAAATAGTATGTGGTGAAATAGCCGCTTGTGGTCAAAATTCCTCTAAGCGAAAAAAAAAATCTTCTCCATATAAACTAACCATGCCAAATCTCACACTCGTACGTGCGCGCAATATGCTTAAAAAACCGGCCAAGTGCGAGTCGTACTCGCGCACCGCGGGTTCCGTATCGGTTTAGTGAAAAAAACCGGACCGCATAACTAAGTTTGTTTGTGAAGGAATTTTGATGATTTTGAAAAAACAGCACTAGTTAGGAACATCGTTTTATTTTTGGTGCAATATTTGGGTCAATTCCTATCAACTCTAATTATTTCAGATTTTTCGCTCCGCAAACTTCGGAGATAAGGGGGGGGGAATGGTATTTTTTTATCATATGTCGAAAACTGTGAAACATAAAATAAATTGAAAAGATATTTTAAAATGTGCAGATTAAGCCCTTTCATATGATATGTCACTTGACCTAGTAACCCCACTTTGAAATTTCGGACCCCCACTCCGGCCCCTTTTGCAATGAAAATAAAATCATTTTTTGACTTTTTTCATTTTCAATAATTTTTGGCAAGCATTTTTTATAACTGTTCCAAATTTCAAGTCGATAGCATTAATAGTTGCTGAAATAAGCAGGTGTGACAAACAGACAGACAGAAGAAGTCGCACCATAAGGGTTCCTTTTTTCCCATTTTGGTACGGAACCCTAAAAAGGATAGTAGCGGTTCGTCGTGCCTGATCGACAAGCGAGCAAAACAAAACAGTTGTTATTTTAGGTTTTTTTTTTTTCAATCCATGCTGAAGAGCTATGAACGTGCCTGTTCTGTTTTCGAAAGCACGGTTTTGCGGTGGTTCACCGGCGAACGTTACTGGCAAACCGCAGGGCCACGGTAAAGCTCACCCATCTATCACAGTCTTCATTTTAATATCCTGTTGAGCAAGTAAAATCACACATTACAGGAGAAATAGCTAAGTAGTGGGCAACATATTTATAGAAAACAAAAAATAAAACAATTAGTTTTACCCAAAACAATAGTATCGTATGGACACCAACCCTGAAATCGCGAAAAAAAAACACCTGCTTCATACGTTTTGTTGAGTTAATGTGAACAAAAATGTATGGAACAGCTGATTTTTATTTTTCGTGATTTCAGTGTTGGTCCCATAGTAAAAGACGTTTTTTTCGGATTTTGAGTAATTAAAATTACACCTTGCATAATTTAGGCCAAAAGAGTTCGATGCAACGTTTTGTCTCTCAGCGCCTCACCCGTCAGCAGCAAGGGACATTATTAATGCAATGACTGTAAACACTCGAGTTAAAATTAATTATACCCCAGCTGCACAAGTGCACATACATTGCGACTCAACCACAGTATCGTGCGCACTGGTTTGTATGTAAATCCTGAGGATCTAGGACTTAACGCATTGACGATTCAGCCGCGTACCGGAATGCGTAGCGAAGCGATTCAGTTGCGAATCCTGTGATGCTAAGTTGCCAGTGTTCTCAAACTGGAGGGAATCAAATAGTTTTAATCAAAATTTCTTGCTTTGTTGAAGTTATACAGGGTGGCAGGTTAAACAGTGGAAATATTTTAAGGGGTCATTGTACTCATCATTATGAACAACTTTTACTATGCGACCAACCCTGAAATCGCGAAAAAAAAATCAGCTGTTCCATACATTTTGTTGAGTTATGTGAACAAAAATGTATGGAACAGCTGATTTTTTTTTCGCGATTTCAGGGTTGGTCCCATAGTAAAAGTTATTCATAATGATGAGTACAATGACCCCTTAAAATATTTCCACTGTTTAACCTGCCACCCTGTATACCTAACACATTTATTTAAACTAATCATAATAAGCTAATTCTTGTACCTACTAACTTGTAACACGCTCTTATATATTTTTTATTTAAGTTATAATATATCTCTAGACTAGATAAACGACAAGAAATAATATCTTAATAAAATTAAACTATCCGATGGCCTTTAGTCTTCAAAAAGACTTTAACTAAGTTATCTCAATAATTTTCAGGACACGCTTTTAATGAAAAAGCTAAAATTACCTTTCTTGTTCTAATTAATGTAGGTACCTACCGTTAATTTAAATTCTTAGAGTGTTTTCAGCTATAATAAATATCATATCAGATGCACGAACGTGCGAATGTCGAACGATATATCCACACAAAGCTGAGGCAGCCAAAGCAAATGCACATCAATCTTAGAGCCTTAAATCGTAATTATAAGATTGTAAAAGAAAATATTTTATCAGCCGCTCGTCAGGCCTCGTTCATCAAAATGCAAATTTAAAATCTGAATTTATATCCACAAAAGTTTTCCAAGAAATTTATTTGAATTCCTTTAAAAGTCTAACATTATTAGGTACCTACATTTCTTGGAAACACCAAAATGTTTATGGCCTTTGATATCTAAAGATTTCTTACCATGAATAAAAAATACTCCATGTAGTCGGTAAACGCAAGAAGTGATGGTGTTGAGTAATAAGTAACATTTTAATGTTTTATTCCACTGTTAAGTTTCAACTCGTTTGCTCCTACTAATTAATCTCGAAGTCGTCCCAATTAAAAGTGTTTGTATTCAAGCACGCCATGTGATGGCCTTTGTTTTTAATTGTTTCAACACTATGCATAGGGCTATCGTAGTTAACGACAAAGGATAATAAAATGCATAATATTCGTATAAGTATTAAGTATATACTAATTGAGGACATAGATAAGGGGGATGCGAAATTAAAATCCTCCATCGTTTTTTTACAAACTAGCTCTACGTCGCCGTCGTATGATGATCAAAATACGTTCGCTTCTATAAAGATGGTATTACTGAATAATGATATTCAAAATCATATCAATCGTCTGTCATTAACATAATGGTCTTAAGCGTAAGGCCGCGGCCGCACTGGTACGGCGAAAGCGACGCGACGGCGATTTCGTGAACAAATAAATGTCATTGTCGTTTCTGCAGCGCGGCCACCGACATAATAATGTTTTTATGAGTTTGTTTTCACGAAATCGCTGTCGCCGTACCAATGGGGCCGCGGCCTTAATGTTTCATGAAATACTTGAGACCAATTGGAACTGAGTTGTATTGACAATTTTAATCATTATTATTCTATGCATAAATGCCTATTCGTTACTGCCGCGAATCATAATTTGTTCAACATAATAATTGATGCTAATCTGCAAATTGCAAAAACGTAAGAACATTTTAATTTCACGGATTATCTTATAGCATCCACCGTAAAATGTCTTTGAAAAAAGAGCAAGCAGTGAAAATACACACACCTACTCGCTTTTGAGTGGGATTTATTTTCAAATATGTAAAGTTCAGATAGTTTTTTTTCACGCAAGCCTATTTACAAATAAAAAAAATACGACGAACCCTAAATAAAAGAAAAACATCAAGGAAAACCTATCTCGTGTAATTCGTCATTAGTAGTCTTAACTAAATTACTATCGATCGAGGAAAACCGAAAGACTGCAAAAGAAGATCGTAACTCTAGCCAATAAAACTGCTTGCTCAAATCCGAAACGTTATTGCTATGCGATGTCCAGGAATGGCCACACATCTTGAATTTATACTGTTCAAGATTTTGCATTTACTTATATATTTTATTAAATTTCCATAAAATACGAGCAGTAGGTAGGTAATAAGATTTTCCATTTTAATAAAAATAATTACAAAGGCGAAATTGCGCTCCCTACCTAAAAAAAATACCTATATCTACATAGTTGCATTTCAGCGGTAAAAATAAAATAAAATAAATCATACCATTGGTATTTTCTTGACCCTACCAATTCCATCTTCATAACGGGAATATTTTATCAAATATTTCTACCATTCTGTGGATTCTGTGTTTCGATATGATAATAGGCTCACATTGAGTCAATTAAAGTTTTAAAAAAACGCCCACACTAAAAAATATTCAGTGATACCTTTATTATCTCCTGTATACTATAAATATTAAGTTACCCAAAAACGAAATAAAAAACCCGCTACAGAAATTAACGAATATTTTTAATATCACAGTAACGTGTCGTGCTCTGAATAATTCATATAAAAATCCGTGTGTTTATTGTGCAGAGCGTATTCATGGTACCAGCACATTCGGTCGCACGGCGATGCGGTCGCGAACAACTACACGTTCCATACAGTCATCGCGGCGAATGATTCCGTACCGAAACCCCTCAGGGATTTGAGGTAAGCATTTTTACTATTTTTTAAAATATTTTGTTAGGGCAACGTTTTGGTATATTTTGATTATGTAACTGATATATGTGTCGTATCTCGTGGACTACTTTGTTTAAGTTTGAAAATTATATTATAATAAAAAAGTCATAATAATTTACAGTTCTTTGTGTCTTCTTTTACAGCGCTATTCTATAAATATTTTACTAAACAAGATGTGTATTTTTTAAGTGAACGTAACCTTTATAAGGTTTACTTAAAAAAGTAACGTCTTGTTTACGTCTCGAATGCTTAGTACATTAATTTAATTTGTGTTACCTTTAACACTAATTATAATGTAGGTACTATTATTCTTCTGAAGCGAAGTCACGTTCTATTAGGGACACGAGCGAATCATTTAAACTTCAATGTACTGTAAAGACGTGTTCAAAACAAATGTAAATACATGTTTTGTTCTACACAGTAATAAAACATCTCGTAGGCGTTACTACGGTTTCCTAATATAGTATTTTTCGATCTCAGGCAAATGCGTATATTTCACGTCCGCTTTCGACCCTCTCATATTGGATCACAATTTTTCCGCGCGAGCCGGGCGCTTGTACATTAATAACAAATGTAATGCCCTCACTGTACTATTATTTCATCCCCTACTCGTTTATACCATTCGGTTCCTTAACTTGGCGCTATTACTGCGCGGATGAAGTGGGGGACCTATTGACTTACGTAATCCCGTCCGGAGGGCCAATAGGCATGAAAACGATTTAGTTTCAATTAACAGCCGAACTTGCTGGGGATAGTGAAATATGTTATACTTAATCTTGGAAAGTGAACATTCCGATTATTCGTGTAATAGACGTAGGTATACAATTTGCTCATCGCTTCCCAGAATGAGAGTTCATTCAGATAACAAGACGTACTTCAGTAGGTACACGGTTTAAAGTGTTTGCGATTCGAATCAGTAAGAGCAACATCGTTATTTCAGTTTTAAAATCAATTGAAAATCCTTTTCTCTTTTGTTATTGTTAGCTATTTATTTGACTTGATTTGATCTATGTAAAAACATAATCTATACTTTAATCTAGGTAGGTACTAAATAATACTAAATACTTTCAAGATGTTTTTATTGTATTAATATTCATAGTTCTAGAAGTGTTTTGAGTATAAATATCACACCTTATATTTTATGTAGCGTTCGTAATCCAGCTCGACTCCGAGACTACGTGACGGTACATTCCCGAAATCCATTTAACATTAAAATAAGCCAGTTATATTTGAGAGCGTGCGCCTCAAAGATTATTGTGTACTTGACAGCGCCATGAATTTATTATCCGGCATCACGCGCATTTCCTCCGCAAGCTAATGTGCTCAGAATGGATTAATAAATTGATATTGTTTGCGTTTTCTACGTCGAATGTTATGAATTTTCTTTTTCGTTTTGTTTTTTTTTTCCTAAAAAAGTTTTGTGTATCTAATTATATGTGCATAAACTTGAAAGATTACAAATAACATGCGATTTTTATGTAAACGGTTCTTAATCAATGTTTTATTATTACTCCTCATAAACGTGATATTTTTAAATAGAATCTGCAATGGCTATAACTCATTCTAAAGCCGCGTATCATATATTATACCAAATAACATTTGCTGCCAAATATATTTCCCAACTTTTCCAAAAAATATTTGTAACTTCACTATATTTTCATAGAAACCGTTGCCTAAACCCGGGCAAGTACAGCCACTACCTGGAGCGGTGGCTGGCGGAGTACAGCAGCCACCAGCTGCACATAATCGACGGCTCCCAGCTGCGGTCGGAGCCCGCCGCTGTCATGAACACGCTGCAGAAGTTCCTCAAGATATCGCCGCATATCGACTACAATAAGTTGCTCAAGTAAGTGCCGTAGGAAAATGATATCTGTCGACCTGTTTGTACGCCGCGTTAGATTAGAGATATCAATCAAGTTAACTCCTATTTTAACACGGAAACAAGGTAGTTTAAGGCTGCTCGTCCACGTCATGCTTTTTGTAGGTCCGACGATCAAGCCGAATTTTTCACCGATTTTGTGACCGACTTAACTCACAGGTCACTTCTGTCACTTTTGTTCCCTAGCAAGTGCACGCCGCCAACTGTCGGTGAGTAGTAGGTACCTATGCGTCAGCGCATACATATCCGAACGTTCTATTTTCCACCGACAATCGGATCGGCCGGGATGCACTAATATTTTTGGGCCGACTATTTGTAGGATTTTTCCCAACAAAAAATCGGTCACCGATTGACAGACGTGAGCAGACAGCCTTACAAGTCCGCAGAAATTTCCAAAAAGTAGTAGATATGTTACTTACAAGTCCAAACAACAGAACCGACTTCGCTTTTATTTGAGTGCACGTAACGTGTGTCCTACGACTTTTCCGCCTTCTCACACTTACATTTTGTACCTACTCCAAACATGGCCTTATAATTTAATATTCAATCTCGTCACTGTCACATAATTATACACTTTTTGTTACGGTCCTCCAAAAATAATGGCGCTTCGCTGAATTAAGGTAAAAAATAATGCTGCTTAAGTACATTAAGTCACGTCGCCCCGACATTCTATTGTGCTGAGACAACAAACTCGAGAAGATACGAAGACATAAAACTGGTACACACCTTGTAAAGTGATATTGTACGGTCGCCGCTGCGACCAGCAACCTCTGCAATTGGCGATAACTTAGCTACAATGGCCCCTTAAACTCTAGGCGCACAACTTCGCAGGAGCAACTCGCTGGGACTAATATCACTGCATAATGCCCTATCTACATAAAGCAGCTTGTTGCAATTCTAAGCCTTCCTTAGGAAAATAGCCTTTCGTTCCCCGCTGTCGGACTCGACTCCAATGAGAATTCTGTATCGCGTTCGTACTCTCAACCGTATACTTGTTTCATTTAATATTGAAATAGAATAGTTTCGTTTTAAACCACCTCTTCGTATCGACATTATATGGGCACTGAATAATATATGCTATAGGGACCTGAGTAGTACGTAGGTTTGCAATAACAAAAAAGCACGCTCCGTTGGTTTGGACGCTTCAAACAAAATGGATGATATGAAATTATTGAAAGACTCACGGAATAATAGACATGAGCACGAGAAAGATAATGTTCGACAAGGAATGGAGGTAAATAGTGTAGAAGATGGATCGTTTGCCTACTGTCCTGTAAATAATAGTCCTATGTACATTAAACGTCAATAGGATAAAGGATTCCCGTGATGTATGAGTAGATAGATAGCCTTACATACAAATATTTGAATCCATATTTCTGTTTCAGGTATGATCCGAAAAAAGGATTTTTCTGCCAAGCAGTAGGCAACGACAGGACGAAATGTCTCGGTAAATCCAAAGGTCGGATATATCCGCCGATGGAGGAAAGGTCTGCCAAGTTCCTGAAGCGTTACTACACACCGCACAACACAGCGCTGTCCAAACTCCTCGTGAGGATAGGCCGGCCGGTGCCGCAGTGGCTCAAAGACGAACTGTCTTCTAATGGATAGCATATCTTTCAACCTATAAGGTTGGCACGAAAAAAGAAAGTGTTGCACGGCTTAATAAAAGTCTGTGTCATCAGCATCCCTTGACGAGGCCAAGGGTCGGCGATACAACGACTGTCCTTAAGTTACAAACTGTGGGCGTAGGTCGCGAGTCGCGCAGTACGCAATGTTATTTCCAAGTGTTTCAATGTGAGAGTATTCTTGTTGAACAAATATCTTTGTCTATCGATCCTTGTAATATAATGTTTTAAAGAGTGATATTTGATCTGTTTAAACTTGACGAAGAATTATATTTTTGTTTTAGTTTAATTTTTACTCTACGTAGGGTGTAGTGAATGACTGTGTGTTCCCAGTGAGACGGTTACGATTCGACTTTGCTTGCCTGATCATGTTGTTTCTTAGCCATATTTATATGGACAGTGTCCGGGGCACTCGTGCGCCGGTCTAGGTGCTATTTGTTAGTAGTTTCATTCAACTTGTACATGTTCGGTTATTACGGATTCGTCTCGTTTGTATTAGACGCCATTATGTTGTTATTCCATCATGATTTTATGCTAAATTAATAACGCTTCGTAAGTATAATTATTAATATTTTATGTTATACGTACGAAATGGTTGCTATTATCTTTCATTCCACGCTCTAACCGACCGTCGCCACACGCTTATTTTAATATTTTTGTTTAATTACAATGTACGTACCTGATGCAATTTGTAAATTTGTAGTTAATTTTGTACGTTTCATATAGTGTAGGTCTAACGTTATTTTAACAATCTCCTTGTCTTTCTGTGCCATAATTATAAAGTGACGCAAGTGGCACTGAAATGTAATTATGTACTTTATTTTAATTATTATTTTAATGGATATTTTTACAATGGAACAAAACACTAGTCTTTTATTTAATGCGACAGAATCACATTTTTTAACAGAAGCACAATTGAATAGTTCGTGTTACATGGACTATCAAACATACATAATTATCAATTACACACGACACATACATTTTTACGTTCAGTTACCGAATTAGCCGTAAGAATTTTTAATATACATTTGAAGATGTCGCGTTATATTTTAAATAAATGATGATATCAATGACGACCCAATGAATGAAACACAAATGTATTTGGTATATATTTTGATATGCATAAATTTATTGGCGAGACAACTCGGCAAGGAAGATGAAAGTTTTTGTAAAACTGATTCTATAAAGAATGTTTCTTACTCTTTGTTGTAATAGATGTCGGTACTTAAAACTTGTAAAAATTCTTTTCTCGTGAGAATACATAGAAGAGTACAGAAAAAATAAATATTACAAAATCGATATTTGAATATAGCGTTAAATATTAATATTTTTATGGTAATACGTTTATTATCTTTATGTTTAATGTTTGTCGAGAGGCTTCATATTATATTTAAACTTCTGATGTTCTTGATATTTATGAAGATGTGTGTTACGTAGAAAACGGCCTTACAATGTCTAGAAGCGAGCTATGAAACTTGTTACCGTGTTGCAATTTGTGAACATGTCTAAACATGAATCGTTTGTATCAGTTATTGCAACGTTGGCGAGTAATTATTCGTAACTATTTTAAGTTCTACTCAGAAATTACTATCAAATTTGTGTCAGTGTGAAATCAATTAGACAACGCCCATATTAATTTCCCATAGTAGTTGTTAATTTATTAGAGAATCGTTTATAACGATACAGCCAATGACTGCTCTTAAAATGTGTTCTTTATAAGAAATTAATACATCACTTATTTTATTAAATGATTTAAACCTCAAATGTGTTTGTGTTCAACTCTACAAATGTAACTCTACGACGCGGATCTGCAGTGCTAGACCGTTAAACTGAGACATGTAGATATATTGGATCTTATATATCCTTCCGTATATTTGCAGTAATACGTAACGTTGCCAGTCGAGTGCAATTCTGAGGAGATACAACCTAACCACCCCCGGGCGCCTTGAAAAATGTATTACCCGTTGCTACGGTATTGTTCGATAGTCTATAGGTACAGAACGCGCACGGAGAAAATATGCTCGGCCATAAGTTGCGGTATCGATATGTGCATACTTAAACAAAAGAAATGCATTAGCTGCACTCCTTTGTTCCGTATAGTTTTCTTTTACAGTGTAATATTAAAGGAAAGTCTGTGAAACAGAATAGAACAAAAGTCAATAAGAAACTAGAATTTTGTAATAAGTTATTATTCACTATGCGGATAGCAACGGGAGATTGAGGGATATCAGTCGAACACGAATAGCGTGACAAATCTCATTTAGCATTGATAAAATAATGGCAAATTAGAGAGGAAATATTGTCATTTTCTTTTTAATAAAATATATTTTCAAGGCATCTTATTTGGCGGCGGCGACCTCTCGCGCCCGGCCCTGGTTCAAGCCATGGTCCGGGGCGAGAGGGAATGGGAAGCCGTCACCTCCTTCTGCGAAGCAGTCATGCTAGCGAAGGAGGTGGCGGGGCGTGAGAGGGAGAGAGCCTCACGTCCCAGCCGCCGCGGCGGTGGACGCCCCGGGCGTCGGGGGTCACTTGATGGCCCCCGGCCACCGTAGGCGCGGGCCTGTGGACGGTGAATTGGGTATGCTCACCGTCCGTCCGTCTCATGACGACAGGCCGTGTCGACGGCGCGTTCGTGTTCCACGCGCGCCTCAAAGAGAGTCAGCAACAGCGTAGGGGCCCGCAAGGGCCGAAGCCTGCCAGGGCTGCGGGACTGTTCGAAAGAGACACCGCAGCCCTGGAATGTAACGGGCAACGAAGGAACATGGATGGGTTTTAGTCAGTACAAGTCTGACACTCCCTTCCGCTCCGCCCAGAGCGGAGGGGGTCATTTGATGATTTCCCATCCAAAAAAAAAAAAAAAAAAAAAAAGGCATCTTATTTTCTGTGTAGGTAGATAATGCCTCTAATGAGTTAGTTGCTCCTGGAAAAACTGAAGGTTTCAAAGTGCAAGTGGATATGAATCAGGTCCTGGAAACGCTTTTAAGTGAGTACCTACTATCTAACTATTAGAAAAAATACAATAATTAAAACAGTTGGTAAGTTAAGTGACATGATGTAATATTTACAAGAAGTAAGTAGGTACCGACCTAACACACCTAATTACCAAAAATATATACTTACAATTGAATTTCCAAAATAAGCAATTAAGCAGCATCTGGTTTTGGTGGGATTTTTTTAAAATTCCATCCCTAAAAGGTGAAAAGGGGTGGTATAGTTTAGGTATATTAAAAAAAATAACGACATTGTGTCGTTTGCTGACTTCCATGCGGACGAAGTCGCAGGTACAGTTAGTAGTAGGTACCTACTAGAATACCTTAGCATAATCGGCCTATAATGGTGTGCATCTGGATTGAGGGCCATTTTTTAAAACCCTTGCAAAACGAAATAAGACTTATAGGGAATTTAGTTAAAAATAGTAAAAACTCAAAGCAAAGGGCCATAAATTTCTTAAACGTGAATTAAAGATGTTATGATTAAAAAACTGTGGCCCTCAGTCCAGACGCTTGCATAAAGTGACATAGCGTAAATCTCAGAAAGTACTATATCTGGGTAAATCATTTTTATTTAAGGATTTAGTTAAGAATTTCTTAAATATTTTAAGAAATTCCCAAATCTGTAGAATGTTGCATTACAGATTTATGGCGATTTATCTATGGCCCTCAGTTCAGTAATGTTTGAACTGAGGGCCATAGCAAAACATGTATTTATCTGAAGAAATACATAAATACGACTTTAATATATGTTACTTAGATACCTCTGTGAATTAGTTAAAAAGAAATAAGTACACAAAGGTTAATAGTTAAAGAGTAAATGAAAGTTGAATTTTACGAAAATGTCTGAACTGAGAGCCCTATATTTTCGGCTTTATTGACTAAACTCAACCTCATAGATTTATGCAAATTGGTGTAAGTTTTTTTACTAATTTTTAACTAAAATCTGACATATCTTCCGTTCTTCTAAATGCTATACTGTAAGAGAAAATTGATTTTTAATTTTTTATAGGAGAAAATGTTGTAGGGTGGATATGATTTTGTTACTTTTTTGGACTGATCTGTATGTACTCTCATACAAGCTACGGAAAGTCATACATTTGCAGCTAAAAGCATTAATTCACTTATATATATATATTATTATAGACTTTTGCCCGCGACTTCGTCCGCGTGGAATGACCAGTTTAAATGACCTCCGTAGTGTAGGCTGGCTAATACTACCAAGAGGTCAAGCTGTATCTCAGGTTCATCCCATAGGAATTAGATGAAACGTAGCTTAGAATTTAAGTTGGACCCCAAGCTATTGGACTGTGAAAACCACATCAAAATTTTTGCGCGATGCGTGCACAAACAGACAAACAGATAAAAAATAAAAAAAAAGTCTTTTGGGGTATGGTTACGTCCCAGTACCCTATCCCGACTATTTTTTCTGGAATATCTTCAATGTACCGGCTTTTTACAATTTTATAATAGTATAGATATATTATGCTTACAGAGTGAATTTTTCCAGTCGGGTTGGATGGCCAAATCTGAAACTATAAGAAATTGCGAAAAACGCTCAAAGGAGTCTCGGGGCCGATTTTGATAAAAACTAAAAGTGCATCATTCGATTTTTGAAACATTAATTTTCCTAGCCAGGTATCGAACCTATTGATTTTGAAAAAAACATCCAACCTCTTCTGCACATCCACTAAGCTTGCCTTCAGAAAAACGATGTCCTTCAGCAGGCTGGTTACGTCGACATGGTCGAAGGTGGAGGTGGAAGGAGCTTGTGCAGATCCTTAGCCACAAACGTCGGCACGCTTTTCTTTGTCCCGTCACGCCGGCGGGTCACCAACTGCCGGTCGATTCTGTAAAAATCTCACCGTGAAAACTTAGGTGAAGTGAGTTTGTTTTTGTTAGGAATTGACACTATTGACAGCTCACTCCACGCTCACTTCACCTAAGTTTTCACGGTGAAATGGTTACAGAATCGCACTGCTGGTCTATCTTGTTCAACGTTTTAAACAAGAGCAGCTTGGCAGCGGCGATGTCGTCTTCGCTGAAGTTGGAGCAGATCTGCACTGCAAACACCTCGTCCATCACGTCCAGCTTCTGCTGTAGGAACGCCAGTAGTTCGTTCGCTACAAGTTGGAGACTCATGGCGATCAGTATTACCTGGGCAATGTTTAAAATTTTCCATTATACTATACCTAGGTAATGTATACAATTCCTAGGGATTGTATAGAATATCTACTAGTCCACCGGTAATGTGTGCAGTTTCATGTTTTATTTTATAATGACACACCTAACTGGGGTCCAAGAGCGAGCGAAGCGAGCTCGGGAACTTGCGGCACCCCGACACGGACAGGTTAGGTTCGAAGGGGTTCCGGGCACGCCGCAATAGCGGCGGTAAGGCCCGTAATGAGGGAGTGGCTCGGGAGACGGCATGGCGCCCTTAGCTTCCGGCTTACACAGGTGCTTTCTGGACACGGGTGCTTCGGAAAGTACCTGTGCCGTATAGGCCGGGAGCCGACGCCCGGTTGCCACCATTGCGGTGACTGCCCCGACGACACGGCGCAGCACACACTGGAGGAGTGCCCAGCTTGGGCAGTGCAGCGCCGTGACCTCGTCGCGGCGGTCGGAGCTGCGGGTGGCCTCTCGCTGCCGGCCGTGGTTGAGGCCATGGTCGGCGGCGAGAGCGCTTGGAGCGCCGTCGCCTCCTTCTGCGAGGTGGTGATGGACGCCAAGGAGGCGGCGGAAAGGGAGAGGGAGGCGGTGTCCTCTCTCCCCATCCGCAGCAGACGCACCGGGCGCCGTAGGGCGGCCAACGATCTCCGGCCACCATAGGGTGCGGCCTGCGGGTGGCGGACTTGGGGCGTCCGTCGCCCGAACGGAAACAGGCCCGAGACGGTGGCGCGACGTGTTCCGCGCGCGCCTGTCCAGAGGAATTGCAGCCGTACATGACGGCCGCATAGGGTGACGGGGCCCGCCTTTCATTTGGCGGGCCAATACCTGCCGGGGGTGCGGACGAATGCGCAAGCGACTCCCGTGCCCCCGGCGTAAGGTAGTTGGAGGAACACCGGGGTGGTTTTAGTCAGTAAGAGTCTGACAGACCCCTCCGCCCTCCCCAGGGCGGGGGACATCCATGAGGATTTCCACCTGGAAAAAAAAAAAAAAAAAAAAAAAAAAAAAAAAAGGTTCGAAGGGGTTGACGGGGGCTTCAGTGAGCGAGCAAAGCAGGCGAACGACCTTATATATAGGGTGGCATGTGAGACAGTGGAAATATTTAAAGGGGTCATTGTACTCATCACTATGAACAACTTTTATAGGACCTTGAAATCGCGAAAAAAAATTCTACTGTCTGACCTGCCACCCTGTATATATAATATATAAGTGAATTAATGCTTTTAGCTGCAAATGTATGACTTTCCGTGGCTTGTATGAGAGTACATACAGATTGGTCCAAAAAAGTAACAAAATCATATCCACCCTACAATATTTTCTCCTATAAAAAATTAAAAATCAAATTTCTCTTAAAGTATAGCATTTAGAAGAACGGACGATATGTCAGATTTTAGTTAAAAATTAGTAAAAAAACTTACACCAATTTGCATAAATCTATGAGGTTGAGTCTAGTCAATAAAGCCGAAAATATAGGGCTCTCAGTTCAGACATTTTCGTAAAATTCAACTTTCATTTACTCTTTAACTATTAACTTTTGTGTACTTATTTCTTTTTAACTAATTCACAGAGGTATCCAAGTAACATATATTAAAGTCGTATTTATGTATTTCTTCAGATAAATACATGTTTTGCTATGGCCCTCAGTTCAAACATTACTGAACTGAGGGCCATAGATAAATCGCCATAAATCTGTAATGCAACATTCTACAGATTTGGGAATTTCTTAAAATATTTAAGAAATTCTTAACTAAATCCTTAAATAAAAATGATTTACCCAGATATAGTACTTTCTGAGATTTACGCTATGTCACTTTATGCAAGCGTCTGGACTGAGGGCCACAGTTTTTTAATCATAACATCTTTAATTCACGTTTAAGAAATTTATGGCCCTTTGCTTTGAGTTTTTACTATTTTTAACTAAATTCCCTATAAGTCTTATTTCGTTTTGCAAGGGTTTTAAAAAATGGCCCTCAATCCAGATGCACACCCTATAATGTTCCCACTGCTGGGACACAGGCCTCCTCTGTGAGAGGGAGTGGGCCCAGTATGGGTTGGTGGACGTCTTCGAATTTATGGTTCTAGGACATGCCGGTTTCCTCACGATGTTTTCCTTCACCGTTATAGCAAGTGATAATTAATTTCTAATACGCACATGACTTCGAAAAGTCAGCGGTGCGTGCCTCGGGATCGAACTCGAACCATTCGCCGTGGGAGGCACGGCAGAATAGCTTAGAATACCTACCTTACTATGAATCTAATATTATAAAGCTGAAGAGTTTGAACGCGCTAATCTCTGGAACTACCAATCGCATTCGAAAAATTATTTTCGCTTAACATAGCCAAATTCACAAGGAATAGTACCTATAAGCTATTTAACATCACGACCCTTGGGAGCCGGGCAATGGTGGTGAAACCGCGGGGAACAGCTAGTACAGAATAATCTTTCCCGTAGGTATTCCGATTTGCAATAAATAAATCGCGCGCATACACCGACTTCGCACAGCATAAACTAAATTTTTCAGTAGTTACCCAACTATTTCCATCCGATAGAGGCAGAGAAAGTTGGGGAAATGCTTATTACGCCTATAAGTGAACCTACCTACCTACATTAGCAAGAAAGCACGTATTCCGCCCTAGTTCGCAACTAGCATTGGAGTTTCGATTGGATACACTAAATACATGTATGTATATGTAGGAGAGTTACTCGTACACAGACGCTTAAACGCCGTAATGGCCAAAGGCATGTAACTTACGAACTTCATAATATGATTTACCTGCCAGTTTTCGTAGTGAAAAGAATTTAGTGACTAGTTTTTAAAGCTACAGGCTATTTTTTAAACTATACTCTACTACAAAAATAACTAGAGGTGGTGCAGCGTATCTATGCCTAAATATTAGCCTATTAATAAAAAAAAAAACTATTATTTTACACTGGATTACTTAAAACAAAAAAAAAATGTGTTAAATAGGTTTAAGCTTAGGCCCTTTGCATCAAAATCTAGCTTTATGCAATCGAATATAGCAAACTAAGCTAACACAAGCAAACTAATTGCTTAAAAGGATGCTCCCCATTGTAACTAGAATAAGTTATTTATGTAGATGCAATAAACATTGTTATTTTTTATTTTGGATATTAACATAATTTTGATAGTAGAGAATCGTTCGAGATATCTAGATATAGGTAGGAACAAATACAGACCAGTTTTTTCCTAAGCAAATACCGATAGTAATTTCCGCGTTTTTGCTAAGACTTACAGCATTATTTTGATCATCTTTACGGCAGCAAACAACCCACCATAAGTTAACTGAAGAAGCAAGCTGGCATCATGGCTTTTATCTTAAAATTACGACAGTGATGGATGACTGGTGCCTACATAATTCATTTATCTGCGATTAAGGGTCGGCCGCCTGATGCTCAGAGGCGGCTGCTTCATCAAACTAACTATAAATTGACACGTTAAAATGTTGTTACGCTAACGTCTTACAGCGGCGTCGATGTGTTCCTTTTGGGGCTCTCGGCTTTGCTTCATAAGTTACAAATTATAAGACTATATTCATAGTAAGACAGTGTGACTTATGCCTGATATGATAAGCCAAAACACTTGGGTGAAATTCGGGCATTGCAGCGTTTCAATTCTATATAATGGGTCTTCTAAGAACCCGCATTTGACATTGAGTTCAGTTTTAGCTAAATGATTGGAATGCCCTAAGTAGGTCGACATTACAACCTTAAAACTAGGGAAAATTTAATATATTGGTGCTGATTCTGTTGAACATCGCACTAAACTAATTTTAATCACACTATATCTCTTTCTTACAAATATCATTGAAAAAGGACAGCAATTATTTAAAACTATCAAATTAGTCTACGCCCTTGTCATTTACGGGAAAATAGTCATGACCTTTTGCGATGACGACTAAATTGACATTAAAACTATTCAAGTGGACTAATTTGAGAGGATTAAATATCTGCTATCCCTCTCTCATGTTTTTTATTAGAAAGAGACTTAATAAGACTAAATTAGTTTAGTTTGTAAACAACGGAATCGGCACCATGGTGTTATAAATGTATCTAATAATTACATTTGGCTCGTCACGCACAACGTTGCATACCTACATAATATAGGCTGGCATGCCTAGGTTCTACTAGCCTACCTCGACTATGGACCTGTCTAGATAAACTACAAAGTATTTTTTATATCGCACTACGTAAATCCTTTCTAGCATTACAATAATAATATTGTACTTATACACATTATGCAATGTGCGCCTTACAGTAACAAAATTAGACGCGCAAGAAAACTCGCAGCCAGTTATTTTTATGAATAAAAGGATTTAATAAAGGTGGAATAAAATGAAATTAAGCTGGCTAAAGCATTTTACATAAAGCGATATTAACTCTTTCCCGGGCGTAATAAAAATGTCTTAGAATGTGCACGGGAGCGCATTTGCATCAACCAATTATATGGTGAGCGTTGTTATGTACCAAGATGTAGTTGAGAACGAGACATTTTGCCGTTTTATGATGTGACGACGTCAGCGAGCTTTATTACAAAGACCGAGATAACGTCGCTCCAAATTCTGAAATCTTTGGTCTGTGATGTGCCTTACGGAGTTGCAATACGGACTGTAGAATACGTCCATTCAAGAGCAGTATTTGGAAATAGGTGAGAGGCGCCAGCGCGGTCCCGGCTGTCTAGAGTTTGTTAGTGCTGGTGATAACGCGAATTTGACGAGCTCCTCGACCTCACTCGGAGCATTCTATAAATTTTTGATGTTTGTTCGATCATTACCTACTAGAAATGCGCCAAAATGCAGCAATTGGGAAGCAAGCTAGCGTTCTATAATAATATTTCCCATAGATATTCTATTTCATAATGTTTTCGATTTCAGTTTTTCTTTCGATAATGAACTGAACTGTTGTGAGCTTAATAAATACATTTTACAACAAAACAACGATGTTCAATGTTAATTAATACACTGTTGTAGCCTTTGTTTACGAAAGCAAATTAAAAAAATGTAGCCATTTTATTTCAAATCAAGCTTTATTTTTATAGCCGTGTGCCCGATGGGATTACCCTTCGATCATGAAT
This sequence comes from Thalpophila matura, assembly GCA_948465475.1. Classification (NCBI taxonomy): domain Eukaryota; kingdom Metazoa; phylum Arthropoda; class Insecta; order Lepidoptera; family Noctuidae; genus Thalpophila; species Thalpophila matura. The sequence goes on from OX419181.1 coordinate 13,341,969, forward strand.
TTTCAGATGCTTTCTTAGTGCTCACCTATTTTATAATTATATGGAACTCGTGTGTAAAATTTCATGCTTCGAGACCCACCGGTTTAAGCTGTGCTTTGTCTGTCGGTCAATGTTAAAGTTTTATTAAGTACAAGATAAGAAGAAACGAAGAAATTAGTACAATTGGTCTGTAGTTAATAAACATAAAAGTAAAGATAATAGAATCAGCATACAAAAAGTTGGTTAGAGAAGATAAACAGTTGATTGTGACCTACCTAATAAATACGCCGTGTCTTGTGGCGCAATCTACGACAGAAGGATGGCCAACAAACAATATCTAAGTTTGTGTCGCTTTGTTGTAATATTTGCCAAGACTCCGAAAGCCCCGGCAGAGTTTGAGCGACTTCTCGAGCTTATTACTATTTGTGTTGCCAAGATTCCCGTCTCCTACATTTTGTGACGAAGGTATCCATCTAGGAAAGCGCACCGCGCACACAATGTTCTTTTAGATGTCGTATAGTCCAATATTACTTCAATTCCTCATGTGACCTGAAAACAATACAGTTGGTAGGTATAACATCAAAAAGTTCCCTCGTTTTAAAAATGGAATTTAAATAAAAGTTGGCCGCTATCGCGTATTATGGCGCTAAGTAATGACCATAATCTTCCCGCTACATAAAAAAGTCTCAACGAAAGCTCCCATTAAACATCTCCCGAATATAAAAAATAACGAAACGCACGTAGTACTCAGTAAGTCGCGCTTCTCTTTATTTCGCTACGTATCGGGCGTTGGAATGAACGGCATGTGTTTACGTCACACTAAGTAAGAATAATGGGTGCTCATAAATCAGTGGCATCTTCACGTCGTTTTGAATACTCACAAAAGATGTCAACTCGTAGCTAAGTGTGACTCCATTCGAGACAAACGGCACGAGCAACCCCAATTGTACTGTGTCGTGTTATTTAAATTCGTTCAACAATGGTTAAACGCTTCAGTCTTTTGGTAAAGTTAAATATTCGTAGCACAATGCTACGTTATTGCATTGTCGTAGTGTTGTGTCTACAGGTCGCCGTAGAGGCGTAGGCATTGCTACGACGCGGCGGTCTGAAACAGAATGCCGATTATGATTCGTCATCGTAACGATTTATTTTACTTTAATGCGTATTTAATAAATAGGAACATAAACTAAACCTTTTACAATATAAATCTTTAATACTAATAGAAAATATATTACGACACCCCATAGACATTTGAGCTATGTAACAAGCCCAGTATCCACTACTATAATCTAGACTAGGTACTACAGGTGAAGTATGGCCGCATTTACGATGATAACAACATAAACTTTTGAAGCGTCGATCCGGTTAACCGTCGGTGACACCTATCAAATCAATGCCAGCGTAGTTGACTAAACGCAAACCGACCGTAAACGTACTCCAGCGAGATTCAATTTTAGGAACACACGCACACAAGCACCCCCATATTCATAATATATGGAGTTTAGTAATTCACTTAGGTAATATTAGAATGATTGAAAATGGAAATTAGAACGAATAATCTCATTAAAATGTACCTACTCAGCTGCCTGCCTATAATATTTTATGGTTGATTGGAAGATTTGTTCCAGCATTTTGAAAAAGCACGTCCTATTCATTATATTTCCACGTCGTTTTTGCATTGTAATATTAGGATGGAGGTTGCTATTTTGTGTACGGTCTATATAATTTTACAATGACTCAAATTAGAAATTGGAATACTTACCTATGAATAGGGCCAGTACCTACCAGTCAAGATTAAACACAAATAAATGTGATGTTTTACTAATAAAATATCATAAGTCCTTTTTCTTACAAAATTGTTTTATTATTAACAAGTAACAATTCAATTAGGAGCAATATCTGAAGACTTATTGTTTGATTCCAACAATATTAACATAGCAAAGCTCGATTTCTTCGAAACGAAAATAGAACGACTCATCGTATTTTATCCGCACGAATATTTATGTTGATTCAATTGATCCTAGAATATCAAATATATTTTAAATCATGTTGTGAATGTGATTGATTGAAAAAATGAAATAGCTATCTACCAAATACTTATAAATTAGGTTCATGCTATTTCTGAAGTAAAAACGCTAACCTCAATCACCAACACAATAGTAGGAGTCACGTACAAATTACTGACAGGTTTTCCATTTGTTACAAATCAATCACATTCATGAATGTGATTTTGACAGGTTTTCCATTTGTTACAAATCAATCACATTCATGAATGTGATTTTGACAGGTTTTCCATTTGTTACAAATCAATCACATTCATGAATGTGATTGATTTGTAACAAATGGAAAACCTGTCAGTAATTTGTACGTGACTCCTACTATTGTGTTGGTGATTGAGGTTAGCGTTTTTACTTCAGAAATAGCATGAACCTAATTTATAAGTATTTGGTAGATAGCTATTTCATTTTTTCAATCAATCACATTCACAACATGATTTAAAGTTTGTTACACTGTCTGTCCGCCAATTAATCGAAATTCAAACGGAACACAAATCCTGAGCGAGGTGACGTAAAGTCGAATGAAGCTTTCTGCCGAAAAGTTGTGATGAAAGTTGTTATTGTAGGTATGTCGGAGTGCGGCCGGCCGAGGGCGAAACTTGCGCGGGCTGCAAGCGTTTATTGAGCGGAAAGCGAGCGAAGCGGGCCAGTCGCCGACTGCGGCCGCCACCACCTCGCTGTCCAACTTTATTTTGTTTTGAAGTTTCGCCTTCACTTTTTGTAATAACAGGTAAAACTGTAACGGTTATCTCGCGTCCCTTAATTAAGCACTGTGTCAAATCAGAAGTCTTGTTTCCAGTTCCAAGTAGGTACCCAGGTTGTAAAAATTGATTTCGCTGAACATTGAGACACAAATATTGTTTGGAAAAAGAAGCAATTTCGCGCGTCGCTTCTGAAGGCGAGGACTCTTATAAACATCGGTGTACCGGCAAACTGCTGGTGCCGTAATCTCCCGAAAACATAAAAGCGTATGAAAACTTTAGTGTCCAATAAATTTTGTCAATACAGGCGAGACCAAGGCATAATATTTCAACCGAACAACGTTTTAGCTACAACAGTAAGACGTGAATGCATGACTATGCTTTACCGTGAAATCGTGCAATAAATACTATGAGAATAGAGGAGATAATATTGCGTTTAAAGAATTATAACAGTCTGTAAACTCGTTGGTATGCTGAATATTAATTAGATAATTATCGCCCTAAAATAAATCTGTTCACCCTTTCATTACTTAGCCCACGCATGCATAAATTATAAAACCGCTGTAATCGCAACGAAATGTGAGTAGTAATATTATCCAGCTACCTACGTAGTTACCTACATATGTAGGAGTAGGCTCTATTAAACTCTAGAGAGCGTAGAGCTACTACGACGACGTGTAGTTTTGGTCCAATTTACCGATGATTTCGTTTGGAGTGTATTTGAACGAGCTGGGCGCTGGCGTAGGGTTCGTCAAAGCTATCATTAAGCAAATATTTCCTGACAGTCGGTGGGAGCGAGCGCTCACCGCGCCGGACGCCCCAACGACTCGATTAATTATACTCCTGATCTAATTAGCTGGCTGTGCGATCAATCGGCGCACGCGATGCTGGACAATTTGCATTTGTTTGATCCTGTTTTTTAGGAAGTTAAATAGCAATTAATCACTGTGAGCTTCCTGGATTACAGCCTGTAATCACAGTAATTTAGAAACTTTCAAACTATAATATTTCTGGAAAAGCTAAATAAATTAAGCTGATGTATTTAGTATACCTATGTCATAAGTTCATAACTATTGTCAGTTGAACACATTGGCACAGTGAACAATATACATTCATTCAATCTACATAAACTATGTGCATGTAGGTACCTACCTACTTTTGATTGTTATTCTGGGCACACCCTTGTATGGTCCGTGTATCACTTTTCGGATTTTTTCGCCTGAATTTCGTAGGTAGGTATATTAGCCGACGGACGGGCACGTTCACAATTTGCGGCTGCGGATTGGCACGAATGTAGCGTGCAATATCAAAGTTGCGGCGGTATATAGGTTCGAATATTGGACTCGATTGCCGAATGACGGACCACCAGTGTTCGGTAACCGCACGGGGCCGCCGCGCCCCCGCTCCACACTATGATTTGTAATTCAATTATGACTAGTAGAGACCGCAATTCTTGCTACAATCGTCCGTTCTCGACCACGGCGCGCAATAAAATTCATGAGACTGTTGTTACATTCATGAGAGGAATTGAGAAAAAATACAGTGTAAATACGTTTGCGATACACGAGAGATGTAGATTTTATGAGCGCGTGTCACGAACTCGCCTTGCGCCGCCGCCGTTGTGCGGAACACTTTTTTCGTTGTGTATTTTTTTATTTTATCTTACACCCAAAACTTTCCCCGACGTGATACCGGTATTAAGATAACAAGATTTTAAAACATTCAGGCGACGGCGACGTCTAAATGAAGCAGATCTAACATTGCTCGAAAAATACTGCAAAAGTTTTCTTATTCTTGTTTCATTAATAATTCAGGAGGTTCAACTAAAGCGGGCCTCCGTCTAATTGCATTAAGGGCTAGCAATAAGCACCACCTCTGCCTACCACTCTCGTTATTATAATCGTATTACTCTGATTTTATTTCATGTTATTACGATGTAGCCTGCACAGTTATTTTGCGTTTGATAAAAAACCCTCTAATTCACTTATTATTATTTGATTTAGTAAAATAATATTATGCTTAGTTGTTTGGGGTATTATTTGAAACGATTCAATTCTGCGAGGACCCGTTGTAGCAATAAAATTAAATGGTCTATCTGAAGCTAGACCTAGGGACTGGGCATGAGATAAGGAAAAGTTTACAGTTTCATACAATCTTTTGATCGCCGTAGAAAAAACTAGAAGTTAATGGATTCAAACACCAAAAACCGTTTGCCAAATCCTCTTTCACAAATAGGGCATTATCTCCCAAGATGCCGCGAAAAATAAAAGATGAATTTTAAAGAATTTCAATTATCTTAAATTTAGGGAGGAAAAAATATTATTTATGATATGGCACTTTGAAATAGCTTGTACAAAATGGGTCCAAGCTCCTTGCGACGCGGCGGCTTCATCGTAAGCAAGTGAATTTATTACTTTGTATCGTATTTTAATTATATAAGATTTATATTTCTACAGATTTATAGCGGTAGGTAGCTATACCACGTTTAACGAGTTTTTAAACCAATTTTTAACTAGATTTACGATGTTAGACAAAAAGTTGGAGTTTTATATTCTGCAAGCCTTCATGTTATCAGAAGATTTGCATAATAGAAAGGGAGCTTGGTACGAAAATTGCTTTGGATTGGAAGAATATTCAAAGGTTTTTAATTAATTTAGTTGTTTTCGAGGAAAGATTCTAAACATATGAAATATTTTTAGAATCTTCCTTGGTGGTCTTGCAAGAATTGAGCATGGATCCTACATTTTTTATTACCTTTAGATAAAAAATAAATCACATTGCTACCCTTTCTATCGGGGTAAATACGTATCGTTCCTAGTTCATTACAAAACAGTATTTTTAGAGGCAGTTTGTATATTATACGTATAAAAGTAAATGATGGGTTATTTATTGACCATAACGGGGGAACTTTGGCCGTTAGCGGCACCAAAAATTAGATATTAAGGAAATTTCCTTATAGATAATGGGTTCAGCTACTATATTTCAAGCGACTTCGATATTTATGTCCAATGTGTTACATTAATGTTTCATTTTTAATGTGTGTTGGCGAAGAGTCGACAACTCGACATGTTATGTTAGTTTATATCATAATGTTTTTCATACTTACTTATTCATAAAACTTTCGTAGGTGCCTACTTGTTAACCGATTTCAAAAAGTAGATTCTGTGTTCGACCCGTTGTGTGTTCGTGATTTTCCCAAAAACTATTGAACCAATTTTGAGGATTATTTGATTATTATTTACGTACTTTGTAGTGGTTTTTTTTATTTTTTTATTTTAATGTTTTCCTATTTAGTAACTTTATCCCGAGTTCAAGTATACTTTCATAAATCTACGCAGTGGGTACCTACATGTAATTTCGTACATAGGAATGATTAGCCTAAATCCATACATTAATAAATTGGTCTCCGCTTCGGATAGTCTAAGACTATAAAACCTTTCCAATGTATGTAGATTACGATAGTGAAAAAATCATAACGGGTTCAGTCGTTTGTGAGAAAATCGCGCGGACATACCTAGGTAGGTACATAGGCATACATACAAAAAGATCGAAAACAGAACCACCTTTACGAAGCTGGTTAATAAAAGTTGATAATCATCATCTGCCTAGCCTATTCCCAACTAGGTTGGAGGCGGCTTCCAATCTAACCAGATAGGCTGAATAACGATATTGGACATGCAGCGTCGTAATCCCACGACCGAACTATTGTGTAACACCGGTATTCAATTGGGAAATAGAAGAAGATATAATAAATAAAAAAACATACCTAATAGAAATGAAAACATTACAATAAACAGGAAAAATACACAATTTCCTATTCAAACTCCAAATCGTTTGACTCACCAATACTCAACAATCACGCAACTGACCCGCAGTACCCAGAGGACCATTCTATAATGCCATTTATAACGGACACTTAGCAATTTTCCTTTTTGCAAAATTTTTCCATCATAAAAGGTTTACAACGGGGCTGCGGCAGTCCGTTTGGTGGAACAAAATGTCCGGAGCCTGTGCATGTAGCTAAAAGGGATTAAGAGTTGAAACATTGCGGCTGGCCGTAATAACGCTCTTATTTACTGTGCAGATCGATGTCCTTCGTAAGCGACATTAGTGGAAATTGCATTGAGTGGGATTTGATTGGGCTGTTTATCAATAGCGATAGCTCCATACAACTCGATTTCTACCGGCTTTTAATTGAAAAATGTTACACTTAATAGTGTTTACTATTGCCAAATAATTAAGTTGTACTACTTAGTTGTACACTATAGTGCTGGTAGCACTATAGTGTGGCTAGCTTCTAGACTTCAAAGTCTTGTAGTATTAACCTTTCGTATAACCGTTTCATTTTTCTATTTCAATCTACTTTCTATCATGGACTGGACTGCATGCGTCACGCTTGTCGGACCTAAGCAGTTTTTTCTCGGCTTACCTCTTACAAAAATTGACCCTTCACTACTGCAGTGTTTATTCTCTACTAGCCGATGGGATATCCCATCGATGATAAATTTTCAAAAAATCTTTCTTAGTGGTCACGTACGTTATTAAATTTCACCAGTGTAAGCTACGCGTTGTCTGTCAGTCAGTGTTAATCATTATATTATGTAGACGTTTTCCCCATAACAAATATGATTGGTTTCACTACCTTTGGATAAGTTTTGTTTAATTTATTTGGTACATAATATCGTACAAAATTCTGTTTTATTTTTAAATTTATCTGTTAGCTAATGTGAAACGAACCTATAAATATTTTGTTATGCTGATTTCGATTCTAATTGCTTACCCAACCAGTATCTTTACTTCTAGAACTAAAACTTTAAAAAATATTTTTATAATGGAAACTAAAAGTTTATATCAAAGTAAAAACGTTAACCAACAAAATAAATAAAATCGTTCAGGAAAGCATTTACTGTCCGCAACCGCACTGATATTTTCAAACTTTATGTCAAACAATTTTGTTCTGAACTTCGCTTACTCCAATCGATCTCTAAAGTAATCGCAATCACAAAACTTGCAAGTCATCTCCAACAACTCTGTGCCTCTTTGGAACAACGATACATCTTTCAAATGTCCTTTTTATAGCACTACAGTAGAGAATGTGCTTTTTATAGGCCAACTTTTTAGTTTAAACAATATTTGTGTCCAAATATCGGTCTATGATTTGTTTGATATCATAAAATTGCGTCGTTGATCAAAATCACTAAATAATGTAATGAAAATTAAACACAAATATAAATTCTATGCTAGAATCTGTAATTTGTGGTCATGTATTATTTGTTTATCAGTAATATTAATATTTAGGATTGTTATGCCGTACTTTATGCGATTTCGGCGCAATATTTGTTTTATGCAATAGGAATCAAACAGTGAACAGGATCGTTAACCCACTATGTTCGGTGTGTTAACCAAACATTAGTAGATTGTCAATGTAAATGCAAATTGTCACTGTAAATGTATACAGAAAAATTTCAATAAATTGCAAGAAATGTCAGTGAATGTTCAACGGGAATGAATCTAAATAAAAATGCAAGTTGTCCGACTTAAACCATGTCTAATTGAACACTTATTAAATTATGTACCAAAATGCATCATCTAGGTTCTGTATTAAGTCATCATGCATTCCGAAAATGTAGGCCGCGATGAAAGTGCAAATACGCGCGGCGCTAGCATTATTTTGAACCCATGTACGTGCACCGTACACACTAGATAATTAAAATTTTATTTATAAATTAAAATATGATTTATATTACTCTCACGCTAAATCGTGAGCACTGGCATAGAATTTAGTGGACTGTCCTATTTTTAGTTTGTGTACCAACACAATACTGTAACACGAACTTACATCGAGCCCTAATTCCGTCGAGGCCTCACAAATTACAAGCACCAGGCCTCCCACATAAATCCAACCTTTTCAAGTTAATAAAAATGATTTAAGCACGCATTAAAAGGATCTTTTTCCCGCTGAGAACACGGAATTTATAATGGTAATAACTTGGCCGATTGTCCCGTAATTACGTGTTGTACATAGAAATGTTCGCGATACGGTCGGCGGCTGAGGGTTAACGTTTACAAAAGACTTGATAATTATAATCGTTCGGGAACAAATTCCGCGGTTGCGTTCCTCGCGGCTTCCAAAGCATTTTAATTTCGCAGATTAATAACTGTGATATAAAAGTTATGTTATGTACAAACAATAGTAGGTGGATATAGCGTGGGCCGTAAACCGTGGAGAGCCTGTCCCCCGGATATATCCGGCGCGATTCATCCGCCATCAGGAAAATACTGTCGTCCGTTCATTGTACGAGTACCTACTTTAACTTGCTTTAGTCGGTCTTATTGAAAATTATTGTACCTATCCTATCTCCGGAAATCTCTGGAAGGCCCTATATTTTTACTGGAATGCCTACAATTTATAAGGATTTAGACGAAATCTTTTTAGCAAAGAATAAAGCTTTTGGAACTTCCTAAAACCTAAGCAAATTCTACAGCTGATTTTGACCTACATTAACAGTAACTATTTTCATAATATCTACTGCATACCGCATCACTAAATCACATTACCACAGCTAACAACCCAAAATCCCGGGATAACTTACCCAGTAGATAATAATTCAGACGGGTCAAGCGCAGATTGAAAGCGCTCCGATAACAAATGGCCCTCATAATGTGCGCGACATAAATTCACCAAGGTAATTGTCCAAATCACTGTCAATCTCTAATGACAAACCCGTTTGTCCTCCTGATAGAGCCATTAATATCAAGTTTAAACTTAAAACTGATTTACTATTATCGAGCCTCGCGGCTGTATAGAAATAGGTCACACACACGTGTATATTCTCTGATCGCGGGTTGAGAACATCAATATAAAAGACACAACAAAATTGCCGGCTGCACGCCGGTAGTCAGTAAGAGTCTGACACTCCCTTCCGCTCCGCCCAGAGCGGGAGGGGTCATTTGATGATTTCCCATCCTCAAAAAAAAAAAAAAAAAGAGGTGTATAGTAGGTACACCTATATTTCGCCAGTTATGTGAGTCCCATGTAATAAGGAGCGAGCCTATTGCCAAAAAGCGGGCACAAATCCTCCGAGCTGCTACCTGCTACTGAGAACTTCCTATGGAAAAAGTCAATAACACTTCCCGACACGGGAACCAAACTCATGACTTCAGAGTCAGCAGCCGCGCATGTGATCACTCGACCAATGTTAGAAAATACGTCAAACATGGATTTTATAAAATTTATACAGTTAGAAATGACGCCGGAAAGGTAAGGGCTTCTTCTTCCTTGCCTTTAGTTTCCAACATGTGTTAACAAAGAATAAGATTTATCTCATTCTAGGCTCATTTAATTAAAGTCCTATAGTAGATGTTACTGCACACAATGCATGGTACCTATCTTAATTTAAAATGAATGTAATAATGCTCTTTCATATTATACTAACTTTAACAAAAATATTTTCTTCTCCCGAAGTATGAACGTAAACTAAATGAGATTTTCCGAAACTAAATTACGAGAAGAGAATGTTATTTTCATATTTGCATAATCTTTACATTATGAAGATGAAATTCACACAACGAAGTTTTTCGCAACCATTCCGGGGACTATGATTAACGGCATAATTACCCATTAAATTAGAATTTTCTAAAATTTACTCCTTGGATGTTGCTGATTAAATAAATAATGAGTTTCTTTTGCCGACTTCAGCGATTTGTCAAGAGAATCTTCCAGAAATTTTACTAAAAATATACCATTCTAACCCCACAATTTTCTTCCAAAACGTGGATTACACAATAATTAAGGTTTCTTAATAATCAAGTAGGTAAGCCGATTACGGATACCGCAACGAATAAATTAAATATATTTCCATTTAAAAACATAATATGATATAGGTTTGATTGGCTTTGATGTTCAATCAGTCCGCGATAGATTTGATCAGTTTCCGATAATAAACTGGATTGATACTCAGTAAAACCCTTCTACTGATAAGGGTAAATTACTGTGATAATCTGTTTATGTTCGACGCAAATAAATATGGTGCCGTTTCTACCGTGTTTTTTCCATCGTATGCCTGTTGTTTCGCACGATATGACATGATAACAGCATGTCATAATTACATGATACACGGGGGAATAATTTATATCTGATTGCACGAGGATGCTTTTAATTTTTTTATCATCAACAGTATGACGTGCCGTTGTCGGGCCGTTAACGTGTTTTGCGATATTTGGGGGACCTTATCAGATATAAGCCTGTTGAAAATAGGATATAAAAATGTTCAAATAAGAAGGTGCGGTACACCGTAAAAAGGTTTGACATACTGCAATATACTAAACATTTTAAAACGTTTTTATCGTAGAAGTAATAACTAACAAGTGACTAATATTAGACTATAAAATCTCAAATTATAACAATATTACATGTAGAAATGTGGCATGGTTGCCAAACGCTAATAATAATGTAGGCACTAAACAGCAAAGTGGAAATGAAGCCATAAAAACCATGTATAAAGTAGGAAACACTTAAAAACGGTTCCTATAATATAAATAAATTCGTAGTTCAAATAATAAAATATGAACATAATAATATTTCCGGTTCTACCTACTATTAAGCCCATTTCAAGTTAAAACGCTACCAGGAGCGCATATTACGCGGGTAACTTTTCGACCGCGTCCCGTAAGTGGCCCTCCTCTGCCTACACAAACTATTTGCCAAGTGATCCGTGCTTATTGGAAACAAACGTGCCGGGCGGGGGGCCGTTGTGGGCACTTCCACGATGAATCTACCCACAGGCTTGTATTACACTGAAATTGTTTGAATTTAAAACTATCCCCATCAGTCTTGGTCCGCCCACCACAGAATTTAATCGTATAATGTTACTTAACAACTTTGCTTTCTTACCCCAGTTTTGCTAGTAATTTCTGTGTTGTCTAGCTCGGAAAGTTCCGCGTTCTTTTTATTCGAAATTTATTTTAATAGCGCTATAATTCATCTGCTCTTAAAAATTATTTATACGACTTTGCAGATCGCAGTTAAACAGAATTTCAGAACAGCGTAAAGCAACTATTTGTAGGTTTGTCTACTTAAGTGTTGGTACACATAGGAACATTTTGTTGTTTTACTGAAGCTGAACTCGGATAATAGTCGAGATAATTTAGAAAAAAAATGATATACTTACATCAGAGTAATATAAAAATATTTCATTTCGATTCTACTTGGATTAACAGTTAAAATTCCGAGAAAATAATATTGTTTTGGGTAAATATCAGAACCGGAGCCAGGTATATCGACAGTAGAGTAAAGTGTGGATTGTCACATAACTGGAAAGTGGTCTAAAAACGAAGAGATACATCAGTTGCAGGTCGTAAAAGTGAACTGCGGGGAATAGATTATGATGGTGTTCGTAAGCAATAAACAAGCAATCTCTCTAAGCACTATTACGATCTTCTAAACCGCTGCACACATTTTTTCGAAACATTTCACGCTCATAATTCTACCAGTGACTTTTCTAGCCTCACAATGCCAGTGAAAAACGCACTACACGTATCTACTGTGTATACACAACTTAATAGAAAATATTTTTAGTCGACCCACTTGTACATAAACTACGACAAAGAGATACGAAGAAAACAAACTCGGAGACAGAACTGAATCTCATTAGAGGAAAGAAACCCTGTTGACGTCAACATCGCTTTTTTGTAAATCAAACACTTGAAAATGCTGGTGAATAGTCGAATAGCGGGTAATAAATAAATAGACCGATGGTGAACAAAAGAAGCACCTTTCATCTTACTCGAAGCTTATTAATCTCGGTTAAAATTCTTGAGGAGGAGCACTTGACCGAGATGTTTGACGCTCGCAGTAAGCCGATCAACGCTTTATCCCACCGAAGTTCCCTGTGTACCAGCGTAATTGCCTGTAATATTTTAATAAGACGAGATAACAATTTGTGTGTAACGCGACTCTTAACATTGAGCACGTGCCCCTAAATATTATTAAGTATTAAGTAAATAAAACGAATAACGGTTTATTAATAATTTTACGTTATTATGCGAACATGAGGTTTATTTAAGTGGCTTTTGTATTTTGAGTTGTGGACTTATAGAAATTGTTAGGCGAAGTATTCCCGAACAAAGGTCGTCTTCGATGAATTCTGTTGCCTTCGAATATCGTATTTTATTACGGAACTAGTCTTTGCACACAACTCCGCCCACGCAGTAAGTTTACAAGTTCCCTTTGTTTAATTTATAATCATTTTCGTGTAGGTTTTTGGAAATATGAATATTGAATACCCGTGACTGGTAGTTAGCAGCTTTTATACAGAGTGTCCCGCAGCTCTGCTACAAGGAGGTACTTTAAATATTTTGTGTTTTATAACTGATGAACACACATTCTAGCCATAATACTGACAAAAAAAATCTCAAAGAAACACCACTCAGAAAATGTTATAACTAAAACCGCCTACAATAAAAAAAAAACTTAAAAAAACAAAAACATACCTATTAGTGTCCACTGACCTCAGACCATCGCTGGTAAAGATTTCCTAGGACACTCTGTACTTATAGTGTCATATTAAAATCTTCCTGAAAGTATGTAGATTAATAATAAAAAAATGTTTCAGTAGTTTTTGAGAAAATCACTGTAATACAAACATAGGTACATATATTACATGCACACGTATACACAAAAGTGTCAAAGACAAAAACCCCTTTTTTTAAAGTTGGTTACTAAAAATATTACAGCATAGTACCTGACGACAAAAGTTAAAAAGTCGAAGAGAAAACTTAAATCGATTGTAACAAGTGAGCTTTCGTACAAAGGCTGAATAAACGTGTGCGTTTATCCCCCAATCCTCTTAACTTCACCCCGGGGGGAGCGTGCATTCCCTTCCACTTATTTTGTTTAACATACGTTGCAGGTCATCAATAACCATCATTAGCGGTATTCTTTATAGATTTAACTGTAAACAGCTTTTTTTACTAACAAAGGATTTTTTGTGAAGGTCTCTCTGAATATACCTACACACACATACCTAAAGAATGTATTAATTTAAATTTAGGAAAAATGTGTTATATTGTAAGTAGCTATATAATATATATAACTCCTACCTTGGCATCCTCCTTTCATACAGCAAATTCAAATGAGTTTTCTTTTTATAATTTACTTAAGGTATTGTAACTCATACCTTTTTACATTTAAAATAGGTATAAGTTGGTTTATTTTCCCTCCTCGTCAACTGTCCCATAGTCGGGCAGCTAATTTACAGCCGCGTTTCGCATTTTAATTAAAAGGGTTCCGTTATTTCAACACCGCTGAAAATGTGTACCTACTTGGATGAATTTCTGGAATAAAATGTTATTGCGAGATTCAAATAAACAATCACACAGAATTTGAATAAAAAGCGAATGAAACTTCTCCTAATTAAATCAACCTAGATGTATTCAAAGGTTTCACTCGAACAAAAGAAGGATTTAAACCTAATATGCAATGGTCAGTGCTGGGAAATAGTAAATAGTGGAGCTAACACACAATAGTGTGGAATTTCCACGCGTGCGGTATCGAGCACGGCTGATCGACTGCCAGAGTCAACACTCACCAGAGGGACCAGCCGCTCAGTAAGTATATACAGTGAAACAAAGCCCAGCCCGAGGTCATTTTATTGGATTCACACGTCAAATGAAAATAAACACCAGTGCATACGCTACGCTACGTCAAATAGCACTATATTAACTAAGAGAGTCTGTATAATAGAATGCTGAAAAATCTCTTTAAGTCGTGCATTCACGAAAGGTCACTGCATACATAAGGGAGCCAATATGAGAGCACTGTCGGCGGAGAGGTGGTTGTTACGTAAAGTAGTGAGTTTACGTTAGCCGGCGCGCGCCCGCCGCCCGCCGTCGAATTCTCCCAGCCACTTGCATACTATACGCTTCCATATACTTTTCCTTACCTTACGCCTGACAGTCTCCCTCAAATTTAATCAACGTAAGTGAACGCTTATTAATATTAAATTGAGTTTCACTAAACTTGCTTTAACTTTATCAGATATAAAAGCAACTGAAAATGTTGTGTGCAAGTGTAACACTCGCTTAACAATCTGTGTGGATGGCCATATCAATTCACTGGACCATAGTTCTGCAATCTGTAAACATAAAACTGTGAAATACGTCCATACCTTTTATAGTAAAATACGTTAAAATAAAACCTGTCCTTGTAATCACGTTGATTGTAACGATAACGATTCCTTATTGTATTACGGCATAATTTTCTATTTGCTCACACTGCAAAAGATGTTCGAAAATTTATTTTAAAAGTAAACTCCGCATATTCTTATTTAAGCCGGCGTCTTTTTCTGCGATTCAATCTGCAGTAACTTTTCATCGTGCCAGGTTTTGCAGAATAAAGAGGCCATTATTTTTCAAAAGACATGATTATGTGCTGAGAGAAATCACGAGGAAACTGTTTGTATCTGGCGGAAGGATGCTGGGGGATAAAGTTTTGTGTGCTCCCCGACGCAGACATGTTGAAGTTGGTAAACAAAGTAAACAAACTTCTATCAATATAAATAACAAATGTAATGGTGGAATGATTCTAATAAAAATATACCCGGGAATGGAAAACTGCTTCATACACAGATACATGAATCTTGGAGTGTCGTTGAACCCCCAATAATGTTGTTATTTTATTGTAGTTTGAAATTCTTGTGAGAATACCTGCGTACAATCTTCTGGTTACAGTCTATAATGTAATTATGTAGTGTAGATTGTTGGTCCAAATTCCAGATTCTATAAATATGAATAGCGATTTACTAATTTTGATTTTAGTGTTTGAACTGCATCTACACTTACCGTGACTTTTTGTTGAATATAGGTCCTTATAATTTTAATGGCGCTGATGCAAGCGCTTTCTCCTCTCCTTTGCTACATGCAATACAGCTATTGATACTCAATCGAAAGTCACGGCAACACAGAATTATACAAGACAATAAAACAAAAAGTCATGGAAGTTATCCACATAAGTTACAATATACATACTTGGATAAACTCTTATTTATTAACTCTTGGATTTTTTTTAATCACACAAAAAGGAAATACTCCTAGGACCTACCTCGTCGCCATAACTGTTGGTTAAAGTTTAGAAGTCAAAACGTTACTTGCATTCTAACAAAATAAAAGGTATCTAAGAGCCGATTTTACCGATTGCACGCTAAAATTTGTTCAATAAAACGAAGTTAAAATTGATCGCGTTCACACATTGGTTTTGATCTCAGTTCACGTCGGTTCGATTTCACCGGCTACATTTTGATCGCGTTTACGAAATCCAAGTTTACGCGGAAACTTATCTACTATCTACTATTATCATCATAAGTTTCATCAAATGCTAATGCCCTTCTCAAGCTTGGATTTTTAATAAAACACCTAATTTTAACTACCTACATAAAGCAATGCTTCCCAACACAAAAACCGATGACAGCTCTCTCTCTTGAACGCGTTTATTCGCGCTAAACGTCGAAAATTGGGCGTTCAAAGCTTGAACGCGTTCACTGTATGTTGGTAAAATCCAAATGAGAGTTCTGAACGCGATTAAGCGCGTAAACCGAGTTTAATCGCGATCAATTTCGTTGGTAAAAACGGCCCTAAGTGTCAACAGGAGACCGTCTGAGGTCCACGAACAATATTATTTTTATTTGTAACTACCTTTACATTGACACTTTTAAAATATACCTACTTACTTTGGAGCTACTTAAACAAGTTTTTAACTAAAAAGTAAGCATTATAAATTAGTTTATCACAACGTCCACAACCCTAAACAAAATCTAATAAGTACAACCGTCCAACATTTATACTTCATTATGCATCCCAAGGCATCACTTACGCCACGGCATATCACCATGCGACCCCTTATCCATATTTAAAGCTGTGGTGTGAAGACGGCTGATGTGTAGGACGTGTGTAATGCAATCAAGAGGTCCAAAGAGCCTCGCTAATTACTTTACGGGGCTTCGCAACCGGCGGTGACACCTTTAATACCTACTACAAACGCTTTAACACGCCTATGTTGTAATGGTAGCTTTACTGACAAATGCACTAGAAACTCGGTATTAGAAATAAATATCTAATACCGATAAAGATCAATATTACTACATCCTAATCATAATATTTTTAGTGTTGTTTCCCTCATAAGTACCTACGCCGATGATTTTGAAATTACACGTCTTGAATATCTTAACTAATGCCGAATTATTCAGAATGGAATTATAAATATTTAAGGCGCGTACATTTTTTTTTCGATTAATACGGAGTAATTTACGTTCTGCATGTTTCTCAAGCACCTTGTCAGTCAGTGGCCCGGTACAAAATGGCGGCCCCTTATTGCGTTAACATCTAATTTACCTCTCAAGACTCTCATCCTTGGGATAACTTAATTGACTCTGCGCGATCATTTATGTTATAGTAATTTAATAGCTCATAGTAACATAATTAAATCATTCATTATTGATCTTTACTTGATTCAGATATCATTACGAACAGGCATTACAGGTACGTTGGAAAAGTTTCACCGTACCTCCGAAGGTTTAGAGCGTCCAATAAAATTTTAGACGCCACAAGACAGGCATAGAAATGACGGTAATTGAGCCAGCCAGGATTTCCAGAGGCGACTGTACAATGGCGCCGGGCAAAAAACGGATAAAAGTTGGGAACATGAATTTAATGAAAGCACTTTGGCTGTTTTTTTGAAGTGTTTTGGCATAACGAAGCCTCCTTTATTGGTTTAATAAAAATATCGGTTGGCTGAGTGAGCGCTTCTGGGAATCTCTTTCCAATAATCATGAAAGTCTACGAGACAAACGTTCTATCGTCAACCGGAGTCGTTTCTTTTGATATGTGAATCATATTCCCATTTACTTGAAGGTCAAAAGGTGAAAGTACTAAAAGATGATATAAATAAAGTAAGTGGACAGTTAGTAACTAACGACAGCGGTGTTCAATGTTCTACGTAATGTGGGATAAGCCCCTAATAATATTGTAGCTGTCGCGACTTGCGCTCGCGACCTTTGTGAAATATCTCACGCCCTTTATTTAAATAAAATAACGAAATAATTAAAATTCGTTCTTATTGCGGCAAGCCTGGTCAAGCAACTGGCAACTGATTAGTAAATCTGCTGTCGAACCTCATGTCAGCCGTTGTTATTGGTTTACCGAAATAGAATTGGCCAATCATATCACTTGGCATGAGATTAGACAATAGATTAAATCGAACAGGCTTTCAGAAACTGGGGGTAATTTCCACATAAACATTATTAAATAGTTGTTCGCCGACGGTGAACTCTCGCTTAACCGATTTGGCTCATGTTCCAACAAAAAAATATTTTTGTCTCATTAATTCGCCTATCAAATTACACGGCGCCGTTTCGATCAACGATACTCGAGTTATCGTCGAACAAACATATATACAAACAAAGCCGGATTGTTCCAGTAGACTCGGAGATTTCGCTCGCTTGTTCAAGAATAGTGTAAAGTTGCGTAAAATTTTATATTAATGCGGAAGTAAGTTTGTTTGTTACCTTTTCACGCCTAAACCACTTAACTGATCATCATGAAATTTTGCATATACGTTGTCAGGGGTACAGAAAAGGACATAACCTTTCATCCCGAAAAAAGTACTGTTACCGAGGGAAAGAACAATAACTTTCAACGGTCACAATTGCTTTAGGACGCTAGATGAGATGTCATGCGGACGAAGTCCAGGGCAAAGTGCTAGTTACATATAATTATAGTCATGTGTCATGTGTCAATTATACACACTATAGATGTTAATGTTAATTACACAGGATACGTAATTGCCTTCCGTCAAATACCATAAATAAAGATTAACTTAATAATATTATTTTGACCTGGGATTATCTTTATTAGATTTATGGCTATCCGTATGTGGGACCCACATTTGTTATGCTGAAAATAACTGAGTTTGGTTCGAAGTTCGAACCCAAAACTTTTTACGAAAACAAATGATACGACTAACTACGTACGTATCTGAACAGAATAAGAATAAGTTGATTATGTGGTAATGTTCTCTATGTTAATCTTTATACTAACACAGCAGTACATAAATTCAAATAGTATAATGAAGAACGAATTTAAAAAAAAATAGGATTTGTAGCAACTTCTTAAAATGGAGTTCTTATTGATAGTAAAAATATTTTGGGATTAGTAAATTACCTACCTACCAAAAATATAATAAACTGATTTAATTTAGATTAATACATCCATAATAATATATTATATGTAGGTAGATATATAATATTCACAGCCCAATGTTAGTAGATATGTTAGTAACAATAACAAATAACAACATACTATTATTAGTTCTGTTAGTATGTTTATCCGATTCATCCACCGGTTTTGGAATAGGCAGTCGAATTGGACAGCAATTGCGTTAAGGATGCTGTTGCTGGTAATTCGCAAACGGTGCAGTAGGGATATTGCCTTCTTGCGTATGATGGCCTGAAAATCATCCCAGAACCCAGGACCCGACACTCAGCAGTCGCGCTTGCTACCACTAGAACAACAAAGCAATAAAATAATAACATTTTATCAAGTTCCAATTCAGCGCAAATGGATCATTATAAGTGTTATACGAGGGGAAGTACGTATTATAAAGTAATAGAACTACTGCAAAATTGACTCGAAATTCCTTCGCTGAACGGAAAATGAACGGGCTATTCCGACTAAAACTATTTCTCGATAGAAATTTGAAATCACTCGAATTCTGAAGGAGTTTTGAACCACTACGTGTAGGTAATGGGAACTTATCTACTTAATAAAATTGTTAACTCTGACTGACAGACAACGCACAGCTTACACCGGTGGATCTAGAAGCATGAAAGTTTGCACAGGAGTTTCTTATATTATAATGTAGGTGAGTACTAAGAAGGGATTTTTGAAAAAAATATCATCGATAGAATATATCCTATCGGGGACACGGCTAGTAATATAATAAAAGGCTAGGTACTTATATTTATATTCTTTGCTATAGTTGCCTAAAACTTTTACATAGATTCATAAACCTACCTTTTTCTCATGGGGTAAGCAGGAATTATAGTACGCCACGTACTACGATCTTTACATACTCTTTGCTTCCTCCATGATCATACATCATTATACATGTATGCGTCGGTTGCGTATACTACGCACCTGACCTTTTTGAAGAACCAGTAAGACATTTTTTTATATTTTAGGACTACATCGTAGCTAGTTCCTACGATAAAAATAAACAAAGGTCAACTGCAAAAAAAAAAACCTTTTTAATAAAGTAAATAAAAATCTCGATTTTATGTTGTAATAAATCATATTAAAGTGCCTTACACATTCAATAGCTTAATATAAGTCAAAGCTTCAACTGATTTATAGCTCTGATACTTAAGTTATTATAATTATTTAATGCATTATCATATCAAAATAAGTTTTCATTATTAAAATATAAATATTAAGAATTCTCTTTCATAAACCCAAAGTGAGTAGGTAACCATTAAACATAAAAAATTAACAACCATTCTGCATGGTTGGTATTAAAATACGGTTATATTTCCATTAAACCACTCACAAAAATATTTTCCGGTCAGTGCGGATGAAATATTCAACAAAATATAATCCCTCAATTTATTTCCTACCATTTCATTCCGTAGTTAAACCACACGATAATAATAATTCAAAGACTAGGCATAACTCATATTATGAAGGTTCCACAATCCTTTTCCGTCATGGGATGTACACTTTGAATCGGAGGGAACAAAGTTAGTTCACCGTGAAACAGTGGAACGTGACTAGACAAAAATAACGAAACCACCGCCGTTTTTTACATATGATTTCGTTGGGATCCACGGATTTTGTGAATAGAATAACTTATTGATATTTATGTATCGTAATTCATAACTTCCCGGGAGAGTATTTAGCTATAAAATCTACCTTACGTTCTTATTTGCAGCGGTTAATTGGACGAGATTTAGAACAATGGCGCTACTATGGGAAAGTCTGTATTCAGCAATGAATTGTAACAGGTTGTAGAAAACGATTTGCTCAGTTTTCTGATCCCATACATTCACATTAATACCCAAATAATCTTTTACCAACTTAACAAGTCCAAATCACCAAGTCCAGAACTATCCTCATGACCGGTAACCTATAAGTAAGGTTACCAAGGAAACAGAAGAAGCCACATATCAAGATGAAGCTAAAAGGAGCTTCGATAATAAACAAATAACCTATTATATAGGTCACTGAACTATTCTGCCAAGAATTAGTTAAGTTAGTCAATAACTATTTGATAACTGTATTGAGTTTGGTCTCGTGAGTTCGAAAACGAACATTAATTGAGAGTAAAACCAAAACTGATACAACCCTAAACTTCAAAACTTGGGAACAGTTTACATCCATAATAATTCTTTAAACTTTATAATTTATAGGACATACTTTCGCCATTGAACAGCAAAGGAAAGTTACATTTAATTCACTGTTTTTTCTAAAACAAACGTTTTAGGTAAAAAACGGTGGTAAGCGCGGTTGCAAGTCATTGGAAAATTATGAAAATCAGTGATTTAAATGTCACGGTGTATAGTGCTCAACACAGATTTATCAAAACAGTTTCAGAACTTGTTTTATACATCTTTTTTATTATAACATATCCAGCATTAGTCAATAATAATTAATGGCCCAGTCCGATGTAGATATGAAAATTCAGACGTGATGTTATAAATAAGACTTATGAATGTGGCTACAGTCAAACGGAACCTTTCAGCATATTGAAAGGTTAATTGAATTAGCTTTAAACAGCGACATCGCTGGGAGGACTGACAACCGTTTAGAGAGTAAAGTCCTCACATACCGACCGAAGGAACCCGAATATAGGATGGCCCCCTACCAGATGGACAGACGATCAGATAAATATAGGGGCAGCCGCTGGATGCAAACGACTCAAAACTGTTCAACGTGGAAATATAAAGGGAACGCCAATGTCCACCAGTCAACGGAAAAAGGTCATTAATCATGATGATATTGGAATTTGATACCAATATTACGAAACATCTCGAATTTGAATATATCTACTAATATTATAAAGAGGTTAAGTTTGCAAGTTTATATGTATGAGGTAAGTAATCTCCGGAACTATTGACCTGATTCTAAAAATTATTTCACGAATGGGAAGCTACCTAAAGCAGTAGCCTAAAGTATTTTTAATTGATTTGTATTTCTAAGTATTTTATCCCGAAAAATGCAGTTCTGTGGGTCGGGCGGACGAAGCCGCGGGCAGAGTTCTAATAAATTATAAAACGCAATATCCATAAACATAGGTCGGTCATAAAAATATGTGACGGGAGGGTGAACCTGGTGACATATGGAACATTCGCATGTTTCGTCATTTTCACTATATGTCATAAAACAAACACGCTGATTGCGTATGCCTGCATGTAGGTAGGTAGGTACATTCCGGTTTATCTAAACAACTTTTTTTTTAGATTTTGGTAGGTACTCTAAATGTGCTTCTCCAAAGGCGAGGCGAGGAGAGATAAAAAAATTGTCAGTAACAGCAAGCGCGAGCCACCGCGAGCTCGCGCAAATCGCGCGATATTGTGGAGTACGTATGGTAAAGATACAGTGAAACATCGTTGGCCGTGGGAGCACAGCGCTGTCCGCATTGTCCATCTGCGCAGCAATACGGTTCAATATAATATAAACAAATATTATTTCAATTCTCGTTTTGCATATCCTCGCCAATCCAGACCATTTCCACCACAAGGATGCGCAGAGAGAATTGTGTCATACAATTTTCAAATCTCGCTTCGCTACTGAAAAAGCACCTTTATTATATGTTCACAATGTACCCTACCTAAATGCATTTTATTAACCGTTTAACTAAGCTTGCTTGTGCTAAGAGTGGGTGCTGTGCAACGTGTGGGTTTCAAACACAGCGGTGGCGAGTGAATGAACTATCTATAGCTCCGTTATTTTAAAATATGCTTCTTTTAAATATTAAAACTGTGTTCATTCACTTTCTTTTTATCTCGGGTAGCCAAGAAATTATGCGGATAAAGTCGTGCATGCTGTTAGTGATGTTTCATTTTATTTTTGTTCGGTTATTTTTATAAATTAAAATATAATATATTCAGGAAATTTTTACACACGGTTTTTAGGACATGTTTTTATATAGAAAAAGGAAGTTTAAACGTTACGCATAGATTTACCTTACAACAAAACTTTAATAATAAAAATAAAATTACCTATTTTCTAATGATATCTTTATAGATATAATTTTATTTTTGTCTTATGGCAAACACAATAAAAGAAGTAAAAGCCAAAGAGAATGGATAACAAATATCATTTTATCGAAAAGCAACCACTAGATCTGAACTAGACTTGTCAATTAGAACGAAGGTATGCGAGCCTAAAAACTCGTTCGTTTAAAACCGTAGATATATTAACCACAGGATACGAAACATGGTCATTCTCGCCAATTACATATTTAATTATGAACTGTGGTCAGAAAACACAGTCCTCGAAATAGTCTTGTCAGTTTGACTATGTAGACAGTGATAGCACTATAAATTAAATGATAAGCAATAGGTACCTACATACTATCAACTTGACGCCCGATCTGTGAAGTCAATCCGGGCGGGTCTCAACAGATTGGCGCGTCGAGACGATCTGTCGAGACTCGAATTGGCTCTACAGAGCGGGCGTCGAGTTCGGGTTCGTACACACCCTTAGTCAATCTGTATTCCATATATTTTTCGAGCATCTCGCGTCCCGTGGTTAACTTTTCTCTGCTCAAAACTCATCACTTGCATGCGCCAGATTCCCGTCAAAATAACTCTCGAATTTTGCTGATTGATTGACTTTTATACGAACAAATCAAATTCTACCGTGTGCATTTACCCGACTGCTCCAGAAGGAGGGTAATGATTTTCGAGAGTATGTTTGTATATTTTTACGTCTATTTCTTTGGCACGCTTTGTAGCCTGAATAGCTTGACGGATTATAACATATTAGAATATAACAAGTTTTAACGGATTATATCGCGTGTTTTATTGATTTATTGTTTTTCCTAACGTTTCGTTCGCGATATTAATCCGTTAAAACTTGTTTTATTCAAATTATATGTAGTGATCGCGAAAACTTCAGACATTACTATATGAGATGTCGTTAAATTCGTCATAATTTTGGGAGTAAAAGCCTGTACTAGTACACGGTGCGTTACAGCGGCGCGGACGCAGCAAGTTTTTGCCACATTGGTGACTCCTAAACGTCCTATCCTGTATCCACACCTGAGTGATAGCTAACGAAACCGTTATGGATGTAAGGATGTAAAAGCCTAACTAAGCAATAGATATTTCCAGGCTACCCACTTTCCAATTCATAAATATATAAATGTAAGTAGGTACACCACCATGTACCTAAACAAAACACAAAGCATTTCAAAATGACAAACCCCATGAAAATTATCATACCGGCAACAACAGACTATGAAATGAATTAATAATGTTACATTCACTACATCAAAGTGCCAGTCTGCCGCACATAACTAAGGCAATAAAATGTATTCACACATAAAATACGCCGCACAATGTTCGTAATTTACTAACAACAAAGTCAAACTACGAAACTGCACTAATAAACTAGTTACCGTGGCTTTGCATAGCTGTTATCAGATTTATTTTCATTTATATTGTTTTTATTAGGGTTCCGTACCTCAAAAAGAAAAACGGAACCCTTATAGGATCACTTTGTTGTCCGCCGTCAGTCACCGGACCATAAGTGGAGCCATGTGCTCATAGATGACACCACTAGAAGTATGCAGTAGCGCCATCTGTGATCTTATTTCGGAACCCTTAGGGCGCGAGGCATACTCGCACTTGTCCGGTTTTTTCTTCTGTATTAGCAATGTGGGTTGTATTTACGTTACAAGTATAATAGTATCTCGGGGTCATACAATTACAGAGGCGGCCTGTGGCCGGCAAACAGGGCAACTCCCGAGGCCCTCGCTCTTGCCCTCGCGCCCGCGCGTAACAACCAAAGTAAAAAACAAATAAACTTTTATAAATCTTCCAATATAACATTTTAAAAACTCTACATTATTTTATTTATTTATAACTGGCATTTCTCGTCAATCATCATCAAAAATACTTACTTCCAAATTACATCAATTAGGTACACGAAGAACAAGGGTCTCACAACGAGCTGCCGCCCCGGGGCCTCGCAATGGCTGAGGCCACCACTGCTGAATCAAGTTTTCTATTAAACTTTCGCGCTATGCACGCATTACTGAAGACTCATGTCTATACGCGATAATTATGTATAAAGAGGTACGATTAGGGTTACCATGATGATATGCCAGGAATTTGCCTGATTTGCCGGGCATTTGAGCTCTTGATCAGGCGTCCGCCCAGCATTTCTATAAATACGGCATTTTGAGTTTTGAACGGAGCAGGTTATGAGGGAGGAGCACTTTAACTGAAAAGAATTTGGTTTATATATTTTAACTCAAAAATATTATAACAGTATTAGCAATACTTCACAATCAATTGATTGTTTATGCACTTGTAATGCATTTAACAATTTCGTTTAGGATTTCTAAATACTACTTATTTCAAATTACGTTCTTATTATAAATAGGAACGTAATTTGAAATAAGTAGTACCTTAAAATCTGGATATTTTCATAAAAATTAGGCATTTTTACTTTATAAGTCAAGCATAGGTTATTTACAGATAACCTTAAGTACGATACCTTATTCCCAACATTTCACCGTATTTCGAAGTTAATAGATAAATAAAACAAATATTTTGCTAAGTTAAATTCTGCTAGTAAGAGCTACCTGGAACTCCACTTACCCTGTCAAGGATCAATAAGCATGATGTCATATCGTCTATTGAACCCCCAGAAGGGTACTTACAAGCAGAAACACGGTCTCATTTACATTAACCGATACTACACCGACACGATATCGATACTGTATCTTTAGATGTTATACTATTTTGATGATATTATACGTTTCGTACAGAACATGAACTTTTTAATTAACCATTAAGATTAAAATGAGTGATTCATGCCAGTCCGTCGGGTGCGTCTCATATCATATAAAGTTACCTATTTGGTATATTTTCAATTTAACAACGTTTACAAGATATAATAAACGTGAGATATACCAACTGTTGATATAATTTCTTTACATATAACATTTATATACTCTAAAACTTATTTCATATAACGTTATTAGATATAACGTTTATTTAATCGAAAATCATTAGGTATATCGTTTAAAATATAATATATTGATACCATAATTATGGTTGTCTGCCCTACCCCTAGAGTGTAATTTAAATTCGCGTAGGCGCGGAGAGGCGAGGCGGCCCGCGAGCTGAGGAGCAGGTGGCTTCAACACTCGCCGTCGAAGCTGCGGTGGTGAGTGTTAAAACCATCTGCGACGATAAGCTCGCGTGGGACTGCCAGAGCCCCGCAGCGCCGGAGCCGTGACAGAAACCATGCCTGCTGCATGTTGCATGTTTGTTTGCATGCTTGCTTGCATGCTGCATGCTTGCTTGCATGCTGCAAACTTGCTTGCATAATTTTAGACTAAATAGGTTTTATGTCTTTTGAGTGGTATATCAAACGATTTTATATTCAATGTATGTTAATCTTATAAAATTTTGTTATTTTAAAATTATATCAATCGTTTATTATATTAACTGATCATTATATCAAATAAAATTATAGATTCAGTTGTTATATCTGGTAAATATTAGAGATTTTGTAATTATACCATATATTACTTACCCCAGTCCGTCGCTACACTGCCGCTGTCCGCAACACTCGGCAAAAACAGCTTTCGTGGCATGGTTCATACATTTTCGTATATTTTTGCTCGCCGTCCCGCACTAAGCTACCGCTGCTAGCGGCAAGGTCGTGGCCAGAACGTAAGTCCGTCAGTCGCTGTGGATGTCGGATCGTTATCGTATCGTATAATATAAGTAACCCCAAAGGGATTTGCGGTTCCACTACAAGGGATCGTGTTTAGATTAGTCGTTGACAATGGCGCCGGTCACACCTCTTTGTGGTTAGCTCGAGAGCTTACGGTACACCGATGTCAACCGACCGATTGATTTCCGAACAATCATGTAAATTCAGTTGTGATCCAAATTAACTTCACTTGACATTTGATAGGTCTTCAAACCCTAGCTAAGATTAGTTAATTCCATAATTATTATTCACTAGCTTTTTCCCGCGGCTTTGCCCGCGTTTTTTGGGATAAAAGGTAGCCTATGTATTATTCTGATGTATAAGCTATATTTACTGTAAAGTTTCATCAAAATCTGTTCAGTAGTTTTTGCGTGAAAGAGTACAATACATCCTCACAAACGCGTTTACAATATTGGTAGGATAATTATGTTGTTTACGAACCACATTTCTTATTCTCCAGGCTATGATTTAACACCCCATACATTTTGGTTCAAACATAGTATAATCCCACTGCTGGGACTCATACGTCCTCTCTGGGAGAGAAAGTGGGCCATAGACACTGTAGTCCACCACGCGTGCGCCATGCGGTTGGTGGACGTCACTCATGTCTTAGAATTTTTGGTTCTGGAACATTCTAATTTCCTTACGATGTTTTCCTCCACTGTTTTTAGAGCAATGGTGATGACACAAATTGCACAAAGTGTGCACTAATATTCTGCCGAATCTTGTCAGAATGGAAGCTTACCCCAACCCAGTGGAAAAGCTAGGCAGATGAATTTTAGTTTAGCTATTTTGTGATTTTGACGCTTTGACATGATCAATGTGATTATGTTGTTGACGAACCGAACACGATCAATGATTTATATACAGTGTTTTGGTTTAGTACGAATGGCGAGTGACGAATAACAGTGTTAGATTGAAAGTGTGCGGTATTTTTAATGTGTGGGAGGATCTCTATATTTACAAAAGAGCATTTATAATTGTGACGCACACTGTTTTCAAAGGGGCGACATCGGTTCATATACCATATCTCTATCTATTCTATATCTATTATCTCCTATGATAACATATCTCCTTCTATGGCCTGAGTGACAGAAAAAATCGACCATATAAGTTCAATATGGGTCATGTCAGTATTGCGAGGAGTTTTTATAACACGTGAAACTGGGACACGGGTGGATTATAAATATCTTGAAATGGCGGAAAATAACACGACCCAATAACGCACGCGCAATATCTATCATGATTCAGGCAGGATGCACCATTACTCCTAACCAATATACAAATAAAAGCCCCTATAAACAAAAACCCAATTAAATTGTGAATGAAAGATAGCATAAAGATAATGAAAGATATAAGAGCCAGGTAAATAATCGATACAGCTTCGTTTGTCGAGAAATAACATATTTACGATGTCTAAAGTTGAGCAGAAAAGTTGATGAATTAATTTATTGTTGTTAGCAAGTTAGCTCAGTGCACCGTGGCGCCATCTATTCTCTGACTTAAAAGTATTTACAACGCAAAGTTCAGTAAGTACCTCGCAGTTACCGGCTAGTTATGAAGTAAAAAGTTCTTCCTAGTGTGCCGTTAAACGTGAAAA
Organism: Thalpophila matura; assembly: GCA_948465475.1. Taxonomy (NCBI): domain Eukaryota; kingdom Metazoa; phylum Arthropoda; class Insecta; order Lepidoptera; family Noctuidae; genus Thalpophila; species Thalpophila matura. The sequence goes on from OX419181.1 coordinate 13,370,309, forward strand.
GAGATTATGTTTCAAAAATATTTGTGCTGAAAATAATCCTGAAATATAGCCGAAAGTAAACGTATAAAGTATTGGAAATAGAGAACAAAGGAAAATGCACTGTTATGGCTTTTACACATAATGGAGAATATTTGTCAAACCTCGACGTTCATTGCGCTAATATGTATTTTGTATGTTGTAGGTACATAGGTATTATTTATTTAAATTTAATATTTAGTATAGTAAAAGGTCTATGAGTAAGAGATATCATTATAAACTAAATTAAAACCCATAATATTGTATTATCTTGTCACATCAAAGAATATAACCCTTATTACTAAACTTGGTTTAATGATAGTCTTGGTTTATGTCTATTGTTTGTGACACTTAAAATAAGGGCGACCCTGTTTATTGAGGGCACTCAAGACAGCTGACGGCTCCCACGAAAATTATATACTTACACCAAAGTATTTAAGTTAAAGTTCAAATAGTGGTAGTAAGTTGATACCCTACGTGTACGCCTACCGTCACGGCAGTCAATTAATCTTTCTAAATAATTACTTCCTCAATTAAGTAAACCGCGCGCAGGTGAGTGACAATTACTTAGCGGTGACACTTAAAAGCATTGTTTTTGGAATAGTAGAGATAACGGCTTTATGACTAATGGTGTGTGTACATGGTACATGCGCAAGTTCAGGTACAAGCCAAGATTATACGCATCATGTAAACTATCGTATAGGTAAGTAGGTGCACGCTTAATGACTTCAAGCTTCAAGTCCTAAATTCGATCAACGTGGAGTGTATAACTAGCGGCAGCAGTTATAAGCACAAACGTCAGGTGCGCATACGCTGATTCTTCGATCTCTTTGGCGGAATGAAAAAGACGGGGGCGCCGAGGCTGCACGCGATTGGTTCGTCAGTCGATGCTCGTCATCTAATTGGACCATTCTCTATTACGTATTGTCAACTGTCTATTGTCTGTTGGACCGAAAATGTACATGCGCGATCTGTGGTCGAGGTGTGGCGAGCCTTGTGGTTTAACCATGTGCCTCCCACGGTGAATGGTTCAAGTTCGATTCCGAGGCAAGCACCGTTGATTTTTCGAAGTCATGTGCGTATTAGAAATTAATTATCACTTCCTTAAACGGTGAAGGAAAACATCGTGAGGAAACCGGCATGTCCTAAAACCAAAAATTCGAAGACATGTGACGTCCACCAACCCGCACTGGGCCCGCGTGGTGGTCTACGGCCCACTCCCTCTCACAGAGAAGGCCTGTGTCCCAGCAGTGGGAACATTATAGGCCGATTATGCTATTATGATCTGTGGTCATGATTTACAGTGCCGGTACCTATTGACAGTGTTACTGTGTTGATTGTCAATTGTTTCCCAACGCTTAAGTTGTTATTACATTGGACCTACCGAACCCGTCAGAATATTTAGACAAAGAAAGTAAGCACTGACAAAGGGTGAACGCGCTCCCTGTTAGAATAACCCTGGGATTTTTCCTAGCGTAATCCTGTTTTACATTGAACTTTACACTGCTAATTTCCTCACTAGGGTTATATAGAGTACTTATTTAACAAAGAGTTTAAGTAGAGCACTGATTTCTACGATTATTAACCATGTCTAAAGCCATTAAGTTTCTAATATTTTTAAATATGTAGTAATATTTGTAGTATAATTTTAAATATGTAGTAGTAATATTTTTAGACTCTATAAGAATAACAAACTTTGACAAAAGGTTGGTACAAAGGCGTTCTTATCGTAATCAGAGATTTCTGCTGGAGAACCTTAGGCTTATATAGTATCTAATTGTATATTTGCACGTATGAACGAAGGTAGTCCGCGGCGTAAATATAAGATACATCTATACTATTATTACAAATGCGAAAGTTTGGATGGATGGTTACTCAATCATGCCAGAACGGCTGGGCACAGAAATAGATAAATTTTGGTCTGGAATAGCATATAGACTACTTTTTATCCCAAAAAACGTGGGAGAAGCCGCAGGCGGAAGCTAGTACTGAATATTTAAATCATCAACACAAAAAAGTCCTGACGGCTTTGAGCTGAGCGTTGGCGAGTTAGTCAGTGAGTGAACTAACTCGCCAACGCTCAGCTCAAAGCCGTGGGTGGACCTAGAAAGCTGAAATTTTGCACAAAGGTTTCCATTTGTCAGACAATGAATAAGGCCGGATTTTTCTAAATTCCCACGGGATACTAAAGTTCATGTAGACGAAGTCGCGGGCAATAGCTAGTTAATAATAAAAATTACCGAGAGTTAAAAGGGGTTGATGCATAATTTTTGAACTTTACTGGAGAGCGTTTTGAACATTTTTCTTCGCCGTAATTCAATCTTAGAACCATGACATTTAAATGTTGCAAAGGTACAAGTTAGATAATCATAAAACGGATCCATAAACCATGGGCCCTGCACCATAACCTACAAACAACAATAGTTTAAAAACAAATCACAATACCCATAAACAGAGCCATAACATTCATGAACAAACTATTCGTGCATCATGCATTATTTATGCCTACACGGCGGGCAATCGTTGCCAATTCTTCAGCAAGGTTAGTAGGCCAGCAAATGTTTTTTACCATGCACTATTGGACTTGAAGGAGTGTGAGATTATGTCCGAATGATGTGCTGGGACCTGGAGGACCGCCAAATCTAAGCGCCTCGGGAACAGCGCGCCGTTGCCAAAAGCTAACTGATCGATGGCCTAAGGAATTTGCAAGCGGATTCGGGGGCATAGATAATGTTGCGGTTAATAATAGGAAGGATAGGGTGGATGGTCATGTGTTGGTAAATCCAAATTTAATGTCAGAAATGCATTTGTCCTCGTTTTCACGGTTAACCGCTAAACTGATATTGATCGGTATGGATAACTTAAACCCTGGAGCCGTCTTTAGCATTTAAGCTATCTCCATACCCGGGTTATATTTACCCGGGTTGCATGTAAAGTAGTTCCCGTAGGATGTGAGGAAAACCGCGGGCAACAGGAAATATTTTTATAACATTTTAATATCATAAAAATAAAGAAAAACAATATTATAAAAATAAAGAAACAAATAGTAGTATAAAAATCTTCCCAGCCACTTCTGTGCTAGGTACTTCTTAATAAATCGAAAAACAAACATCTAGTATCAAAATAACTCGTCATATTACGTTACATAAATTATATTGAGGATAACGTATGAGTAACTAGTAGGTATACAACCGCCACGGTACGAGTACTTGACTTGTGCAAAATTATAATATATCTTTTCGGGATAACACGTTTACTATTGTAATTATAGTCACTAAGCTGTTAATCTATTCAAGAAAACGTACTTGAAACAGCTCCCGGTATATCTATTTCGTATCGAGCCTGCTTAGTTACGAGTTGAAGGATATAATAAATAATATAATCAATACAGTAATCTATTCATAATTTTGGGTTTATTCATACAATAACTCCTAAATTCCAAGAAATACTCTGGTTTCAAGAGCCTGTTTGTTTTTGTTTTCTGTTTGTATTTAAGGCGGAGATTTGACGAAGTTTATATTATAAACAAATTGATGGGTTCATTGATTACTCAAGCAAGCATCCTGAAACTGGCTACGAGATCGTAGCGTTGTGCTTGCTACGCCGTAGCTCAGCGCGTAGCGTTTCGAGAGTTTGCGCCAGCGTCGCCGGGCGGCGCACCTCTACCTACGAATACGTCATACAATAATATATAGGTAGGTAGATAGCAGATGAATTGGTGATTCCTGAAGGATCCTATAGACATTGTCTAACTAACTTTTCACTTTGTACAGTCTAGTTCTAGTTCTTTTTGCAACTAAATCGTGCAAGGTTAGTTGCTCATTCTTTGAAATATTTTTATACAAACAATATTCAAAAATATCAGTGAATATTTAATACAAAAAAATAATAATATCAGTTGTGTAAATAAAAGCGATACCTATCGCGGGCGTCTAGATTATTCAAAGGAATTAATACCTCCGCGAAGGAACGAAAGCAAACGAAGGTAAGATAAGGCAGTTAAAATATTCACGAGGGCACGAATCCAATATTCTTGTTATCTAGTTAGCGAACGGCGGAGCCTTGCACTGAAATAGAACCATATTCCTGTGTATAATATTGAAAGTACAAAGCATTCATAAATATATTATTTACATACCCATGGTTTTAAAAAATCTAATAAATATAATGTTGTATAATCTCATGTCAACGTATTTGATTGGTTGTTGTTTATTTGGGAATCAATCACAACAACATGAGATTTGAGAGCAGATTTACTGAACAGATATTCGATCAGGGTTTTATGAAATTGCGAGTAATTTAAATCTGTGATTCCTGTTCTATAGGACAGAGGAATCTAACAGTCATGCTCTATGTGTCACAATGCTGTACAGTGTACAGTGTATAGTCACTTTTATAGAATATACTGGTCAGGGAAACGGTAATTAAATAACTTTTTTTTTTTAATGTTGCCGTTTCTATGATTTCTCCTGTATTGTGTACAAATTTCACACACTCAGACCTGAAACAAATATTTTTCCGTACGGGAATCGAACCGGCGTCACGTCGCGCAGCTAATCACTTCGCCACTGCGACTACCGTGCCGTGTGTTTTAATAACGATGTTAACAAAACATATAAAAATTTAAAAAAATACTTTGAAAATTGCGTCAGAGGTTATTAAAATTGTTGTGTAGAAAAGTTTTCTGAGATTTCTTATTTTTTTAATATGAAAGTTATTTACCTAAGAGGAGGTATTAAAAAGTACACTGTTGTACAAACATTCTCAGTTTTTTTATAATAACTGTCTGCTGTCCCACAATTCCGCGTGGAAGTCGGAAAACAACACAAAGTCGTTATTTTCTTCATACAATCTTTACAACCCCTTTGTACCCCTTTAGGAATGGAATTTCAAAAAATCCCCTTTTAAAAGTGTATTCCTCTAAGGTACTCAAGAAATATTTCTCCAAATTTCAAACTAGGTCCATTGGTTTAGGCTAAATAATTATGTCGTCTGTGATTCAGCCACGGTATTGTTTTATAGTTATAAATTGCCTGAGTGATAAAAAAGGAAAAATAAAGAAAAAGGGTTGCGCTGTATTTACCCATAGCCAAAAACCAACACCATTAATATGAGGGGATCGAACCGAAACATGATATCGATGGCAGGGGGTGGGTTCCGGACTTCGTTCACACACACACACGTACAAATACATGCCGCATTTTGACAAGCACATACAAAAGCAACTTGCTTGAAATATTGAAGCGTGGCTTAAATTGACTAAAGTTACCTTGAAGACTTGATAAATGAAATGCTTTTTAGTGTTAACTATACAAATAAATAATTATAGTATAGTCTGTCTGTCTGAAATTACTGCCTTTTCTCAAGCTCATAATTATGGTTATTGCATTTCAGAGCCTTGTCTGTCTGTATGAGCTAATCTTCGAAACGGTTGAAGAGATTGACGGGACTTTGCTTTGATTTGCGCAATTTTTTTATTTGGAAATGTTTAGGAATTGCTGAAAATTTTTAAAACTGTTTGAAATTATGGACAAAATTTTTCGCTGATGAAGTCGCGACTACCAGATATTTAAAAATAACACAATCTTGCTCAAAACTCAAAGATATCCAGGTCTTCACAATAGTACACGTACCGCTTTACCTACACTAAATAAAGTCCCAGTATCTAGTATATAATGTTTTTACGATACCCCTATTGAAAAATTGCTACACTTCTTTTGTAAAGGTAAAGTTGAAAGGTATAATAAATACTCATCTAATACAATTGTGACGGATGCGAAAAGCAATTTAGTCGCCATTTTTTCAGGCGAAGAATAAAAGTACTTTTGTTCGCAATTTTCGGGAAATCATAAAATATATTAACAGTTTCCATACAATAGGAGCAATACACGAATCGAGTACGTTCCCACTTTGTAGGTACATTGATATTAAAAAATGTTTACTTTCATAATAATCATGGAGAATAGATTTATGGAGTATGAACTTAATAATTATGGAGACAAATTGAAAAAGTGTCCAGCTAATAAGTAGTAAATAATACATAGTTCAAGAACCGTCCAAAGTGGCGCTAGCAGTCATAAACATAGCAAAGTGGCGCTAGCAGTCATAAACATAGCAAAGTGGCGCTAGCAGTCATAAACATAGCAAAGTGGCGCTAGCAGTCATAAACATAGCAAAGTGGCGCTCGCAGTCATAAACATAGCAAAGTGGCGCTAGCAGTCATAAACATAGCAAAGTGGCGCTAGCAGTCATAAATATAGCAAAGTGGCGCTAGCAGTCATAAACATAGCAAAGTGGCGCATGCAGTCATAAACATAGCAAAGTGGCGCTAGCAGTCATAAACATAGCAAAGTGGCGCTAGGTCATAAACATAGCAAAGTGGCGCTAGCAGTCATAAACATAGCAAAGTGGCGCTAGCAGTCATAAACATAGCAAAGGGTATGGTATGAATGTAGGATAGTAGTGCCATCCTAATTTAATGCATTTGACGAAACTTTTCATACCTAATTTTTTTGATGAAACTTTTGGCGCTTAATCTAAAATCACCCTCTAGCTACCAGTAGCGCCACCTTAATTTAACGCATTTTGACGAACACTTTTCCCCCTTAGTCTTTTCTCCATGATAATAATAGAACGTTTATACCTAATACCTTTTGATAGAGTTACCTTCGGTATTTTCAAGTAAATACAGTTACAATATCCTTCACCTGCCCATCCGCCCGTCAGTCTGTCCGCCCGCCCTCCATCTGTAGGTAATGAATACGTCCAAGTCGAAAGTTTCACATACGATCCCATCGTATATTTACACCGTAGCTATCAGGAGAAACTTTTACCAACCATTTTATACAGCCATATAACCATAAATTGAAACCACAATATCCCTTAGAAAATCTATAAATAGTTTAAAAAAAAGTCGCTTTTCAAGTCTGTTTGTCGACTTAATTCTTCTAAACTACACAATGGATTTTAATGTGGTTTTCATCGTCATTTAGTTATAATAATTATACAAAACTTAGATACAGCACATAAATCTCGATATTTTGACATGACCTATATTAGTAAATGCACTCGTGCGAAGCAGGGGCGGTAAGGTAGGGGTCGCTAAGTCGCTAGTAATCCTAATCCTAACTAATATTATAAATGTGAAAGTAAGTTTGTTCGTTTGTTACTTTTTCACGCCTAAACCACTGAACTGATCATCATAAAATTTTACATATACCTTGTCAGGGGTACAAAAAAGGACATAGGGTACCTTTCATCCAGAAAAAAAGTACTATTTCCGAGGGAAGAACAATAACTTTCGGTCACAATTGCTTTAGGACACTAGATGGCGCCACGTGTATATCACGCGGACGAAGTCGCGGGCAAAGTGCTAGTAGGTATAGGTAGCGGCGTGAAATATGATCACAAACGTCACCTGCGCATTAGCTGGTTTTTCGGTCTCTTTGGCGGAATGAAGAAGACGGGGGGCGCCGAGGCTGCACGCGATTGGTTCGTCAGTCGATGCTCGTCGTCTATTGGACTATTCTCTATTACGTATTGTCAACTGTTATCGCGCATGTACATTTTTGACCGAAAAGACAATAGTCTTTTGGGTCAAAAAAGTAGATGCGCGATCTTTGATCAAGATCCCTGCCGATACTTATACCTATATAATTTCACACAACACTAAACAACTACATCTACTTCAAAAGCTTACAACAGCTAAAGAAGTAATTTTCTCCAGAATCCCCTGTAGCAGTGTTTCCCAAACATTGTTCTGCCATGGCCCGGTAATTTTCATACTGCCCCTTCGTGACCCACTTAATACTTTTAAACCCAAGCTATTAGGTCAAATCATATGCATTTATTAGTAAAAATGTTTAATGAATACTACATATCTTGGTATCGCTTATTTAGTCACAAAATTTAGTGTGAAGTATGGAGCTGCTGCTTATTTTTCACTTTACCGGTGATCCGGTATTTTATTTTGATGGCCCGGTACCGGGTCGCGACCCGGCAAATGGGAAACGCTGCCCTGTAGCATTACACTATTACAGACACAATCTCCACAAAGATGACCTTGCAAAATTGATAAATACATTTCCTCGGATGATATACGGTATAGTAACTCCCCCAGAAAGAGATCAGCAAATATCCGTCTGCCCGGTGAGTCCGCATTTGTATGCTTGAAGATTTACACGGCTTATCTCTGCCCCCTTTGTGTCTTGTTCGGCTTTTCATGAAGCCGCTGGATATACAAAGCATTTGATCGGAAACAAACCGACGCACCGAATTGATATGAAAGATCGTTCTTCAGGATTACTTTGTTTGGTCCGTATTGTGAGCTCAAAGCCTTCTAGTTTATACTTCATATCAATAATACGAACTAAATCAGTATTGATATAAAACAAAATGTGTCGGAACGAAATAGTGGGGATTTTGGTAGACAATAGATATGGATGTTGGTGTTGTGTTGAGAGAAAGGGAAATCTAATATACGTATGTGAGTAAATGATGGATTATAGGCGCTTTTTCCTTTTCGTTTATAAGATATACAGATATTGAAAGGTGTGATAATTTCGTAGGCATGAGAAATACCTATCTGTAGTAGGTACGTATACCTATTCTGTTATACGGGGTGTAAAGTTAAACGAAGGATGAATGATTTTTTTTCGTGTTTTCAAGTTTGGTCCCGTAGTTATTTGAACTACTTAGTATCAAATACTGACTATCTTCTTTCATTAAGTCCCTGTTTTAATCTTAGGTACACCCTGTATAGACTCTAAATCTAGTTCCAAGTCCAACTCTAATCTCCTAACGAGCACACCGACTAAAAACACCGTCTTTGTATGTATTTTTGGTCAATCAAACGCTTGGATGTAACAGACATTAATATCATTGTAGGAAGCAATATAATGAAAAATATTCTTAAACATTTTAAGAATTTATTGCTTTTATAAGAGATTAAAACCTACGTGTGAAAATATCCCAATCACGGCGAAACCATTGAAATATCATCAATGCACAGATTACACATTCACAGAATTGCGATAACGACACGAAAACCGGTTGAACTGAGTGCCCAGTATATGTTGGCACGTGGTCCAATAAGGAACTAAATATAAATGCGTCGATTTTGATATGTTATTGACATTTGCCTTTACATGTAGCGCCGCCGCGTATGCCAAGATATACTGGACAAGCTGTATAATAGTATGTTACTTTAGAGACGTGCCCTCGTAGGAAATAATTGCCACCGGCGTATGGCCGAACTGGGGCAGAGGAAAGGTCGAATGGATCCCGCTGCTTCTCATACGAATATCTTTATTTAATTTGTGATTTCATTTCTTCCTAGTGGGTTTCTGTTGTAGGTTGGTTTCTGTAGTAGTTCCTTTGCTGTATAAGTGGTGTTACATGGAGTGAAAATTATTTTAACAAACATATTTTTATGAAACGGTCTAAAAAGTATAAAATATTTAATTTATAATAACCCTCCATCTGTCGCATTTAAAAAATCCGCCTCATTCAGGTCGAAGTCAAGTGCGGCAGACGAACGAATAATATATTATTAATTTATTTGATATTTTTTAGTCCGTTTTACAAAACGTGGTTATGAAAAAATAAATTAAAATTTTTTTTTTTTTACTTTTTACTTAGATTGTCATTCAAGATAAATAGGTATACCAAATTTCAGCTTAGTCCGATGTCAGCAAGTGCTTGAAAAATGAATTGCAAAATTTGTAAATTTGTTTTTTTAGTACAACTTCCTATCACCAATACTGGATGTAGGTACCTACTTTCCCTCCACTGACTGCCTCTTATTGACCCCCGGCTTTGAAAAACGAGGCGTGTTATTAGTTTGACGCCTATCTGTCTGTCTATGTGTGTCTGTCTGTGGCAACGTAGCTTCCAAACTGATAGACCGATTTCAATGAGGGTTTTTTCTTTAATTGGAACGTAGTTTAATTGGGATTGTTTTTAGCTAGGTATATTTGATGAAAATCTGTTTAAAAGTTATGAGCTCGTTTCCGAATTAGTGTGATATTTTTTCTTGTACATACGGCTTAGACTCAAACAAAACTAAATCCAATAGAGCGTAATACCTATGTCCCCAGTTTATGGTAACTAACAATTTTGCATTCTCCAATCGGTCAGTTAAACGAAAAATCGTTATAATATAGCCTTGCATAGTGTCATGTGTCCACTGTGAATCGTAGTATTGTTTGTGAAATTTAATAAAAAAATATTTTTGCAATAAATCACAAGCATTCAAAATTGTTTTGTTTCGCCCTTGTATTGAATGTGGACAGAGTATGCTAGAACAAATAGTGAACACAATGTCCACATGCGAAACTTAAATTTAACTATTGTTGGCATTTTTATGTATACCAATGAAAACGAAACATGTAACCAATAGCAGTACACAACTTAAACAAAATCCGAGTGCCAAACTAATTATAATAAAATGTTATATTGTCCCAGCATAAAAATCACGCCACAGAACATGGCTCAAAATTTTGTCTCTTGCAAATCATAATGTATCGAAAAAGAAACGACAAGAAAACCTTGAGAAACATAAACGCTAAACTTCAAAAACAAACGTTTAATTTGAAATGTACTTTTTCGAATAAAAATAAAAACTTTTCGATGTTCCGCTTTAAAAATTGTTGATATTAAGGCGATGTTTTTAATTAAACTTGCTTGATGTTGCGTAAAGGGGAGGAACTGCAAAAGTCGGAAAGTTGTCCGTCCAACGCATTCACGGCGTCTTCGAAACAGCTAGCTTTCTCTAGTCTGCCTTTCATACGCTAACTCTTCAGTAGCCTGACTTTGTAATAAAACTATCCACTATTCAGTCTTGCTTTAAACTTTTACCTATAAATAAAGAAAAACTATTTCTCAGAAACTTCTAAAATAACTATTTATACTACCTACGTAACTTGTGAACTGATTGAGTAAACACGGTGAAAATATCTCATATTTTAGTAATAGAGGCAGTATTTTAGCAATATTTCACGAAGTAAATAGAAAAAGTTTTATTTAAGTTGGTACCTAAGTAATATTTTTTATGCTCAACATCCTTGAGTAAATAAAAATATCGTCCTCTTTAACTTCCATATCTAATGAGAATGAATAAGTTTTGTACTTAATCTAATATACTCGAATAAAAAATTATGTTTGTTTGTTGGTTTGTTGACATATGCGTTTGCCCATCGTTCATCCGATTGACTTGAAACTTTCCTACAGTTGTTTTGCGCACGCCCAGGAAGGTTTCTGACAAAAAAGACGTTGCAACGTATACCGGGCACATCTAGTATGCTCATAAAGAAGAAGTGATAAAAATACTGATCTATATTTTATGCGAGCGATAAGAAATCAGTATAAAAATTTAAGATTATTTTATGAATGGCCCTATGGATATATTTACTTTGACACAAAAAAGATATGGTCCATTTTCCTTCGGTTTAGATGTTCATATTTTTATAGGAAAATAAAAGGCTTAACGCAGATACGTTTGTTATCAATAGGAGCCGTATAATATTATGGCTCTATATACTAGATGAAGTGACCATGCTATGAAAATATTTCAAGCAAAGAGTATCAAAACACTGACCGAAACGAAGTTAAACGTAAAATAATATTGTATATTTTATAGGTATTCATATACATTAGACTAGGTACCTATGTGCCAAAAGGCAGTTACTGTTTATGCACGACAGATAGGTATATTAAACTCACGTTTACACATTATTACTATACGCGTATCGTGCCAAGTACATCTTTGAAATTCTACACAGCGAGAAAATCATCGCATATAAATAGTCCGCTTAAAAATGTTGTGTCTTTTCCCTGTCGGCTGCCCATTCTTAACTTTTAGGAACTATAAAAAACAAATAAAACATTTTATCTGAGCAAAGTAACTTCGCTCCAAAGAAATCAAGAAAGAATGTAGGTAATAACAATTTGCATACAAAACTATGTTCTTTGTAACCTGTGCCTTTTGAACAGTACGAAAAGTATCTACTGCCAACTTTTGTAAGAGCCACTTGCGTCCGATATGCTTAGTACGCTCGAGCACTGACAAATATCTGGAACCCAGAAAGCCACCGAGTGCTAGAACTTGGAGCGACGTGCCCCGACTGTCAAGCAACAAAACACGGTACACACAGACTCATCACAAATCACTCGATTTTCATATTGAGTGATTTATTCAGCCGCGCCTGTCGCAACCCCTGCACTAAAACTAAAAATATACGTAAAACATAAAACAGATTCATATGCTAAGGATTTGGTTCACAAAGTGCGTGTATCCATTACAACTTTATAACTTTCCAAACACTAGGAGTTAGACGAGCGACGTGATAATTTGGAAAAGAGGGAAACGTGACCAACTTTTAATTTACTTATACACAACTTTGTACTCGCGAACAGAATACAAGTGATTTACATTTATCACCACGACACACAACACCAATTAGGTGAGTGTCAGAGTGAGTAACACAGCTAACAAAGTATACGACTCGAGCCCGTAACGACAGTAATGCGTGTGTATTAGGATTCTTTACCATCTCCGTGTTATTGGGCAATTTGATACAAGCACCTTTACGCAATTTCCCTTGCGACTGCGATCTCACAAATATACCTATGTAAAAAAACATATATACAAAAATAGGACGGGCATGTACTGTGACAAGTTTGACAAGTGGGGCACATAGAATTCTTTCTGGATGCAGGGCGAATGACACTTGGGTTAACTTTTGCAGGCGTCGGCCGATTCTACGCTGAAAGTTGACTACGTGCCCTGCATCTACGGACGGCTTCACCGAAAAGACGCCCGTGCAGCAATGGTGGGTTATTGAAATCCTTTGTTAGTATAACAAAAGACATTGCTTACGTTCAGATTATGTAAATTAGGACGCACAACGATTGAAAACTTAATACGAACCATTGCGAATAAAAGGTTCCAATAAAAGCTGACAAAGGTCGCAGAAATATTCGTATTTCAAGGGAACACGTTAAGTCGTATAATACCCTTGTTAACAAAAAATATGCCCCAGGAAAAGGACCGTATTGTCAACATTTACGTTTATAATGGCAATAATACCAATTTTACTATTATGAACAGAGATTTAAACGACATAATACGAAGTAATGAGTGGTTAGCATTCTTTACGATTGAAATCGTTAAAGTGTGCTTGTATTACGCAGAATATTTCCTGAAAACGTTAAAGTCCTTTTTAGTTTCCATTTTTATGAAACAATTTGTTCGTCATTATACGCTTTCCTCGTTTAAGTTTCCAACAAAGTATCAAACTGAGTGATAAATACAAAAAATAAAAACAAGAACGGTTTCACATTGTAAGATGAGTTATTAGCGAATCTGTTTAAATATTTCGGGTACCTACTGATAATTTAAGAAAATCATATCATTAATATTTGGATTTTTTCTTACAATTTTAAACGCACTGGACATTTCGTAAATAGTACAAAACATTACCGTATCGTACAACGGATCTACTTACGAAGTCTGAAAGATAATTCCTAAACTTATGGAACAATCTGCTGAACAGAACAGCTTTCGCTGTGAATGGGTATTTCTATGCAAATTTGAACTCCAAGTCGTTAGGTTTTGAGAGACAGTGCTAATGTCCTAATTACTAGGCAACTAGTATAAAGTAGTCGTGTTACAACAGGGCAGCGCAGCGGTTGTATATCTACGAAGTTATCTAATTACCGCATCCAGAAGGCGCTGGCTTGTCCTTAAAGCCTCGTTTACATTGGTCGAGTAAGTTATCTAGTACAGAAAATCACAAAACATACTAGCCCAGTATGGCTTCGACTAACAAAAGGACAACAGGAAGGGTGTAGAAGTAAATTAATCAGTGGCAAAGGGTGGGGGGAAGCCGGGACAATAAAAAAGCAATAAAATTATAAATGATTCCCTTTTACTTGTCATACCTATTACAGGCGATGCGAGAGGCATATTTATCTACTTTACATTAACAATTGTGCTGTATGTTGGAAATTAAAATTAAATATTTAAAAACAGAAGAGAATTCTGTTGCATGCCCTAGTTAACTGAATAGGTAGGTACCTCAGATCATAGAAAAAAACTTTTTTAACAAAAAATAACCGACTTAAAAAATCCACTACAAAGAAAATAATAATTTTGGATTTGGAAGTCGGTGGCTTTGGTTTTTGTTTGCTTTTTTTGCCACCGACTTCCGAAACCAAAATTATTATTTTCTTTGTAGTGGATTTTTGAAGTCGGTTATTTTTTGTTAAAAAAGTTTTTTATTTTTAACCGACTTCAAAAAAGGAGGTTCTGTATTCGTCCCGTATGTATGTATGTATGTATGTTTGTATGTGCGCGATTTTCTCAAAAACTACTGATTCGATTTGGATGGGGTTTTCACTAACGTAATCTACATACTTTCAGGAAGGTTTTAGTATATAATACATTATGTAATCATTCCTATGTACAAAGTTATAGGCATAAATGTACACACTCGGTAGAAGATTTACTGTTGAACGAATTCGTGAAAGTAATCTAACACGGGATAAAGAACTAAAAAGGGAAAAATAAAAAACTTTTTTAACAAAAAATAACCGACTTCAAAAATCCACTACAAAGAAAATAATAATATTGGTTTCGGAAGTCGGTGACAAAAAAAGCAAACAAAAACCAAAGCCACCGACTTCCGAAACCAAAATTATTATTTTCTTTGTAGTGGATTTTTGAAGTCGGTTATTTTTTGTTAAAAATGTTTTTTTTAGTATGAGCAATTTGCTCAAAATCAGGCATCAAGCTCGATAGCGCCTTGGCACATCTCCCTTGTTTCTATGATCTGAGGTACCTACTAAAAAACCTTACTGCATTGAAATACTGTTTGACACTGTGGTACTGTAGCCCTGATAGCCTACAGCCAACCTTGAATACTAATATTTTAAAGCGCTCGTAGCAGAAACAACTACCCAAGCGATTACAATGACCTAGTGATGTAATCAGTACTCTCCCGCTGGCGCGACTACCTACTTCACCAATGTAAACTGAGCTTAAAACCAAGTTCTATGTAAGCCAAGCCAAGTTATTACTCTTATTACTACTCGATACTTAACTATTCCTTCGCCGCTATTGTGTTATGAAGGAGTACAGTCGCGAACAAAGAAAATTGCGTTGGGAGTTTGTTCAAGCGTTATTTCTTGTAGGTAGTGTTCTTTAGGTCAGTGGAGAATTAGAGATCGCCTTAAGTAATTTTAGAAATAAATTAATTGTAGGAAGACAGTTAGGTATTTAGGTATAATTATATAATGATCCTAATAATATGTAACTGTGTGAGTTTTTTATCGGAACTAGCTGTGAAGGTGCGTACGAACGACCCAACTTGACACTCGAACTGTAGAGCTAATCCGGGCGAGTCCTGACAGATTAGCACGTTAATATTAGCCCAACTTCCCTATTCACGTGCCAATCAAAAGTCTCAATAGAGACTCGGCCGGATCGACTCTACGGGTCGGGTGTCAAGTCGGGTTGTTCGTACGCACCTTTGGGCGGACTTTTTTTGAGATATCTTTAGTAGTATAGTAGGTAGGTATACCTACCGGTAAATGGCATGAGAAGGGTGAACGGAAGTCGGTTCAATTAAATAATATAAACGCGAAAGTTTGTGAGGATGAATAGATGGGTATGGGTATTACTCCTTCATGCAAAAATTGCTGAACGGATTTTGATGAAACTTTACAGTAATATAGCTTATACTTAAACGTGGTTCTATACGTAAATCCTACTTGTATTATTATAAGTATCTTTACACATGTTCCCATTCCACCTCCATTTAATTTTGGTTACTCATGAACACTTCAGCCGTCGACTGTACTCTATTCAAAATAATATTTCAGGTAGCATGCAATGCAGACATTTATGAATGAAGTCGAATTTTTCATAACTTTCAACAAAAACAATAGCTACATGAAATGAAGCTTGCACTATGATATTACTACACGTACTTTTGTTTCGCCAACAATAGATACGCCAGCAAAATTATGAACTACTTTTATTAAAACGAAGTTCTTTTTGTATGAAGATTCGGCAGCGGGATATTGAAATGCCATTGCAAGGAAAATAGAGGTTTGTTTTCGGTCTGTGAGAGCTGGATTTGACCTCATATTGTAGATCGGGTAGGTATGTAAGTTATCTTGAAATTACTTCAAGAGTTTTATTTGTCGTTCCAGAACCTTTATTTATTCAATTTAAGCACTCGCTGTCTATTTTTAGTCAAAGGTTTTTTTTTCAGAGAATGAGGATTTATTTTCACCAAAATGTGTAATATTTTTACTGTTACAGAATTTTACTCGGCAACTTGTATTTTTCAAAGATTTCGCTAGTGAATTTAAAAAATATGAAGAAGAAGTATTTAGGGTATTTTGGCGCAATTTTAATCCTGAAATTGGAACTTCAACAATTTTTACGGACCTACTAAATAATATGATATAGGTACCTATATTAATATCACAGCTTGAAGTGATGTCTAAGCTAATATCCTTTAAAACTTATTGCTATCGTATAATTATTAGGCAACTTTACTTTTATTATCAGAATATATAATGAGTAAATAATAATAATAAACTTTGATCAACTTTCAGCATTTAAGTAACTATAATACCGCGTACCAAACTCCCATAAATCCCATAGTATCAAAGTAATTCCTTTTCCCGTCCAGTTATTTATCAAAGTAAATGACTTGTACAAATTAGCACTCTATGCCTATACATCTACGTGTTACTTTGTTTCGCATATGGCAGCAGTTGACCCGTAAATCACATCGGCGGGAGCACACTCCGGGAAATCGAAAAATATGCCCAATAAAGATACCGCAGCATTAGAATACCGACGGGAATCACTCCAGTTACTACCGCGCTCGAGCGTGAACTGTGCTTTTATTTTTTATTGTGCATAGCCTTTATATCAAGTATTCTTTTTTTTTTATTTGTTACGCTATTATGTAGAATATGAGATACACTCGTATAAGCGCTAATAATACTTTCATGTTTGTTGTTAGTTTTATTAATTCAGAACATTGATGATAGAAGTAAATCAATTTTAAGGTATGCTGGTGTAATAGATTTAAATTACCTACTTACCTATCAACTCCGTATCATAAAAAATGTTTAGGTACCTATGTCATCCGCGTAAAATGCGAATACTTTAATAGGATGGCAGATTCATATAATGTATAACAATAATATAACAACATAGGTATACCTATTCCAAATGGTTGATATGTTTTCCCCACGGGTTCCCACTAATGGTCTTTACAGGTTTATAATAATAATTATGAAACATCAACGCAGAAACCTTTATAACTAAATAAATTTAATTTTTACTCTCGACCGATGTGTCTATAAAAGATATAGACAGGTCTTAACTGGCGGATAACGAACGACGTGACGAGGATACATCGAGTGTCAGCCATCCGTCTGGATGACTAGCTTTGATGACGACACTAGTGTTTGACGTGTCATGGTCTCTTGAACTAGTTTACTTATGCAATAAAATCTAGATAGCTTATACGTAAACCGGTATGGGATTACTTACATAAGCAATGAAATAGAGGGCGAGGCACGTGGAATGTAGGTTAATAATTTAATTAAGACTAGGAAAACTAAAGTACTTGATTTCCGCTCTCATTTTTGCATCTACTGCAACGTGCATTTTGTTTTTCAGTATTAGCATAGCGCATAAAAATAATACTAATGTCCACCTTTAATCGCTTAATTCTAACCTAGATATAGGTAATATGAATAATAATTAAGTATGAGTATGACTACGAATATATGAGTATGAGTAACATTATGGCTGTTCAAGCTTCAAATAAAAATATACATAAGTACTTCAATATAAACAATATGAAAATAATGATGTTCACAAAATATTATTTACTTTTACACCACATATTCTAATATGTATATTTTCATGGGTAAATACTCTTCATTGTAGGTACTTATATATAGCGCACAACTTCCCGGGACATTACAAACAACGACCCGAACCCCTATTGTTACACATACAATTCAAAATACGAGTATTTGTCATCGCAATTGAATAACCTTATTCCTAGTGAAGCTATTCAAACCGATCTACAACATTAACTTAATAGCCAAAACACAGTTCGAGATCCTACCGTTAAAAGCACGCCAAGACACAGCGTCAACAAAAACTAATGCAAAACCCTCCTTTTGGGGCAGTCGGGTAAAAAGGGAATAAATATTGTACGTCATCATTCCCAGAAATACGGGATACCGCAAACAATGAGTTCTCAAAAAATCTGGGAAAACGTATTCTCATGTGCGACCGTGTTGTCATGACAGAAAAAGCCCTCCATCAATCTGCGGTAACCTATTTCCTAACACTCCCGTCGCCGTCCTTTCATATCACGCCATAGGTTGGCATTCCAGATATTGGCGACCGTATTACGAGTATATTCAACACTTTTTCGGAACGCGGGGACGCGGTATTTTTTCTCCAATACGGAGTAATGTGGCTCGGAGTTGTCTTGGAAGATCACGTGTGAGAATTTTTTTAAATAAATTAGTTGCGTCACTAAGGATTGTATTGGTTATGATATGACTTATGACCGCGAAGTTAAAAGTGTTAATTGTACATTTTCCTTGACCTTTATCAATATGCGAGATATTTTTGTTTTGTTTCTGTTATTTACTATTCATAAATATGTTTGATAAATTGTAAGTATGTAGTTAGATTGTAAACGATCTGGCGCGTAATAGTTACTCAACCAGCGTATTGTATTGCCAGATGACAAAGTCAAGTATTGTATGTAGGTACTCGTAGCACATGGCGTTCTGAAATTTCTACCCATCCTAATGGGAAAGTTCATATATGTTTAAGTTATGAATCTCATGATTTGTTTTCTTACAAGATACTCGTATAATATATTATTCTATCGACAACTACGAACAATAGATGGTCCCGTCAATCAGCTCGCTACTTACCGTAAGTAGTAATAAGAATCAATTTCCTTTAACATAATCTATGTTAAAGGCTTGCTCCAGATTGCACGTTCATACATTTCATACATAAGTAATAGGAATCGCTGACATTTGATGACCCAAATGGCGCAGTGAAGTTCGCCCTTTGGTCAGGGTCGCGGGTCGTTGGCTCGATGCCTGTTTGAGTCTTTGTATTTATGTGATATTTGTTTGTATAATAACATGCACAATACAAGTGGAGGCATACGTTGAAAATGGTATGATAAGTATAGAAAATGCTTCTTAAATTATTAAAATCCTGAAAATCTTTCATCTCGAATAGGGGTGGCGAGATAGCAATAGTAGTCACCGAAGCAGCTCTCGCAAAACAGCCAAGTTATACAGACACTCTCAAAATTATGGGCTTCGATTTGACCTTTTACGTACAGTAACCTAATAAAATCTAAAATAAATTAACCATTTGTAGAATATTCCCATTAAAAAAAATCAATATTGTCGTGCAATTTTCCTACAATAAAACACAACGAACAATCACAACACACACAGGAATTGTGTAACAAAACGTAAACTAAAACCAGATCGGCGGCGCGTATCGAAACATAAAAATATTTATTTACTCTAGCAACATTGTGCTCGATGTAAAGCGTGTCCATTTGTTACGATACCGCTTACTTGTCAACGGGTAAGGGGACATACTGGACATCTACTGGACTACTGCTGTTGTATCTTGGAATTGTGTTTAAAACGTTTATATATGCCATGGCAGAGGCATATAGTACTTATAACTATGTATATCCACATTTCACCAGTTGTTTTACAAATCCCGTGTAATAGGGGGTGAGAGTTAATTACCTAACCACGGAAAAAGGAGGGTAATAAGATTAACAAAGTATGTGTATGTATAATATGTATGTAGGTATGTCTATGTACGACCGTGGCTCAAAAACTACGATCAGATTTTGACAGACGATGTGTCGAATGATTTGTCTTTACAGTAGGTAAGAGTGTAATACCTATAATATAGTTAAAAAAAACTATCTATATGGCCCACAAAGGGTTAAAAAGGAGACCAAAAAAATAATTCCCTATGTTAATGACCCCGCCTGTGTCAGTTGTTTTTGGAATGGCTTAATACATATTTAATAAAATAATAACATTAATAATTCCCTATTTTAATTAATGCGGTGTCCTTGGATTCGTCTTCATCCAAAAAGTATTGTAGGGTATAATATGGTGTAGATTACGGCTATAACTCGGACACCACTGTGTTCATTTGAATTCATTAAATTGTCTGATAAAACCGTTATTTATTCAATTGTTTTTCAGAAAACATAATTCGTTATCAGAAGAATTGCCTAGAAATATAACAGAAATATTTTCTTTTTTCATGCTTTTTAGTTGGTTTTTTCAGTAGTCGGAAAGATAAAAATAATTTCGTCCTGTAAATGGCGACGTGTTCGCTCTCTATAAATTACATTCTATTTTATTTAACATTTTTGAATCACACTACTGCCTAACTTAACATCCCAAATTGCTATTATGTGTGTCAATTCATACATACTTCTAAAACCTATCTAAAACACAGGATTTTCCAAACGAAGTCTATTCGCATTTCCACCCGCATCAGGTTACAATTCAGATTGATAACATGGACTTTACTTTATGGTCGCATTCGCTGGCTACCCGTGCTGAAGTGTCTGCGCAACGTAATATATGGGGCAAAAATGACGTAATATATGGCACCAGAGATCGATGGGAACAAACATACATGTAGTGCGAGTGCTAATGACGTCAGGCTAAAGACACAAAAAGATTTTTTGTTTTGATTGACGTGCTTAGTTTTCTTGGCATTACCGGTTGCGCGTTCGATCTCCTGTTAAATAATACTAGCCTTTATTATGAAGCTTGTAAGGGTTCTTTGCGTTTGCAGTATATCTATACTGCAGTTACAGGACAAACGTATAACCCGTATTCCACGAAAAGGCATCATAAGTGAATCCTACTCCCATATTTCCCCGACTGAAACAAATATTAAGTAGATAAACAGATATAATTGGTGTGCTGCAACTTGTCTATACACATGGTGTATCAGCCAGATATTAAAGATAAACATTTACTAAATATTTGTTTCGATACAGCGTTCTGTAAATATTTAACTAAAGATTAATGAATACTGAATGGCGGTGGCGGAGCGTGCATTGTGGTATACATAGTTACAAAACTGTATGTAATGTATGTAACCTGCAAACCGCCGTGACGTAACATCCGGGCGCCAATCCCACGTTATGATACGGAAGTTTATAGGAAAGTTTGAATAAATACGAAATATCATCGGAATATAATGGGTATTACAACATTGAGTGAATTGTACACTAATGTTATGGTTATAGAATACAAAAAGTTGACGAAAGGTGCATTTTTGATTCGCAGACTTTATAAGTAGGTAGATGACAATAAAATATACTATGTATATTAGTGACCCGCCCAGACTTCACACGGGTGCAATCTACTGACGTTACCGATATATAAACATCTGTTGAACAAAAATTATACCAATTACAATACACAATTGTTTTAGACAAGTTTATGTCTAAAACAATTGTGTATTGTATTTGGTATCATTTTTGTTCAACAGATGTTTATCTTTTTTGTAGTAAGATGGCAAGATTTCTGTGCTGTAGATATCTATTAGAAATATTAACGTACTCGTATTATACCTACATATTATAAACTTTCTAAAATAAATTCTCTAAACGTTGGTGAAAACCGCATTGAAATTCAATGTGTAGTTTAGAAGATCTATGCAGATAAACAGACAGACACGAAAAGCAACTTTGTTTTATATTTATAGATGAGGTATTAGGTATTTAAAGATCTGCAAAACCTTAAAAATATAAAGTTAAGGTTCTAAACATCTTTATTGGTTATACATTCATATAATTCAAAAATAGCATTCTCGTATAATGAACGGAATCTAATTATATTAAATACCTATTTTTATTTACGGTTAATTCAAATGTATTATACATCATCATTACATAAAACAATTTACCCCAAATAATCTAACACCATATACTCAATACTTTATTGCATTCCACAATATTTTGACAGGTGGTACATTTAAGTCTATATATAAGATCATTATGGACCCTGTCGGGCACAGCACAGTTTAGTAGGAGCTCGTATCGACGCAAATAGGAGCTCGTATCGACGCAAATGTGCCTGAACTAGAAATCGTCTCACGAAAAACTTGAACTTTAAAAAAAAATACACTACTAACTGATAAAGTTGTTCAGCCATTCGTTTTTGAATTTGTTCACAAACGACCCGTACGAGCAACCGTTCGTTATCTGCGTTGTACATGATTTTCTGGCTTTGTACTACGGTACTATAGTAGCATATAGGCTATATTCCTTCAATACGCGCATTGAATAATTTGAGGTCGGACTTCGAATCCCAGTTTGGACAAAGTTTAATTGGGTTTTGATATTGCCAATCGGTTACAGTCTCAGAGTTGGAATTATGCTGGTAAATGGGGATATGGTCTCGTGGGACTGTACCGTCATCAGTCGGTTCGAGAACCGAATTATATCTTCGCTTCACCTTTCAGGGACGCAGATAGGAAGATTGTGGCATTTATGATATTATGACACTACATTTACTACATTTTATATGCACACGGGCACTCGCGAGAGCTACAAACGCCGCCAACTAAAGCTGAAGCGCGCGACAGCCACTTGTGGTCGGTGGTCGACACAAGTTTGTTTAAGTCACAGGAAAATGTGGATCTCACGAAATCCCTAGGTATACCACCAAATCACGGTAGATGTCGAATATTCTTATCTATTAAGACTTCTTATTAAAAATGTTTAGTGATATGACAAATGCTAATAAATATAATGTCAGTGATATATTATGTCGTTTCACTAATTTAAATCTAGTAAAATGTAAAAAAAATGTATATTGTCATATCACTAAACATTTCACATCACAGCTACCGTGATTTTGTGATATCCCTAGGAATTTTGTGAAATCCCTGGTATCCTCATATATTATACATGTTGTATTTTGCCAGAGTTTGTTGCGGTGTTTTGTGGCGGCGCTGTGGCTCTCGTGAGTGGCCCGTGTACGTCAAATTCATATAAAATGTATGAACACTGTAGTCCGGAACCTGGTCGCGGCGTTTTGTGGCTGTCGCAAGTGATTCGTGTTCGGCGAGGCTTAATCATCACCTAAGGGAACTACTTTATTATTTATTTATTTTATTATTAAAAAAAAAAAAAACAACAATTTAGGGATTTGATCAAATCACTTGATTTGTTTAGGGAAATAGCAATATCGAGTTGTCATTTTAAAATTTACAGTGAATTAATCATGTCCTTATTTCCGTTTTTATCATATCTCTGCGACATATATGTACAGTACATACATATACTTACGTACGTACAAGTAAAATCTCCCAATATTTAATAGCAATAGCATGTAGGATTGTAGGCAGAGGTACAGTCACAGATAATATAATACTACGCGTATAGATGCCTCATCTCTTACAAAGAAACGTTACCGCCGTAACACGGGCTATACATTATTTCGTGCTTAATTAAAGGATTAAATATGAAAAAATATTTTCATTTTTTCATGTTCTCAATTTTACACAAACTTCATTATCAAATCGATACACATAACGCCATCTATTAAAAGTAATTAGAACAATTTATTAATGTTTCTTTATTTCTGATGGCACCTCATGGTACTGTCAATGACTGAAGTAGCTAACACTATAGGTACAAAATGTTAAAGTTATTTTCTTAATGAAAGTTATTTGAAGCTAAAATTTATGTAGAAACTGTATACTCATACTGTCAAATACTTTATGATAAAAATAATAAACTCCAATATTTTAATAACAATAAATTAATGTTCCCAAAAACCTGTTCATTTTGAGTTTTGTCTACCTACTTCTGTCGCTGACTGTATGTAATATAAATTAATTCCCTTTGACTCTATGCCAGTAATATAACGGTAAAAATATTTGTTTATGATAAGCTCCGAGGTTATGAAAATATGATATAGGTATATTAAAGCTTTGATGTCAACATAAACTAGGACATTATGTATATTTTATATTTTTATAACCTTACGTTTTCAAAAAGTATGAATTACTCTCGTAACTCTTTTTCCAATAACTTCTTAAGGAATATTTACTAAAACAGAAATATTATTCAACTGAATGTTTGCCTATTCAAGCCATTTCTACTTTAATTTTGCACACGTTTCGGTGAAAACAGCCTTTGAATTGAAATACATTTTCGTGGAAATCACTGAATGTGAATAAATAACATACTCGTACCTATTCTATTAGTTCCCAAACTTCTCTTATAGCCCAAAAGTAGTTCAAATTAAATTCTGTAATAAAACTCATATTTTTATGTACGAGTGTATAATGAATTGCTACGTCGTAGCGGCTACGTACCGTCGTAGCACCATTCTACACGCATGGCTTACGAAGCGCGCCTACCGGAACACGACTCAAAGGCCATGGCTTTAGGCCCGCCTGCCTTTTGTCGCGGCGACGTGAGATGGCTAATTACAAACGACGTGTGTTTGCGCTCGCACAGATTACCTGCCGTGTGTCGTATTGTCCCAACGAGACAATATGTACGACCTCTACCACTCACAATGCCTCCAGCCGAAATACCTCTGAAATAACATCCGAACTGTAGCATCTGTTACTGTAACATATGTTTATGTACGTAACACATGCCTGTAGAACAATACAGTGATTATATAGATCAGTAACTCGAAGTAAACGGCTCGTTGAAGGTGAATAACTTTGGGTCTTAAGTCTTAAGAGGAAGGAAAATTTTAAATTAATCCAACAATACAATTGAACACAATTCAGGATAAATTAAGGTGCCATTATTCACGGTGGATTGAAATATGATTTAAAAATATTATGAAGAACAAATTACTATAGTGAAAAGTTTCAACAATTTCTTTATAATAATATAATTGTTCGTGAGTCGGTATAAAATCATGTATTTCTATTGTCAATGCAAAAAAGAACGACAATATAATTGCATATTTCTCTATAATGGGGCGAACAGCAGTAGGTACTCTCGAGTAGGTCACGACTCGCATCTAATGGTAGCGAGAAAGCTCGCGGCCACTGCTTCTCAATACTGAATAAAAGCGAACTTAACCTTAAGCAGTACCTCGTTATATCTCGGTGATCCTTAACGCCAGCCCTATAAGGTTGGTTATCGTATATTATATATTTTGTTGTGCGAAGGCGACGTTTGCGACGTACAGTTCACACGCACGCATCACACATTGTTGCTCGCGAGAAGAATGATTTCTGCCCGAAGCTTTTCTCCGCAATAATGAGTCACTTGACGTATTGTCCCGCGGGCGCCATCTCGTCCAAATTACGAAGCCATTGTTACTGAGATATTGTTCGTCGCCTCGTGAATATGTGCGAAAGGAAATGAAACTGTTCCCCCGTGCCAGTCACCGTTTGTTGGCTTCCCTGTGCCGACACACCCAGCTATATTTCCATTTCAGAGATCCGCTAAATGAGTCTGCCGTCATATGTGATGATATACCTTTGTATGGTAATACGTAACGCTTAGCGAGTACGGAGAACACTACATTATTAATTAGCTTGCGTTAAGTTTGTGTTATTATACAAATGGAAAATGTAAGGCAAATAATTTTGAATTAAATTTAAGCAACTATGAATTTAATCCCTGATAAGTTGTCAGAAATATACAATTTAATTATAACACGAGGAAAACAAGATTTTAGCAAAATAGCAAAAAAAATTTTTCTCTAGTTACACGTGGAAAAACAAATCGATACTTAGCTACACTGTATTTGAAGCTTGAGGAAACAATTATACCTAAATATTATTTGCATTTGAAAGTTGCGGAAAAACACATTATATCTAAAAAGTTGAAGAACATACAGGTAGGAACTTAAGTTACTTGAATTTAAGCAACTGGTATACATCTAGCAAAGGATTTTTTTTTTGAATTGGTGTAGGTTGAATTCAATTAAGAATAGTACCCGGCAAACAACTTGAGAAAAGCAGCGTAGTGGGGGAAAGTCTTCACACGTACGTTTTCTTGCATTAAGAGTCAAAATCCACCAAATTGACTATTGCGCAGTCAAGGTCAATGTTCAGGTTGTTTGCCGATAAGTGCATTAATGAACCTACTCAAGATATTGACCCGGATAACCAGACGAAAATGTTCCTTTTGAAAACTATTATAGCATGCATGTGTCATGTCACCACACCATAGAGTAACAAAATAATAAATAGTGCAAGCTCACGTGACTGGCGAGAGACCCATCTCTAGAGGGCCGGTGTCCCCTGGACTCGGTAAACACAACAGGGCAATACTGCCCGACGTGACACGGGACAGAACTACCCTACCTTACACCACGTGACGTTTATTAAACATTATATTTGATGTAATAAACTTTATTGTGATGTGGGACACCGCACTAACTGTACAGTGAAGATAGCAAACCTATGTTATTTCAAGAGGCCTTTTCATTAAAACTTAACCAGGTTAATCCAACGACATTATTGTTGTGTCAGAAATAACAAAAACACTTCCATCGGCACCGACGACTATAAAAATAGTTGAAAGGTTTTATTGTCAAATAGATAACCGAGACGAATCTCACTCTAAAAGCTAAAAAAAAAGGAAAATTAAATGGGCGTGCATTTAATTTTCCTTTTTTTTAGCTTTAATTTTCAATTACTCTTTCACGCAAAAACTACTGAATGGATTTTGATGAAACTTTACAGTAATATAGCTAGAATAACCCATAGGCTACTTTTTATCCCAATAACGCGGGCGCGTTCTTTGTACATACACAATAAAAAAAATTGCCGGTTGCCGCTTTTACAGGTCAGTAAATGTACCATCTTGTATTAACAGTTGTACTATTTATTGATACATTTACTGACCTGTAAAAGCGGCAACCGGTAAATTTTTTTATTGTGTATGTACAAAGAACGCCATTTAGGATACATGGTTTCATTTAATGTGATAACCTAATCGCCACCTTGTATAATTAAACAGCAAAAGTTCAAAAAATTAAGGTAACCAATAGGTAGTTACCTTAATTTTCAAAAGTTACGCGTGTTTACGCGGTTTTATTCATACGGGTTTCTTGGACTAAAAGATTTATTTTATTTTATCGATGAATCGACTTAAAACCAGGTGTCTACACAACGGTAGGTAGGTAAATTATTAATGACTAATGAGAGTGTAACAGAGAAATTTTGTAGCGATAATAGAGTACGCCTAATGCATGAATTCGCGTTATGGGGCGTGCAATAAAGGCAATGTGAGAGCAGTTCGCGCAAAAGTGGAAAAGCCTATTACCGGCTCTCTGAAAGTTCACGCATGTACAATTGTACATTCGTTCATTACGGTTTAAAATACACAGACACAAACAGATGCTGCGACGCCATTCGCACATAGTTCAGTCCGGTCAACTTAGATTGCGCATAGATAGTGTAGCTAGTGTATAACTGTATAATGTAACAAAACGGTTCTTACATTATTGCACATTTAAGAATCGTTTTGTGTTAAAAAAAATAGCTTTTGTAGTGAAATTCATTTCATTATGCATTTGGATTAGACTTGCAACGAATATTCGGCCATTCTTTGGTGTTTGGCCGAATAGGCCGAATATTCGGCAGAAAACCAAAGAGGGCCGAATATTCGTTGCAAGTCTAATTTGGATGTTATTATAGTATATACTACGGGAAAAATTCTTGTGTTACGAAAAATAATTTCAATTTGCGCCTTCCCAAATTGAAAAACAAAGTTTCTTTTATGTTTCGTAGACAGAGAGCATAAAAATATTAGCTATGTAACTTTATAACAATTTTCCTGGATCGCAAACCTTATTAGGGTACAGTCAACAAAGTAATTAAGCAAACAGACTAAAATTATCATCTTTGCACTACGCAGGCAACATTCTTTGTTATTGGGTGAGTTATAACTTCTTAAACTTAGGATACACTCAGACAAAGAGGGCAAAGACTTGACTACTTAAGCACACGTACTACATGAGTTAAAAAGAAGTTAGAGTCAGCTACCTTTTTTTTTTTTTTTTTTTTTTTTTTTCGAGGTGGAAATCCTCATGGATGTCCCCCGCCCTGGGGAGGGCGGAGGGGTCTGTCAGACTCTTACTGACTAAAACCACCCCGGTGTTCCTCCAATTACCTTACGCCGGGGGCGCGGGAGTCGCTTGCGCATTCGTCCGCACCCCCGGCAGGTATTGGCCCGCCAAATGAAAGGCGGGCCCCGTCACCCTATGCGGCCGTCATGCACGGCCGCAATTCCTCTAGAGAGGCGCGCGCGGAACACGTCGCGCCACCGTCTCGGGCCTGTTTCCGTTCGGGCGACGGACGCCCCAAGTCCGCCGCCCGCAGGCCGCACCCTATGGTGGCCGGAGATCGTTGGCCGCCCTACGGCGCCCGGTGCGTCTGCTGCGGATGGGGAGAGAGGACACCGCCTCCCTCTCCCTTTCCGCCGCCTCCTTGGCGTCCATCACCTCCTCGCAGAAGGAGGCGACGGCGTTCCAAGCGCTCTCGCTGCCGACCATGGCCTCAACCACGGCCGGGAGCGAGAGGCCACCCGCAGCTCCGAAGAGTCAGCTACCTGTATAGTGTATACTTATCTCTTTTGTTTGCTGTAGGTACGTATAATAGAATGTTTTTTTAACCTTTAATAATTTTATACAAAAGTAAATATTTTTCTTCCTTCCTTAAATAGGTACACTTCACATAACTTCCTCCAATAAATCTAAATATAACTGAGCTAAAAATATTCCACTTAAATTCTCCTCTGATTTATTTAGTTGATAGACAGACAGATGTCACTGTTAAGTACCTACTTTCGTTTTTCTCCGTGTATTTGACACATTCCAAGTTGTTTCGTTTTAGATTCTAACTGAAAATAGACTTTAGCATGTTTTCTCTTAAAATCAGGTATGATAATGTGTTTATTTTCAAAAGATATACGAGTAATTTACCTCTATTTATTTTTATACTAGATGTGCCCACGAAAGCAGTCGCAGCAGTCACAGCAGTCGGAAAACAACACAATGTCGTTATTTTATTCATACAAACTTTACCACCCCTTTTCACCCCTTTAGAGCTGGAATTTTAAAAAATCTCTCCTTATTGCATCTCTAGGGTACCCAAGGACTATTTGCTCCACGGAATAGTTAAATAAGGTATTTCCTCCCATCTCTAGGTCCACCAGCTTAGGCTGTGCGTTGTCTGTTTGTCAGTCGGTCACGGTACTGTTTTATCGATATAGATAGAAGAAGATTATCTCTATCTATCTATCTATCTCGCTCAGACTCTTATTCAGCCGATTATAGATTACGCTGATGTCTGCTACTTGGATGCCACTGAGGAGCTGTTAAATAAGCTTGAGCGTTTGCAAAATATATGTATTCGGTTTGTTTTCGGCCTCAAGAAATTTGATCATGTTTCTCATTTTCGCAAGGAACTCAAGTGGCTCCCAATCCGCCTTCGCAGGAACACTCGGATATTGTGTCTTCTTTTTAATGTTTTGCATAACCCAGCCTATCCCTCTTATTTGCGTGAGCGTTTCTCATATGCTCGTTCTCCTGATGACCCCTGTAGATCCCACATTAAATCTCTTCTTAAATTTCAACAGCACAAAACCGATTTCTATTCTTTCTCTTTCTCAGTTCATGCAGTAAGATTGTGGAATTCGCTTCCGCCTAACATACGTGATTCTCGATCAATTTCCATATTTAAGAGACGAGTTAAAGAACACTATCTCTCCATATAAATTTTATATTTTATATAATATATATTATATGTGTATGTATTAGTATTTTATCATATTATATTAAGTATATTTTATTTTGTAATATGTTTTCGTTACAATTCATGTTATTTATATTAATTTACACACTGTGTCTTCATTTATACTATAAACCTATCCTGTCGCAGGTCTGCTGGCAGAAATTTCATATTCATATTCTTTATTGTACACACAAATATTAAATACAACTTTTATATGGAGATTTTATGTACAGAGGCGAGCTTAACTCAACATTGAGTTTTCTTACAGCAAACCTTAGAGTGATAGAGAGATTTGAGAGCATGAGAATAGAGATAAGTGCACAATAGGCTATAATATACTAATTATAAACATACATACTTACTTATATAAACTAAACAAATATGTGCAAATTGCACCGTACATAAACATAATACATAAACATATATATCTATATAAAATAAAATAATACATACATTTATAGATCATGGTAATAGGAAATGTTCTTTAATTCTTCTCTTGAAAACATCTAAAGAGGGGCTATCACGTATGGAGTGTGGCAGTGAATTCCAAAGGCGAACTGCACGAATAGTGAAAGATCCATCGTAACGGGCAGAGGTATGACGAGGAGTCCGAAGGAGAAGAGATGAAGAGGAGCGACAGGGCTTTCCTCTAGGGATAAGAAACTCAAAGCGTTCCCGAAGATATATAGGAGAATGAGGATTATAAAGAACAGAAAAGAGAAAAGATAGAATGTGAGCATCACGACGCCGCCGAATAGGCAGCCACCTCAGTCGCGTCCGGAATTCCGACACGTGATCGTACTTCCGAAGGCCGAAAATGAAGCGGATACACAAATTCTGCAGGCGTTCGAGCTTATCTAGAAGTTCCTCAGTTGCGTCGAGAAAGCAGACATCAGCGTAGTCCAGAAGTGGTAGAAGAAGAGATTGCGCAAGAGTAATTTTAGTTTGAAATGGCAGGAACTTCTGGAGACGTTTGAGAGACTGAAACGAGCAAAACACCCTCCTGCTTACTTCCGCAATGTGCACATTCCAGGACAGATTGCAGTCTATGAAGACACCCAGGTTCTTAGCGTTCTTGGAGTAGGCTATAGGGACAGCATCATAAAGGACCGGCGGGAGAGACTGGTGATCCAAAAGATTAAGGAGATATCTGCCACCAATAATGAGAGCTTGTGATTTTAAAGGATTGACTAAAAGGCCGAACCTTTTTAGTCAATCCTTTAAAATCACAAGCTCTCCACTGACTGATGTTATTAAGGTCATTATTGATGGCGTCAATAGCTTCTGAAAGCTCTTCTAGTTTAAAATGGCGGTAAAGCTGCAAGTCGTCTGCATAGAGATGGAAGTACGAAGCTAATACATTAGTGATGGCGTTAATGAAAACCGAGAAAAGAAGTGGAGAAAGGACGCCACCCTGAGGCACACCCGCAGTCAGATTACACCACTCAGAGGAGGCCTCATCAGAGCGAACCGACTGCGAGCGACCCCTAAGATAAGAGTTAAACCAGGCAGTTACAGAAGGAGATACATTCAGAGAGGATAAAATTCCCAAGAAATTTCTTTAGAAATAAGCAGTACCTTTGTACTTTATATTTCGTTTGTATTTGTTGTCCTCTGTATGTTGTGTGTACATAAATTATAAATAAATAAATAAATAAATAAGATTGTAAGCTTACTTATTTATTCGAATGAAAATATTTACACTACCCTTCCATTTTAAATACATCTTCGTTTCCTTCCACTCCCGCAAAACATAGAAAAGGCTATCAATTAAGAAATAATAGATTAAAATCAAAACTGATCTTTGTCCGTGCACATTTCTATTTGGCCGACCTACGATTGCAATCTTATTAGAGCGTCGCCGCTATATCTCGCTGTAATTGGATTGTCTTTTGAGTCACAGCCCACGACCGATAGTGCAACAGAACTGTCCAATACACCTTTGCAGAACACCACCCTTAACTACAACCTCTCTTTCTTCCTCGAACATTAGACAAAGTAAGAAAATTGTCGAGTTCGAATCGACTTTTCAGAAAGCGGTAATACTCCGCCCTCAATATTGGAGACCAGATGTACAAAACCATTTTATTCTTTAATAGTTCAGGCTCACGGTTCGCCTTGTTAACTTTTTAAAGTTCTTTCCTTAGAGTTTACTTAATCGAAGTTCGACGGCTGTTGTTTGTATTTAACAATAAGATTGTTGAAATCGAGTTTACGCTGTTTATGTTGATAATAAACGAGCCTCGAATTTCCATTAATTTTATTAATCATTTCCGTATATTTAAAGTTATTCATGAAGTGTATAATAATAAGTGCTTTAGACATTTATTTTCATGGAAAGCACATGTATTAATTAATCTGGTACACCTAGATACATCATGATAAAAGCTTGTGGTCTGAGCAAGGCCAATAAATTATTATAGGTAATATATTGTACATTTACTTAGTAAACTGCACGTCGACAAGTATCCTCCTCTCGTCTCTAGAGTCCCTTCGAACTCATTAGATAAGACTTTTAACAATATAATACTGTGATGGAGCATGGATAGTCTACGAGAACATGGGAAGTAGACGTCATAATAATAACACGTGAAATTATCAGAATCATTCAAAGTATGTCTCTAGGGCAGACGGAAAAACGAACAATAACAATAAATGTAAATTATGTCATCTAGAAAATACGATAAGTTCTGTACCCCTATCACGAGTTTTTTGACGTATAGTTTCGTTAATGTAAGGATATTTTGAATTGAAAATACACGTTTGTTACACAATATATATATAAATTAAATACTTAATTAATTTCTCTGTATTTTTTAAAATATGCAAAATGTATAAAATTTTATGAAAATGTTCCAGGACTGCTGTATTTTAAATTCAAAATATGCTTACGATAACGATACTACACGTCAAAAAAACTCATGATAGGGGTACAGTACCACGATCATGAGTTTTTTTGACGTTAAAAAAACTCATGATCGGGGTACTGGTCTCTATTTAGATGTCTTCTATCTTTTCATAAGATAAGACAAAAGGTGAAACAGAGATCTGAAAACAAAACTGGATATACTTATGACAAAATCTCTACGGTACACTCAAAAGCATTGTCCGTTTTTCGGCCTGCCGATACGGTAAAAACAGACTATATTTTTTTTTTTTGTTTTTTAAGAAAAACGTTGCCCCACACTAGGGTTTCTTCTGTGTCGTGGGTGCGTTTACAAACACAATTTTCACATTCACAAACATTTCAGACTCGGAACAAATATTTTCTCCGTGCGGGAGTCAATCGCTCAGTCACTTCGACAACCGTGCTGCCTTTGGATGCAAATTGGACGATTGTTAAAAAATCATAATCCTCCGTCAGTTTCGAGCACTTCATCTTCGACTGCCTCTTTTGTCTAGTAGTCGCAAACGTGACTGCCGAGCGTGGGTTTGAAACCCCGGTCGGGCAAAGTGTGAGTTTTCCATAAGGAAATTCTGAGAAGGCCAAAGTCTATATTTGTACACGGTTAATGGCCCCCTATTACATTTACATGAGACTTGAAACATAACTGGCGAAATGTGACGTTGTGTTCAAAAGTAGCCTTCGCGAACATAACAACTATTTCAAATACATAGTTTCAATTACTTCAATTGTTTGATAATGGCGCAGACGCACTTAGATAGGCGCTATCGCAGCGACTCGTAAGTATCGCAATACTTTTCTATGCACAGTGAGAGTGGTTTCAGACGCGGTGAGCGTAACCCACCATTGTTCGATCACGACTTGCCCGACCACGGCACCGACTTATTGAACAGGAATAGAATATTGAACATTGTAAGGCTTCTTTTGTCGAAAGCCTTACTTTAGTTGAAGGTTTTATTATTTGTTCACTATTATTTTGTTGAGTTGGGGTTTGTTACGAGTGGTTGTTAGCTGTTTAGTTGAGGCCAGGAGTTATGATTACCCAGGAGGAATGGAAGTGGCAAGACTAGATGTTTCTGAACAAATTACTTCTTCAAGTCGCTAGCGAATTAGTATCATGTTTTATGTGACTTGGTTAACTGTTTCATTGAAATTTTTAATGTTATCTTTTTTATTTTGCTTAATAAAACTCTTTTTTACGTATATAATTTTCAGATCTAGTTACCGTTACAAGAAAATGCATAACGTCTAAACGCCGCACAACGTAAATTTCAAGTCCGCCACATTCCACTTTGCAATGGTACCTACTGTCAAAAATGTTGTCCTCATTTAGAATTTTTGCTTCCATTCATTCTAAGCCTCGTGACCAAGAGAGATTCAGTTTCCTCGACATTATGGCAATGGGAAGGATAGTTCACATCTGTCACCATATATATAGAGTATTGATACCATAATTATGGTTGGGTACACATTTGAACGTCGAAAATTAAAATCGATAATTATGTGCTACAAAAATTAATGACAGACACGAATCGCTGCAAAACCGACTCCACGTAGTCTTGTCTGCCCTACCCCTAGAGTGTAATTTAAATTCGCATACGCGCGGAGGGGCGATGCGGCCCGCGAGCTGAGGAGCAGGTGGCTTCAACACTCGCCACCGCGGCTGAGCAAGCCGAAGCTGCGGTGGTGAGTGTTAAAACCATCTGCGACGATAAGCTGGCGTGGGACCGCCAGAGCCCCGCAGCGCCGGAGCCGTGACAGAAACCATGCATGCTGCATGTTGCATGTTTGCTTGCATGCTGCATGCTTGCTTGCATGCTTGCTTGCATGCTGCATGCTTGCTCGCATGCTTGCTTGCATGCTGCATGCTTGCTTGCATGCTGCATGCTTGCTCGCATGCTTGCTTGCATGCTGCATGCTTGCTTGCATGCTGCATGCTTGCTCGCATGCTTGCTTGCATGCTGCATGCTTGCTTGCATGCTGCATGCTTGCTTGCATGCTGCATACTTGCTTGCATACTTTTAGACTAAATAGGTTTCATGTCTTTTGAGTGGCATATCAAACGATTTTATATTCAATGTATGTTATGATTATAAAAATTTGTTATTTTAAAATTAAATCAATCGTTTATTATTAACTGATCATTATATCAAATAAAATTATAGATTCAGTTGTTATAATCTTGTAAATATTAGAGATTTTGTAATTATATCATATATTACTTACCCGATTTATTCAAAATGAACTAAAACTCTTGAAGTCTTTAACTACCATTTAATTAGGTCATAGTTTTGAGATTAATTTTCTTATAGTGTGACAATTATATTAATTAGGTTTATGAGGTTAAAAAAATATCTTTTATACTCAGTAAGGTAAGAAAATTAATATAGTGTCAGAACGATAAACCCTGCTCACGTACTCCGATGGTTCATGATTAGTGTAATACGTATAGATGGCGCTACCTGCCGCTGTCGTTTAAGCCAGGATATTTTCTTTTACGTGTTGCGCCTTATTATTTACCTAGTCTGTCTGCAAAAAATAGGAATTAATCTATGTTGGTCAATAAAATTAGGACCACCATCCGATGGATCAAAAGTCTAGATCTTGAGTCTAAGCTATAGGCTTAAGAATGCAATTTAAATAATTAATTGGTCCTTCTAAACCCAAACTAGGGTTTGGTATCAAATCCAATTACTTTCTTACTACTTTATTACTACGCAGAACTTTTTATAAACATTTTTGGGGGCTGCTTACCTATTAATTTATCTATAACGTCCCGTAAGAACCATTAGAATATTTAATAGAATACTTCTACTTTATTAAAAAAAGTATTCAATTGCGAATACCGAACGTATCCGCTCACATTTACCGAAATAATAAAACCGATTAAAAAGCAATCACATCCCTAGCACTCTAAAATCAAAACCGAAGGGTTCTTAATGCTTTTATGAAGTAGCATATTGGCAAAATTCTATTTGGCGTAAAATGCACCCGCTTTGGTCCTTACCCTCGCCTTTATTATATCGTACGGTGGGTGGGGAATTTCACACTAACGCGAATTGTATTGCCCCAGCGGTTCTCCCAGTAATATTAGCCTCCAGCATTGATAGACTATGTAATATAAAATTTTCAATATGTATGAAAAGGCTGACGAGGTTTTTGTTGAAAAGTTTACAGAGAATCTGCTTAGTTTTACGTTTAGGCAACAGTTTGTTGCTTAGCAATACACGGGATATTTTTTTCACTATAGATTCAATTTCAGCGACGTGTTTGCGTGACTGTCGTACGACAACAGCGCTGCAGACTTGCTGCACAATTTAATGAGGACCCATTTAAAAGAAAAGCTTTACTTAGTATACAAGAACATAAATCAGTAACAGCTGTAACTAGTCGTGCATCTATTATGCAAATAAGTTATTGCTAAGCATCTCAGGCTCCAAGCCTTTATTATGATACTACACTTTGTTGGAGGACTAAAGATCGCTTAACCCGGCGAGCATGTGGCAGGGTATGTCATACCCAGCACACCATTTAAGCTCTTGTATCTTTTTCATTTCGCACTCAGCAGGTTTGTGGGGCTCAGTAGCTGGAGTGCGGAGGAAGGTAGTGGCATAATTTCAGTGTTACGTGCGCTGGCGCAAGAGCTATACGTGCGCTAACATGAATTGGGTATGTTATACCCTGCCACATACCTGGTGTGATTCTTTTTTCAACTAATTTTTTTTGTTTATATTGATTTTGGATGCTCATAATCGTTTGTTTCTTTTGGGTTTTCTTCAAAATGGATCACATATGAGTCAGGTTTATGTTAGAGACGTTAATAGATAGTTTTTTCGAAGAATTTAACGGAACAGGGGGCCAGTACCTACTGTAGAAAATAGTTCTGAAGATGAAATCGAAGGTTTTTCTGATGACGAAATTGCTTTGTCATTATAATGGACCCTTTGCCTGGACAAAATATGGATGTAAGCGCTATGGAAAAGTCATAACATGCATTTTTTTTTTGCAATGACTATGCTAATTTTCAAGACTGAAAAAAGAAATGTTACATCATGATTATGAATAGCTGATAAAGTTTTTTTGTAAGAATATATCATAACTTGAAGGTTTAAAATAATTTATTGAAAAAATCAGGAGTCTTTTTTAGTTTTGTTAACATTTTTGAAGTTCCTAACGTTTGGTTCTTGCTTTTTGAGTCCTTCCAGTCTTTGATAAAAATAATAACTATATATAAATATGTACAACTTTTTTCATTTTAAATGTTTAAGGAATAAGCTTAAGTTTAATATAGTAGTGTAGTTTTATTTAATTTAACCATCAAGACATGATTACATGCATTTTTACATGTGGGTATAATATACCCTGCCACATACTCTGTGTAACTTTTTTCACCACATGCTCGCCGGGTTAAAGACTATTAAGCACATGTCTTGCAATTTGTCATGTGCTTCGCAGACTGTTTATTTTCCCTGGTTTAATAGATCTTTTTTTTGTTAATACAAAAGCTAGAACACCCCCAAAAAAGGTTGTTCTTTCCCTCGGAAACAGTACTTTTTTTCCGAATGAAAGTTACCTACCCTATGTCCTTTTCTGTACCCCTGACAACGTATATTCATTCATACATATTATATGCAAAATTTCATGATGATCGATTCAGCGGTTTAGGCGTGAAAAGATAACTAACTTACTTTCGCATTAATAATTAATAATATTAGTTAGGAATATTTTACAAGATTCCTCTCTCTTTATTCTCTTGTTACAAGATGAGCACACTTTCAACTCATTATTGAGCACTATGAAACACTTAATCAAGGTAAGTCTAGCCGGAGAAATTCCAAATTATAGTAAGTCTTGTGAGTGTCTGGTCTTAGTGTCCGACTTTAAATAAGTAATTTCGTCTCTGCCTTTGGTCCCGTAATACCTACTAAGAGATTAATTATTATTAGATGGATGGATAGCAGCATCTAACTATACAGTGTTACCACTGAGTAACGTAGGCTACTTTTTATCCCGAACAAATGCACAATTCATAGCATTTTATTGATATTATTGACATAATATTAAGAAAAATATGTGAGCTCTTTACCATGCCTTCTCGCTCGTTGAATGGAACCAGTCCTCTGTATCTATTTACTTTATGTTATAGTAGTAAATTATATTGAAGGTGACTTTACACAAATGCCATTATAAAGTACATACCCTATTTTAACATTATTTACAACACTAAGTTAGGCGTTCATTAATTAAGATCGACGCAGATACAAAACAATTTATGCCTTCATCGGTGCCTGCTGTGCCCACTGTGCCCAATTTAATTACGCGGCGATCGTTATCAATAACAAATAGTTTGTTTACAACACCTATACCCACAAGCTTTATGCCTATGGAGACGATGGAAATAAGGCCACGTTACCTACATTAAAAATATATTATGATATTGTCAGTCATTTAAGTACCTAGATAACATCTATTTTTACACCGCGGTCTAAAAAATACAATTTAAGAAAATACGGCATTTATAATTTCTACACTAGAACAGCAATATAGCAGCAACAAAAAGAAAAATTACCAACCCATCACGTATTACTAGTTTTCTTTGAGAAAATTGTTTAAGAAAACCACACAATCGAGCACTCTGTCTTACTTCCGATACTACAATAACAGAGTACAACACTATAACATTAGAGGGAACGTGCCTACAACAGCCATCTTGTATAACACATAGTACTTTTATACAGCTAAAAGGCACAAAGATTTATTGTAAATAAAACAACTTGGAACATTTTACCCCACACGTATTGTTACGTAGAAAAATATTTCGTACTATTTGCACGCTTTTATTTTATGTCAACCTGATACTTTACTGACAACTTTATTGATATCATAAGTTTTTTTTTTTATTTTGCTAAAATATGATTTGGTATTTTTTTTGGCTTACCGACTATGTGAGTCGTCGACGGTAAAATACTAAAGAACACTCTTAGCACAAAATAAATCGACAGTGGAAAGGGGAAATCGCTAAATCGTCAAAATGTTACTTTTGTAAAATGAGTATTAACGTTTTTTTTTTAAGAAAAAAAAAATTGTGGTTAAGCTCTTTTGGCTTTCCACTGTCGAAATGAATAGAGAACGCCCACATAGATGCGTACGAAATCAATGAATCGCGAAGTGAAAGAAAGTTCGTTTGATTTGGTTTGAGATCTCCACGTATACAACGATCTCGCGTATGTATGTGTGCGTGCGTTTATTATCGCTCGTTATACGGAGCTGCCCTTTTGTATCTATTTTGTGCTCTTAGGTCGACTTGCATGACTGTCTAAATACAATTAACACTAAATATATTTAAAACATCCATTTCATTTCTATCATTCTTTGAAGTTGACAGAGACAGAACGATGCATGAAATATTTACCGTTAATATTGCCGTTAATTGTATTTAGGGTTGTGCAAGTGGACTTGTATTATGTACATTCGACTATAATACAAAGTTGATGCTTCTAACTATATAATGTTTAATGTTTCACGATCTTTATTCAGTAAACAGAGTACATTTAACACTTTTATTAATCATATATTTTAAGTCTAGACAAGGCCACACATTGTACACTCGACGCCATTGACGGTCGACCACTTTTCACCCTTATTAATAAGAACATAAGGGTGAAAAGTGGTCGACCGTCAATGGCGTCGAGTGTACATTACGAGATTATCTGAGAATAAATTCATTTATTTACTAGAGGACCGGTGCCGCTCCACAGCATTGTGCTGATATGTAATTTAAAAAATACCGCTCTTATATGATGACTTGATCAGTAATATTCTAACCTAGCTTCCCTCTAACTCAACCAATTTAAGTGTCACATCAGCTTGTCTATTCTGTACCGACTCGACGAACTGCCAATTTGTTTGCAAACGTTCGAGGGAGAATATCACGGTGAGATTCTCCCTCGAACGTTCTTAACAAATTGGCAGTTCTCGCGGTGATATCACGCGGCGAGTCGGTACAGAATAGAGAGGCAGTACATTGCACCCATGCAAAGCAGGGGCGGGTCGCTAGTATTAGTATATAAATTCTGTCCACCGTGCGTGACTAGTCTTCAAGAAATGTCGATTCTAATTGAGTTAAAGCATGGCATATTTCCTTGATAGAAAGTTGAAAACTCAAGTACCGAAATATAATGGAAAACTTTTTCAATTTGTTCTGCTGGAGATATTCATATTTTCATATTTTTACTTTTGGTATGGGTAGGTATACTTACGAGTACATAAATCTAGCTCGAAATATGATATTAAGGTATTTACAATTAAATTATTTTATTAAATTATTACAGTTGAATTATTTGGTGTACAATAAAATATACAGGGTGAAATTTTCAAGTGGGCGTGGATAGCCAAATCCGAAACTATAAAAAATAACGTGAAACACTCAAAGGAGTCCCGGGGTTAATTTTGATAAAAACTAAACAGCATCATAAAATTTTGGAAAAATCAATTTTCCTAACCAGGAACCGAACCTGCTAATTTTAGAAAATTATAAAAAAAAACACTGTTTTATTGCACCATCTGATAGTGTCGCTATCGCTGATAAAATTAAATTCTGGGAAGGACATACGACAAACTATATACAACTTTCCGAAAATCTAATAATTCAGTTTTAGCATTTATCAAAATCGGCCCCAAGATTGCTTTGGGAACTTTCAAGCCATTCACGCCCACTTTAAAAATTCAGCCTGTTTACAACGTGTAACAGAAATGCGTAGTCATATTAAGCGGGTTGTTTGGACTCTTCATTGGTGGTAGGTCAAATAAATAAAATTGGGCAATTTGAACTCGAATTTCGACTCTCCATACAATGTCGATCAGTTGATGCCATTTGTATGGAGAATCGAAAAAACGTCCCATGACCCTCAGTGCACTACAATAGTATGACTTACCTACACTTGGCCCGCATTTTTTTCCGAAAAGTTAAGCAGCTGGTTGGATGTTGTGAAAGACGAAACAAGATCGTCGAGAGCCAATAAACGACCAGAAAGCGGTACTCTTGGATACGTCCGGAGGTTTTCTCTTAGGAGTCCTGACTCACTCATCAATTTAATATTATTTCCATCCAATAACCAATAACAGAAGTAGGTCATGCAAATAAATTAAACTATCATTAAGCTGATCCTGTAAAGGGACGGGATAATTAATCACGCGTCAGTCTCGGAACGCTCTTGCTGTATGCACGCTATCGATAGTTTATAGCCAGCGTGACAAGCGGTATTAGCTACCCCTAGCTCGAGGTATTAGGCTTGTCATACACCTTCTAATATATCTTCACGTCTCCACGATTTTGCAGTCGTATACCTGTTTATGTGAAAAACGCTAATGGTATGCCTAGTGTTGGTTGTTGGGTTTATCCAGCAATTTTACGTTATGATAAATTGGATGGTGTAACGTTGCTTAGGAATGTGCGATTTTTTAAAAAAAGTAATCAACTAATTAATTCTCTACATAAAAAAATCAAGTGTAAGAAAAAGGTGTAAGAAAAATTGGCGAAATGTCACACTTGATTTCCATGGTTCAATAAAATCATATCTAAGTAATTGTATTTATTATGTTGCTCAGTGCTCTCCTGATCTGAGGGAAAGAAAGAAAAAAGAAAATGCATTTATTCGAGTCGACATAACGCACAAAATTAAAAAAAACGAAGACATGAAAAAATACTGTATAAGGAAAAATATATGCGTCACTTCCGCGCAAAACGACTATCGCTCAACATGATGCTGAGATTCATGCACGGAGCAGAGTCACAGCACTGGTTTTAAGCTACAGCACATATGCAGATATTACCTATTACCTGAATAATATTATAAGCACTATGATAATTGGGTGTTTTACCCTATTATCAAATCGATATTTTATCTAAGTTTTACCCTATTATAATATCAAATCGACAATATATACTGCACTAACACTACAAGCTACATTTTATTCTATCAATCATTACCTATAACATTAAAAATTAGAAGAAATATTGAGAACTCAAAGAAGTATTAAAGTCCGCGCCATAAAACGCGGCCTGCGTGCAACTAAACTTACAATGTAGAAAATGTTTGTAGAAAGCGTTCGAAAACATTGTTTACAGTATATCTTCGAGATTGCTGCCATCCCATTCGATGTTATAGAATTTGAACAAAATCTTTGAGGACAATATTGTACCGGGGCTCCGCAATTTCAGTTATGTAGGTACCGCCAGACCCCTATCAACATGTTTGTGTAGTATTACTTAGTCTTATAAATTATTTATATTAATAATAAGGGCAAGTTAACTTTGAGAAAGCCATCCAATATAGATCTAGAGAAATAACACAGAAACTCAACATATTACACAAGTATGAAATCTTATAAAAAATATCAAAGCTTTTGTTCCGCGCAGTTCCTCGTAAATAAAAAGTGTATCATACCTATAATTACTTATTTAAAGGGCTATAGGTACCCACCGAGGAGAGAAAGAAGGGTAATTGGGTGTGCCTATAAATGTCAATACGGAACGAGTTACTGGAGTCCTCATAAGTAATTAATGAACTACCAACTTCGTCGACCTAATACAATATTTAAACCCTTTATCGACACTTCCTGCCTCGATATCGCTATAAACCAATAATCAGCACTTTTGGATGGTCACTCCCAAATTATTAAAGGTAGGGCGATATAACTATAGTGTTGGTATTTGTTATTGTTGTATCATTTGTGTGATGATAGTGTACCTACACGTGTAGCAGTTTTTGATGGTCACTCCCAAATTATTAAAAGTAGGGCGATATACTCGTAATAATAGTGTGATGTTATAGATCATTTCGGTGATGATAATGTTAACTTTTACATTTGCAGCACATTTGGATGGTTATTTTCAAATTAGGTAGGTACCTATTTAGTAAGTGCATTGCAGTGCATTCCACCTCATTTCTTGATAAATCCTTCACTATAGAAGCAGCTCGACTGTGGAATGCACTACCTCTTAACGTGAGACGTGCTCAATCTATTGCTGTTTTTAAAAAAATGGTAAAGGAGCATTACCTGTCACTTTAATCTTGCTACTTTCTCATTTGTATTGAATATTTATTAGTTTACAATTGATCAAGCTATTATTTTATTTTATATTTTTAAGTATTTATAATTATTTGTGTCAAAGTAATTTTATGTAGGTACCTATGTACACATAGACTGCCCACTATCTTCTCCTATCACTCAGTCCATCCAAAGGTTGTCTGGAAGAGATCGCCTTGTGCGATAAGACCGCCCATTGTACATTATTATTTTTAAGCCTTGTTCTATATTGTTACTAGCGGTGTACAATAAAGAGTATATGTATAAATAAATAAATAAGTGATTCCAAATAAAGTTTTACGAAATATGTATAATGAGCGCTAAACATATTTAAAACATCATTTTGTCTGTCAAATAGCGATCATGATATCATATTTAGTGATCTTTCAGTAGGTATACCTAATCAATGAAAACAATAGTCAAAAGCAAAACCTTAGCTGCGTAGCCCACAAAAGACTTAAAGTTGGCGTAAAAGCCATAAATAGTTATAGATAAGTAATTTTAAGTCATTAATTCTAATAAGAAATTAAAGTATAGGATTAAGTTCCTAAGGTATAATTTTCCTTCGTCTTAAATGTCTCGGATTATCTTCATAGATTATAAATGGCTGAATAATCATTGGTACTAGACAGAAATACGGGTGCCTTAGTTCGTAATGGATAATTTAGATTATATAAAAGAGTCTATTAATTAGATCCTATCCCTAAGCTGTAGACTAAAACCTGAAAGATTTATTTTTGGACCTTTTACCTTCACGACTAGACATTAGTGGCAATTTATATTAATGTACTTACTGTACAGTGCCTATGGTGCCGGTGGCTTTACCTATGATGCAGGGCGGGCGGCGCACACGGGCGCAGTGTCTTAGGCTGGTTTTAGAGTCACGCTGACCGTCGCCGTCGGCGCTGACTACGGAATAAATAAAAAGGCGCTGACAGATCAATATGTATGTTTTACTATGAAGCGTTTCAGAGTTACGCTGACCGGTCGGCGCTGACGTGCCTCCACAGCCATTGAGCGTTTTAATCTCGCGCTGACAGGTCAGCGCCGACTAGCTACGCGCCGATGGTCGGCGCTGACGGTCAGCGTGACCCTAAAACCAGCCTTAAGGGACGCCAAGCGCCGCGCCGGCCGCTCGCAACGCCTGCCCCCAAAGAGCCTACGTCACTCGCAGCGCCGGTGGCGATGGCGGTAGCAAGGGTATAAATTCCACTCGGGCGCTACATGGGCTAGAGCCGGTGGCGGCGCTGTAAGGCCGGGAGGACACGGGTAGAGTCAACTAGCCTACTGCTCTACCCGTTCCCATTACTTCCCCAGTCTTCTCTTGCAAATTTTAATTAGAATAGATTGGTAGAGTTAGTGGCATAGCTAGTACCTACTTTTTTTTGCCCTGCTTTACTGATCTCAAATTAAATAGCTAGGTACTAAAATATTTACAGTTGGTTCATAACAATCTTTGACATAACTGCGCGTAATTTTTAGAGAAAAAACCTTTTTTACTATAATCTGACCGTGACCTGTATTCAAAATCTCACTCGGACGTTTCCTAGACGTCCGTCAAACTGGAACAAATCCGGTAAAACACGTACGGATGGCAACACCAATCCTATAAGCAATTAAGTATCACTGCATGTGAAAATTCCTGTACTGCAATATAAAATTTAAAACTCGTACTCTCCCCCATTCCTGAATTGCAAAGACAAGGAGGTTCATTTATTAAGTGCCCGCCAATGCTCGCTCAAGTTGAGCACGGAATTTTAACTAAATTTCACGCCACTGCAAATTGTATAGTGGCTGAATGTTTTAGAGTACCTACACTTGTTTCGCAATTCTTCGCATGTAGACAGATAGGTACTGAAAGAATATAG
Organism: Thalpophila matura; assembly: GCA_948465475.1. NCBI lineage: Eukaryota > Metazoa > Arthropoda > Insecta > Lepidoptera > Noctuidae > Thalpophila > Thalpophila matura. The sequence continues at coordinate 13,415,049 of OX419181.1, forward strand.
TGGAATATCTAATATTTTTGTATTAGTTAGAAGTCTATTTGCTCAATAAATCGTAATTCTAAAGGCTCCAGGGTTTCTTACGTTTTAGATAGATAGGTGGGCTGCGTTAAGATATTCAACGAATACATATTTACGAGTACCCTTTCTATTTATTGCCTATATTATAATATCTAGTCAGAAAAATCTTATTCAGTAAAATGGTCTCGAATCATAATAAGTAGGTGCTTATCCTTTGTATAAAAATACAACAAAGAGCATTGAATTCTATCAAGATTCTATCATTTACAATATCGATTCAAGCATTTATATGTAATTCGAATAAAGTATTCATAATTATGGTCTACCGGTACCTACCTACCTAAATATAAATAATGACCTAGTAAAATTGAGAGCATTCCAAAAATACATCTAAAAAGTAACAACATAAAGTTTGCAATATAAAATGTACATTTGCCATTATATTCTGTTTGGTTTGTAGGCGCTGACCACGACGAGCGCCCTCTGGTGGTTGCAACGGAGAAACCACGCAACAACGCCGGAACGCATGCCAGCATTGCAAACTCACAAAAAAAACACAAGTAGCATGCACTAAGAGCCACAAAAAACGGCACAAAAAATAATTCGTACATATTTCAAGTAACTTAAATGTGCATATTTCTTTAGCCACTGAGCACATAAAATTCAACTTAATGTGCATATAATTTGCACTAACCAGTTTAAATGCGTATTTTCGGCATATTTTGGGAGTCGCTTTTGCACTCCAGGGAAAACAGTTGAACTGTGCCAACTCTGTTCAACATAATATAGGCATTTAGGTAAACGGTAGTTGTTTAGTTCAAATGGCGTAGAAAGTAAGATTCGTGAGTAGCTTTCGTGTTTATGAAATATGAGGGTTGTATATACTTACGTGCTGACGACCCAAGTCTCTACTAATCAGACATACCTACTCGAAAAACGTAAATTTCTCTCGTATTGGCACAAACTACTTATAAAATAGCTCATTCTGTGTATAAATATTAGCTAATTAGCAAGTTGATTGCCCAGCACCCGAATTGCGTAACTCAATTGCTATCACCATGGCATTGTTTTTGACATTCATTACGCCGTATGATTGTTAATCCGTGCTCCTATAGCTGGCTCAACGCCGCAATGGATGTTTTTGAACTGTCAAAATGAAAGCCATGGCGAAAGAAATTGAGTTACGCAATAAGGCTGCAGGTTGTTATCGGATGTATATGTCTTGTCTCTCTAGGAGTCTAGGCTATTATATGCGTGACTAAAATCAGTATACATCGATGACGATTAATATGATGATGGAATATGAAAATCAAGCTAAAGATGAATATGCGTCATTTTTTAGGGTTCCGTAGTAAAACTAGGAACCCTTATACACACATCAAAAGTATCTAGGGATCAACATATATTTTTGCAATAACTTTTCTCCTGATTGATATTAATTAAAATTTTCTTTAAGGATTCATCAAATAAAGTGTTTTCGTTTGTCACAGTAACGATAAACCAAGTCACCTTTGCATTAATAAAGAAATTTGCAATTTTCCTAATAAAGGGATTTTTGACATTTGAACCACTAACATTAAAGTTCGAAAAAAAGACTGAAATAACAGTTTTCTTTAAAATTTTATTGGGTAACTTAAACAATTAATAATCCGTGTTTCTACCGCGAACACTAACAACACAAGAACATCGGTTTGGCATACTCAAAATGAGTTCATCCAAATCACGCTGTGGAATGGCCGCCCATGTTCGTTGCAACAACAAAAAAAGGTCTTCTTGCGACTGGATACCCTCCATATTCGGCAGAGCTCTTCTCTGTAGCATATCCCATGCATGCTCAATCGGGTTCAAGTCTGGCGACTGAGCAGGCCAGGGCAGGACATTGATGTTAGCTGCGGCGAGAGTCTGTCTTACAACTCTTGCGGTGTGCGGTCGTGCATTATCATGCATTAACTGAAATAAGGGACCGATTTGCACTTGTAGAGGAACGATGACGTCTGATACAATCGTCTCAGCATAAATTTGAGCGTTGAGGTTGCCTCTGATCCAAATCAACTCAGTTCTTCCGCCGATCCAAATACCCGCCCATACCATGATGGTTCCACCACTATAAGGATGGACTTCCTGGCAGGATTTTAATCGCTGTTGGCGTCCAGGGGTTCTCCAGTGTCGTATACGTCTTGTATCCGGTCTCATACCAAAACGAGACTCATCAGAAAAGCACACGAAACGCCATTGTTCTTCTGCCCAATTTCTGTGTTCAAGAGCCCATTGATATCGAATCCTACGATTGTGCATTGCTATAGGTGGTACCCGTAGCGGTCTTCGGGAATGAAGGTTCACTTCATGCAAGCGGTTTCTGACTGTTTGGTCGCTAATTAAGTTCCCTGAAGAGTGATGAAGCCTCACGGCTAACATCATGGCGGTTATTGTTGGAGCTCTTCGAGTTAAGATTTGAATGTATCGGTCTTGTCTCCGTGTGGTGCAGCGATACCGTCCTCCATGGCGCTCAGCCACGGTACCAGTGCTTCGGTAACGTGTCCAAAGTCGACTGATAACACTCTGACTTGTATTCAGAGCTAAAGCTACAGTACGTTGCCGGGAACCAGCTTCTATCATTCCCACGGCTCTGAGCATTTCTTCCCTGCTTAAATGACGTCGCCGCTCCATAATAACGTTGGTTTTAATCAGTAGTAGGGAAACAGTAGCACTAATAATGTCTTCAATGCGTTGTATGTTTTTATAGGGAAAATATTGACAGCTTATTTTCATCTTTTACTCGAATTTGATTGAGAGTTCCTGATTCAAATTATGAAATGCACCAAAAAGGATCCATATAAATTTATAAAATCATAAATTTATTACAAAGCCACATCTCAATCTCAAGAAATCCGCATAAAAATGCTTGATCCCTAGACACTTTTGATGTGTGTAGTTTCGTCATGTCCGTCTGTCTGTCCGTCTGTCCGTCTGTCACACCCTCGTCAAATCTACCATTCATAACCAATTTGTACGAAAATGCCTTTTATAAGCCGCCATAAAAGTCTGTACTAAAATTATGAAAAATAAAATAATTAGGGCTCCCATACATGAAACAAAAGGATGAAAAAAAATATTTTCCTGCACCCCATCATGTGGGGTATCATTGGATAGGTCTTAAATAACTTTTTTATTTAAGTGCATATTGAGTAAACTAGGAGCTCCGAAAGTCGTTCACAATGTTAAATTTTCCTACCACGCTATCGAAAAATCTGGAAAAAATCAAGCTTATGGCTTATGGTTTGAACAAGATACGTCAATAACTTTTTGAAATATTCACTTTTGAAATCGACAACCGCAAAAATAGCTTTGTATTTATTTGCGGTCAGTAGACTGAAATGCTTCTTGCTACGGAACCCTACACTGTGCGTGGTCTGACACGCTCTTGCCCGGTTTTTTATTGTCCTCAAGTAGAAAAAGTACCACTAATATTTATCTACCCCTATTCCTACACTATTTTCAATCTACTCATTACAAAAGTTCTTTCACATCCACTCCTTATAAAGCAGGATGTATTTATGGTCCATTACCCAGGCTATCTCGTTGCACACTCGCTTCCCTAACAAAGTGCACACTCGTGATGCTCTCAAATTAATAGGTAATTAGCTCACCTTGTTCGCAGCCTCGCAGGTATTTGAGTTCGCTACCTGGTTCTTAGACGAAGTCCTATTGATGGGAACTTTGGAAGTGATGTACGTATGTGGGAGGTTGTAGTGGGTGTACATTGGATCTTATGTTGAACTAATGAGTGTAGGCATTGAACTAATATTATAAATGCGAAAGTTTGTTAGGATAAATATTTGTTACTCTTTCACTCAAAAACTACTGAACGGATTTTGATGAAACATGAAACCAGCAGGCACAAACTTTGTGCTATTTGTTTCATTACCACTAGTCTAAAATCGATGAAGAAAAACATCATAAGAAAACCGGCATAAGTAATATAGCTATTATGTCCTAGAACCAAAAATCGAAGGAATTTGTGATATCCACCAATCTGCACTGGGCCCGCGTGGTGGACTACGGCCCACTCCTTCTCACAGAGAGAGGCTTGTCTCGTCATTTAAATTTGATTTAGATCGCCGTCTCGTCTGGTCTTAAGCGATAATGCGGACTGCGATGGAGCACGCATGCCTAATGAATGTTATGCTTATGCTATAGCAGGAGGAGGAGGCTATACTTATGTCGCATTTTCTTGACACAATCCACTTTACTGTCAGTCCATAAGGGACCTTAGTTGCCTTGAAAAACACCTAGAACTTCCAAGGCGACAAAAAGTAATAATTATTACAACAATGTCCAACTAAATCCCCATTACATTACGCTTCGTTAGAAGTTGAATACTTGCAGAAGTAGTTTGAGTGCAGCCTGCGCCGTTCTGTCACCGGCGTGACTTACACACCGCAGTTGCGTGGCGTCATTAGCGTAACTGTGGTTTAACGCCGGTTTAACTGCCAGGGAGTCTGCCGCCGCAAAATATATTGCGCGACTTACATTAAGAATATCATTTAGGTAGCGTTTTTAGCGACCTTAAAAATGTAAGATAATGTTGACGGTTTTTCATACAACATATTATGCACATCATAAAATGCAGGATTCTACGGTCAAATTTCAACATACACCGTAATACTTTATTACGGTATATTAGCCACACAATTTAATAAAATCACTATATGTGATTCTGCTATTGAGAATGTCAAAGGATTTCCTGTCCTGGTTCCCATTACAGATACAAATCGCTTCGCACTAACTCTCAGACTTGCAGCAAATGGTATATAGGTGTATATGTAGGTATGTTTGTAGACAGTCGAAGACTAAACTGTATCTGCGATCCTTACAACAGAAAACAAGAAAGGGGTCGAGGCTGACAGCAGATAAATTAGCTTTTTTGAGCACGATTTAGCCACAAAAAAATTATGATTTAGTCCCTTTTTTTAAAAAATATATGACAATTATACAATGTTGTCTACATATTGAAGAACCGAGCTAGCTGAGTCAACTATTTTCGCTCGATAGAAAATAATCGCAGTCACCTCAAAATAATGTTTAAAACCCAAAAATCTCGAATAACTATTAATCAATATAAATGGATATTTTCTACGTTTTCTTTGATTAGAAGGAACATAGAGTTGGGTTAGATTTCTCTTTTTTTGTTTTTTTCATAGTTAAAAGCCGTTATTTCGAAGTATACCTACCTCTTTTATTGGTATTTGCAACATCTCTAAACAACGACATGCTTACCTTATACCGTAGGTACTATGACAACATTTTTGGACAAAATTGTCGCAATAGGTACCTACACTACCTACTATGTACTTTCAACTCGGACAGGACACACGTTGTTTTGCATGCCTCGTTAGCCTAATTGTGGTTTAAACGCCTGTTTAACGTCTACGTAGCTAACAGCCGCATAATAAAATGTTCTTATTATTTTCAATGCAGTATATTTTAAATAGTATCTAATAAAACATCTACTTTCCTGTCTCTGCGATGATTTATCATAACACTTTTACAATAATTATAATAATAGAGAAGATCTATCGTTTATGGTGCAAATCTATCAGCTGATTAAAAAATAAAAGCGTACAAGATTTATGTTAATTATAGTTAACGATATGATATTTTATACGCTGTTAACTTTTCATGTCTTAAAGTGAGTTAATGTTCTGATTGAAACAATTATACATACATTAAAAATCACTTACATTCATGAAAAAACCGGCCAAGTGCGACTCGTACTCGCGCACCGGGGGTTCCGTATCAGTTTTGGACGTATAAAGTGAAAAAAAGCGGACCGCATAACTAAGTTTGTTTGTCAAGGAATTTTGATGATTTTGAAAAAAACTGTAATAGTTAGGAACATCGTTTTATTTTTGGTGCAATATTTGGGTCAATTTCTATCAACTCTAATTATTTCAGATTTTTCGCTCCGCAAACTTCGGAGATAAGGGGGGAGGGAACGGTATTTTTTCAGACATTTTTCATCATAAGTCGAAAACTGTGAGACATAAAATAAAATGAAAATATATTTTGAAATGTGCAAATCAAGCCCTTGATATGATATGTCACTTGACCTAGTAACCCCACTTTAAAAATCCGGACCCCCACTCCGGCCCCTTTTGCAATGAAAATAAAAATATTTTTTGATATTTTTCATTTGCAATAAAGTTGGGCAAGCATTTTTTATAACTGTTCCAAAATTCAAGTCAATAGCATTAGTAGTTGCTGAAATAAGCAGGTGTGACAGACAGACAGACAAACAGACAGAGAGACAGAGAGACAGACAGACAGACAGACAGACAGACGAAGTCGCACCATAAGGGTTCCTTTTTTACCATTTTGTTACGGAACCCTAAAAATGAACTTAAATGCTCTTTAAATAGAAAAAAAATGCGTCAGACTTGCCCTCTAGGCACGCCACTGCTATTCGCGCGGATCGAGCCTACAATGTTTTTTTTTTCTTATTAGTTTTTCTCCTTTCCGGGCTTGTCAACAACAACAGTATAAAGTTTCGAGTCAACGGATGAAGGGCGCACGAAGGCACAGCCGGCCTAGCATGACCACGATAGAAACGGGTTTTGTCTACATAGAAATAGACAAAGTGACAGATTTCATTCATAAAACGTAGAAATGTTTCTACAATCTGTCACTTTGTCTATTTCTATGTAGACAAAACCCGTTTCTATCGTGGTCATGCTAGGCCGGCAGGTAACGAACAAACAAACAAACATTTTTTATATAATATTCTATCAGATATCCTTGCTCAAATGATTTTTATTTACCTAATGGTATTTATAATTAAAAGGCTACAGTAATATCGCAAAAACACACAAAAAGAAGATTACCCATCTTCTTGACATAAATTTTTATCACCTTCTCAACACCCAGATGTAGGGCGCTTGGACTATTCTTAGCCTTCGATGCGAACAAAATATCGACTCACTTGATGTGAACGTTATGTAAGTGCCATCACGTGTACGTAGTAGATATCATCGCCGTTGGGAAAAGTTGTAATGACAAAGACAAATGAGTATTCGTTGCTCCGATAGTTTTTCGTTTTTTATGCATCATTATTTTTGGTATTGAATATTTTCCGGATCGTGAATTCGTGATTTCATACAAATAGTTTTTACTTTTAATGGCTCCGGCAATCGTTAAAATTAGAAATAAAGCGTCAGGGATGTTAACAATTTTTTTTTATTGTGAATCTGTAAACTATTTGAAAAAAGACAATTAACACCAAAAAAACTGATGAAACATCTACAAAATTGGCAAAGTTATAAGCGTTTTAAAATGATTTGCTAGACACGGACGGCACTACCTACTAGTGACGTAACGCCACCTACGTCCGCTTCGCGCGACAAAGACGGAGCAATACTCCCTCCAAAAACTTTAAAAGCGTCTATGTTTTTCATTTTGTGATAAATTATTATTTTTGCTTTTACTTTTTTGTTGTGCCTATTCCTTCTTTGAAATAAAATAATTTTTTGTACTTTTTTAATAGTAGGCCACTACCGTATTGTAACTTAAGTAACTTTACAAGTGAACTCAGGAGCCAATTTAAATTGTAGTAACCTTTACCAAAATCTTTTAAAAAAGCCTATTATGGATTCCCACTCCACGACTCATGCACCCGTCCTTGAAGTCTCAACATATAAAATCATCAAATAAGTCTTTACGTCTTACGTACGACTCTCGACGCCTCGAATGAATAGCTCATCTTCATTTTATCTAGGCGTTACTTAATCATTGTGTATTTACTTTGAAGGCCCGAGGTGTTTCACAGTTTAATTTATGGGGGAAGTTCTCATATAAAAGGGTAACTTGCCTACCGTACGCATACGGCGCGGGTCGAATAAACTTTGACGACTAAGTATTTTCATTTCTTATGCATAATACGGACATAGGTTATATTACTTGTAGGAGTGTCTAAGTATTTTTTGGAGATAACAAAAAGATTTGAGTGCTACTTAATCTCTGATATCAGTTGCCAGAATGCAAATATAATATTTAAACTATTTATGACGTTCTGCTGATCGTTATTTTGGCACGTATCGATAATACCTATCTAAATTCGGCCAAAACCATGATTTACTGTAAGGACTAAGTAGGCATTGTAGACAATCTGCACATATTATATCCATCATCTTCAAACAAAAAAAGGCGCTTCTGGCAGACCCTGCCTCTTTCCATAAAACGAGGCAGATGTGTATCAAAAATCCATTAAGAAAACCAAATAACGGGGGCGTAAATCAGGAAGTACCTACCCACAATAGATCAGAGAGGCGCCGACGACGCCACCCCGGGAGCGTGTGCTTTGTACTTATTTTCCACTCAATATGTTACCTATTTTGAATAAGGCAAACAATGTTCCCCCAATTTTGAATAAAGTCATATATTGACGTCGCGATGATAAAAACATTCCTGCACTCAACTATTGGAGAGTTATATTCGCCAATGGGCGTTTGTGCACTACACGTTTACAGCACGTTTTTTCACGGACCGTTTTTTTTTCGTACGTACGTGGTGGGGATCGTTCTGCCGGCCTATTGGCTAAAAAAAACGGTTCGTGAAAAAACGTGCTGGAAACGGAGTAGTGCACAAACGCCCTATGAAAGAAAAAAAAACATTTTGAATTGAACTTACCAAATTACCTGATTAGATTTATACAATTATCTTCTACTACAAGCTTTCAAAACACCTGAAATTTCTATATTCTAACTTTTATGAGCCACATTCTTGCAAGTAAGTAGGTATTTGTTTCGGATTTTCCCGACTAATTTCGGTAGGTATACTTACGCTGTACCTAACCTAAATGATACCTATACCTATATCCTTTTGTCTTAGTACTTATTATTGCAAGAACTCTTTCCAGTTCTCTTTATTTTATGCTACATTTATTCAAAGATTCCATAGCTCTACGAAAACTGAAGCTGTATTAACATACGTGGGCCAGCCGATATCTTTGCCTTCTAGTTCGTTGTCTCAAGCTCTAATCTTATAGATACTTCGTTCACGTGTAGTGGGGTGTCTTGTAATTTAATTCGAATGCTCTCGCTGAGGAAGTGCAGAGAGAACAAGCTTCATTCATTAGATCTCTCACACGGATTCTGAGAACGAAGGTACTTATTGAAACTTTGCGCTAAAATTATTGTGCGTTTCACATAAGAATTTCCTTCGACGCTATGTTGGCTGCCCTGAATGTCAATTTATTACGTTTTTAATGGTGTTGGAAGTTTTCTTTCAGCACAAATTCACTTTTTAACGTCCTAAACATTACTTTAAAACATAAATCTACAAACAACACAAAACAATATGACCTAAATAAGAATGACAAACAGGGGAGCCAACATAGCGTCGGCGTCGGAGGGAATTCTTACGTGAAACGCTCTATAGACTAAACAAATTCGTTTTAAATTTGGAATAAGGTATTGCTGGTGCTCTAGTTAAGTTAAAATTGATTAAAAGCGGCGCCGGCGGTGGCATTTACAACGACTATAGTTAATATTTTGATAAAATTGGTAAATAATGTGAAGAATATCGTATCGGTAAACCTAATCGCGTGTAGTGGCATGAGAACAGTGACTGATACCGTCATCTATCGCTGTGTGGACACTACCTAAGTATTGGCGCAATGTGGACGTATCTAAACATAGGTAATAAATCAACTATGATGAAATTGGAGTTCGTGTTCTTATTTATACCTAACCTCTAAACATTATCTACGATTTCATACTTATAAAAAAAAGTTTCATTGTTCAGGCTTGTTCTATGAAACTACATAACATCATCACGCTTGTATTCCCCAAAGGGTTACGTAGAGGTGTAGGTTTAGTAGGTACAGTCCCGTTTCGCCAGTTATACATAGGTATAGCTAGGTAATAGCTAGGGAGCGAGCGAGAAATTCCACGAAACTACGTAGGTGCTGTTCCAGATAAAATAAAAAGTTTACAAAAGCTTCATAAAAAATGTTTTCCATGAAAGTTTCATGCAATCATTTTTTTCGTGTAAACATAGTTCACATAGGTATTTGAATGCTTGATAAAAACAAAAAAATATGCTAAGCTGAAAAAAATAACAGTCGTCCATTATGGTCGTTCCGATCCCATCAATTAATTGAGATACTATTACCTACTAAGTTGCAATTTTAACGGCTCATCCAATTACACTTTACCCAATATTGAGAACGAATCAAAAATGTTGCATTAGGTAACCAGCTGCGTTCGAGATGGTACATCAATGAAAGCTTTAAATAAGTAGAGCATGTTTATTGAGCTTATGCATGCTTAAACAAAATAATTTTGGATTATATTAATTGCTAAAAGCAAAACAACATCAAATATTTACCTTCAACAAAATTAACTTTTAGATATTGATAGATAGACCAATATTTGGTGCCTAACTGAAACTGTTCCTATTAATATTAACGAATAATGAACTTCCGTTACATTTTGATTAATACATCGTATGAAACATGTTAACAAGGCAAGTATAGCCATAACCATTCGTTACCCCAAAAAGTGACATACGTAAGTCCAAATTATGTGTACACGAAGAAGTTAAAGTAACAATACTTACACTGTAAGCCAAAAAAATTAGAGGCTCAACTCTTAGGCTCTCGTACGAATGATCTCACGAAGTAAACAAATATTTGTAAATAAATAAGGCTTTGTGTGAACTCGGCTCCCGCGTCGCTCAGTATTCTCCAAGACAACAACACACGCTGATTTATTATTTCACCATTATTTTTATCAAAGCGGAATAAGCACATGCTATTCAATGGCGGATGCAGCTTATTATCAGGAGTACGCCTTAATATTATCCGTCGTCGTTTCCAGTGTGCTCGTTCGAACGAAGAATTATCTTTCAACCATGTTTCTTTTCTTGAGTTTCTTGTTAAATGATGGCGAACGTCCTCGTAACAAAAAATGTAAACAAAGCTGTATATAAAACGGAGGATATGAATCATTATCTTGAAGTACATTTTTTGTATGGGATGAGAGCTTGAATTTATTTAACGAGAATTTCTTAACCTATATATAGGTAAAGGTTTTCTATTGTCGTGGGCGGCTTTTTCTTATAGGTAGGTATACCTACTCCGCTTTTGTAATCATTTATATCTCTTTTCCAATTCTTTACCAATATATATATTATGTAGTCAGTAGGTACACAGCATTTTATGAAAATAAAAATCAATATCCTTATCCTGAAGGTACCTTTTTCAAGTGTTTCAATAGCTCAATATATTTGAACGTAAGTATCGTACTCTGCAAGGAGTCCTAAGTGTAACTCAAGTAGGTAGTTCATACAATTTAAAAAATGCTCGATATAACAGATGTAAGTAGGTAGGTACATAAGATTTTATAAGTACACAAAAACTCAGTTTTCCGTATATACGCAAACATGGAACTCTAACTCAAATCTAGATACTTACCTAATAAGAAAAATACATTATCCTGTACTGTGTACAAAGTCTAAGGATGAACTAAAAATACTTATAATTAATCACGTCTATCTTCCATGCAACATCCAGCATACGTACATATGACGGCAACACAACTATTGAATCAGTGTAGCGCGATCCGGACCAAGTTTCCTTCCGCCCCGCTCGGATAAGGCAAGCGAAAGTACGTATAAAACTTACCTAGACATACCAACACTAACTTCCCGACGGAGTTCTGTATCTAATCCCAATGGCTTGTGAGATTTTATATCTATTTATAAGTATATATTTTATCAAAGAGCTTTTGCAGCGTAAACTGTAACACAGGGACACTAGTAATTGTTTACACTAACAGCATTGCCGTTGTGTAAGGTTTACTCAGCTTTACAAATTGTTGTGTCAGCAAATATGTAGTTACCGTGCAATTGTGACGTAAATTGAGTACATAATGTGTTGCGTCATTGGCCGGTGGTCCTAATCACTGCAGCGGACCGCTAGCGCTTATGTGGTTCTGAATTCGATCTCTACGTCCAAATGTAATTGCTAATTCCTATTAGGATATTCTCAGTATTAGCCTGTGATTAGGACTCCGTCCAAGAGAGATGGTTGCCTTTTAGATACATAAGGAGGAACCTAATGTCGTCGTCATTAGCAATTTGTGACTCTACGAAAGCTCACCTTTACCCGTTTTAGAGAATATGAGCGAGCATGATAAGGAGTAATTCCGCAAATTGTACCTTTTTTATTCGATCTTCCAGTTCCAGAATGTTTTTAGGTATTTTGCGAGTCCATTATAAAACACTTCTCGCATTCTTTTAGACGAATGCCAAGCATATCTTAGCCTATTTACTTTAATGTGGTAATAAACAAAGCCGCGGACATGCAAGAAGTAGTAATCGTAAATCTAACTAGACAGGCTCAAAGATTTTATCTTTCAGCCCTTTCTGTGTTCTGTTTCAAACCGTCACGTTAGTGTTACGTGTTACTTGCAGCGGTTCCGTATACTTTCTTTGCAAAAGCTCAACCATGGATTTGATACTAAACCTTGAAAATTATTTTTGCTTTTCAAGCTAGGGAAAACCAAGTTTTAAACATTGACATTTAAAACTTTTTTGAATTAGTAATTAAAGCTTCATTGAGCATATTGAGATCTTAAATTATAATCTATTGTATATTGTGCAAAGATAAAAGTTGCACTACCTACATAAAAAAAAACCGGCCAAGTGCGAGTCGTACTCGCGCACCGAGGGTTCCGTATCATTTTTGAACGTATAAAGTGAAAAAATCCGGACCGCATAACTAAGTTTGTTTGTGAATGAATTTTGATGATTTTGAAAAAACTGTACTAGTTAGGAACATCGTTTTATTTTTGGTGCCATATTTGGGTCAATTCCTATCAACTCTAATTATTTCAGATTTTTCGCCCTGCAAACTTCGGATGTAAGGGGGGGGGAATGGTATTTTTTTGGACATTTTTCATCATATGTCGAAAACTGGTAGACATAAAATAAAATAAAAATATATTTTGAAATGTGCAGATTAAGCCCTTTCATATGATATGTCATTTGACCTAGTAACCCCACTTTAAAATTTCGGACCCCCACTCCGGCCCCTTTTGCAATGAAAATAAAAATATTTTTGGACTTTTTTCATTTGCAATAAAGTTGAACAAGCATTCTTTATAATTGTTCCAAATTTCAAGTCGATAGCATAAGTAGTTGCTGAAATAAGCAGGTGTGACAGACAGACAGACAGACAGACAGACGAAGTCGCACCATAAGGGTTCCTTTTTTACCATTTTGGTACGGAACCCTAAAAACCACTCCCGGAAAACTTGCAGCGAATACCTCGAAGTTTTCCGGACATTTCATTTTTATTCCAACTGTATAAAAATTGTTAAAAATGCAGATAAAACCTTTACCTGTCCACTAACTAGGAGCGGTTGGTTCGTTAGGCTCCTTCTTCAAATTAACCACAATACGGGGTGCCAATTAAAAGTGCCAGACCGCGGCGTGGTCAATTATCAATAGAACACGGATTTCACTTTACAACAGTTTATACTATGCATGACCTATTTAGGTACTTTTTAACTATGTATATATTTTAGTGTAGAAAATGTTCCGAATTTAGTTGGTTATTTAATGTTATGTCTTTTTAGGTAGGTAGGTGTTATGGGTAGGTACAGCCGCTGCGCTGGGCTTAAGTTTATTTTCACCTGCCAAGTTGTTAATTTTTGGCTATATGATATTACTTTAAAAAGCTTCTGAAAAGATTAATAAAGAATAATTATGTTGTTGATAATATTACCTACAGCATGTTTCAAGGAAAATATATACCTATCCGCGGGAAACGCAGATTTTCATTACCTACGCCATCCTATAAACGTTCTAAGTAAATTGCAAACCCGAAAATAAAGCATACACATATGGACGGAATTTCAGCGTTCCTAGTTTTCAACGGCTAAAATTAATATGAAAGTTTCGCGTTTACGGGACGACAGAAGTGTGGATGAACACACTTGTAAATTATCACGTCATTTAAGCGAGACTCGGCGGTGCAATTTCATGGTCGAGCGAACTACGCTCGGTCCCAGCGGCGGAGCTCGCAGACTGGTTACTTCCGACATTAAACGACCCCTGAATGTAATCATGCAGAAAGTTACCAAAATTCTTTTCGGTATTTGAGAAATATATACAAATATGATGGACACGTGTGATGGTTTTATTATGTACTAGTTGGTCGCCCAGTGGTCGAAATGCGATCGTAATTCATTAAATTTTTGGTAACACATACGAGTATTTAAACTTTCTGCACTCCTTCTCCAAACTTTAACTAAGTATGCTAACTCACACTCCTCCTGCGCACAATATGCTTAAAAAGACCCACAAAGTTTTCTCTTCACGTATTAGGTATTATGTGTATAGATTCTCCCGATAAACAAATGCTGACTGGAGCGACAGTATAACCGCTGTAAGTAACGAATTTTGTACGTAGGTGTGATATGTATTCATAATAAGTAGGTATTTATTTATTGAATACCTAATCCTCCTTAGCAACATCTTTATTGATCTTAAACCTATACGACTGTGTGGCTATCAGCTATAATATTACAGTTATAGGTACTATTATGTTAATTAAATTGCATAAGTCTTATAAGAAGTATAAAACCACATGAACAATAACTAATAATTTAGCTACTTAACTAATACTATACCTGCATCATCAGTTAAACATAAAACACAAATAACAACAACTAAATACATAACACTCTTATTTACCTACCAAATATAAATAGATAGTAGTATAACAATATAGTGGAGGATAACTAGGTAGAGTTAACAAAAGCTACCACATATACGGATTTAATAAAGAAATCGGCTTAACTATACGAGCACAAAACATCAACAACAAAAAAATATTTTTAATCCAATATATCGGAAGTTTGATACCAAGCCCAACAGGCCAACGGCAACGGCTTAATATGTAATCAGGTAATGGATATCGTCAGGTCCGTATCAAATAAATCAAAGTAAAGGGTAACACTACGCAGAAATATTTTATATCGGGCAATCAATAGAAACATCGCAATAAAAACCCTTTGATCGAATAAATTGAGACCATTACAATAATGGGAATTGAGCACTTTGGTAGTTAGGTACTTATTTATATCGATTTAGATATCGGCCCGTATTATGTCTGGTGCTGATATAACCTTCTAATGACGACTGCTAATATACAGCGTGTCTCCAGAGGCCCTAGACAAGTTACTTTTCTGTTAGCGTTAGCGTCAAACGCTACGGATAAAATGTATGGAAATGACATTTGTGAGTCACGTGACTTTTCCGCAGGTAATGTGCCATACATTTTGTGCTTATCGTTTGGCGTGAACGCTAACAGAAAAGCAACTTGTCTAGAGCCCCAGATAAGCGACATTCCTCAAAAAAAGTCGGTTACTGTGAACACAAATGAATAGAGTTTTTTTTTCACAATTTCAGGGTTTTTCCCAAAATAAAAGTTGCTCATAATTATGAGTTAAGTGATGAGTATTATTGCCCCCTTTGAGGAATGGTGCCTAAACTAAGACGTGTTATATAAATAAATGGTCATGGGATGGCAATATAATTGGCGGACGGATTAGTATCTCAAAATATCGTTGTCAGCATTTAAGCTCTTGATCGTTGGAAGAATAAATATACTAAAGTAATCTTCTATACCTACTTATAAAACAGTACCGTGGCTGACCGACAGACAACGTATTTGAAGGGAGCAAATATTTCTTAAGTAGGTATAACCTAGAAATGCACATAGGAAGGATTTTATGAAATTTCATCCCTAAAGGCATAAAAAGGGGTGGTAAAGTTAAGAAGATAATCACGACATTTTCCGACTAGTTTTCCGACTTCCACTCGAACGGAGTTGCGGGCTCAACTAGTGTTTCAATAAAATCATTAATGCTTACAAAACTAAGTGAAAATTCAATGAATACTTAGTATTTACCACCTTCATTTTCCGGTATGGGCAAAACTCCAAGAGCTATCAACGTTATAGCCCAAGTCGTTAGGACTTAGGTAAGTGGTAAGCTAGCTATTTATTAAGAAATAACAAGAATTAGCAGAATAGGGCTTCGAAAGTTGTTTTTCTTTGCATAAGCATAGCATAATCGGCCTATAATGTTCCCACTGCTGGGACACAGGCCTCCTCTGTGAGAGGGAGTGGGCCGCAGTCCACCACGCGGGCCCAGTGCGGGTTGGTGGACGTGTTTTTCTTTGAATAAATTTTATTTTGGAAAAACATTTTGCTTCCCTTAAGGCAGGGTTA
Source organism: Thalpophila matura (assembly GCA_948465475.1). Lineage (NCBI taxonomy): Eukaryota > Metazoa > Arthropoda > Insecta > Lepidoptera > Noctuidae > Thalpophila > Thalpophila matura. The sequence goes on from OX419181.1 coordinate 13,431,364, forward strand.
ACTTTGATAGTGATTATTTTACGGTATGTCTGCGACAATTATACCTTAGCGCAAGACATACGAATTAGGGACCTACCTATACGTGTCTTGACTTTAATAAAGTGAGGATGATAAAATATCATCAGAACTTAGTGGTCACGCATAATTTAATAACTAAAATGCCAATACCATTATTGATAATGTACGAGTAGATATTTAAAATAAAAACAAAAATTAAAGCTAAACGATCAAACAAAGTGGAACAAACTTGGGCCAAGCTATTTAATACGGCCAGTGTTGTTTCGTACATTTGCTAAGTTTGTAAGGAAGCTCTTTAATCAGGACTGAAATTAGCCAGAAACTCCGAACTGTAAAATCCGTTGCTGCAATAAAGTCCGACCACGGCCGAGACTACAAAACTGGTTTTGTTCTATGAAAATGCCTGATCTCGGTTCCACCGTTCCTCCCCCTATTGTGCCCCTTCGCTTTGTCTATGAAAAAGTTCTGTTTTTCACCGCAAAGATAAAAAAGTATGACCATTTATAGGCTACTCCGCATTTAAGTGAATGCCTGCAGCTGTCAGCATAAAATTTGTAAATCAAATTAGGTAAACGCAATCATCTGTACATACATTACGGCTTTTTTGGTTACCGTTGTGCAGCATTATCATTTTACCTGTATATAAAATTTATACGCTCCTGTCTCTGTTGCACTGGCGGATGAAAAATTCATTAACAGAATACGTGAATATCCTGCTTGTTGTACTGTTATTGTTGCATGCGTACGTCTGTGACTTTGGTGATGATAGCTTGATGAAATTACGAGCCAGGCGTTTTTAAAAACTCAGCTGATGCATTAATTATATAAAGAAGATGTTGATCTGCAGGTCTGTATAGAGTGTAGGTATATTTTATTTCTAGAGGTTGTTTGGTCTCTTAATCACAGCAAGATTAGTTATGTCAGACCAAAAAAATTTTTTTTTTCCACTTTCAATATACCTACCTACTGGTGTATGGTGTAACAAGGTTAAACGAGGGACATATTGAAGGATGGTAGGTATTCAGTATTCGATACTAGTTCGATCAGCTACCTAGCTACGGGACCAAACGAAAAAAAAAACAGTTGTTCCATACATTTTGTAGAGTGATATGGATATTACTTATTTATGGAACAGTTGATTTTTTTCTCTAAAAATATGGCACGGCTACAGATCAACATCTTGTATAAGCAGCTGCACTAGCCTAGGGCTGCCATACGTCCCGGTACACCGGGACATGTCCGGTTTGAAGCCTTGTGTCCCAATGCCCCGGTCAGTAAGTCAGTTGTCCCGGTTTGGTAGATAGACATGCATAGTTGCATATTAATACGAAAGAAAAGCAAATCTTCTCAAAATATGCCAATCTCTCTTTGCAATTCCAGGCTACAATAATATGGAACGGGTGTTTTGGTTGATCTCATCGCAGTGGACGAAAAAATGAAATGGGTGAAAATAGTAACATAAAAAAGTCATTAAAAAAAATATAGGCAAAGAAAAGTTGCACTAAAAACGTAGAGTAGGTAAGCCTAAGAAAATTAGAATGTCGTTTTTTCTATAGATCATCGTCGATTTTTTTCATTTTATATAATTTTAACAAATATCTTCGAAAAATGAAACTTAGAAGTTCCTAATCTTGGTTTAAAAGAGCCTGATTCCACCATTTTTAAGGTTCCGTACCAAAATGGTAGAAGAAAGAACCCTTATGGTGCGACTTCGTCTGTCTAGTGGGTTCGATATTGATATCGCCTTCGATATATTTTGCAACAACTGTCAAAATCCCTACCACTTTGAAATATATTGCAACAAAAATGTAGGTGATATCAATATCGAATCCGCGAGGATCACCCCCCTGGTTATTTCAGCAACTACTAATGCTATCGACTTCAAATTTGGAACAATTATAAAGAATACTTGCCCAGCTTTATTGCAAGTGAATGAAGTTCAAAAATATTTTTAGTTTCATTGAAAAAGGGGGCTGAAGTGGGGGTTCGAAATTTAAAAGTGGAGTCATTAGGTTAAGTGGCATATCATATGAAAGGGCTTGATTTGCACATTTCAAAATATATTTTTATTTTCTTTTATGTCTTATAGTTTTCGACATATTATGAAAAATGACTGAAAAAATACCATTTAAACATAAAAATTATCATTTTACCACCCCTTATCTCTGAAGTTTGCGGAGCGAAAAATCTGAAATAATTAGAGTTGATAGGAATTTACCCATATATTGCACCAAAAATATGTTCCTAACTAGCACGCACAGATTTTTTCAAAATAATCAAAATTCTTTCAAAAACAAACTTAGTTATGCGGTCCGGTTTTTTTTACTTTTATATGTCCAAGGATGGTACGGGACCCTCGGTGGGCGAGTAGGTACGACTCGCACTTGGCCGGTTATTTTTCTATTCCAAATGTCCCGGTCGGCGACTCGGCATTTATGGCATCCCTACACTAGCCACAACTTGATACGTTCAGCGGCTTCCGCTAAAGGAAAGGTGCCAATAGTGCATCCTAATGACTCGCGAAGTCGAGACTAAGGGAATTAAGTGCTTTAATTCCAGAAACCAATGCTAACTTGATTATGTTAATTTGTCTTCTTCAAGCTGCCATAGTGATTGGAATATACGATAGGTATCCTCATTAAGGTAACAGTAGGAACTTGGCAAGAAGGTAAGAAACAGATAATTAGAAAATGCATAGTTTTAATGAAAGAAAGAAGGGAATAGGTAAGTAGGTACCTACCTTTATTAAAATGCGGTTGTTTTAAATGACCCTGAAACTATCAATCGCGATTGATCAATATCAATCGCAATTGATAGTTTCAGGGATCCTTTCACATAATATTACATAATCATGCAAACATTGGTTTGCATGGTTAAGTAAATATATTGACAATCGCTTCAATTGCATAAAGTAAGAAACGATCAATATTGCATCAATGCGCGTCAATCACGTAAATATTGACAATGGCAATTGATCGGTTCGGGGACCCTTTACCTATATTTCGCCTAGTCAGCCTAAAGTAAGTAGGTAAAACTTGTAACCAAATGTTACCAATAGGAATGTGGTGAATTATGCTATAGGTACGTTCAAAAAATAAAATGACGATAAATATAGCTATTCGCTTATTTACCCTTATAGCCGTACAGGTAGGTTCACCGTAGTTTCACACAATCAATGGCATATCTGTCCCGTCGCATTTACCAGAATTTCCCTTAGAGGGTGTTCGAGATGGACGTCCCCGAGAGAAATGGGGTTAACATCGTTGAACGTAATTTCTGAAGAGGGTCATCAGGAAGATATAATGCCATTTCTGTACCCTTGATGTCTTTTTAAGTGCGGACCCACTTAACCCTAACGCGGGGCGGAGTTTGCAGCTATTCGCTGTCAACTCGAGAAAAACTAATGGAATTCACGAAGCTTTTAATATTTTCAATTGTACGTATTATTTCCAGTGACACCATGGTTCTCTGTTCTTAAGTGCTAATGGAAACAATTACCTACTGTTCTGTTTTAATTAAACTTTTTTACAAGACAACTTTCGGGTAATTTAAAAATGTTTTAGTAGTGTAGTTTTAGGTCTTTTTCATAATCTTTCAACGTCTACATATAATTATGACTATAGCTAATCTACCACTTATTGTGTAGGTATGTGATGTAGCCTATTTTTTTTTCTGAAAAACGGAACAGGTGTAATATTAAAATGATACAAACTTTTGAACACCATAGTAGTAGTACTATGGTGATCAACTGTTACCTATTAAAAAAAAACTTACTTGCTAAGCGACTTTTCTTGCTGACTGTACATTATTTTATATGGTGAACCCATTGTCTGGCTATTCATATTTTAAGTAGGTAGGTTTCCCTTTTCTTGCTAGAAGTCATTCTACAATAATTCTCTCTTGTGTCATGCCAGTGCCGGAGCCAGGCATTATTACGTCTGCTGGGAAGTGAGGGTCGCAATCATGGGAATTTCGATGCATCACCTACTTAGCTTCATACCTCACGCTAGCAACTTGGAAATCGAAACAAGAGAATAAGCCTACCTTCCGTCTACCTAAATGTCTGATACAGTAGGTAACCAAAATAAGCATTTTACCAAAAGAACGTCAGCAGCAACCTACTACCTATTCTCAAACAAAGAATTCAAAATGCAATAACTAGCATTATTGCAATCTATCTATTTATGTGATGAGATAAATTATTAATGTGATATAAATCCTGTAACAGATACATAGACTGCGATTCCTTTCACAGAATGTTACGAAAATAAAACCTTTTTTCAACATAGACAAAAACCGTAATAAATACTAAAACTAATAGTAATATTTAGCGCATCCCTATTCAGCGGAAACAGCTGTATTGCCATAGATAAAGCACGCGTCGAATTTGATTTGACAGTTCGCCGCGTCCTAACAGCTGTTTTACCAATTGCCTCGAAAAAGCACGATTTTAAAATTGGTTGAGCTGTTTGCACGTGTCTGAAAGTTAATTTGAAAAAGTATTGTTCATGTTTGATAAGTGTTAAAAATGGAAGAAGAAGTCGGCATTAAAGGTAAATTTTAAAACTTTACAACCAATAAATGTGGCGTGGAGGCATGGTACGCTGGGTATTGCGATAAGAACATCACGCTACCGGCAAATATTCAGCATTCTAGAAGCTGTATGCTATGTTGAAGTAATTTTATTTAGTCGTACTTTATTTCTGCTTACTTTTTCTGTGCAAATAGAACCCGACATGTTAAAATAGCGTTTTTTTTAATGCACCAAGTAAGCGACGCAATTCACGATTGCGACGCAATTTGACAATAAGAACTGGTGCTATTTAACTCACAGGACGCTGTATTATTACATATTACATAAATTGTCTCCTAGACTTGTAAAAATCGATAGTCGCATAGCAATAGCTAGGCAACGCGCATGATAAAATGGACATGAAGCTTGCGTGAAAACCGAATGAATACAAAAGATTTACAATAGTTAAAGAGACTTTTTTACTCTCAAATCTTTGCCTCGCTACAGGTTGCTACTTATGTTATTCATACTGTAATCCAAAGTATTTTCATAAACACCTATACATCATGTAGGTTGGTGAAGTTTATTAGTCTCAGTCTTATTTCATGGATACATTTGTAATCTATCCATTTTCTAATTAGCATAAATCATTAAATTTTTTGTTAATAACTAATACTGAGTATGACCCAAAAGCCAAGTTTTAAAGTTCCTTACTTCCTCCTTACATACAGACAGGTACCCATTCTTTAAGAAAATATAACATTGCCTTTACAGTAACACGGCTAAGACGGAGGCTGTCTGTAGAAGCTGAAGATGTGAAGTCACCTTCAACACAATCAACACCAACCAAGAAGAGAGGAGGAAGACTTGCAGCCAAGCCACAGTTGGAACTAATTGATGAAAATGGTAAGAGCACAACCTATTATTTTGCTGGCTATGTGCAAAATGTGAATAGATTTTATTATGTTAGTACAGTCATAGGTTATAAGTATTAATTAATACTACTGTAGAAATTGATAATCTGTTATTTCATGCTAATATTAAATATGCAAAAGTTTATAACTCTTTTTGTCTGTTTAGTTTTTAAAGTTAAACTGACTTTAATTAACTGTGGTATGGAGAGATCTTGACCCCGAGAGAAGGACATAGCATTCTAACACATACAGGAGATTCCCTAGGAAGCAATTGAAACCACATGAAACAGTACCTCATAAAACATTATGTACAGAAAGAAAGATGCATTTCATTGGCACAAAACAGACAGACAAAATTTTAAAAAGGCCATACCTAATAACAATATAGTAACTTTGTGCTTATTGGCTTTGTCAAATAGGTCCTGTGCAACATAAATGCCAGACGACTAGTGTCTGACACTGGTTTTTAACTGTACCTATAAGTCTACCAGTAAAATTGATCTGGTGATAAAAAAAAAACCATTAAAACCAGTAGACTACAGTATCTCATCAATCTTGGCATAAAAATAAAGCTTATGTATTAAGTATACATTTTAGATAAACATATTTGTAATATTTTCTGGGGGTTGACAAGTAAAAAAAAAACCGGCCAAGTGCGAGTCGTACTTGCGCACCGAGGGTTCGTATCAGTTTTGGACGTATAAAGTGAAAAAAAACCAGACCACATAACTAAGTTTTTTTGTCAAGGAATTTTGATGATTTTGAAAAAACTAATAGTTAGGAACATTGTTTTATTTTTGGTGCAATATTTGGGTCAATTCCTATCAACTATAATTATTTCAGATTTTTCCGCAAACTTCGGCGATAAGGGCCCCGCCTTATTCTCCGAAGTTTGCGGAGCAAAAAAATTTTAATGGTATTTTTTCAGTCATTTTTCATCATAATGTCGAAAACGGTGAGACATAAAATAAAATGAAAATATATTTCAAGCCCTTTCATATGATATGTCACTTGACCTAGTAACCCCACTTTAAAATTTCGAACCTTTTGCAATGATAATAAAAATATTTTTGGACTTTTTTCATTTGCAATAAAGTTGGGCAAGCATTTTTTATAACTGTTCAAAAATTTCAAGTCGATAGCATTAGTAGTTGCTGAAATAAGCAGGTGTGACAGACGAAGTCACACCATAAGGGTTCCTTTTTTACCATTTTGGTACGGAACCCTAAAAATAGAAACATATTGTGTGTTTTATATTTATATCAGAAAGCACAAAAAATAAAGTTATGTAACCTCATTTTTTAAGATTATCTGTTCATTGATAAGGACATTATTTGTGTGCTCATGCAATAGTATTGTGTTTCTTTTAATTTTAACCAAAATAGCTTTTGGCCAATTACATTATTATTAGATTGCTACTATTACAGACTACAATTATACATATATTTAGTACAAACAAAAGGCCAGCCCTGTGACCAATCTGGCTGTAAACTGCCAAAGGCTGATTGATTGAGTTATTGATATTTACGCCTCCCCCACATTGGGCGTGCACGTTCCTCCAGCGTGTGAACGACGGGAACGCCCCGTGCGTGAACGTTCGCGTAATTCACACGCTGGAGGAACGCACACGCCCAATGTGGGGGAGGCATTACTCATTTTTATCAAATAAAACAAATGATATCTAAAATCTATTTATAATTCCATTTACATGATGCCATGCATAATATTATGTTGTTATAGTCTGGCAAACGAAAGCTGAGCCTGAGATTTAATCGAAAGTTTTTACATGGCAACATTCTTTATAGTGTTATTTTACCAGATATAGTTTTGATACTTAATAAATATTTCGAATTGTCATATTTACCTTATTCGCATAATGATGTAATAAATGGTTTATATAATATATAGAATCTATATAACGAATTAATCTACGTAAAATTAAAACCAATTAAAACATAATTACGTACCTATTTTACTTACGTTCCATATTTTAATCGTCAGTTAACTTTTTCTGAGGAATAGATGTGGTTGTTTGGCATCTTTTGTGTAGAAAATATGTCAAACCAACCACCGCATTTATTTATCAAACAATTGAAAATTCCGCCCCTAACATATTATTTGCTGTCAAGTATCAACACAATTTATTCCTACTGTTCTTAGTGATACCATAATGTGTTTTTTTTTAATTTGTCGAGCTTTTTCAGGACCAACTTTCGTTTGCCAGACTATAACGGCCTTACCACAAAAAAGATAGACACACGTTAAACGCGAATGCTACCAAAAATAATACACACTTGTTTTAGACAAGTTAGTGCTAAAACAATTGCCTATTATTTTTGGTAGCATTCGTGTTGAACGTGTGTTGAACAGATGTTTATTTTTTTGTGGTACGGCTGTAAATGTATATTTTGTGTTTAACAATGGAACCTTTGAAAACATATCAATTTATTCTGAAAAACGGTAGCAATGTTCTTGAGATACCTCACAAATAATTTCTCTAAGCAAAACTTCATATGAGGCTGTGACCGCCAGAGTGGCCTATTATTTCCACACAGAACAGTAAAAACAGTATTTCTATATTGATTTTCAATTGTCTCTGGAAATAATAGGCCACTCTGGCTCTTACCGCCTCATATGAATTCTGCTATTTTAATTGCACTTTCTAACCTTACAGCTCCAGAAGCAGCTCCTAAAAATACAAGGAAGTCAACAGTTAAAGACTTAGCAGAGCCCGTTGAAGAGAAAGCAGTAACACCTGCTAGACGCAGTACCAGGGTCAAGTCAAACACAAGCATTTTATCTGAGACACCAGATGTGGCTGAAGACAAGGGTACACCATCAAGACGTAGCACCCGAATAAGGTCGAATACCAGCATCGTAGCAGAGACTGTTCAGAATGTTAACTCGCCTAGAGCAAAGAGGGCTGCTAGGAGAACATCTCAAGTTGGTAAGAAGTATCCAAATCTAAACTAATCTCTTTACTAATAATTATAATGAATTAATACTCGGACTTATAATTGTTTGCAATAACTTGACAACTGGAGGGATACCACGTTTTTACAAAAAATAAATAGTGGTGTGAAAAAAAGAATGAACCAAATTGTTTGAACTGAATTATGTAAATACTTATATAGATTTGTTAATATTTATTTAATTCAACTATTTTTATAATTCATTCTTTTCGCAAGTTCGTTCAGTGCCCCAACACTATTAATGTAAATATGGTATCATTATTTTGCTTCGAACTGTCTAGTTACTGTAAACAATTAAAATCCCAGTATAGTATGGAATACTGAATACCCTTCTTCAATACACCTTGTATATTACACACATAAAATATACATATAATACTGCAATTTGTCCTTTTTAACATTTACAGGAAGTGATAATGAAGCTCCAGTCACTCCAGCTAGACAGACAAGGAGAACTAGGAAAGACTCTACTTCTAGTATTGACAAGCCAGGTAAATAAATATTATATTTTTTGGAATTATTTCAGATTGTAACAATAACCAATAATTGTAATAATATAATGTAATAATAATAAAAGAATGGCTTTAAAATAGTTTGTTATATTCATACTTTAATGTTTTTTTGTGCTTTATCTTGATTTCAGTTTTTTTTCCTCTGTCTTAGTGGATTCTACTTTGAAATTATCCTATACTAGCTGTCTCCCGCATGCGTTGCAATACCCGTTTTTTATCAGATCGATCAGATAAATGGTTTAGTAATGCATAGAGGACAAACATACAAACATTCATTTTTATTTATATAGACTAAATAACAACGATTTGGTGCTTTGTAACATTTTTCTAATAATTATTTCAGTGGAACCTAATGCTGGTAAATTAGGCGGCCAATTAAGCGAAGTTATCGTGGAAGAGTCTGAGAATAATGTCAAAGAAACCAAAATTACTGAAAGTACTAAAAGCGAATCACCCCTCAGAAAAAGTCCCAGGTTGGTTGGAAAAACCGGTAGGAAGACTTCACTAGATAATGACAACAAAGAAAACGAACCCCGAAGTGACAAAGAAACAAGTGAAACAATGGCTACTGCTGACAAATCTTTGTCAGAATGTAAAGCTGACCAGACAAATGAAACAGCAGACCAGAAGTCATCAGAACAAAACAACATATCTGCGACCAGTAAAAATCTCATAATTGAGTTAGAAGAAGCACCTAAAAAAGGCAAAAACAACTTGAATAAAAGCACCACAGCTATTGAAGAACCACAGATCAAAAGTAAAAGGAACAGAACCAAGTCCTGGACCACAATCTCTGTTGAATCTTCTCATGAGAGCAGCTTCTGTAGTGATAGCGAGGTCTCCAAGAAAAGGAATAAAAAGAAAAATGATACTCTTAATTTATCAAATATATCTGGTTCTGGTGATGGTATTATGATAAGCAATAAGAATGACGAAGTAAATAAAGAACAAGAGAATGTTTCTCTGAATTCATCAACTATGTCTAACAAGAAAAAGAAGAACCGTAATGAAACGTCCATGACAGTAGAGAATGAAACATCTGTGCATGAAGTTTCTGTATTAAATACATCTGTAAAAAAAACAGCAGCAAAAATATCGCATGCTCAAGAAGTTTCCAAAGATATCAATAAAGACGTAAATAGCTTAAATACATCAACAAAACATGACTCTTCTGTAACTCAAAAATTATTTGAGCAAGCGCCTAGTGACGTTATTAAATCTTTGGTGTTTATCGAAGACTCAGACTCTAATCACGGTAGCACGGGAAAAGAAAATATTGATAAAGATTTTGATAGTGGTGATCAATGCGTACCGGTTGTAGACCATCACTTAGACCAAAATGAAACATCTAAAGAACCACAAATTAATCTTAGTTATGAACCAATGGATATTGATGAAACTATGCCAGAAAATGTATCACTATCAACTTTCGCAGACAAAAATAATTCAGTAAATCATGAAGAGCAACAACCAAAATCGGAAAACAAGTCAATGTTAAACATTTCTCAGTCTAAAAATGATAGCCTCAATAAATCTAAAAGAAAGTCTGTAATATCAAATATTGCCTCAGAAGGCAGCTTTGGTGAGGAATCTAATAAATCACAAATAAAATCTTCTGTATCAGAGATCAATAGCAATTTAGAGGATTCTAAGAAATCTAAAAGAAAGTCGTCTATATCTAATGTGGCTTCTGAAGATACTACAGATTGTATTTTTCACATGTCTGACAGGAAATCTTTCGATTCTGATAATCGTGATGAAAGTATAAATAAAATATCTAATAAATCTAAAAGAAAGTCTTCTTTATCGAATGTCGTACTTGAAGAGAATATGGAAAGAGATTCCAATAACTCGACAAAAAAGTGTTCAAGCATAAATGTGTCCAATGATGAAAGTATGAATAAAAAATCTAGTAAATCAAAGCGAAAGTCTTCAATATCGAACACTGTTTCTGATGATAATATAAATGAAAATTCTAACAAATCTACAGTATCGGACCTGGCCACTGAAGAGAACATGGACAAAAGTTTAAATAAATATAAAAGTAAATCTGTGACAACTATGGTCTCTAAAGTCAGTATGGATGCCTCAATATTAGACCCTTGCAATGATGATGACATGATAAATAAAAGTTCTAACAAGACTAAGAGAAAATCATCCATTTCAAATAATATGCCTAATGATGACAGTATAGATAAAAAATCTGATAAATCTAATAACAAGTCTGCTCTGGATAAGACTGAAAACGAAAATAAAAGTACTTTTGTCTTATCTCAAATAAAAGATGTCTCAGAAAATGAAATAAATGTAGAATCTAATGTGCCAAAAGATAGTAATGATTCAAATGAAAAATTGTCTAAATCTGTTAATGCGCCAAACGTAAACACAGATAAAGAATCTGACAAGAAGAATCTTTCGTTAACTTATTCAACAAGTACACCACTTCAACAAAAATCTATGAAAAAATTAGGCCTGCAGATTAACAGTTCAATTATTACCCCTACCAGTGTGAGCAAAATAGAGAAAAAGGACACTCGCATTATGTCTAAAAAAGAATCATCTATTTTATCGCAAAAAGATGATTCTGATTCCTCAGAAGAAGAAGAAGAAAATTCAGAAGGAGAAACGTCGTTGAAAAAGAGCAAACTGATTGACGATGAGGCTGAAGAAGCTAGTGATGACTACGAATCAGGAGACAGCAGGGATGAGGATGAAAAAGAATATGAAGAACAAAATGAGATAGTAGAAAAAGGTGAAACACTAGATTCAGATGATGAAGACGAATATTCTGATGACTCTGATTACGAAAACGACTCATTTATTGTTAGTTCTGATGAGGAAGATAATGATTTGCTAAGCGGTTCAGGCGATGACCTTTCCATGAGTAATGACGAACTCTCAATGAGCGTAAAATCTAAAAAAAAATTCAACGAACGTAAAATAAAAGAACAGAAAAAAGCTTCCCGAGAAATGTTCGAAGCTAGACATAAATTAAATGAGTCTGATAAGAGTGCCAAATCAACTAAAACTAAGTCGAAGAAAAATAATCGCCAGCGTTTGGACTCGTCTTCATCAGAATCGGAGGACGAAGTTACCGCACAACCAAAGAAGAATAGGCGTCAAAGAATCGATTCCAGTCAAGATAGAAGCATAGTACCATCAGATACAGATAAGTCTTCGTCTAAAAAGAAGAAGGTTAAACGCTTGTCGGAGTCCGTGTGTGGTGAAAACGAAACAAATGAAAAAGAAATCACCATTCGTGAGGAAAACCAGACAGATAAAAATGATCCTTTGACTTTGCTCAATGCTATCAAAGCAGAGCCAATGACTCCGCAGAAGGAACTTAACATTTCAACAGTAGCTGTAACTAATATTGATGAAGTTGAAGAAGTGGATGTGGATGAAAATGTATCTATTTTGAAATCTAATCAAACGTCTGATCCATTGCAAGCCACTATTGCAGAAAATGATGCAGAGGATGATGCTGATGAAGACTCAATAAGTGAAAATGAAGAAATAACACAAAATTATGAATCTGTTCTGATTAATTTGAACAAATCTAGCTCAAAGAAGATTAAATCTTCAGACATTTCTTTGGACCTCAACAAAAAGACTAAGCAAAAAGCTAAAGAACCTATTGTAGACCAATTAAATCTTACACAAGTTAAAAAATCAAAGAAAAAAAAAGCAGATACAGCCGAAAATGCTGCAGAGACTAAAAAAATAGACAAATCTTTTGGGAACAAGAGTACAGATAAAGTGGATAAACTAGTGAATATGTTCTCTGAAGGTTCATCTGATTCTATTGACATGAAACTGTTGTTCCCCGAAGACAGCAATGACAGTGAAGTGGTAATGGTTAATAAAAAACAAGATGCAAAGGAAACTCAGCAGGAAGATATCCAAGAAGATTTCATACCTCTGAAGAGAAGTCAAGGCAAAACAAACATCCTGGAGAACACTGGTATGCATGTCTTTATATTGAATCCCTTATATGTGGGCTATAATATTTAAGTAATGCCTTTTCATTTGTGTGCTTAAATACAATATTTTTGGACTTAAAATAAACTAACTTACCATGTATATCACTTTGTAAATCAGTGTTATCACTTTAATAACTTTTTGTGATTATTTTTCTACACCAACTTTATGAACGTGTTTGCATATTTAAGCAATAATAAACCCTTGGGACACATGATAAACAGTCAATAAAAAGATTTAAACACTATCAATAAGTCTAGTAAAACACATTAGCAAAAATTTTATGCACTCAGTCAAAAGGTCCGAAAGTCGCACAATAGACTTATGTTTGTTCAAGTGTAACTATTGGAAATAATTTTCAGATATTGGAAACAAATCGAAGGATGAATATTTATTGAACGTAAGCGGCAAGAAGAAAAATAAGCGGAAGTCATATCAAACTGATGAGGCGGTTGCAATGAGTGAGTTTGCCTTTATTATTCAAGCAGTACCACTGTCTGTTTCTTACGTGTAGTGAAAAGTTTCAAAATTACGCAGTTCGATGCGTTTACAAGATAGGAAAGACGTGGTGTCTTCTTGCGTGGCCCACAAGCCACATTATATTTTTAGGGTTCCATACCAAAATGGTAAAAAAGGAACCCTTATGGTGCGACTTCGTCTGTCTGTCTGTCTGTCTGTCACACCTGCTTATTTCAGCAACTTCTAATGCTATCGACTTGAAATTTGGAACAGTTATAAAAACTGCTTGTCCAACTTTATTGCAAATGAAAAAAATTAAAAATATTTTTATTTTCATTGCAAAAGGGGCCGGAGTGGGGGTCCAAAATTTCAAAGTGGGGTTACTAGGTCAAGTGACATATCTTATGAAAGGGCTTAATCTGCACATTTTTTTTTTATTTGTTGCCTCTTTCAATCAACAAAATAGAAATATAAGTTTTAAGCAGCATCTCGTCTTGCTTTTGCAGAAGACAAGCCAAGATTTACTAACAAAAATTATCTGTGCTCATGTTCTTGTTTTTTGCGTAAGGTACTTATACTTATTGTATAAATATCTTATGTTAATTTGTTAATTCCAGGTACCCAGGAAGATGATAATTTAGGCTTCTTTATAGACACAACTGGCACGCTTGACGTAAATAAGGCTGATGCAAATACATCCATCAAAAACAGTGCAAAGAAAAATAAACAAAAGGATAATGTTTCTTTCGCCAATATCGAAGAAGTTGCACTTGATGGTATGTTTATTTGATATAGCTTTCTATGTAATAAATAATGCAGACAGCCGGCCTACCACGCGGTGCCGTGCGGTCGTGTGAACTTAGCCTTAAAGCAGAACCCCATGAAAGGTACATTTTTAGTCATAGCTGACAGCTATAACTAAAAGAGTTCCTTTTAGTTTAATTACCATAGTTCTTCATAAGTATAGTTCTTACAACTATCTTATCCAAATCCTTTATCAATTTTCCAGATGATTCTAATGACGCTCCGCTCGAGGTTTCATATCGCAGCGAGAAAAACAAATCCAAACAGGACTTAAATACAACTCAAAATGATGAAGGAACACTAGCAGATAGCACTGTTACTGAAAATCCAAATCTAAGTGCCAAAAAGAAAAAAAATAAGAAAGGACTGAACGGTTCTCAAAATGTTGCTGAGACTAGCATGACTGACACAGGTTTGTTTCTCCTCTCCTAAAAGTTCTTAAAGCCGAATTTACATTTGATCAAATTTATTTCATGAAACTAGTTTCAATACCTGTAAAATAAATAATGTGAAACCCACAGTATCACTGAGATCAGCATCAAAGCTTTATTTTGCAATACACACATATTGTGTACAATTTCGCGTCGTAATTATACACGATAAAATTAGTTGCTTGACATTTTTATCAGAAAATCGCGTTTAGCACGAAAGTTTGCTTCCATGAAACTAATACATGAGTTATGAAGTTTACAACGTGAAATTGTTGTTTTATATCACTAGTCACTAATTTTATGCGATTAGTTACGTAATGTAAATCCGTCTTAACGCACAAATTACTCATAGTCAACATATCAGCCTTCCAAGTATTTATTTATTGTTGTGTAATATTACAGATGATGTTGCAGAAAAGTCTATTAATGCTTCCGTGACCAGTGTAGGTGGCAGTGCCAAAAAGAAAAAGAAGAGAGTATCCGAATCTCAAATAGAACAGGAAACAGGTAATATGTTCATGTATGTTAAAACAGCTCAGGCCCCTGTAGTAAACTGTCAATCCTGGACTATGGGCGTAGCCAGGGTGGGGCGCTTGCCCCACCCTGGCGCTGACCTGTAAGGTGCCTAAACAAACCTCAAAAAATAAATTATCTAGGTACTATGTAACTACAATACTTAATATCCGTAAGAAAGTTCATACTCGACAGTCGACACAAAAAAAATGCGATCAAACCGCGGGTATAGTTTGCTAGTTAAATATGATTTTAGACTGCTGCCCATGGCTGGCTACGCCCATGCCCAGCCGGGCTAACATGCGCGCCGCGACAAATTTTGTCGACTGTTTTGTCTCGCTCTTACTCGTGCGAATACGAGACAAATGCACGATAAAAGCGTCGACAAAATTTTGTCGCGGCGCGCATGTTAGCCCGGCTGGACGTCTGTGGAACACGCTGAAATTATATAATTTGAGGGTGTATGAACACATGAATATTTGAGACTATTTCATTACATTCAATAAATGTCTGTGCAGCTCTGCCTGACCATTTGAAAAACAAAGTCGTGACAGTTTAAACTTATTGTTTTGCTGATGTGTCTATGATAAAAAAAAAACTACTAAATGTCTACATGTCATGCACTTCAGTGTCAAGTAAGATTCAACAAATTATAAACAGGAGAATCTATTTGCTTTGGTTATTCTCAAAATTATGACCAATACTGCATGTAAAAACTGACACAGTCGAGTAACAAATTATATTGACTTACAGAAAATGGGACACCCGCAGAACCAATCCTTAATATTTCTATAAATAGTGCTAAGAAATCAAAGCAAAAAACTATTTCAGAAAATATTGCAGTAGAAACGGAGGATATAAACAAAGGTAGATTTCATAAAAATTCACATATTTTCAACAATGATATGAAAGTATTGTTTATGAAATATACATGCAGAAGTTTCATAATTTTTTTACATTCTTACGCAGATAATGACGATGTAATCAACCAAGATCAAATCACGAAGAAGCGCAAACGTAAATCATCTGCTAATCAAACGATTGATGAAATAGTAATCAAAGGTTTGTATTAAGTCCCATTTATATTAGTCTTAGTTAGTAGTAATTCTCAAAAAATCGAAAATAGCTCAACCAATTGACTTGAAACTTTGTACAGCTGTTGTCCCGGCCAGGGAAGGTTTAAACTGATATTGCAACGCATGCCAGGTACAACTAGTTGTGCATAAATTATGAACATTTTCCTTAAATTCTGTCCATCAATACTTTTCACTCCAATGCACTGCTTAATTTTGAGAACAATCTATCTGAATTATAATCAAACTAAACATTATAAGTAGCACCTTATTGAAACACAGATGGATTATATCTGATTTATCTGTATATTCAATAAATTATAAACTTATATGTGTTTCAGATGACGTAAAACTTAACGAATCCTTAAACATAAATAATCAGAAGAAAAAAAGGAAAATTTCTAATAATGACGAAGACATCAAAGCTCAAGTTGAAGGTGGGTAGACCATTATAACGCTCCCGACTATTGACTCTACGATTAGAATATTAAATTGTCGAAACTTCCTAATCAAATTGCCCTATTATATTGTATAGTAGCTTCTGCCCGCGGCGTCGCCCGCGTTTTTAGAATAAAAAGTAGCCTATGTGTTATTCTGATGTATAAGCTATATTACTGTAAGGTTTCATCAAAATCCGTTCAGTAGTTTTTGCGTGAAAGACTAACAAATATACATACATCCATCCTCACAAACTTTCGCATTTATAATATTAGTAGGATAGGGTAGTAGGTTTGGAGGAAGTAATATAGTTGTTCCAAAATGTTCAATGATTATGGTTATTTACCTATTTACTCGACTGCCCCAGAAAGAGGGTAATGTTTTTCGAGGGTTTTTATGTACGTATGTCACAGAAATTTAAATAATGAATCAGTAAAAATCGCAAAGGCGCGTAACCTTGTTGCCGCTTTCGAGCAAATTATGTAAACCAGTTATTTCTTTAGCACGCTCTGTAGCCTAAACGGCTTGATGGATGTCAACTTATGAAGCCGTCTTCATTAGAAATTCGTCTTCATACGATATAATTAACATTATTTAAATATTAAGTAGCCGAGTTTTATTTTTTTTTCTTAAATGTTATATTGTTTCCACCTTTCTTTTTCACAGTTTAATATAATTTTATAAATTTTAGATTCAGTTGCCGAAACACAGGGACAGGAAATTACGAAAAAGGAAAGAAAAGTACTACAATATCAAGAAATGGATGAAATTGGTGACAGTATGTCGTATTATATAATTGTATATGTACATATATTTTTAACCGACTTCTTACTTAAAAATTAATATGCGTAAGTTCTAGCTTACAAACGTTAAAACAATATATCAAGTCTTCAAGTTCTTTTTGCATTTAAAATGTCATTATATCGTTTTCTTACTAATACACACACCTAATATTATTAGGTACATAAGGTACCTAATAATATTAATTACCCGACTACGACAAAGGGTAATGAGTTTAACAGCCTATGTATGGATGTTCGATCGTATCAAAAACTACTGGTCAGATTTTGACAAATGAGGTAACGATTGATTCGTATTTACACTAAGAGTTTCATAGGCTATGTTTTTTTGAAAAAATATAATCAAGATGGCCGACAAAACGTAAAAAATAGGACCAAACAAAATTAAGTTTACCCGATTTTAACAAATGAGGTGTCGTCTTGATCCAAAGAGTATCGTGAGGTATATGGTGTTACAAGAAATCCAATATAGCAAACACTGGAAATTTAAAAGTGTACGATCTGTGACTTTCTTGCTACTAACTAGCGTCATCTTGTTGATTAAGACTGCGACACTTACAGTCTGAGAGTAAATGCAGTGATTGACCCAAGCCACCAAAAAAGTGTCAAATAAAACAAGAGTTAAAAAAACTAAAACCCAACTACGGAAAAAAACCAACTGAAAAGCATAAAATAAGAAAATATTCAACACATCGGTACAGTGGTGTCCAGGTTATAGCCGTAGTTAGTTTTTTTAACTCTTGTTTTTTTATATTTTCTAATAGCACGCATTTAACTCATTATTTAATTTCAGAAGCTACCAAAAAAAACAAAAAAAGGAAAGAAAGGGATGATGACGATGCCAATAAAATATCAAAGGTCGTGTATATTTATTTTTAATTTTTTTACACATACAATTTACTGAAATAATATTAATTATCTTCCTTTTTACAGGTTCTTAAACAAAATTCCTTTGACAAGGTTCATGTTCCACGGTTGCCTGCGAATGTACTAAACCAATTAGACGATAAACCTAAAAAAGATTTAGTCAAAGGAAAGACAACAAAAGTTATATCTACGTCATCATTTGTTGTAGAAGAAACGAAAAAAAGAAGAAATAAACCATCAAACTATTTAGAAGAAAGTGTTTATATAAATCACGATTTGGATGAAAAAAAGCAAAAAGGTTCCATCAAGAATCCCAGGGTTTTGCCTTTCATACCAACGGCCTCAACGTCAGACAGTGGTTTTACCACTAATTTCAAAGTAAATATAATACCTCAGCAAACACAATTTGTTGCTCAATCTAGCGATATATCAAATTTCAAAAACGATTACCTTCTTAAGAAAAGGATAAAGAAATTAGGGACGTTTGAAATGTATAAAAGACAAAGAAATATCAAAATATCAAAATTTTAACATTCTCCAGTAGATTCATACTTTATTGCCATGATACCGCCTGATTAGTTTTCCAGTGTTAGTTTATTATAGGCTCTGTTTTTTATTGTTTACTCATTAGTCTGAATTAATATCTTTATAATGTTACATTTTAGAGACATGTTAATGCTTTTAATGTTACAATAAATCATTATAAATTGAAAACGTCCAAAACTAACGATACCTACATTTTCAATTGCATTATCCACAAAATAATCTAGAACGATATCAATTTGCACTTTCATAATTATTGTTTGTAGGTACCTATTATTTAAACTTTTATTGTTGACTGAAAAAGTAAGCTCTGATATCTTATAGTGTTTGATGCTTTTGCTTGATGTTTGACATTACATACTTTTTTTACTATACAGGTGTCCCAGGGCTATGCCACATGGAGGGAAAGTACTTCAAATATTTGAGATAAGAAGTTTTGCTTTATTGAGACTTCAAAAAAGAACATCCTATATTTTTATGATTCAGAATGGAAGGGTTCATTATAGCATTAATTCCTTCTATGGAACATAGTATCTTAAATTAAAATAACGTGGTGAAATTTTACATTTAAGCTTCGAAAAAGAACAAATAGACTGTTGTAGAATGACTTTTCGTGTCGATTTTCATCGATAGCATTGATTATTTATTAATAAGTTCTTATTTAACCTGTTTTTATTATAAGTGCATGATAAATAGATAAATACTATTTGAATGCAAATTTGTTGTAAGCTAGATAGTAGGCGAACTTGAAAAAAATTAAAATGTTATGGTGTTTCTTTATTAAAATACAGGATTTTCTTTTTTCATATTTGGTTAAATGATAAATTATATTTATTTTGTAAATAGGTTAAAAATAACACTTTTACACGTCAAAACATTTTTTTAAGCTAGATGAGTTCGGTGTTTCCTATATGACTACCTTTGAGAAGAAACATCGAAACAAACTCAAAGGTTGATGTCTCTTTTAAAGTCCAGACAATTAAGATAAATTGTGTAAGAACCATGCAGGTTAGTCTGAAATGGCCTTTAGAGGAAAGAGCCATACAGATTTGAGTGGACCTGACCTGACTGTGCACGCATGTGCCGGGTATCGTGGTAGCTCAACCCAGACTTAGGGAGCTCAACGACCCGACGAACATTACCATCAGAGAGGACATTTGGGTAGGCCCCCTAAAGTACTCAAACTGTCAGACTGAACTTGAGATCTATAACAGTACGAGGGGTGATCCAAAAGTAATGATAATCAATATAAAATAAGGGTATTTTAACTAAAAAAAAAAAATATTTCTCTACATAGTCTCCTAGTAAGTCAATGCATTTAGTCCATCTTTTCTCTAAACCCATAATTCCTTTTGAAAAAAATTCTTTGTCTTGACCCTCCAAAAACGCCTCTACAGCAGTCATCACCTCGCTATCGTCCTCAAATTTTTTGCCTCGGATGTGTTCCTTGAGTCGAGGAAAGAGATAGAAGTCGCTGGGAGCCAGGTCTGGCGAATAGGGTGGGTGTTCGAGCAATTCAAATCCCGTTTCTTGAATGGCAGCCATCGCGACGGCGGCTTTGTGAGCCGGTGCGTTGTCTTGGTGAAACAACACTCCAGCTCGGAGTTTGCCTCGTCTTTTTTCTTTAATGGCTTCCCGCAATCTTCTTAATTGGTCTGCGTAGTAAGAGCCCGTAATAGTGGCTCCCTTTTCTAGGTATTCCACCATAATAATTCCTTCAGTATCCCAAAAAACGGACGCCATAACCTTTCCTGCCGAACTTGACACTTTGAATTTCTTCGGCGTCGGAAAAGAGGCTCGTTTCCAAGTCATCGACTGCAGTTTGGTTTCCGGATCAAAATGGTGGATCCAGGTCTTGTCCATAGTCACGAAACGAGACAAAAAAAGTTCCCGATCCGTCTGGAACTTTTCGAGATTCGCCCTCGAAATGTCGACTCGTTTTTTCTTTTGCTCGTCGGTTAACATTCTCGGCACCCAACGCGCAGAGACCTTTTTCATATGCAGTTCGTTCGCAAAGATTCTTTAAACACTACCATATGAGATCCCTGTGACCTCAGCCACATGTCTTATGGTCACTCTTCGATCTGCCAATACGATATCTTCGAATTTTTTGACGTTTTCTGCAGTGAGGGACGTGGATGGGCGGCCCTCGCGATGTTCATCTTCTGTGGATGTTCTACCCAGCTTGAACTCCTTTGCCCAGCGCGCAACCGTGGAATATGGAGGAGCAGAGTCCCCCAATGTTTCCACTAGGTCGCTGTATATGTCTTTGGTAGACATTTTTTTCATACAGAGGTACTTGATGACAGCTCTGATTTCGTTTTTCTCCATTTTGATGTTTACTCTCCGACTGTTCGTATTCAAATGAATGTACCTCGCGGTAATCGTGTCCTATTTATATGATTTTTTTATGCTGAACTAGTGGATATATGAGGCAGCAAAAAAAAATTTTTTCATATTTTTATGTGCTCTACAAATATCTGATTATCATTACTTTTGGATCACCCCTCGTAACATAATAACCCACATAGTACTCACATTTACAATAATTATAATCAATATATTACATCATTATTATCACATTCAATGTCATTTTGTATAT
Organism: Thalpophila matura; assembly: GCA_948465475.1. NCBI lineage: Eukaryota > Metazoa > Arthropoda > Insecta > Lepidoptera > Noctuidae > Thalpophila > Thalpophila matura. The sequence goes on from OX419181.1 coordinate 13,452,804, forward strand.
AAATTGTTTCAAAAGGAAACATTCAATGTCAAAGTGTATATAGAAAAAATTATAAAATCAAATAAAAGAGCAATAATTTAGTGGTTATGTCAATAGTAGTATTGGCCCATGTATGTATTGGAACAGCTCAATCCCAAGCCTTTTTGTCCTCCATATAATCTTTAACACTATAAAAAGCTTTATGACAAAGTATTCGCTTTATTAATGATTTGAATTTATTAAGGCTTAATTTTTGAATATGGCTATGGATTTTATTGTAAAAGCGTATACTTTGGCATTCAAATGTGCCACTTATTTTCTGGAGCCTCGTGGCAGGAACAACAAGTCTATGTTTGTTTCTAGTATTAATATTATGAATATCACTATATTTAGTGAAGAGATTAATATTTTCATGTGCATACAATAGATTTTCATAAATGTACTGAGATGGAACAGTCATTATATTAATATCTTTAAATTTCTCTCTGAGTGAATGTCTGGGACTTAACTTATAAATTGATCGAATAGCTCTTTTCTGCAAAATGAAAACAGTCTGTATGTCGGCGGCATCTCCCCACAACAGAATACCGTACGACATGACACTATGAAAATAACTGAAGTATACTAAACGGGCAGTCTCAAGATCAGTTAAATCGCGAATTTTTCTAACGGCGTATGCTGCAGAGCTAAGCTTTTTCGACAACTTATCTATGTGTGGTCCCCACTGAAGCTTAGCATCCAATGTTATACCTAAGAACACTGTGGTATCCACAAGATTCAGCTCCTCACCCTTCACTAGTACACTAGTTTTCACCTGTCTAACGTTAGGTGTCGTAAACATTTAGTTTTCTTTTCATTCAAAAGTAAGTTATTAACATTGAACCAGTGCACTATTTTTGAGATAGCGCTATTTACATCGTCAGTAACCAGCTGCTGACGTTTAAGTTTTAACGAAAGTGAAGTGTCATCTGCAAACAGTACTATCTCATGATTGTCCCTTATAAGGTTAGTTCGATTCCCAGATGAAGCAAGCAACTTTAAAAAAATCTTTGAATGCAGTATGTACCTATTACTTAATTTTAAAAATAAAGTCTCCATGAAGCAAAACTTCCTATCTCAGACCAGATATTTATAGTACTTTCCCTCCATGTGGCATAGGCGTGGTACATCCTGTATATTATTAATATTTATAATGTATTTTGTGTTTTATGTATCTATTTAAAACGCCTGAATGGATTCCAAGCTTTACTGGCTACATAGGGCAATAAGGAAGTTATGATATAATGATACAAGGCATTTATTTTGTTGACAGTTCTAGCGATGCTTCTTTTATGTTTAATCGTATTTAATAAGACCATAATAATGTTTTATAGTACCTACCTACTATCAAAATTGACAAAAAAAAATCATTTTCAAGGCACCACTAATCGATGTGAATAAATAAATGACTGAGTTTGTATTATTTAATTTTACCGCCAGAATGTTCAAAGTTGTTGGTAGTAGCCACTAGAGAGCGCTGGCGTCAGAAAAAAGTGGTATCGCCCATGTGCCTTCGGTTTCCTAATTGTATTTACTTGAATTTAGACATTTTATTATTTACTTCAATAAAAATACTCTTTTAAAAGAAATAATTATTTTAACATAGACTTTCATCACTATCAATTTACACACACGGCAAAAGTACTTCCCGCCTTATCATGCCGGTGTAAACAAACCGCCATGTTGTTGTGAGTGGACGAGCCATGTAACCGGTAAGTGCTGTCGTAAGTATGATTAAAAATATTTTTTATGCTACCACAATACAATAATTAATTATTCATAAAATTATCAACCTCATATCAGTAGTCGAAAACAGTTCCAAAGAAATACTCGATAAATAGTTTCTAACTTGAGTAGTGACGTCAACTCATGTCGAGGTAAACACCAATAGAAACCATTTACGAATAGTCACGTGGGTGAGTCGTCCAATAGTAGAAAAGACCATTCTTTGTGTACCTTTTCATAGAATAGTAAAACAGATTGTGGTTTTTATATGGAGTGAGTGGTGTATATCTGTCAATCTAATGACGTTAAAAGCGTAAATGTGTGAAATTCAGGATTATTCTGTCGAGCTTAAGGATATTTATAACAATAAATATTCGGTAAGTGATGTTACAATCTTACAATATGCTTTATTTCGTTTTAGTTCGTAAAACAAGGAATTTGTAATGGGAGAGTCCAACGAGTTAACATGTCCCGCTCTTTTTGATGTCATTTAACAATTTTGTTGTCATCAGTAAAACAAAACATGATAATAGTGTGGAAAAACATTATTCAGTACGTCCACCTTCCATTCTTTCTGATTTGCTTTTAGTTTAGTAGTCACTTTGTCAAAGTGGCGGGAAATCATACCAGCTCTTTCACTCATGGACGGTGTAATATCTCGTACCAAATACCTACTTAATTGATTAGGTAATGTCTGAGAACATACCGCCTTTTAAAGTTGCTGTTTTCAGGTTTTTAGAATGTCTGTTTTACAATGCATTAAATGGTTCAAATTGTATTAGATATTCTATGAAGGCAAGAACCATATTTAGCTTCAAACACAAATAACGGACATTCATTAATTATTTATATTCCGTCTCTTTTCCTCGCGATTCTTCAATGTCTTGTTGATAACGACGACAGCGTGAAAATTATTATTATTTTGGTTCATGTTTTATTTATATTGTAAAAGTATCTGTTTACAGATTACGTACCTACCTACTTACCTAGCTAATGATAGTAATATTATTATGATTGATAGTTTAGGTACCTACTAAATATAGGTATCTACGAAGGTAACAGTAAAAAAACGGCGGCAATTGGACCCAGTTGTGCCAAAACTTATTAGTCTTCAATGAATTTACAAACGGGGTTACGGGCGGTTGTAAAATTGTAGTACCTACCTAGTAGGTAGGTAGGTTACCTACGGAGGCATAAATTCCTGTTCTATTTGCGGTCTAGGGTTGCCTCTAGCCTAATTTTACAATAATAATTAAAACAGGTACCTAAAACACAACTTACCTAGGTAGGTACCACCCATTAAGAAATTAAGGATGTGTTATCCATAAGTTTAAGCAGGTAGGTAGGAGGCCTGATACAAAATCTAGTTACTACCGTGTACCTTTAGGTAGGTAGGTAGGTACTTACATAGGTACCGTGTTTCTTCTTTCCGAGATCATTATATAGGTAGGTACATATTTTGTTTTTGGTGAGATACCTACCTACCTAGGTAGGGTAGGTGCGTCGGTTTCCCGTCCAGCGTCTATAGGCGGACATTTCGAGGATGTGCTGCACAAATATTAAGAAAATAAGAGTTCTATCCTTCAGTTCCACTTGAAATACGGCTCTAGGAAGAAAAGGATAGCTGTTCCATTCTGACCTAGTAAAATTAGTTACGTAGTATTACCCAAATATGCACAAATCCTCGTTCAATTCACCGTTAGCACCGCCGGTGCACATGCGTTGGCAAAACTAGCGAAAAAATAGTGAGCACGTACTGCTTGCAAGGTAAGTATTTCTGGTTTTATTTATCTGTGACATGTTTTTTTTGTTTTGATTGCTAGTAATGCATTATTACAATGCATTTTGATAAGTCTTTTTCAATCATATTCAAAAACTTGTTAGATATTTAGTGTCCGCGAACTAGAATAGTAATTCTTTAAAAATGTTAGTTTACGGCCTGGTGTCCGCAAATAGACATAAAAAATAATAACATCTTTAATTTTTTTTAGTATCTTATTAATATGGGTTAGGATCGAAATTATTTTAAATATATTTCTTTTATATGCTGTTACATCGCTGGTAGTTTACGTCCGCCTAAATATAAATAAATCGTGTTTTTTCCGGCCATACAAAATGTATGGGAATTCAATGGCCGCCAATAGAATATGGCACTATGATGTCTCAGTTTTCGACCACTGAAGTTGATAAGTATTATATTTTTAATGTTTCTTTTATAGATGTCCTCCAAAGTTCCTAATTAACATACCTAAAGGTGAAAAACATTACCCTCCTTTTGGGCTTCACCGCAGTCGGGTAAAAAGAACAAAATTGATAATTATTCACAAGCATATTTTTATTTATTAATATAATATCTTTCAGTTGGCGTTTAAAGGATTAGAGTAGGAGGATACTAGACAACAAGGGAAACAGAAAATATGGCATTATTGGCATTCCGAGAACAACAATCCAGTGCAACAACACCGAGAACAACAAATTAATGTGCAGTCATCCATGGTTTAAGCGAGCGGAGATGGAATCCCTGGGATCCCAACTCATGGATTCCATATACCTTAGATCTCTCTCCGCAACTGAAACCTAGAAATACTTGGGTACCGTATGTCGGAAGCGTTGAGAATTAATGAGGCTGACTTTGACTTTTGACTTTGAGGGGTTTCGTTCACCGTATTAACAGTCTTTTGTCAGGTGGCAACAAGGTATGTGCCGACATTGGTTGGGTCTTGATGTTTTCTTTCGGCATATTTAGATGGATTCAGCCAGAATTAGACGACCTGAATTGGAAGGTTCGTTTATTTCCGATTGCATATTGGATGAATCCAGCACCACCTAAGTGTGTCGAGAACGAAGACCACGAAGTGTCGAGGTCGAGGCTTTTTAAATACCAAAACTCTTCACAAACCGTGAGGTGTGCGATCTTAGGGAATATTTCCTCAAAGCCGAAGTAGGGATGCACCAAGATGTAGTTGCAGTGAACAAAGTGACAAATGGACTCACGCCACTCCCATTAGGTAAAGAGAACTAGCGCAAGCCTATAGTGCTCAAAACCAATCTCATGGAGCTACATGGACACTTTTATTGGGCCCTTTATAGGTCTGATGCAGACTTCTTGGCGTCCATATTCTGGCTGCGTTTCGGCGAACTCTTTGGAGAAACCGATGGTTTTTTTTAAAGCAATTATAGACGAAGTTATGATGACGAGCAACTACCGAAAATACATATCTGTCGGGCTGTCGGGCATGCCACTGTCCCGCTGAATCGATCCGAATATAATTTCTGGTTGTTTTCGTCTTGCTAACGTTGAGTACTTGGCATAGACAAAACTTGGTGGCCAGGATTATCTACCAGCAACTTGCTCTGAAATACAAGTATGTGCCCGACCCAGTCATCGAGAATGGTCATTTCACATTGTACTGGGATCGCTGTATCATCAATTCATCACTGATCGGACTATTATTGCTAAATTTGGTAGATTATTTTTAGGGTATATTTTGCGAATTTTAAACATGTTAAAGCCATGTTATGCTTATCTTAATATTTAATAATATTTTTAGGGTTAAAACGGAACTCTATTACTAAAACTCCGCTGTCCGTCTGTCTGTCACCATGAGCTGTATCTCATGAACCGTGATAGCTAGACGGTTGAAAATTTTACAGACGATGTATTTCTGTTACCGCTATGACAACAAATACTAAAAACAGAATAAATAAAAATATCTAAGGGGGGCTCCCATACAACAAACGTGATTTTTTTGCCGTTTTTTTCTCGATCTTAGTAAAGATTATAATACTTATAATATGGTGTCTAATGTTGTATAGATAATGGTACGGAACACTTCGTGCGCAAATCCGACTCGCACTTGACCGTTTTTTGAATTTTTTAAAGTCTTTTTTACTGTGATTAAGAAATGTACAAAAATATAAAATAAGTTAATAAAATTAATGTAGATGTGATTAAAAACGAAAGACTGACTTAGATTTTGTTTTTATATTAAAAAGCAACGTAATTTACAGTGTTATGTTATTTTATTATCTTTTTAAAGGTAATTTACCATAATAAACCATGTGGACGTAAACTAGATACAATGTGGCCGTAAACCAAAAAAATGTCCGTAAACCAGCATTTCACCATGTTTTGCGATTAAACACCTCTAAAATTAATTTACAGCTATGTATGTCATTTTTTTACTTCTTAATTCAATCTTCATAATATCTGGTATCCATACAAATACGTTCAATAAATTTTCTATGAATATTTCATACTAATATATTAACGTAAAGTTGGACACTCCGCTAATCGGCCGCTATCCAGCGCAATGACCCTACGTTGCCAGACGTCCCGATTTTGCTGCCCAAAATTGAATGTCCCGCTTTTATCGCCGGATTACTCGACGGTGCGGGCCGCAACTTCAAACTGCTTTCCCGAACGCGTTTTTTTTTTCAAATTAATTTTAAATAGGTAGGTATACCTAATCGGAAGCCAGAAATAAATGCTCCGTAAAAACGAAAGTAAAATTACTGATTCAATTCAATCTGGAGCTATCCTGTGCAGAGTTCTTCAATTAACTGCTGATTATTTACGTTTCTTTTATAATGTCCCGCTTTCGACAAAAGAATCCCGCTTTTTTTACTCAAAAGGTTTCAAAATCTCGATTGGCGCAAAAAAAAAATCTGGCAACGCTGCTAGGTATCTACCTACTTATTTTTATTTTTTTAGTTATAAAATATAAAGTTATTTTTATTTATAAAAATAAAGATAACTATAAATTATTATTAGGTAGGTACGTACCTACCATTTAATTCCTTTACCGTATGGATCATATCATAATTATTAATTCAGCTCAGAAATACCTATAATAGGTACAACTTTTTTGTTATTCTATAATGGTAATAGGTAGGTATGACGTACAGAAATCCACGAACCGATTTGTTCCCACGGCCGGTTTTGAGCGAGCGAGAATTTCAAAACGTTGAACAATGAGTGCAACGTGCTCTTGTTGTTGTGAATGCACGAATGTAGGGATGTGACATTGTACATAAAAAATCGATTTTTAATTAATCGATTCTTTTTTGTAGCATAAAAAATCGATTAGTAAATAATCGATTTTTCTTAAGAAAATAAAAATCAATTATTAATTGTTTTTTTCCTAATGTGTCAATTAATTTTAAAATAAACGCCATAAATATTATATCAATAGATTTATTAATTAAAAATAAACTTGTCGTTTGAAAAATGAAGTTTCACCAACGAATAATGAATGACATATCAACCAAATGTCGGTAAAATAGTACAGTTCGTTGACTCCATCTAGTAAATGTTTGATTAAATTAATCAACTAAACTGTTTCAAAAGCACAGAAGGAATGCCATTATAGGTGCACACTTGCACAGGATGGCGTTACGTTAATGTAATATTATGGAGATGGTATTTTATAGCAGTTCGCGTTCCGGGCTCCGGGCCAGAAGACCAAACAAAATGTCGGGAGGTTGCAGATAAAAAAATCGGTAAAAAATGATTGAATGATTATAAAAAAATCGATTATTCCTAAAAATTAAATCATAATATATTCAAATCGATTTTTACTTTAAAAAAAATCGATTTTAATCGATTATTTTTTCACATCCCTAAACGAATCGGTGTGGCATTGCATTTTGTCCGTGTGTGCGGGCCTTAGTGCACTAGCGACTAGCGAGACGGGCCGGGTGGCGTTCTACTGCAACTGCAACCTATCAATGCACCGAGTTTATCAATGGCGCCGATTCTGTTGTTTACAAACTAAACTAATTTAGTCTTATTATGTCTCTTTCTAATAAAAAACATGAGAGAAGGATAGCAGCCGGCCTAGCATGACCACGATAGAAACAGGTTTTGTCTACATAGAAATAGACAAAGTGACAGATTTCATTCATAAAACGTAGAAATGTTTCTACAATCTGTCACTTTGTCTATTTCTATGTAGACAAAACCCGTTTCTATCGTGGTCATGCTAGGCCGGCAGATATTTAATCCTGTCAAATTTGTCCACTTGAAGGGCCCTTGTGCACCTGTCCAGTTCCAGTCCGTAAAAACGAACGTTTGAAAAGAGAGAGAAGAAGAAAAGAAAGAGAAAGAGTTTTCGAACAGTTTTTAAGAATCGTGTGACGTCACACGTTTAATACGTGCGGGGAGGAGTGGGGAAGGAAGGCAGAGATCGAATTCTATGGTTGGCATTCAAAAACTAATATAGAATTGTAAAAGTAGGTAGGTACTATGTGATAGGCTTGTAGTAATGCCAGTAAGTAATAAGTTTAGGATAGGTAGAACAAAGAATCCTACTTATCACTATCACTACATAGTATAAAACAAAGTCGCTTCCTGTCTGTCTATCTGTACCTATGTATGCTTAGATCTTTAAAACTAAGCAACGGATTATAATGCGGTTTTTTTTTAATAGATAGAGTGATTCAAGAGGAAGGTTTATATGTATAGTACATGCATAATAGGTTGAGTAGAGAAACACTGACCTATAATAATTATAGTTCGTAAAATATAGCTTAATCTCTGTGACAGATGTCAAATGCAAACAAATAATGTAATGAACTAAAAATGTACTTACCTACGTATTTATCATCTGTCACAGAGACAAAGATATATTTTATGAACTATGGGGATTTTATACAGATTAAAAAAAAACCTTGGGGTAGAATTCCATACATCCATACATACATAGGTACATCCATCCTCACAAACTTTCACATTATTTTATAATATTAATAAGAAGTAAGATTGCAGCACGCAATTGTAAAAAAAGGTTCGCGATTCCTGGCCTACAAACAGTAAAAACCGAATGTAGTGCACAAGGCGTCATTCGGTTTTCATCCGTTTCCGTTAAAAACTGGATACGAACTGGAACTGGATGTGGTGCACAAGGGCCCGAATAGTTTTAATGTCAATTTAGTCGTAATCGCAAAAGGTTATGACTATTTTCCCGTAAATGACAAGGGCGTAGCCTAATTTGACAGTTCTAAATATTTTCTGTCCTTTTTCAATGATATTTGTAAGAAAGAGATATAGTGTGATTAAAATTAGTTTAGTGCGATGTTCAACAGAAGGAAGAATGTGTTTCAATGTAATGTTCACAACAAGATGCTACCATTTACAGTAGGTAAATATTTTGACGCTATCAATAAACATTCACTCGGAAATAGTCTGATAACTCAAAAGACGTAGGTAATAAATAAGATAGTTACATTAAACATAAAAGAAAATATTGATTCAGTATAATTATTATAATTGATCTTTTTTGTCACCCCTATAACTTATCGAATAATACGTAATTACATACCTACTTAAGCATATTGTAAGGCCCTTATTACAGAACGATGCTCGAGCACAGATCTCTGCTTGAGCATAGATTTAAAGCCATTTGATTGGTTAAAACTAGTTTCAATCTATGCTCAAGCATATATCCGTGCTCGAGTATCGTTATCGTAGCCTAAGTAGGTACTTAAGCGGCTGATACCTAATATCGGCCGCTTGTTGCCGAATTCCTAATGTCGGCTTTGAATAGCTTTATGAGTTGAATATTTATAACCCCAGCCGACTTTTGCATATTGAATGCAGAATCAGTAAACGTAAACTCAAGATTGAACATTGAAAACTCAACCCTATGAATGAGCAAATGAACTAAAGTGAATTTCGTATAAAAAAGGCCAATGGTGGTGGACTGCTTACAGAAGCTGTACTTAACTTTTATTTTCCATGACCAGAAACTAGTGAGATTGGAATGTTTTCATGTGCTAAGCACCATACTGGACGAAAATCCTTATATGTACATATATTGTTATAATGCAAAGTCCCCCCGCCGCGTCTCTACTGAACGTAATTTCATACGGTTTTCACTTTTCACCAATGGAAAGACGGATTCCCGCAGAAGGTTTTTGTATAATTTATGAATGTATTATATTAGCCGAGCTGTCACTTTTATCAAGGAAGTCAGAAAAAATATCGATTTGAAAGAGCTGTTTGATAAGCTATTGATGATACATAAATAATAATGTACTACATGTTTTGTACTCAACATTTCCCACAAAAAAGTTCACGAAGCTAATGTCCAACTAATTTATAGTCAATCAAAACACGGATAGCATCGAAAGATGATGACATTCGTATGATATTAATCCTTGGCTAACTAAATAGTTTCATAATCAAGGCTGATTAAAAACATGTAAATATTCCTTTTTAAATTATTCGAATTGGACCGTTCGTTTAAAAGTACGGCGGGTATAAAAATGCTAAAAGTGAATTATTATTTGGCCGATTAAATATTTGTTTTGGGTTTGAATGTTTGTGTGTGTGAATTATTTGTTTGTAAACGCCTCCTTGATACAAGATAAATAATAGAGTGGTGCATAGTTTTAAAAATAGAGTGGTGCATAGTTCAAAGCATTACACAAGTTTCACTGACTAAAATAACATATAAGTGATTCTCAAAAATCATATGACCCGAGCGGGATTTGAACCCGCGACCTCTGCCGTTCCGTGGCGTGCTCTGTCCAACTGAGCAACCGGGCCAGGCCTGGTTCAGTTGGACAGAGCACGTAACGAACCGGCAGAGGTCACGGGTTCAAATCCCGCTCGGGTGATATGATTTTTGAGAATCACTTATATGTTATTTTAGTCAGTGAAACTTGTGTAATGCTTTGAAATCAAATGAATACTAAACTTTTCACCACCAAAATATTTTTTTTGTACCTAAAATAATCGTGTAATTTAGATACACATAACATAAGACGTCTAGACTGAGTGATGACTGATGATTGAGACAAATAAAATAAATAAATTTAGGAAAAAATACGTAATAAATCTAATATCGTAATAATCACAAGTTCACAACCATAATCGTCTATTACGATTATCCGTAATCGTTTCACTTGTTATAATTCGAGTAAAAAATTGAGAGTCCTGTCATTGATTAATAATAATGAAAAACAAACATGACTGTAGAGGCCGACATTAGGAGGGCGGCCGGAATTAGGCGTATCAACCTATTTATTTTCATTTGTAGTCTTACCATAATGCAGATAGGTACAATTCATTTTCTTTTTAGATTAATAGGTACTATTGTCTATTTTTTTAAATATAAAACCGTTCAGTTCCGTGTCATAAATTTTGTAGGTACATAGGTACTTACGTCTATGTCTTATAATTATTACATACCTACATTCACAAATGCGCCTAATAAAATTCAAACAACTGAGCCCAAAATAGGTATAATTTTCTTATCTAGGTAATTTCTAAATGACCTATTGTGCTAAATGCCATGCAGTGTGCACTTCCTAATTTATTACTACGGAATTTTGTTAAAATAAAATAACATTTACCTACAGACCTACATACTTACATATTTAGATACCTAATAATAATTACCTATGTAAATGTCACTAATCAATCGGTACTAGGTAGGTATTAGAAAAAATCAATTTGTGACCTAACGACGTCAGGACACTTTGAACCTACCTACTCACTAGGTCAGGTAGGTACAAAATGCAAATAATTGCTTATAGGTAGGTATCTACCTACTCCTTATTTAACAGCCATTAAAATCCCAAAAAAGAATCGTAGAAGATACCTACTAGGTAGGTTGGGAAACGTAAAATAATGTAGGTAGGTAGTTAGGTTCCTACGTAGATTCCTATTCATAGATCGTTGAATCAGTAATTTACAGTGAAGCCATTGACCTTTGCGCCATCTGTCTTTTCCGACTGCCTCGTGTATGCTGTGCAAACTTCAATAAAATAATACCTACCTACCTAGGTAGGTACTTACATCATTACAAAATTGTAAAGATAATGTTTTATGAACAGTCAAAACATCCACTTCCTATTTAGGTAGGTAGGTAGAGAATTAAAGCAGAAGATAGGTAGGTAGATAGGTAGCTATGCAACAACCAATTTAAAAAAAAACCATTTGTCAACTAAATCGTTTGCCATCTCATTTTCCGGTCTAGACTTCACTTAATAGGTAGGTAGGTAGGTACCTACCTACCTATTTACTTTAACACCATATGTAATGTAGCTATATAAAAGCTGAAATATTTCATTTTCCCTCCCCACGTTTGGATCAGGCAACTTCGAGAAAGCTGAGGAGGGGACAAACTCGCGCATGCAATCAATACGGAACCCCAGTAACCCCCCCACCCAGATGCTTCGTATCGAAGCTGCGCGCGCAACAATACAATCCCCATGCGTATTTTTCGCGCCAAATACCTAGGTAGTTTTCTAAGGGCCAGTTCCACAGTTGATTGGCACCTCATTGGCACTGTCATGAATTGAAAATGTTACAGTAGGTATACTAATTTCTATGAAATGATCTGTCAAATAGGTACCTAAGTTAATCCGGCCCTAAACCTAAATGTTAATGCATAAAGTTATCAGGGGAAGTGGAATCAACTCTTACCTATAATATGTATGACATGTCATACACCACACATGACGATTAGAAGATTTGACATGACGTCATGTCTGGTCATGTGTGGTGTAAGTACCTATACCTAGTATTGTATTAATAGAATTTGAGTTTATTGTCTATGCAATAAGTGGGGAGCTAGAAAGTAATGAAATAATTTTTTTCCGAGACGTCAAGTTTCCGCGGTTCGTAGACGAGTGCCGATGCCGACCATCGGCGCAAGAGCCGACCACGATGAGTTCAAGGCGAGCGCGCGCGGTCAGGTTCGAGGACACGGCGCACGGCGGCGGCGCGGCGGGCGGCTGCGCGGGCCCCTTGCGGCGCCTCCACAGCCCCCCACCATAATACCCACCATCTACACTGCTGAAACTTGTAGGGGCTGAATAGGTATATCTGTTAAGAAAATAACAAGTTAGGTACCTACATCAAAACCGGATCATATATTTTTACAGACATCATTTTCATTACATAAAAAAAAATATCAGTACCTACCTAAATGGTGTACTATTTGTGTGCAAACTTTACCGACGATGGATTCAAGATCCCTAGTCGTTTGTGCACTTATTCGTACCTAGGTAGGTACCTACCTATTCAATTCGTATCCGTACATCCGATCCGATTCATACAAAAATACGAGTAAGGCACTTAGGTACCTATTCGTATTTTTTTACGATCGATTACCATTTTAGGGTTCCGTACCAAAATGGTAAAAAAGGAACCCTTATGGTGCGACTTCGTCTGTCTTGTCTGTCTGTCTGTCTGTCTGTCACACCTGCTTATTTCAGCAACTACTTATGCTATCGACTTGAAATTTGGAACAGTTATAAAGAATGCTTGGTCAACTTTATTGCAAATGAAAAAAGTCCAAAAATATTTTTATTTTCATTGCAAAAGGGGCCGGAGTGGGGGTCCGAAATTTTAAAGTGGGGTTACTAGGTCAAGTGACATATCATATGAAAGGGTTTGACTTGTACATTTCAAAATTTATTTTTATTTTATTTTATGTCTCACAGTTTTCGACATATGATGAAAAATGTCCAAAAAAATACCATTCCCCCCCCCCTTATCTCCAAAGTTTGCGGGGCGAAAAGTCTGAAATAATTAGAGTTGATAGGAATTGACCCAAATATGGCACCAAAAATAAAACGATGTTCCTAACTAGTACAATTTTTTCAAAATCATCAAAATTCCTTCACAAACAAACTTAGCTATGCGGTCCGGATTTTTTCACTTTATACGCTCAAAAATGATACGGAACCCTCGGTGCGCGAGTACGACTCGCACTTGGCCGGTTTTTTTACGTGAGTGACTCTGTTAGCGACTTACCTACTTGTTATAAAAAAATATTAAAATGCTAACATATCAAATTAATAAATGTATATAATATATTTTATGTATTTAACCTAGGTTGATAAACAATACAGTCTACGCAATGTTAAAAAAAAAATATCCGTAAGTATTTCTCCAAGTCGTCATGTCTATATCCATATAGGTACCTAGGTAATATGTATAAATGGCATATAGCACGTCGCCGTCGTCGTCGTGAGTAAGATGAACTCGAGAAATATTAAATTTGGAGTTCATGGTCTGTAATGGCACGCACGACATCTCAGTGCTACGGACATATTTGACTGTACCAGCCCAATAGGTAGTTACTTATTTAATCTGATAGCTAGGTAGGCACTTAACCTTATTTTGCATAGCTGGGTACCTACATTGCTTTAATTTTATATAATACTAGCTGTTCCTCGCGGTTTCACCCTCGTCGCTCGTAGCGTGATGTTAAATCGCTACTAATCCCCATGAATCTTGCTATCATAATACAGGGTGGCAGGTTAAACAGTGAAAATATTTTAAGGGGTCATTTTACTCAACAACATTGTACTCATCATTATGAACAACTTTTACTATGGGACCACCCCTGAAATCGCGAAGAAAAAAATCAGCTGTTCCATACATTTTGTTGACGAATGTGAACAGAAATGTATGTAATAGCTGATTTTTTTTTCGCGATTTAAGGATTGGTCCCATAGTAAAAGTTGTTCATAATGATGAGTACAATGACCTCTTAAAATATTTCCACTGTCTAACCTGCCACCCTGTACATTATACAAAAAAAAAATTCGAATCTGACTGGTAGTTTCAGAGATTAGCGCGTTCAACCTATTTTGGGAAGCAAAGTCTCAACCGCTTTTGATGTTTTTAGGGTTCCGTACCAAAATGGTAAAAAATGGTGGTCCCTTATGGTGCGACTTCGTCTGTCTGTCTGTCTGTCTGTCACACCTGCTTATTTCAGCAACTACTTAAGCTATCGACTTGAAATTTGGAACAGTTATAAAGAATGCTTGTTCAACTTTATTGCAAATGAAAAATATCCAAAAATATTTTTATTTTCATTGCAAAAGGGGCCGGAGTGGAGGTCCAAAATTTTAAAGTGGGGTTACTAGGTCAAATGACATATCATATGAAAGGGCTTGATCTGCACATTTCCTCGGTGCGCGAGTACGACTCGCACTTGGCCGGTCTTTAAGATTGTACGTATAACAGTAGCATAGTAAATTTATGTTGTTGATATTTTTGGATGAATAAATAAATAAATAAACTTTCAAACAAACAAAAATATAATATTAGTAGTACCTATTACTAACTTTCGCCCGCGGATTCACCCACCCGCGTTTTTCGGGATAAAAAGCCTATCTGCTATTCCAGACTATAATCTATCTCTTTGCCAAATTTTATCCAGATCCGTTCAGCCGTTCTGGTGTGATTGAGTAAACTAAGAAACATCCATCCTATTCACATTTATAATATTAGTAGGTAGCTAGGTACCTACTCTAGGTAGGTAGGTATGTATAGATTATTGTATTATAATTATTTTCGCTTCTAAAATGTGACTAAGGTACCTACCTACCAGCGTTGCCAGACGTCCCGATTTTGGCGGGACGTCCCGATTTTGTTGCCCAAAATTGCATGTCCCGCTTTTCGAGGATTAGGTACTTGAGGGTCCAGCCCGCAACTTCAAACTGCTTTCCCGAACGCGTTTTTTTTTTTTCAAATGAATTTTAAATAAGTAGGTAGGTAGGTACCTACCTAACCTATTGCACCAAAAATAAAACGATGTTCCTAACTAGGTACTACAGTTTTTTCAAAATCATGAAAATTCCTTCACAAACAAACTTAGTTAAGCGGTCCAGTTTTTTTCACTTTATACATCCAAAAATGATACGGAACCCTCGGTGCGCGAGTACCACTCGCACTTGGCCGGTTTTTTTTTGTCCCGCTTTCGACAAAAGAATCCCGCTTTTTTACTCAAAAGGTTACAAAATCCCGCTTTGCCTGAAAAAAAATCTGCCAACGCTGGTAGGTACATACTTACCTACCTCAGTACTACCTCAAAACAAAATGCTTGCGTAAACTTCAACAGGGAGTGACGCGACACGTAGCTCTGCATAGGCAGGGGTTGATTCACCCCTCTTTCGGTCCTGTATAGCCGTCTCTTTTTCTCACCCCATTTGTACCCTTCCCTTTCCTGCCTACAAAGTAAGGTGTGGTGTGTCCGATTTTCGATCCCGTTATCCTGTTTGAGCGGGAAAAGTGGTATTTTGGAATATGGAATAATAAATGCCCACTACCTGACTGGTAGCCACCACCAACATTGCCATTGTTTTACCTACCTAATGAACATTTTTGTTTTCTTTTTTTTGTAAGTCCAAATTACAGCCAAAAAATAATAAATGTGTAGGTACATTAACTACTTAATGCGTGGGTATGGTTTGTTGATAAGTAGGTAGGTATTATGACATGGCCTCTTATCAGTCACTGCACTCGTTCAAATAGAGTTAGCTGACATGCTCATGAAATAAGCTCGTAATAAACATTAGTATTTTATCGTAGAAACGATGAAGACAGAATCTCAAATGGACAAACTGTGGGAAAAATACCATGTTCCTATTAGGTATCGACATGTGCAATCGCTTTTATTGACAAGAGCTCTCGCAATGACACGAATATAGGTAGGTACCTTTACCTGCCTATTCCTAAAACCTCAATCAAAATCAGTTCATAGGCGTACATTTTAGATAAAGCAGTAGGTACGACTTGTTTTTATCAAGGTCTTTAGAGTACCTACCTACCTAGTTGCAGTTCTAATATTCACTACATTCACTTATATTATGTAGGTACTACATAATATGAGTGAATGTACTACTTACCTACATATTTAGGTATTTAAAATAATTAAAATTAATTGTGTTAAATAATTAAATTCACATAGACTGGGAAAAGAATAATAATAAAATTGAAGACAAGTAGGCATTCATTCATAATTTTATCAAAAGAAGATGAAAGTTGTAGGTAGATACACAACATGATGTATATTCTATTTAATGGATCATAGACAGCATACCAGAACAAGTTATTTATAGAGAGACACGTAAAAGCATGGACAAAAAACATCGTCCCGAATGTTAGAAGCCTTCCGAGTGGTTCCGTTCGTCAGTTTTTATACACATCAGATTGTAAGCGACCCGACTGCTCGAACCCTCGGCCAACTGATCGTGGGTTGGTGTAGGTCTTCATAAAAAAAAGGATGGAATGGGATATAAAAATGTTTTTAGCTCTAGTCACCTCACGTGGTAATACGTAAATCGATTTAGGTAATTTTGTTTTTTAAATAGGTAGGTATCTGCAGTTAAAACAATATCTACAACTACGTAGGTACGGGTAACAAAATATTTAAAAATTATTGTTTCGTTGTAAATAAAACAGTGTCAGTGTAGTCCGACGCTGTTAGGGTAGCGCATACCTTAAGACAAAAACAGGTTTCTGTACTAGGTACGTAGTGGTTTCATTGTAGGTACCGCCTCTCCCGTCAACTGTCTCCTCGGCTCAGCAGATTGAAACTGTATTGTACCTACAAGAAATTGGCGCGAAATCCATTTCTATGTTTACGAAAAACTTATGTCAGTCATAGGGCGTTTGTGCACTTATCCGTTTTCAATTCGTATTCGTATTTTCACGTACCATTTTACATACATCCGATACCTATCCGTTTTAAGGGGTCCGTACCTCTACTTATGGCCCGGTGACAGACAGACAACAAAGTGATCTTATAAGGGTTAATAGGATCACTTTGTTGTCTGTTTGTCACTGGACCACAAGTGGAGCCATCTGCTCATAGATGGCGTCACTAGAAATATGTAGTAGCGCCATCTATGATCAAAATATGATATATCTACTATGATGTAATAGCGGAATAGATGGCGTTATTGCATGTTTCGGAACCTTTAGGCGAGTCGTACTCGAACTTGTCCGGTTTTTACAATGTAGGTAGTTTAGGTAGGTATAAAAAAAATACTGATTCGTAAAAATGTGTCTATAATAGGTACGTCTGTATTACCTACTTAATAAAAAACTATTTTTGTTTCAGTGGTGCTCAGACATGGATTTATATATCACAGATTCACTCCAGGATATGCTGGACATGGATATAAAAAATGAGATTGCAACGGACCTTAGCAGTATGACAGATTTTGCCGTTAGTTCATTGTATAACTATAATTTTTAGTTCAGTAATTTATACATCATTGGCATATCTTTAACCATTACATTTTTTCTTTGCAGGACACTTTAGGATCACACTTCTCGGAGTTACCTCCTTTATTAGACATGGATACTGATAATTCTGCAACTTGGCTTAATAATAGTTCTAGTTTTGTTCATAACCTGGATCTATATGGATCCGAAGCAAATGCAGTTATGGTTAATCCAAATTCCGTAATGCCTTCTACGTTCGTTGAAACTCCAGTAAAAAGCATCGTAAAAGAGGAAGCTTCGAACGTATTGCTAACATCGGCGGCCGCAAAAGAAGATTTAAGTAATAGCATATCACTTCCAAGTCCCAAAGAAGAAAAAAGTCACTTAACGTTTTCGCCCAATGCTATAAAAGTATCAAAAGTGCAGGAACCAGAAGAACCAAAAATCAAGAAAAGCTCTGAATTAGAAGAAGCCACACAAATGGTAATTTATGTGAGGAAACAAGAAAAACATGTCGTTAAGGATTTGTTAAAAGAGTTAGACAAATCTAAAGTATCAAGTATATCAAATCCGACTACAGTCAGAATAAAAAGTCAGTCAGAATTAATAAAAGTTAATAACAAAAGCTGTTCAATTTTAAATACAAGCCAAAAAGTTGCACACTCATTAGGAACGAAAACAATTATATCTGGTAATATACACATACTGGACCCTCAACAAATTAACAATTCTAGAACAATTTTAGCTAATGGCAATAAAAGCCAGGCAACAATATTAATTGATAACTCATTAAATAACAATAGGCAAATAATTAAAACTTCAGTGAGTGGGGGTTTTACACTAGATACAAGCCATACTAAATATATAAATGCTAGCAAAAGTAATGTTGGAGAATTTCCTAAGCCAGCATACTCTTATTCATGTTTAATAGCAATGGCCCTAAAAAATTCAAGAACAGGTAGCTTACCTGTTTCAGAGATTTACAATTTCATGTGGTAAGTTTGAAATTATTGGAAATATTAAATAATATCATTAAAATATTGCTGATTAGTTTTTGTAATAATGAAATTCTTGTTTCTTTTTTTCAGTCAGCATTTCCCTTATTTCAAAACCGCACCAAATGGTTGGAAGAATTCCGTTAGGCATAATCTTAGTTTAAACAAATGTTTTGAAAAGATTGAAAAACCGTCGACGAATGGAAGTCAAAGGAAAGGTTTGTACTTTTGCCTTTGTCTTTGCAACTACTTACAGTGTATTCGTTACAACGAACACTCCAATAATATTGTACCTTATTACAATGGATAAGGGTTCATTATGGCAATGATTTTGGACGGCAAACAAAAACAATTGAATTTTATTGTATCTACTTTTCCCCTCCTTGATGAGTTAAGAGTCTCCCTGAATGACTATACCTAATTACGTCCGGTGGGCCTTAGGCAAACGCTTTATGGATGACTGTAAACTACAATATTTTGTATTTTGTTATTCTTTCAGGTTGTCTATGGGCCATGAATCCTTCGAAAGTAGGAAAAATGGACGAAGAAGTGCAAAAATGGTCACGAAAAGATCCACAAGCTATCAAGAAGGCGATGGTTTATCCAGGTACAGATACATTTTAGTCATAAGCTAGTTTTCTTTATAGTACACAGATCACTTTTATAGGATTTTAATAATTGAGGATCAGAAGTGGTTTACTGCATTGTGACGTTATTAGAAATTCACGCAACTTACAACAAAAATACTTACATGGCTTGAACCAAGCAAAATAAATAAATATTATGGTGGTGTTTTACAGAAAACTTAGAGGCTCTGGAAAGGGGTGAAATGAAGTACAGCGGAGTGAGCGGAGACAATGATGCAGATGATGACGCGGATGTTGACGCTGACCCTGAACTGGACGCGGACGTCGAAATAGACCCTGAAGTTAAAGAAGAAGTTGAAGAGGAAGAGGCTATTATAGAACAGGTGATTTATCTTATACTTTTCTAATAATTAGTAGCTTATTTATTAACATTAATTAACGACGTATGATATTCACGCTATTTTCCTCACAACTGTTATAGACTTTATTATTTAACTCTCCAGCACATAACAGTCAGAATTAGGGACCGAAAACCGCTATAAATTACGGTACCGGTATCGAACAATTTCGGTTACCTTTAAAATTAAGGTTACCGCTATTTGGGTAACCAAGATAAAGGTTACCATTATAATACCGGTTTTACACACACAAGCGCCACCCGCCCTTTGACTTATGCCGACGGCACGTGTAAGATAGAGGTAATTTTTATTTCGGTAACCGTTATTTTACCGGTATTTTAAAAATTAAGGTTACCTTTAAAAATAGGTACCTGTAAAAATAATAAAGGTTGTAACCGAAATAATACAGGTATTGGTCATACCGGTTTCGGTCCTTGGTCAGAATATCTTCACGAGCCGTTGACGAGAAGTCAGTTCTTGTTATCATAATAAAATGTATTTTACAACACGCGACTTAGTCCGAATTTAAATGATAATTGCCGTACTGGAGCGCTGCAGAATGAGTATACCATAACGCTGCCGGTGGCCGGCAACTGCCTTTTCCAAAGTTTCTGAAAAGGTCAAGCAATTCATTAGTAAATCTACTGTCAATCTTATGTCAGCTGTTGTTATTGGTTTACCGAAATATTATTTGCCAATCATATCACTTGACATGAGATTTGACAACAGAATAAATTAAACAGGCTTTCAGAAACTGAGTGTTAGTGACTGCTATACATGAGATTATAAAACCATCGGGAGCCTCGCGCTTACAGGGGTCTACCCATTAAAGCAAAAATGCATTGCATGCACACAAATATTCATTCGCACTGCGTTTTTAGTATTTCTTGGTACGTCACTCTAACGAAACCCAAAATAAATACTGTTCATAATAACGTGTTTTTTTTTATTTTTGCGGCCAAAGACCTCACTCACCAAATGTAGGAACAGGTGCACCAAATGTTGTCAATTCGTTATCGTCTTTTTTTTATTTTGCTCAAACCTCTGTTTATGTTTGACTCTGATAGAAGCTGAATTTATTACCTTGTAGAGTAACTTTAATGATTATGCGTAGGAGGTGTCTGATCAAGAGTTGGAGGTTGAAGAAGTAGTGGAAGGGACAGGTATGGTCGGTGGCACGTACCGATTGCTGGCTACGGGGCCTTCGTCGCTTACCTCATATATAACCGACGTGGAATCCGGCGATGAAGTCAGCGACATTGAGGTGAATAAAATTAAATTTCGACTGTTTGCCTGTACCTTATTTATTTAAGAAACATATTTAATGAAACTTGTTTTTATTTTATTTTCTAGATACTCGACCAATCGTATGAAGAAATCGACATTGATGTTACAAAACCTATGAAATTAGACCTGTCCATGACAGAAAATTATACAAGTAAGTTATGAATAGCATGTAGTTTATTTTATGAAACCTGTGGTTTTTGCGCTCCGTTTGCTGTACCTATAGGGTGAATTTAATTATACTTACTACGGCCGCTTTAATACCAGAATTATATCAAAAGAGCCTAATACCATATTATATTATGGTGGATAACTGTATACCTATTACCTAACTATAAAATCATAGTTTTGAATAAATATAAATAAATAATAATTTACTATTTATCAGTGACTGCAGACTACTGACTTGGCAAACATTAACAAATTATCACCGCCAAAAATGGACACTGTTATAATAGGTAAATAATAATTTTGTATTTGTTCCTTACAGTACATCCAACAAAACGAGCAAAAACAAGCTTCATCTATCAACCAGTGACAACTCAAACGCACACTAGTAGAAGAAAAACGCCACTCGTCAACCGGGTCGCATTAATATAAGCGAAATTCCTAAACAACCTAAAAGACTTGTATTCATAGAAAATTGTGATCATAACGTTATGGGGTCAACGATAGTACATAGCGTAGTCTCTCCAGTGATTGTTCCATTGTTAAGTAACTTAGATTACGTTAAATAATTCGAATTGTAATGATTAGATGTGAATGTGTCTCTAGAGTGCTGAATGTTTGTATTATTGTATCAAATTCGATCGTGATAGTCTGTACCAGATAAGTGTATTTACATGTTTTTTACAAAAACTGAACACTTGTTACATATCTTACACTGTAAAATATTATTTGTTAAGCAACAACCTGCAAGAAAACGCGCCTCGATTTTGATGTAACTATGACATTATCATTGGTTGTAGATTTCAATATTGCCCAATAGCATTCAAAAACATGGCGTTGTAGGAAAGTTTGTTTATTTTAGCAAGTTACTTAAGGCTGAAGTACGAAATATTTCATAAAAACGAACTAACCGTTTGTGTTTCTTTTTTTTTTACTAGGATGGAGTAAGATTTTTCACTCAGAAACTTGGTAATGATTTTGTTAGTTCGTTTGTATGGACTGTAGTACGAAAAGCTACTTAAAATAGGAAAATACACGAAATAATGTCTCAATCTAGCAGCAAACGCTATAGCGGGTATGTGAAGCTCCCACCGCTGATATAATGTAAATATTGTCTGTTACTTATGTATTTTATTTGCAATGGCGTGCCTAGAGGGCAAGCCCGCCGCATTTTTCCCGCTTTAGAGTATTTATGTTATTTTTTTCATGAATGTAAGTGATGTTTAATGTACACTCGACAACATTGACGGCCGACCACTTTTCACATGTTCTTAGTAATAATGGTGAAAAGTGGTCGACCGTTAATGTTGTTGAGTGTCCATATTGCCTTAATAACGACATCAACTTACGAAAAATAAACATAAATATCAAATATCCTCTAAAACTAAAAAAAATCGTCGGGCTTGCCCTATAGGCACGCCACTGTTTATTTGCATATTATTAATTGTTGTTAGTGGCAGCTTTTTTTCAGAATTTAAAATATCAGTTGATTCTGCTGCTGTACGTCGATTAAAGCTAACCACAGACATAATTGCGAGACATTTTAAGCCTATCAAATAAAATTATGTATTAAATTATGTCGTATAGCAAGGACGAGTGTAATTTTCGGACCTCGTTGCACAGTGATTAATATTGTATTTTTAAAAGGTCTACAAAGCTTTTGCTTTTATGTCTATGTCTTTTAGCTCACGACCTTTGCTCTACAACTTATTTTTAGTAACTTTACGTTGTACCTGTTATAGATAACACACACATTTATTTAAATGTTGTGCTGTAGATACATACCACTTTCATTTTAATTATATTGCTATTTTACCCGTAAGATGTGCAATTCAGTGGATAGTTCAGGTATTAATGTAATTGGGTTCTCCAACTTTAATAAAAATCGCATAGATTTGGTAGAAAAATTATGTGAATTAAATATTCGTTAATGAATTTGTTATGTTTTCTTAACACCAATTTGGCAAATATTCCAGAAAAAAATTGTAGTTGCCGAAACATAATAATTACATTGCGTAGAACATAGCTACTTTGAATAGTGTATTATGATTAAGAGATGGCTTGGAATGGAATAGACTTGGTCTTTGTAGTATTGGTTGTGTTAGTGGATCTCTCGAATGTAGTAAATGAAATGGTGAGTTTAGAATAAGTATGCATTAGTTGTAGATTAAGAACACGTCACTTGAGCACGAATAGTAAAGTTTCATTCAATACATTCTAAATGAAAATGAATTAGAACGCATGTTCATTGTTATATTTTTGCCTGTCGTAATATAGTAAAACATAATATTAATCATTAAAATCAATTTCGCATTTTAGCCGTGGCAAGACAAGTAGACAGGCTCCACGTCTAGACACGGCTAGTAACGAGCAGATAGATTTACAGACAAACATGTTATTACTCTATTATATGTACGGTATTACATAACTACGAGTAGGTAATGTTTAACTAAATATATTCAATTATTGCCCAATTATCTCTTATATACATTTTAGATTAGATGATACTGTGATATAAAACCATTTTAAAATCGCAACAATGGAAAATAATCCGATTGAAGTATCACAATTTATTAGAAAACTGGTAATGTTTGTAGACTTATCTGTTTTGCAGTTTATATTTAAATAAATGTACGGGGCGATATGGAAAATTACGTGGAATCGACAAACTAAAGGCATTTATGTTTACCGAAATATTGCATTAATTTTGATGGAATATTTCGGTACATTTGTGTTACTTGGTTTTTCTACTTTTATAAATTCACGTGGTATACGCGTATCTCAGATTGCCTATTCATCAAATCGTCGCCTTTTATAAATTATTGCTTGAGGTCCACAAAGGGTTGCTACTTCTGGTAAATAATTTACCTAACACTAGACTGTGTAATGATTAGAGATTTTGATAGGTATGCCAGCATTATAATAGACTAATGTACAAAATACTGCCTTATAGTTTAGTAGAATATGTCATATACGTTCCACGAGGCGTATGCGACTGTGGAGTAGCGTAGGTATGTGTACTAAAGCACGCGCACCCGTCACTACTCCATGCACTCGCTAGCGCACCATTCACACAGATTACCCGTATGACGTGTCGTTAGTGTAATGTAATCGACCAGCGCGAACTCACTCGCTGCTTATTCAGAGCGGTCAAGAAGTCTGGCGCGGTCTTTCACCACCAGTAGCGACCCTAAGTTGGTTATTTTAATGTACCTAAACAATAGACTTTGAAAGCAATAGTTAGTGAAAGCAATAGTAGGTATAGATTACACATACATGTGAAACTACATAATATTATGCCTACAAAAACGGAAACAATGAAATAATCCTCTCTAAATGCGTTTAAATTAGGTGCTCTACGTATACTTAGACACAACAGTGCAATTGTGTATATATAATTTCATTATAGTGCGTTTTGATATCTCCTGCTATAATTAAATAGTGTAATGATGCGTGTGAATTTAATTAAAATTAATCAATCGTGTTTATGAATTGTATTTGTAGATGCCATTTTCCAAACTAATGTAATAGTTAATGAGGTACCTATGGAAGATAATAATTATATTGACTGCAGCCAGGCTCTAGGGACCTCATTATGAATACCTAATCAATAAAGAATGATACATAAACTTGATTTAAAAAAATACCCATATTGTAAAAGCTCTCTTACATTAAGTCGACTGTCGACTTCGGCAAGCGACGGTCGGTCGACAAAAGCGACGGTCGGTCGACGAAGGCGACGCACTCGAAACGCTGTATACACCAAGTCGTCTGCCGCTTTTATTTACTCCATGCCGTATTGACCAAAAGTGCTTACACTGGTTCGGTTGCCGCCTTTGTCGGGCAAGCGAACAACGAAGTTGACCTAGTGAAAGAGAGCCGTAAGTCTTTCAACAATTTTATTGTCACTAGCCGAAAATTAGCTGTAATTTTGTATAATACAAAATAGTTAATGTATTTTTCCACTGCCA
This sequence comes from Thalpophila matura, assembly GCA_948465475.1. Classification (NCBI taxonomy): domain Eukaryota; kingdom Metazoa; phylum Arthropoda; class Insecta; order Lepidoptera; family Noctuidae; genus Thalpophila; species Thalpophila matura. The sequence continues at coordinate 13,477,929 of OX419181.1, forward strand.
GTATTGCAACATCCAAGTAATAAGCATTTAGAATAAGTGTAGCCATTAGTTTAGCTGTTAGAACATACACATAAGAAAATCTAGTTGAAGTGACCGATTTTTAATAACATTTTTGTAATAAAATTCAATGAGTACCTAAGTTCAGTTGTTTTAGTTAAAGCCTAACTTCTGCAACTATTAGTTGTTAGCTACGTAGCGCCCAATCCAAATAATACATAATATTGGTTCAAAAATAGTACCTACTGATTGTTACAACTTATCGATATTATCGACAGTTTTTCCCCTATAGTTACTATACTCTGGCATGGGGTCTCATCAGGAACAAAGGAACATTTGTTGAAATAACTCATAATAGATGGCGTTATATGTATCGATTTGTTATTGAAGTTTGCGTAAAATTGAGAACATGAAAAAATACACCATGAAAAATATTTGTTCAAATTTTGAAAAATCCTTTAAGCACGGAAAAATGTATAGCCCGCGCTAAATCAAAAAATCAAAAATGTATGAGATGAGGCATCTGTACGTATAGTATTACATTATCTGTGACTCTGGTTTATATTTTATGAGCAGCAATAGTATCGATCAGGGACCGAAACCGGTATGACCAATACCTGTATTATTTCGGTTACTTACAACCTTTATTATTTTAGAGGTAACCTTATGTTTTAATTGAATACCTACTACCAGTAAAATACCGGTTACCGAAATAAATTTCCCTTTATTTTACACGTGCCGTCGCACGGTGCAGGTGGGCTGAAAACTGAAAATCGACTTTCTTAAACTTAGGGATTTCAATTTGCAAGTACTTACCGGATATCGCTTCTATTATTACTATATACCAACAAAAATTACACCCGAGTTCATTCTGCACAAAAACGAAGGAATTATATTTTTTTTTACAAATAATTGTATGAAGTTAGTATGAAAAATCGATTTATCTCTATACGGCAAGGAAAACCGTAATATCCTTACAGGTGGTTATAGTACTAATTATTTATGATTTTTTGTCATAATTATACTCCATTCACTCATGTTTTTTTTTTAAATCATCAAAATATTTTATTTATTTCTACATAGGTACCTACCTACCTACATATGAAACGGTTCCTTTTAGTGTTTAAGTTAAGGAACACAGACTTTTAACAACACGTAACATAATATAGAATCGCCCCTATATCCCCGAAGAAGTAGGCAGAGGTTTTATAGTACACCCACACTTAGACAATGATTATGTTAGAGCTAGATATTTAATTATTTATCAACACAAAATGAATTTTAAGACTGCATACAACCAAAATCACCGTGGCATCGCTCTTACCAACTGAGCTACAGTGTCTCGCCTGAATCAGTTTAAATTTTTTTTTTTTTTTTTTTGAAGGGCCTCTCGCAGTTGGCTTCTAACAGCCGTCACTGCTTAACCGGTCATCTGGTGAGGACTTACAAATGCCTCCAGCCAGGCTTAAAACTAGATAAAAACTACAAACTAAGCGACCACACGCTAAGGGCACCCCCTACTGGGGTACGGACCTCGGCTTAGGGCGTCGCTGGGGGGAGGACAACTAGAGGGAGGGGCTACTAGCTGGAACGGATTAATATGATTTAGGGACATATTTTAATCTACAGGCTCAGCGCGGGCTGGCTCGAGCAAGGGTCGGTTAGGGGACTGAGTCATACGCGGCGGCGGACTCGGGTCATGATGGGGACGTCGCGACGGGCCTCGTCGGCGAGGTCGGAATGGCGCCGGTCTGTGTTTGTACCTACGCAGAGTACTGGTCTCCCTGCTGCTCTCTTGCAGTAAGGTGATAGCATCATCGGGAGTATTTAAAGCATGCCTCGGGCGGCGAATTTTGCTAATCTGAGAGGGGGTGTATCGGGCGGCCGATACCACCAGAGGATTCGGGTGGTTCGGGGCAGAGTCAAAGAAGCGCTTGGAGGCGCGTTTCAAGCACTGCTGGATGGTGGGCAGTTTTAGATCTAAGTGCAGGCGATCATTACGAACGTACCAGGGAGCTCCCGTGGCCTTTCGCATGAACCTGTTTTGAATGATTTGCATCCTATGGATTCGAGATGCCTTGACGTGTGCGAACACAGCGCCAGCATAGGTCATGATGGGGCGTATGCAAGTCACGTAAGTGCGCACTTTGTACTTAAGTGCCAACTTGCTACGTGCATTTAGGATGGAGTGGAGGCGACCGAGAGCGAAGGCGGCGCGAGAGCGGACCGTCCTTATGTGCTCGATAAAGTTCAATCTCCTATCGAGGATGATGCCCAGGTATTTGGCTTGCTTATCCCAAGGGATCGGCTTGCCGAACATGGTGATCGGGGAGGGGTTATCAGGAGGAGTGCGCGGTTTGGAAAACAAAACCGCCTGGCTCTTATCGGGGTTTACTTCGATTCTCCATTTCCGAAACCAATCGCCTAGGGCGTTGACCGCGGTCTGTAGATTTCGGGCTATGCTATCGGGGCTGATGCCTGAGTAATAGATGGCCGTGTCGTCAGCAAATAAAGCCAGCTGGGCCTTTCCCTTTTTGGGAATGTCGCTTGTGTACAGCGTGAACAGGAGGGGGGACAGCACGGAGCCTTGAGGGACTCCGGCTTTTATGGGATGAGGGGAGGAGAGAGCGCCTCCCTCGATGCGATAGCGGAAGGTGCGATTCGACAAAAAGTCTCGGATGATGTGCACGAGACGATCTGGCACTCCGAGTTCGTACAGCTTGTACAATAAGCCGTTGTGCCAGACTTTGTCGAAGGCTTTTGCCACATCGAAAAATACTATGCCTGTCATCGTTCCATATGTGAAGCCGTGGCTTACACGTTCAACAATACGGTGGACTTGATGAATACAAGAGTGTCTGGGTCGAAACCCAAACTGCTCGTCAGGAAGGAGACTCTTGGATTCTACGTAATCCTTGAGTCTTTTGTAAATTAGCCTCTCGTAGATCTTCCCGAAAACCTTGAGGAGGCTAATGGGGCGATAGCTAGAGGGTTCGGATTTGGGCTTACCGGGTTTATGGATGCCTATAACTATAGCGTCTTTCCACGCTTGTGGGAATATATTATTGCTTAATGCACCATTGAAGATGGCGGTCATTAGCAGTATGAGGTAGGCGGGGAATAATTTAATCACTTTGTTGGTGATGCCGTCGGAGCCAGGAGCTTTTTTGGGGTTAAGCCCCTTAATGAGATCTTGCACTTCATCAGGGGTGATGGGGGGCAGGGGATTATCGGGGTCGTCTACGGGAGGGAGCGTAGCTCTACGTTCGACTTCAGCGTCTACCCGGGAAAGGTGGGCTTGGTCTACTGGTAGCGTACTAGGCGTGCATTGGGCTTCAAGACTGTCGGCTAGGCATTCAGCTTTGTCTTCGTCGTCGAAGGCGATCGACTTGTCGGGACGTACTAGGGGGGGCATGGAAGTCACCTGTTCGGATTTTAACTTCCTCTGCAAGTGCCAAAAAGCCTGATGGGTCGGTTCGAGTTCGCTCAACATCTTGTCCCAGCGGGCTCCCCGCACTTCTGCTATGCGTTTCTTTACAGATCTCTGTAAATAGCGCATATGAGCACGGTTCGCTTCACAGGGAAAAGCGTCATACGCACGGATGGCCGCGTTCTTCTCGGTCAGCAGAGCACGCACATCATCGGGCAGCCTCCAGCGATGGTCGTCCATCGCTGGAACCTGCCTCGAAGAGTCGTCCAAGATGGACTGCACGTGACTGCCGATCGAGAAGGCCGCCGCCTGCGTTTCGTCGACTGTGTTAATAGCGTCGGGGATAGAGTCCAAGTGTACGGACCGGGTGGATTTTAAGCCTTCGCTCAATTTCCCCCAGTCCGTAACGGTCTTGGTAAGATCGGGATCTCTAGGACCCGTGAGAGGGCCTAGAACCATTACAACTGGTCTATGGTCCGAATCGAGCTCTTGTAGCGTCTCAATAGAGCGCAAACCGAGGTTCACGTTCTTAAGAAGCGCTATGTCGAGGACGTCAGGACGGTGGTCTGGGTTGGGAGGGAAATGAGTGGGATTCATCGGAGCGATGATGTCAAAGTGGAGTTGGCCACACATAAGGTGTAAGAGCTTGCCTCTCGTGTTATTCGAGTGGCTGTTCCAGGCGATATGTTTGGCGTTAAAGTCGCCCGCTATGATAACGGAGCTACTCAAGCCAAGAAGTGTTTCAAGATCTTTTTTAAGATCGTTGTTATCGGAGGAAGAGGGAGGGAGGTAGGCCGATACTAAAGTGATCGGTTGATGTCCTGTCATGCCTAGTCGACAGATTGAGACCTCTAACTGCAAAAGAGGTGGGGGATCCATAGGTATGCAGTACAGTGACCTTTTGTGGTAGATGAGAGTTCCACCCTTGTGGCAGCGAATCCTGTCATTGCGTACAACTTGGTAGTTGGCAATTGACGGGTTACGCGTGCTGAGCTTTAGGAAGGTCTCCTGTACGAGGAATATATCAATTTGATGGTCGCGGAGGAAGGTGGCGATCTCATCGCGTTGATTTCTAATGCCGTTGGCATTAAAGAAGCCTAAATTAAGGGATCGGGGTTTGACTCTGCACCTTTCTTTTGTACTATCCATACTAAGGGTTAAATCTGAGGTTTTGCAGGGCGGCTATGACGTCCTGGTAGCTTTCCCATATTTGCGAGAGTGCAAATGGGTTGCCTTCGTTGGCGCGTATGGCTTGCGACATTTCACATGCCCTGGGGCTCATGTACACCGACGTCAGCTTTATAATGGGACTAGCAACCGACATGACGTCTGAGACGTTGCAAGCGGGGCGGGCTGTGGTGGCGGGGTACGCGGCGGCGGCTGGCACGGCTGCGGGGGCAAGCGCGGGTTTGGGAGCGGACGCGGGTTTGGGAGCGGACGCGGGTTTGGGAGCGGACGCGGGTTTGGGAGCGGGCGCGGGTTTGGGAGCGGGCGCAGTTTTGGGAGCGGACGCGGGTTTGGGGGCGGACGCGGGTTCGGTGGTGACAGGCGCTACTTGAGCGGTCGCAGGGGGTGACGCGGCGATGGGGGGGACTATCGGCGCGGGGATAGGGGTTGAAGTTGGGGGAACCACCTGCAAAGCCGGGAAGGCTTTCTGGTGATTGAGCTGGTTCCACGGAGAGGGTCTCTGTGGACTGAGCCTAGCGGGTAACTGCGCCGAGGGAATCGGGACAGTGGGGCTCTCCCTCTTTTGGCGGGCGTTATTACGCTTGGCCGATTTGCGGGAGGATTTGGGGGCTTTGGGGCAACCACGGTAGTTAGCCGGGTGACCGGATTCACCACAGAGCACGCAGCTGGGTGGGCCAAGAGGGTCGCAAAGAGTGCGATCTTTAGGGCGCTCGCACTGGGAAGTGCCGTGGTCACCCAGGCACTTGACGCACCTGGGCTTCGCAAAGCAATTCCTTTGCGAGTGCCCGTAGAATTGGCAGTTGTGACACTGCGTGATTTCACCGTTTTTGTACGGCTTTTCAATTGATATGCCGGATAGGTGGCAAATTGAGCGGGCATTGAAGATGGGGTGGTGGCCTTCTACGGGGTCGCACACCACAAGTACCATGTCGAAGGGTTGGCGTTCCGACCCTCCGCGGTGCATGCGGTGTACCTCTATGACGGGGATACCTTGCGACTGAAGGTCGCTTAGTATAGTTTCGGAGTTAAACTCCTTGGGAACGCGTTTAATTACCACGCGAATTGGCTTTTCCTCCGGAAGGGAGTACGTGTGAAAGGATATCTGGAATCCTTTCAATAATTTGACTAATGATCGGTAATCATCGGACGACCGAACACTGACCTTAATACCCATCTGGGTAGAGATGGCCTTTGTGTAGCCAATTGAGCGGCTACTACACATTTTGGACACATCGGTCCATTTTCCCTTATCATGAATATATAAGGGTGGGGGAGGGCGCTCCTTTTTGGAGGACGCTGAGGATGCTGCAGGAGCAGCGTTAGCCCTAGGGCTGGAAGGGCGGCTGGCCTGGGAAGCGGCCGACGGGAGAGGGGTGGGAGCGCGGGGAGCCGCGTCTGTTTTCTTGGCTTTAGAAGCCTTAGAGGAGGGAGGGGTAGCCCTCTTCCTCTTCCCGTGGGTTACCACTTGGAATCCCTCTTCCTCGGAGGAAGAGGGGTTCGAGTCACTCAGAGAGGGCTCGCTTTCGGAATCGGACACAGGGGAGGTGTCCATGGCCTCGGCGGTCTGCACAAAGGATTGCGCAGGTGTGCCGGTTTCGGCGGAATTTGCTTCAACAATGGGATTGTTGGAGACAATGGGAGCGATTTCCGGAATCGCAGGTACGGGGCGCGGTTGTGTTTCGCTAGAAGCGACCATTGTTGTCGCTTCTATTGTCTTTTCAGACAATAGAGGCGTCAATAATCCTACTTCGAAGGAAAGTGCCTCGGTGGAGGCTACCTCTCCTTCGTTGCTAGGGAGGACTGGGCTCGCGGGCCCGGAACTAAAAGCGGGGCTAACGGGGCCGTAATCGGGATCGGGGGATTCCGGGGGGCCTAGGGCTATTGGCCCGATGGTCTGGGCTATCAAATGCCCATATTTCTCCCTAATGGCGGGATAATCGGCGATAATCGCCTTTAAAATGGAGAGCGCTGGATCGGCGCTCTCCATCTTAGAAGAATTACTAAACTACTGAGGGAAACCTAACATTACTCCCGTAGGAGTCCTAAGAACCCTAAATACCTAACTCCCCGGGTGGATGGGCCCGGGGATGTGTAACCCTCCCTGTCGGGTGTAGACAGGGAGGTGAGTGCCTATGGTGTGCCCTAAGCTTGTAACCCGTCGCCAGTCTTATTGTGCGAACGGGGCCCTGACCAGTCTAGCGCTAAGGGTGTTAGACAACACCCTAACGACACTAGGTGTGTAGCTGTGGACGAAATCAGAGACTAGGACCGACTAGGAGACCCCCCAAGGCCGGTGGTCTAGCTCCCGACTCCAATTGACTGCCTCACCCTGAAGGGGCTCGGCGGGTGTGATTGGGGCAACACCCCACTCGGTTTCGTTGACACCGTAAGGTTTCCACCGAGGACCACGAAACTGTGGTTTTTGCCCTGAGGGGGCCTAGGTGAAGCTACACAACGCGGGTAAAGAAACAGCAATCAGCCACCGCCTTGAAAAAGGCAGCTTTTGATTAAATGGTTGTAGTCGGGTGACTACGATGACGTCACGAGCGAGCGTGACGAGAAGGGCGGCTTGACAGCGTCGTAAACAGTGAGCGCGGAGCGACACGTCCGTTCACGGCGAGCGTCAGGCGGCGAAAATCCTGAATCAGTTTAAATTTGAAATCTCTTTTTATATCGAAGCGAAGCCTTCATATGGGGGTCGCCGAGAGTCGCGAGGCCTCAGCAAAAAAAAAGAAACAAGGTTAAAAAAAAAAAAAGTATGTTCTCCCCTTATGGTGCGACTTCGTCTGTCTGTCTGTCTGTCTGTCACACCTGCTTATTTCAGCAACTACTCGACTTGAAAGGACGTTGGCAGTTTCGGGCTTGATCTCGTACAGTAATAAAAGCCTAACCAAAAATAAAAATATATTTTAATTGTTCTTTGCCTTATTTATCTTAGAGATTAAGAATTGAAACAAACAATCGAAATAAATAAGAAATAAAATGATTATGCCGTTGACATTTTGAAAAAACCAATAAAACAAAAACGAGTGCATGCGCCCTGGCGCGTGCCTCCATAGAATATCATGTCAACAGCAACTAAAACCTTTGAATTGAGAACTCATTAGTCGGGCTATAACTTCATTAGATCTTTCACACCATACTTAACCTCACTGTCACAAATACTAATATTTTTCTTTAACCCAATTACGTACTAAAACAAAAAAAATGAATTTAAATACTCTTGAAATACTCGATCACACCAAACTAATTTAATATCTGTACCGACTTACACAATCTGAAGCCCAGCGTTCTATGGGCGTCTGCCAGTGTCCTTTGGAACAGTTATAATAAAGAATGCTTGTTCAACTTTATTGCAAATGAAAAAAGTCCAAAACTATTTTTATTTTCATTCATATTTTTATTCGATGCGCGAGTACGACTCGTACTTGGCCGGTAGACAGTTTTAGCACAGTAAAAATATGTACAGTACGGAAACTACGTACTAACGTTCGAAACGGCACACTCACACAAACACGCGGCAACCACTCGTCTTGACGCGGCACTCACGACCACAGAACAATAATACTCTAGCGAGCTCACGACTGACAGCACCGCGATGTCCGCTTAGAGGTCTCGTCGATTCGCGTGTTTGTGTGAGTGTGCCGTTTCGAACGTTAGTACGTAGTTTCCGTACTGGTGTACATATTTTTACTGTGGTTTTAGCCAATAGACATACGTTTCAAAAAGTGGCGGGAACCGTTCTGCAGGCCTATTGGCTAAAAAAAAACTGTCTGTGAAAAAACGTGCTGGAAACGGAGTAGTGCACAAACGCCCATAGTCTTTGGCTAGCTTTTTGTCATTGGTCTGTCAATCAATTTTGTCAAAATCAGTTTTGACAGTTTGACTTTTGATCAGTTTTGTTTGAGTTTGTTTTGGATTTTGGAAACAACCAGTCTGCCAGATTAACCTCTCATTTTCTGATTCTTTTCAACGATTTACTCTGTTACTGTACTCATTGTTACTGCGGAATGGTATTATATTTCCTACTAACTAGACCTTGATTCACACAATACATAGTTGCATACTATCATGTCTACCCGTGAAATACTCACCATACAGCTTGGTCATTACGCGAACTATGTTGGTGCACACTTTTGGAACTTGCAAGAACTTAGTTTTGATTATACAGGAACTGTAAAAACAGAAGTAAACCATGATATTTTGTACCGTGAAGGTCAAACCGCTAAGCGTGAAGTGACATACACACCTCGCCTTCTTTTGGCTGACCTAAAAGGTTCTCTAAAAACTTTACCTGAAAGTGGTGGTTTGTGTAATGAAGTAGAACAAAACGAATTTCAATGGGATACTGTTGAAAAAATCGAAGAACCAGTTCCGGCTAAGAATGAATATTTGATAGATATTGATGGTGAGGGACCAAGCATTCCCTCAAAGGAATATAATTTTGAACAAGATGTCAAAACTTGGACCGATTACCTGTACCCTAGGCTTCATGCGAGAACAGTTAATATTGTAAAAGATTATGTTCATGGAGATGACACAGTAAGTACTGTTTTTCTTGTAGTATTAGGTATGGTAATTGTTTAAAGTGTAAATGGTAAAACTTTATTTCTCTTATTTTATTTTCAGGAATGCTTTGAAATTTATCATAAAGGTAGAGAACAGTGGAAGCTTGATTTTGGTGATGCATTTACTGATAATATTCGGAGATATGTGGAAGAATGCAATAGCATGCAAGGTTTTCAAGTCAACTTTGATTGTGTAGATGGATTTGCAGGCCTTGCTACAAGTTGTATAGAGCATCTTGCTGATGAATATACCAAATCTATACTAGCATACCCAATTATACCTTCTCATTTCCCTGATAACAACCCTACAACACAAGAAGATAGAGATAAGTCCAATTTAAAAGATTCCATTAGGCTTGTCAACACAGCACTTTCTATACAAGAACTCTCAGAACATGCAACATTATTTGTACCTATTTGCACTGGAGATAAAGGGTGGAGGAAACCAGGTAGCCCTAGAAAATTTGACTACCTTAATTATAATCCTGAACTGTCATATCATAGTTCTGCTTTATTGGCATCAGCTATGGACACATTGAGTCAGAAATACAGACACAAAAGCAACACTTTCACAATATCAGATATTTGTGCTGACCTCACTGGTTATGGTAGAAAAATGGCTGCAGCTTCATTAGGAATGCCGTTACCATTAAATGAATCACAATATTTGATAGATTACTTGAATAATACAACAAAACCTATTTACACAAGTATCACACCAAGTTGTAAGATTGCCACAGACAAAATATTTCAATTGATTACAGTAAGAGGTGTACCTGAAAACTATTTGAAAGCACCTTTGAAAGAAGCCAAAGAACAAATGAACATACCAGCGTACCGGTGCAGTAATGTGAAAGAAATGTTTGAATTATATTTCCAAGCAAATAATTTCCTTTCAGCAACAAATGTGACAATATGTGAAAAGCCTTTAGAGATTAAAACACCCTACCCAAACATTTTTTCAAGTGAATTAAATAAATATGGGTTTGTAAGATGTGATGCGAGTCAAGAGAATGTGAAAAGTTGTGCTGTTGTTGCAGGATATCACAATGGTAATTTCTTGTCTGATATGATTGAAAAACTGCATAGAGAAACCAGTAGGATTAAGTATTCCAAACTACATAAGTTTAACCAAGAAGGGTTTGAAGCTTCAGAGTACAGTGAAATGTTAGATAAGCTTGCAGAATTCAAGGATAATTATGAAGATAATTTTGAATTATGAAATAATACTTCCTAATGCTTTATTTTAATGATTAATGAGCTTTAATAAAACTTTGCCTAATATAATTATAATGGTTTCATAGTACTTCCTAAATATTTGCTGCTTTTAATGTTAAAAGTGCATGCCCCAACTTAAAATAGAAGTTTTCTGTGGGGTTAATAACAAGGAGTAACTGGAGGGATAAGGTAAAATAAAAAATGACTACACAGAAAAAAATATAATCTTATTGAAGGATGAATTTAAAAATATACACTCATGGGCACAATTAACCGTCCACATAGCTTTTCTTGATTTTTAAAGATACTGTTTAATATTATGCTAAGTTGATATAAGATATATTTTATGCTATATTTTATCATACTTTAGCGATGAAAACAAATGTCACAACTTCTTGGAAATTGGATTAATTTGTTCTTCCCACAAAAACACGTTTTTATTGAAATTTTACAAAATGAAACATTTTTATTTTAGTCACGTTATTTAATTACCTTATTTTTTTTAATAATGTGTGTTACCTCTTTAGGCTCTAATGACTTCCTGGAGCCTGTTTAGAAGTCAACCCATGGTGTCTTTAATATCCGTTTCGGGGATATTGTGCCATTCGTCTAACACAGATGTCCTGAGGTCTCCTATGGTTGTTGGTGCTGGTACTCTTGCCCGAACCCGTCGTTTATGATTGTCCCACATGTGTTCTATAGGATTGAGGTCAGGACTGCAAGCCGGCCATGAGAAAATTTTAATACGGACTGACACAGTCTTCAAGACACTGAATAGGGGATTTAACGACATGGCAATGTGCATTATCGTTTATTAAGATAAAATGTTACCCAATAAATGGCACAAACAATATGACAAGATCTTGGAGAACTTTTTCCTTGTATCTCTGAACTATCACACTGCTTTTATCGAGGACAATAAGTTCGGTACGAGCCTCACAAGTGATACTGCCTCATATCATTATTGACCTCTCTAGTAACCCTCTGTTTCCACTATGGTGCATGGAGCAAACCTTATGAGGCTACTTTGCTCTCGTCTGAGAACAGTACATTCTTCCACTGCTCAATAGTCCAGTCAGCATATTCTTGCGCAAAATGAAATTTAGCTCTACGGTGCTGTGGGAGAAGTTCAAGGGCCGAGCCAGGCGAAATGTTTAAGGTTTCTTTCTGGCAGTCTTCTTATCGAACGTTCACTTACAGTAACATTTCTCGCCTCGAATAGACGAGTACGAGCTTGAGTAGCTGTTACAAACGCGATCTCTTAAAACATTGTTGACAATAAAACGGTTGTCTCAAGCTGAAGTGCATCGATTTCGGCCTTGACCTGGTCTCTATGGATAAGAACCAGTTTCCTGAATTCGTCTGATGGCATCCCGGACAGTGGTTCAAGGTACACCAAGGGTGCAAGCGATACAACATTGGCTGTAAGCAGCATCAGCTAAAGCTACAGCCCCAGCTGCTTCAGTTGCGTCTAATGGCATTTTTTGTGATAATAACCAATAGAAGATAGTCAAAAATTCAAAATAAACCGTTTGGAATGACCAGAAAGAAAGAGAACGGGAATTCGAGTTACATTAGTAAAACCGCTAATAATGACAATGTACGACGAAATCATAAAAATGCTTCGAGAACACAAATCAGAAAAGCAATGAGAGTAATAAGTGTTTAATTTATTGCTATAGTAGCTACTTATGAAGTAACATTCATAATGTTATGCATTATTTGACTTAAACAAACGTGGTGACACTAAACATAGGTGGCCGGTTAATTGTGCCTCTGAGTGTAGGTACAAACTTGAGCTTAAACACCATCTTTCCTGAAAAATCACTAAATTATGTAGGTATGGTGGTGAACTGTATCAAAATCCATCAAGTAGTGCACACATACTATGTTGTATACCTATTAACAATTTACAGCCATATTTTTATGTTTTGCAACTAGAGAGCGCAAGTGATTTTATTTGTAACACTATAAATGTTGTCGATTTTAAAATAAAAGCCAGTTTGAAAATTCATATAACTTTATTTACGATGATTTAGATAAAATAAATCATATCCCAACCACACTATCGCAACGTACATACACATTTACATCAATTAATGAGTTCAACTGGCGATCACGATGAACGCTCTAATGCTCTCTCCTTCATTCTCGTAATAAATGCCGCACCTTTGTTCTTTCTGAAATTCTCATAGGGATCATTGAGGTTTACACCTACACCTGTAACAAAACAATACAAAAATTATAAAATTCTTTCGCTTCAAACTAAATAGTGTTCATTTCAGCTGGTTTCTAATTTCGAAGCCGTGACCTTTCTGATCATGTGTACAAATTTTATTATGAGATCAAATCGAAATCATTGAAAAAAAAAAACCGGCCAAGTGCGAGTCGTACTCGCGCACCGAGGGTTCCGTATCATTTTTGGACGTATAAAGTGAAAAAATCCGGACCGCATAACTAAGTTTGTTTGTGAAGGAATTTTGATGATTTTGAAAAAACTGTACTAGTTAGGAACATCGTTTTATTTTTGGTGCCATATTTGGGTCAATTCCTATCAGCTCTAATTATTTCAGATTTTTCGCCCCGCAAACTTCGGAGATAAGGGGGGGGGAATGGTATTTTTTTGGACATTTTTTATCATATGTCGAAAACTGTGAGACATAAAATAAAAATATGTTTTGAAATGTGCAAATCAAGCCTTTTCATATGATATGTCACTTGACCTAGTAACCCCATTTTAAAATTTCGGACCCCCACTCCGGCCCATTTTGCAATGAAAATAAAAATATTTTTGGACTTTTTTCATTTGCAATAAAGTTGAACAAGCATTCTTTATAACTGTTCCAAATTTCAAGTCGATAGCATAAGTACTTGCTGAAATAAGCAGGTGTGACAGACAGACAGACAGACAGACAGACAGACAGACGAAGTCGCACCATAAGGGTTCCTTTTTACCATTTTGGTTCGGAACCCTAAAAATGGCTCATGACCACTGTTCGGATAATCCGATGCATATTTACCTAAAGTTGAGGTGTTGGCTATTATGGAATGCACTTTAGTACCGAAAAAATCCCGGGATTCCGGGATCGATCAAATTAGCGTTCTGATTATAGAATCGGATTTATAAATGTACTTACGTTCAGGTGTTGGCTAATATGGAATGCACTTTATTATCGATCGTAAAAATCCCGGGATTCCGGAATTGACATATTTTATGTTTTTCAGACTATAGAATCGGATGTATATCTACCGACCAGTGGCGAAGGGTCCCTACAATACGATTCCTACCGGCTTCACTTCGAAAAATAGCACAGGCAGTATTGCCTACTTTTATTAATTAGCTTTTCGTGGCCAGATAAGCATTTGTAGCGCCGGCTTACCTCTTACAAAAACTGACCCTTCGCCACTGCTACCTACCTAACGTTTTAAAGTAGGTAGTTACCCAACTGGCATAGCAAACAATGTCAGGAGTCAGGATATAAGTTAAAAGACTATATTAATACTTTTTAGAATAATTCATACAAGTACCTATTGAAACAAATAATTCAATATTGTGCTTAGTAAAATTTGGTTATGTACCTATACCCGGATTTCCTGGCATACCGGGATTTAATAAAAAAAAAATAATTAAGAAATCGCTTCCATAATTTCTTAGCCAAAAATTAACTTTAGGTAAATATGCATCCGATTATCCGATCAATGCTCATGACCCAGCATGATAGTGGCGGATCCAGGGGGGGACCCCGACAATCTTAAGTTCTGACAGATTTCAGAATAGATTAGTAGTTTGGTGTTTTGATTTTTACCTCTTAGCCCCCCCCCCCCCACCAAATAATTCTTGGATTCGCCACTGTTGCATATTTTTTTTTAAATTTATAACCTAGTAATAATATAAATAATTGATTATTATCGTTGTAACAGTTTTTTTACCTTTATACTGATCTTGTCTATCACGAACAATGCCGCCGCTAATCGGTTCGGCGATGCCCTGTCCCGAGGCTCCCAAGCCGCCGGCGCTCCATCCCATCTTCTGTAACAATTGGTGACCTTTGTTGCTGGCGTCCAAACCTGACGTAGACGTACTTGGGTATGCTCCGCCACTAAAACGCGAAAATAAGCATAATAAATTAGATGAACACTAATTTAACTGCCGTACCGTTGCTATTGCTCTAAAACCAACTGAGCTATCGGGTCCTGCTCAATTCACTCGAAATTTTGCTCTCCCTTATTAGAAAAAAAAAGTGAAGCATTGAACTTGTTTTTTAAACTAAATACTTTATAATAATAGGGAGCCGAGCTTCGCTGAAGCAGTACAGCCTATATCTAAACAGTTATCTTGTTCATCTACAAAAACAATTACAATTGTAGATATCATACTCACAGGAAACTAGGTGGTGTGGGCGATCTAGAACGTTCGACGCGTCGTGACCTCGGCGACTCCCGATGCCTGTCCCGCTCCCTTGATCTGCTACGTGACCGCGACCTTGACCTCGATCGGGATCGTCGCCGATCTATAAATATATATTTTTTTAGCACTGTTTACTTGTGACAACCGAGTTTCAAAGCGATCATCTTTTGCTGTTGACTACATTATCAATATTCGACTCCGAGGCAGGGGTAGGGCAATGCCAACTGTGATGATGTCTTGACTAGATTAAATAGTCCGATGTATCAAAGATACCTTTTATAGATTAAATAAATGGGAGAATGGGACGGCGACATTCCGCTTAAGTAGACTTGATGAGCGCTCTCACTTTTATGTAAAAACCTGATAACTAATTGGAAAAGAGAAGTCGAAGATTGCAAGTGCCTGCTAACTTATAAACTACATACACACCGATCCGTGTCTCGAGTCGTAGGACCGAGATAAAACTATTTATAATATTGCACTTCACTGCACTATTTGGTTGTGTTGATTACAGTTATTTATTTATTTATTTTATAGTTAATTAAAACGGTACAATACCAATTACATTAATTAACATGGAAGCATACAATATATAGTAAATAAAATTGTGTTAGATAACTGAATTAGAAACTAACATGGAACAGTAGACACCCTCGCATACTTACTCTCACAGAACACCAGACATATTCGCATAATTTTACTCCATTCATCCGCAAACAGATCACATTCAGGATTGGCATTCAGGAGGGCATTGAGCATATTTAGGGAACGACACACTGGGGATTTAGCTCTAGCGACAGTTTTACAGTTATGTATCAGGCTGAACATAAATCTAAAATAAATGCGATCCTTTGTTTTTTTCTTATCAGCATAGTAGATAAAACTTCCCCGAGGTCTAACAGATGTATTGCATCGTCACTTGCTGAAGCTGTTTGAATGTAGGTACCCTAGGGACGTACCTCTGGCCAAGTCGTCAAATAGAGTACCCAAGCTACGAACTCGAGTGCCTAGTCAGTCATTCATTTGCGTTGTTAGGAATGGACGTGGAATAAATCGGTGCCTTGTGCTGCTAGCGGGGCGTCGATAGTGGCTACGCTTCGAAATTGGCGACGTGGCCAGTCCGTCGCCAAGTGAGTTAGCTGCCATACATTTCAAAATTAATTGTTTAGCTACGTAGCAACGACGTCGCCGCGGCGTCCCGGTGAAGTACGGCTCTACGGTTGTCATTACTGTGTAAGTACCGGCAGGGATCTTGATCACAGATCGCGTATGTAATTTTTTTGCCCAATAGACAATTGACAATAGGGAATAGTCCAATAGAAAAAGAGCATCGACTGACGAACCAATCGCGTGCCCCCTGGGCGCCCCTCTTCTTCATTCCGCCAAAGAGACCGAAAAACCAGCTAATGCGCAGGTGACGTTTGTGATCATATCTGGGGGGTGATTCTCGCGGGTTCGATATTGATATCGAATTCGATATACTATATGCAACAACTGTCAAAATCCCTACCATTTTGACAGTTGTTGCAATATACATCGAATTCGATATCAATATCGAACCCGCGAGAGTCACCCCCCTGGTGCCGCTAGTTATAACAAATTATTTAAAACAATACTTACTTTCTCGACTCTCTCTGTCCCGCTCTCTTCTCCACGACGTCGACGATGACGTTGACTTTCTTCTTGGAGATGGTGATCTGGACTTTGACTTCGTAGGCGAAGGCTTCTCTGGGGTTTTACTTTTTGATCTGAGTTCATAATACAGATGATTAATTTTACTGCATTATTTATATTTCTGTCTTATTTCCTTCTTATAATGTTAATGCCTCGTGAAAAAAGCGCTGATCAAGGAAAATAACAGAGCTTTTGAACAAAAAAATTGGAGTGCTCATATGTTTACACATTTCTCTAAAGCAGGGGTGTCAAACTCGATTTTCTAAAGGGCCATCTACATTATTAAGGTTGTGCTAGCGGCCCACACTCAAAATAAACTTACGCAAAAATAAATGATAATAGGAATCATTATTTAGGAATTTTGTTTAGCGTATGTTTGACATGACTGCTCTAGAGTCCCACTCACCATGTTTGAATTGCGCCAGAGGAAAGACTGTTGTTTAAACTATTTTTGAAATCACACAATACATTCCCAATTTTCACACATTATGATTTTTACTTTCCATTCTGTTATTCACAATTCGCCAATACCCTACTATTAGATATTGGTCATACAGGATGATAATCTTACCTGTATCTTCTGCCAGGGGGAGTGGGTTGTTTCTGTAAGTCTTTTGGTATAGGACTAGGGGATCTAGACTTCTCCCGAAAGCCCTGTGCCACTGCTTCTTCTTTCATTTTCCTAGCAGCATTCTTAGCTTTGTAGTATTCATACAGGCCTAACTTCTCCCAGCCCTCACTGTGAAAGAAAAAAACAAATAAATCGTAATAAAAAAAACATAAATAAGCTACAACATAACATATTGCAATCGTTATCTGTTCAGAGCGCCTAACATGCGCGCCGCGACAAAATTTTGTCGACGCTTTGATGGTGCATTTGTCTCATATTCGCACGACTAAGAGCGAGACAAAACAGTCGACAAAATTTGTCGCGGCGCGCATGTTAGGCCTTCAGGAATACATTCACACAGGAAAATTTGTCATGTCGCGGCTTATAAAATTTCTCATTTATTTTACGATAAAAGAATATACATAATACTGACTTGTCTCTGGGCCGCTCGTGATTAGGTGATGCGTAGAACGCGTCGACAGCAGCCAGTAGTCTTTCATTAGGCGGGGCGGGAGGGGGGAGGCGAATTTTTGCTGGATCCAAGGGTCGATATCTGTCGTCTTCTAACTAAAATAAAGATATATTATTAGGAAAGAAAATTATAGAACAACAGCAGAAGGAATGGAGTGGTTTAACAAAAGGAGTGCTAATAATATTTCTCCTTGTTAATTGGATCAAGTTTAGAGACAACCAGGGACTGTCACGGCGGCATACCCCTTGTTATGCAGATGTCAAGTTCATACGCTCGTAGATTATCACTCCATTTGTTTGTTACTCCACATCCACAAAGAAAATAATTAAATATTTACATACCATAATAAGTGGGACCATCAAACCAGCCGGCAGTTCGAAATAGGGTACAGAAGGCATTAATTCTTCATTATTTATTTCAGGGAATGGTGGGAATCCAGGAGGGGGTTTGCTAAGATCTGGAAGACCATTTTGGAATGCTAACAGTGCTGAGTTATCATTGGGTATGAAGCCAGGAGGAGGTTGGGAGAAATTTATGTTTGGAAGATTTGATAAATCAGGTTCTTCAATAATCTCATTTTTCTTCTGACTAGTTATTTGGTCAAATGTCTGACTGTCGTAACTGTTCTCGTTACCACTCAAACTATTGTTAGAAGCATAGTTATCGCCACTTTCGCTGCCGTATAGGTTATTTGTATTAAAGTTCTGTTCATAGCCACCCATTGACGGGAAGCTTTGCTCATTGAAATTATTATTTTGAAAATTGTTTTGCATGTTATTTTGCTGAGCATTGTCTTTATTCTGATCGTGGCTGTTTTGTATTTCAATGGCGTGTTTCTGCATTTCTAATTGCTGAATCTGCTGCATCGTATGCGCGACAAAAGCTTGGTGCTGAGTTTGATAGCTGCAAAATTATAGATAATTATGTTATATTAGTAACTATTCCAGTTTATTTCAATTTTATATAAACATTACACCTACTTTTCGAAGGTAGACTGAGTTTGTTGTGCTAAATGTGCAATAGCATTTGAATGTTGCTTGATCAGATTGTTCTGGTACTCTTGGTAGGAAGTGGTGGGCTTCTTCATTTTCTCAATGACTGCTGTCTCGAAATAGTTAGACTTGGATTCCCAAAGACGCAGCAGCTTGTTAAGTTTAGCTTCCTGCTCTTCAGTAACAGCTGAAACAGCAAAATGATTAAAGAGTTGTCATATGAGCCGGGCTGACACTAAGCAAGTTACCTGACTGGCACAAACCACAGGCGATGATGTACTAAAAATGCTTTAACTTGAAGATGAGAATACACAATCGAACAAGAGAGACCTACATTCTTGAGGGCATTATTATAAATATGTTACCTATACTGGCATTGCAAAACATTGGAACCACCACATTTTCCAAATTTTTCTTGAGATCTTCTGCGTTTTTGCGTGCACTGTAATTAGGAATAATAGCATCATAGACACCGAATTGATAATGACACGAAGTAATGGGAGGTAAACAATATTTTAAGGGAATCATACATATGTAATTATATTTTGCGTTAAAAATAAGTAAAATATGGTTTACGTAGCGCCGTCACAATAATCTCGAATTTATTTATGTAAAGAAAAAGAATTAAATACCTGCATATTATGCTTACTTTTTACAATAAATAAGTAGGAATGAATCAACATAAATAAGGACCATACAAAGTAATAACATCTAAACAAAATGTTTAGGTACAATAATAATGACATAACAATACCCATTTACTCTATCACCAAGAAACCAATAAGAACCACAAATGAATTAAAGAATATTGGAAGCAAAAGAACTAAAGTTAGGTTATCGACAAACACGATAGGACCCTGAACATGAACAAATTAATGAGCTTAGGTGTAAATTATTCTGGTGTTGGTACTAACCAATGGTGTAAGACATCATTGACCAGGTAAATGATGTGGAGTTTCTGTGTGAATGCTGCACCTTGCTGAGTGACTTTTCTTAGCAGATGCTGCGATATCACTTTGCCTGCTGAGTTCGTAGTGGCGTGCTGTAATATCCAGCCTTTGCCTATGGGAAGATTTAAGAAATAACATTATTTACTCATAATCTTTATTAAGCCTATACTTTATTTATGGGAATGAATACCAGGCAGTGAACCAATATGTTTTTATGTATTCAGGTGATAACAAACCTTAATTATTTGAGAGTTAATACTTCCGTATCAAACAAGAGTTTGATATAAATAAAGATAGAATAAAAACTTTAAAACTGACAGGATTGATACACAAAGAGATAAGATATAGAAGAAGAGTGGGTCATAATTTAATTACAACAAAACATAGAAAGGTTGATGTGCATCAATTGGCTCAAACAAATTGTCACCTGATGATATACTATCTTTGGTGCATGTATCAATGATTGGCTGCAGGATGCTGTCCAGTTCGCTGAGGCTGATATTGTTGTCCTCGGCCATCATCTGGATTGTTTCCACTTGAGCCTTGCTCACCAACTCGTTGATTTTAGCTTGCTGTTGTTGAATCAACACCTAAAACATTTCCAGAACATTTGTACTGCTCCTTTATCAATAAATCTGCATCATTTTTATAAAATAATAGAAAATAGAATAAAAATTACTTCAATTGCAAAACATTCTATAAAAATGTGCTAATAATGAGACAAAGTAGAATAAATATGTGTGTGTACAAAGAATACAGGAAAAGAAAGCACACAATTGTAGAATATTATCCTAAAGTATGATACTGCCTGTAAATAAATATTGATTTTGTAAAACAGCATGTCACATTAATAATTAAAATAAAAACATCATGCATTTGCATCTCATCTCAAATTGCACAGTTCTCAAATCAGGAACATTACGCTAGTATGTTTTACTTAATAAAAGAACAAGAAACCTCTAATAAGAAACTAACCGTGTGTTGTGCATTAAGATTATTCTCAGATTGAGTTATTTGCTCTTTGAGCATGTTGATCTGTGCGGAGATGTTGTCGAGGTCATGGTGGGCGTGCTGCGGAGTGCCCGGCGGCGCCGAGTTGGCCGCGAGCCACTGCTGCAGCGCGGGCGCCACCGCCATCGACGCCGCTAGGCCCAGCTGAGCGGGAGTCGCTCCGGCCTGTTGGGGCATTACATATTGCCTGTTCTGTGCCATATAAGCCCCGGCGGGAGCAGGAGCCGGCTGGCCACCGGCCGATTGCTTTAGAACTATAAACAGCGGAGGTTCACTTAATCGGTTATAACAACACTCAATCAGCGATCATTGGAATATTCAAAACTCTGCCATCGTCATTTCATTATGCTTACTTGCTTGCTCCGTTGTCACTTTGTACTGGTAATAGTTGAAGTAGTCTCCGCCATAGAGGAAGCTGAATTTCGGATTGTTCTTTTGCTTGTTCTTCGTCATTTTTTCGAATTCAGGTCCATTTCTAGCGACAAACTGAGCGAGTTTGTCGATTATGTTGCGTAGGTCTTGATCTACAATTAAAGGTAACTTATTTTTAGCTACCGATGCACATCTAATACGTGTACAAAGAAAATATATGTTATTTAATTAGGATGTACCTTGTGGTGGCTGCGGGAGCTCCATTTTTATAGTTAAAATAGGGTTATGTTAGCAGAAATTATATCTTTCCACAGTACTGCCTCCTAAGTATTTTTCATCATTACGAACATTACATCATTCACACATTACTTTTCTTGTCTAATAATGCTACAAGTACCTATGTTTTCAGTTGTGAATAAACTTGTCACAAAAATAACATTTCTTCGACAACGATCCAATTTTTTCGGCCATTTGTAATTTGGGGGTGGTGAGCTAGGCTTGCAGAAAAATATCGATATATCGATATTTTTTGTTCGATATTTCAATGTTTTTTGGCGATATTTATTATTTCGATACATCGATATATCGATATAAAATATCAAGTATCGAAAACGTATCAAAAACGATATTTTTTTCAGTAGTAAGACCATAGTCGCCATTGATTAAAATGTCACAGTTTTTAGATTTAAGTGATAAAGTAATGTCAGAGACACTAAAAGTTGTGAACGAGAATAGGTGCTGAAAGAACACTTCTAACATCGTTAAAAACTCAGATCATAGAATACGATTCTATCGTATCTATGATCTGAGTAGGAAAGAATCGATTTATTGAAACAAACTGGTAAAAACAAATACAATAGAATTTCGTAAAGTACTAATATTTTTTGAAAATTTCACCGATATATCGATATATCGATATTTTCTTTCGATATAACGAAACCGATATTGATATTTTTTTTTAAATAACGATACGATATATATCGATACTTTTTGGCACTTCCTGCATCCCTGTCACAGATATTAAAATACCTACTAACGTAGTGATACTAAAATAATGGCCTAAGTATGTATGTAGTAGTCTTTGATAGTGTGGGCGTGGTGGATTTGAATTAGTATAGTGAAAAGGGATCCGTACTTAGATTACGGTATGTAGGTACACATCTTGACCTTGTCATTTCGTGGAATAAAAATATTTTAGGTAAAAAATATCTAAATCTCAAATTATGTATAGCCAGTAGAAAATAAATGGAAAAATCAATACAGTTGAAGCAGGCACATCCTTAATTAATTATAATTTTATCATTGGAGTGGCAACACTGCTTTGTAGTATTGATCGCTCGACCAATGGATTCTCCAGCAAAATAAATTCAATGCAGTCATTCGTTGATTTCGTTGTTTAGTGGTGACGGCCCAACAGGCTGATGTCAAATCAGTCAACGTGAATCATTTTGTCAAAATCAAAGAACAACTCAAAATAGTACTCTAAAAAATAAAGGAATCCTCACTAAAATGTCTGCAATCGTAAGTTGTATTCCTTATTAAAATAATATAGATACCTCCCCCATAATCCATAATAGAACTTTTACTGAAATCACAACTTTTCTTTCAATTATTTTCGGTAACTCGCCAATATCATAAATAAGTTTATCCGTACAAAACACCTGCATACGGTTGATTTTAGCTAATTGCAACAAAAAACTAGAACAGCTAGAATGTTTCATCAATTCATCATCACAGACCATTCTCTCATAATATCAAAACGTTTTGTTTAGATAAATAATTGATTAGAATAAACTGTGTTTATTAATTAAGCTAGGGTAAAAGTACCAATTAGCATTAGTTAAAATTTATCATAATGTTGAAATTAAAATTCATGTGATATCCTTATCATAGAGCATGGAAACTACAAACGGCCTTATCATGTCAGGAAATCCATTTTCTATTAACAAACTTTTATACAACATTTTTTATTCTTCACAGCGGATGAAGGCAGCAAAATGTCCTTCGGACGAGCTTGCCATTACAAATTGTGCACTTGTCAACCCGGATGATTTCAACAGTGATACCAAGTAAGTTTTATCAAGACCTCAATATCAAACAGAGCTTTAGAAACTGGTATCAGCAGCTCCGGCTTAAGCAAACTCAGTGCCCACAGCAAATAACTAAAATGGCACCCCTTGAAAATTCACAAGAAAATAACGCAATTGATGATAATAAGTACTAGCCAGGGAATACCTACCTACTGATTATGTGTACCACTATGCAGCTACACTCTACACAGAAGAGGCCCTAGGCCATCACCTAATTTGCCTATATGGATAATGGAATAATTATGATACATTTAAACATTGCCTCTAAGGTTGGCAACACCAGTGCCGGTCCTATCTAAATTTTTAGGCGGTGCGAGATCTAAAATTGGCGCCCCTCAAATTGCTTTATTTCACGTGAGTCGCGCGACTTGCGCGCTCGACGGTCATCGCCGTCACGATGGCGACGATCGGTCGACCGTCGTTTGTCTCACGTTTCAGTTGATTTCGGCGCCCCCCTCTTGATGGCGCCCGGTGTGGTCGCACGGTCGCACCGCTCGCACCGCCCTAGGACCGGCCCTGGGCACTGGGCAACACCTGTAATTTCTGGGAGTAGCAAGTAATCTTGCACGGCAGTTACCACTTTCTAGCTGCAACTCTGCAACTAGCCATTAATATTATTTATTAGGGTTATAAATCAGTCATATTTGATTTAATAATACACATCTGTACGTAGTGGGAATATTAACTAATATAAACTAGTGGTTAACCTGTTATGTAAGTGTGTCATATAGCTAACTTGTACCCCACCCACTTCTAGGATCTGCCTAACTTTTAAGACAACACAAATTACAAAATTGTTCCTCCTTCCTTAGTTTCCCAAGACAAAAAAAATGTACTGACCATTTCAGGTTTTACTTTACAAAATAACTAAGAGCTAAATCTTGTTTCAGACACATTGAAGTATCAACAGGACCATCACAGCATTTTGTGTTCAGTATTAGGTTCTACACTGGTGTTGACCGTGGCACCGTTGGATTCTCTGCCCCACAGAGAAAATGGGCCACACTTTCGATTGGTCAGGTAGGTGGTTTAGCAATGACTACAATCTCACCTTATAATCACTCTTAGTTTGTATTATGATTTCCAAAACAAATATATTACTGTAGACACAAAAGAATAAATTTTGGGTATTGTGCCTGATAGTATCTATTAGTAAGGGACTTAGAAGAAAAATGTCTTTTTAGGGTTCCGTACCAAAATGGTAAAAAAGGAACCCTTATGGTGCGACTTCGTCTGTCTGTCTGTCACACCTGCTTATTTCGGCAACTACTTATGCTATCGACTTGAAATTTGGAACTGTTATAAAGAATGTTTGTTCAACTTTATTGCAAATAAAAAAAATCCAAAAATATTTTTATTTTCATTGCAAAAGGGGCAGGTGTGGGGGTCCGAAATTTTAAAATGGGGTTACTAGGTCAAGTGACATATCATATGAAAGGGCTTGATCTGCACATTTCAAAATATATTTTTATTTTATTTTATATCTCACAGTTTGCGACATAAATGATGAAAAATGTCCAAAAAAATACTATTCCCCCCCCCCTTATCTCCGAAGTTTGCCTGGCGAAAAATCTGAAATAATTAGAGTTGATAGGAATTGACCCAAATATGGCACCAACAATAAAACGATGTTCCTAACTAGTACAGTTTTTTCAAAATCATCAAAATTCCTTCACAAAGAAACTTAGTTATGCGGTCCGGATTTTTTCGCTTTATACGTCCAAAAATGATACGGAACCCTCGGTGCGCGAGTACGACTCGCACTTGGCCGGTTTTTTTTCTTTGCAATGAGTTCTCATGATAGACCTTGGGCTTAGCCAGGGGGTGGGGTTCAAAACAAAAAAAGTCAATCTAACAGTCTTGCTAATAAATTATATTTTTTTTCTGCAGCCGATTGACGTAAAGCCCTTCAAGCCACAGAATGCAGAATGCTTGTGCAGTGTGACCTTAGAGGCGGACTTCATGTTGAAGAAAACGTGAGTATCTATGCCACAATCTAATTACATTATGTGAGTCATCTGCAGTACACAGCATAGTATAGTGATGTGATGTCATACATACATAGTTTTTTAATGTGTGCTTTAGTCAGAAGGGCAATAAAATTCTCCTAATTAAAATGTTCAAAATATAGACCCGAAATTGCGATCTAGGCGCAGTGTCAACAATATCATAAATCATGGTATTCTTGTAACAAACAACAACCAACGTGAACTTAAATCGCAATAAACTCGAAAATTTATCAAAAATGCAAAGTGGTATTGGACTGGAACATCATAAATAACAAAAAAAAATCTCGTACTCTTAAATTTAATTTAAAATTTACCTACGACAAAATGATAGCAAAATACCATTTTTTAATTCAAAATCAAATCTCAGTTCAGTCAACTGTCATTGTGCTAAATTAATTACGAAAATTGGCCTTCTGGTAATAGGTTTATTTTGTGGTATAGTTATTGCAAATTACGAGCGCGCGTCATGTGACTTTTATAGACATTGACTTATGGTTTAAATTACAATGATTAAGCACGCTCGTGAAATGTAACAATTAAAAAAATAATTATCATGTACCTATGTGCTTTTTATGTAGTGTAACAAATAAAATGTGATTGCATTAGGTACATTGACAAGTTGATGGGTGCAGTGCCTGAGACCTTGGCTTTTGTGCTAAAAGGTCGCAGGTTCAATCCCCGCACGTTGATAATATTTATGGGATTTAGATCGTTTTTCCAAGTCTGTTAAAGTGTTGAGCTTACCTAACTTTAAAAAAAATGATTATTGATGACTAGAGACCGGATTATATGCAATTGCATATTTGCATAATAATATGCATTTGCATATTTTGGCATTTTTTTCAGGTTGTTGCATATTTTACCTAAAATCTAGTGATAGTGCATATCTAGGCATGTTTTCTATTATTTTAACTATAACTATTTAGAAAAACACGAAGGTTTGAAACTATTTACAACAACACTGACTATGAATCTTTACGTATGCCAATCCAACAGTTTTATTAACGTATCGGGTTCATTCCTGCAAATAAGTATAGCACCTAGGTATGCATCAAAATTCAAATACGGGCAGCATTTGTACCTCAGTACCTAATGTATGGATGTAGATCCACTGAGGTACTGAGGTACAAATGATGCCCGTATTTGACACTTAATATATTTTTATAATTTGAAAACATACCTACGTAAAATGATGTTTTCAAATTATAAAAATATATTAAGTGATAGAAGACACAATCTTACTCTTAGATTAATGATTGGTCTCCGCTCTGTAAATCTATGATCTTACTATAGAACATTTGGAAAAGCTAGTACTTTGATTGTGAACGTTTTCAAGACCAAAAATGATAACATCTCGTTGAAAATGTAATAAAAAAAATTGTTATAATCAAATGTACCTATGCTGATTTTTTAAAAATAAAAATAGATATTTTGTAGTGTTTATTTAAATTTTATGTTTCATATTTTGGGACTTTTTAGCTATTTTGTTGCATATTTCGAGCATTTATGATGCATATTAGCATGCATATTTCGCCCATTTTAAGTTGCATATAATCCGGTCTGATTGATGACCAATCAAAGTTTCATTAGTTTCTTGTAGATTGACTACATTTAAAACGAAATAAGGGTAGCGTAGAGTGTAGGTGTAATTTATTACGGAAGTTTAATTTTTTTAATTTTTAAGTTTTTGCAATCCCTCTTCAAAATGAAAATTACAAACATTGTTTCAAACTAAAATTAGAGTGTAGGTAGGTACAATTAATTACGTAAGTTTAACAGAACTAGTTTTTGCATTCCCTCTTCAAAATTACGAACACTGTTTTGAAATTAATGAAATTAATTTATTCATTATTCTCAGTCCAGTGTTATCTTGGCTACAATCGCGGGATATGTTTCTTTAAAAAAAAAATATTTGTTGGATATTTTAATGCTTGAAATATTTTGCCTTTAAAATATTTCATGATTCATCTTACGTTCGCTAGCATGTTCTCACTGCTGCGCGGTGCAGTGCGGGTTAGTGGTCGTCACATTTTTGGTTTTAGGACACGCCGGTTTTCTCATAATGTTTCCTTCACCGTTTTTAAAGCAGTGGTGATTATTATAATTGAATTTCAAAAATATTTCAAATTAGCACATTATCTATACAGGGTGATTCAATATAAGGGTGTTAAGCCGTTAACACTGCATTGTTCTGTACATTTGTAGTTATTCTGGAAGGTCACCATGGTTGTATCTCAACTTTAAGTAATTTTGTTTTTCTCTTACAAAGTACTAATAATATTTTAACTTTGCCATGTCGTAGCAACCCTAATCGATGGGCGGAGCCAATTATTAACAAAGATTGTACATATGTATAAGTAGGCACTGGCGCGTCCTTTGACCTTGTCGCGCGTCGCTCGAAAACACAAAGGTACCTACACCGTGTCTAATCGGCGCATATTATGAGTGAAATTATCAGTAAGTAATTATTAAGTTTGTGGGTCTACCATTTTCCTTTTTTAATCCCGCGTAGCTTTACACACGTACGCGTACACTCATAGTTTTAGTAGGTAGGTACCTACATGAAAATATTTACTATAGGAACAACAAACACAAAGGGTAGGTACCTACCTGAACACAGAACTCCACACAGAACTCGGTCAAAGAGTCACATAACTCTAATTTATTAGTCTTCACAAAAATTGGCGGGACGGGTGGGCATTCTCGTTGTGCTAGTTGGCTAATCAATGCGTAATACCACCATGGGTTGTACGATGAAAGGTCCCAGTGGAGTGAAGGCGATGCACCAACCCACTGAAGCAATCGTACCTACTACGGAATTCTTCTGCTGCGAGAACGCCGCCGCCTGTAGCATTGTCTTGCTGATGAAGATTATTTTCATTCGCAACTAGGTAGGTAGGTACCTACCTACCTACCTACTATTCCGTCATGATTACTCATGATTCCTCGCTAAATTCACTGCAATCCAACGCGAAACTAGACGACATGACGACAAGCATCCGATTCGGAAGCATCAAACGAACTAACAAAATAAATACGTAATTATCTAACTAGCCTACAAATAAAAATGTACACAATTTTAGAGATCGTTATGATATTATGTGAATTCCAATAAATACTATTTTTAAAATAAAATAAGACGTTCTTTTCATTGTGGATAAAACATACCCCTGACATACCTACACTGTGATGCCTACGGTAATTCTGTCGATATGATAAGGAGCGAGACAAAATTATGATATTGAGGTTGACTATTTGTAGCATTAATTACAAGTCTTACGGGTTTTTTTTTACCTATTTTCTGATTTTTTTGTGAACGAAAAAATATCGCTTATTACGAAACATTGCTAATTTCGGAATAATCGAATACAGTTTTTGAAAAGTTCATAAAGATTGCCCATCATCATTACACTAATCTTATTTAGGTACCTACTTGACGCATGAATAAATTAAAAGTTAGAATGATATTTGTTTTATCCCGGTTATAACTAGTTGTTTCGAAAAATGTTCGGTTTGTAAATCTTAGTTAAAAAAAAAACAATTGTACGGAACTTAGTAAATTAATTTTCGAGCCGGCGCGGCGGCGCGTCTGCGAAGCTCAAACAATTGTCGGTCCGTAACATTAGCAGAGGCGGCTTAGCAAAGGGTTTTTGTAAGTTGAAAGATTTTGAATCTTATTTTAATGATAAAATAACATTCAAAATAATTTCAGCTTAAAAAAATCTTTCAGATTTGTCATATCCAATAAGAAAGCCGGAAATAATTAGGGCGTGTAGTTAGTGTAGTAATACGTTCGACATTGGTTGCATTTTTACCAATCAGATGATTCCAACTGCAATCAATTCTGTTGAAAATGTATTTCACCAAAGAGTAATGAAACAGTTAGGTCGTTCGATTTGTATTATTTTATTTGTACTTTTAAGGGTGGATTTCTAATAAACAAAGGGAATTACATTACATAGCGAGCTAAAAGGTTTTTTTTAACTTGTATTTTTATAAAAACCTAGTTGTCTGGTTTTAACTAACAGTTTTATGCAAATGTATGTAGGTACATCTACTTTTGCTCTACGTAGGTATGTCGCATACCGTACCGGTATTCAAGACCTAATTCGATCTTGAAATAAAAATACAACTTGCCTCTCTGATGCAAGAAAATGATAGGCTTTTTACCATTATGTGTTAAGTGTCCTATCCGTCGCATTTATCCCTATATCGATGAAGTTCAACAGAGGTCAAACAATTTCAGGGTTGACTCCATCAAAAATATGAAAAAAACTTTGACATGTCGAAAACATTAAAAAACATTAATAAACAGTGTTGGGGATCTCATACAATGATCAACAATACACAACAGAATATGGAATTCACGGCTGAACAGGGGTTATTAGATTCACGCTGTATTATTAAACTATTTCTGTTTGCTAGAAATGTGACTTAGGGCGTTTGTGCACCACATACGTTTCCAGTTTTATACGGAAACGGATCAATATTTCCGAATGACGCCTTGTGCACTACATTCAGTTTTTACTGTTTATAGGCCAGGAATGGCGAACCTTTTTTTACAATTGCGTGCTGCAATCTTACTTCTTACTAATATTATAAATGTGAAAGTTTGTAAGGATGGATGTATGTATGGATGTTTGTTACTCTTTCACACAAAAACTAGGATTTTGATAAAACTTTACAGTAATATAGCTTATATTATATATTATAAAGAGGAAAGATTTTTTTGTTTGTTTGTTCGTTTGTACCGAATAGGCTCCGAAACTACTGGACCGATTTTAAAAATTATTTTACTAATAGAAAGCTACATTATCACTGAGTAACATAGGCTACTTTTTATCCCGAAAAAATGCACAGTTCCTGTGGGACACGCGGACGAAGTCGCGGGCGAAGTGCTAGTAGCTTATACATCGGAATAACACATAGGCTACTTTTTATCCCAAAAACGCGAGCGGAGCCGTGGGCAGAAGCTAGTTACTCATTACTCATATTCAAATCGTAGGGCGTTTATGCACTTATAATCCGTTTCCAACACGTATTCGTATTTGACGTCCCGTCCGTTTGTATGTCGAATGTATTCGATACCTACCAATTCGATACCTACCAGTTTTTAAAATGTATGAAAAAAACGGTTCGTAAAAAAACATGTTAGAAACGGATGGAAAACGCTTGTATTCGTATTTTTTAATTTTCACTAAAACGTTTCACAAGTACCTACCTACCTACTTTTACAATTCTATATTAGTTTTTGAATGACAACCATAGAATTCGATCTCTGCCTTCCTTCCCCACTCCTCCCCGCACGTATTAAACGTGTGACGTCACACGATTCTTAAAAACTGTTCGAAAAAACACGGAAACGTATGTAGTGCACAAGGCACCATACATTTACTATGGAGGCCGAAACGGTTCGTATTTGCACGGTTCACGAAAACGTGCTGGAAACGGACCGTTTTTTTTTTATACATTTTAAAATGTAGGATTGTTCTGCAATCCTATTGGCTAAAAAAAACGGTCCGTGAAAAAACGTTCTGGAAACGGAGTAGTGCACAAACAGCCTTAGTTGAGAAAAAGAATTAAAACCGTTTGAATGAAATTTTGCATATTTTACTCATATTAGGCTTGGGTTTCGGATATGCGATAAAGCTAAATAAATACTGTTTTACATGCTTCTTATGCGAAATTCTTGTCTTAAGTCCATGACAAAAAAGTTTGTGAACACACAAACTCTTTTTTTTGTGATGGACTTAAGATGTTTATGGTATTATTTTTCAGTACATCTATGGATCCATACGACTCTGAACAAATGGCTCGCGACTTCTTAATCCAGTTCTCCAATCAGATCTTTACTGTTGGTCAGCAGTTAGCATTCGCCTTCCAAGAAAAGAAAGTTTTGTCACTGGTCGTAAAGAATTTGGAAGGTAAGATATTAGTTCCTGTATGTCCCATAGATAATATTTAAGTTTTAAAACAATATGGGTAAGGGTACCTATATTAAAGTATTGTTCTGGGATGGTTCTAGACCGCAGTTACGGCACATTTTGTATGGAACAACTTAAGGTTTTAAAAGATTTTTATTTCGGTTTTCTCAAAACTCTCGTTTCGGGAAATACTACTGAAGAGGACTACATTAATAACCTTTTCTCCTATGACTAGAAAAATATTCCTTACAGATCTGCCAAGAAAACCTGCATTATTATTAGGTTCACGCCATGTGTATTTGTTATAGCTGTGGATGTCCAAGCTTTAGCCGCTGGCGCTAACGCCGTGCCGCGTCGCGTAAGGATGGGCCGACTCCTACCTGATGGCCACATCCAATTCGATAAAGCCGAAAACTCTTCCCTCAACTTAGTCGGCAAGGCTAAAGGGTGAGTGCGTGAATATTAATTTATTGGTGGCTTGCCTCGATCAGTGATCTTAGGGATCGTATCACGCACAGCTGACTATCACAAACAGTCACGGACCGCACCGACGCTCTTCCCACAGTCAGTGATTTTACGGATTGTATCACGCATAGCTAACTATCACAGACAGCCACGAACCGCACCGATGCTCTTCACACGGTCAGTGTCTTACGGATCGTACCACGCATAGCTGACTGTCACAGACAGCCACGAACCGCGACGACGCTCTTTCCACAGTCAGTGATATTAAGGATCATACTACGCACAGTAAACTATCACAGACAGCCACGAACCGCACCTACGCTCTTCCCACGGTCAGTGATCTTACGGATCGTACCACGCATAGCTGACTGTCACAGACAGCCACGGACCGCACAGACGCTCTTCCCACGGTCAGTGATCTTACGGATCGTATCACGTACAGCTGACGAGACATTCACGGACCCCACCGACGCTGTTCCACGGTCAGTGATTTTATGGATTAGCACAGACGAGCTCGGACCGCAGACCATTGGAAATATGCACATCTGTGGTAAGAAGTTACCGACTGACAGCGGATACCGACGCATCGCTACGGATATCTCTGCGTTACCACAAACTGTCTATTTCTGTAAAATCACTGACCGTTGGAAGCCAAATTGAAAAATAAAAGAAACAAGACTCATGTTTAATTTGTATTTGTAATCGATAACTTATGCCCACTAATGTTTTTATTTGATCTGGTCCTGATTTTGGTCTTTCTAGACATAATTTTAGTTGACAGTGACACCTATAAATGCCCTGTTTTGAGTGAGGTTCAAAATTTCAAGGTTTTAATAATATGAACAATGTAGGAAACAACCACGTCAGTCCATCATCAACCCTGACTGGGACTTCGGCAAGATGGGCATCGGCGGTCTGGACAGGGAGTTCAATGCCATCTTCCGACGAGCCTTCGCTTCTCGAGTGTTTCCTCCTGAAGTTGTGGAGCAATTAGGTAACAAGATAAACAAAATTATTAAAAAAAAAGTCATAAAACCCGAATGCGTGATATTTAAAATTAAATATTTTACCCTATGTCATTCGCACAATGATGGCGAATCTAACGACACAGCATACGTAGGGGATGTCTCCTATGATGTGTCGTTAGATTCATTTTCGTCGATTCCATTAATTACGTGAGGCAATTTCGGCGATTTATCAACCCACCTTGGTGAGATGTCGTGAGCTGGCTTCCCCCCCTACCCCACATGCACATGAGATTGGGTGAGATTCGGCTCGACCCCCTCTCCCTCCTAAACGCCTTACGTAATTAATGGACGCCCCCAATTATGTTGAAATCCATCAACCCGTTTAAGCTAAAGAGCGTGCAAACAAAATAGATGCGTACGTTACATACAATCGAAAAACTACTCCTTCTGAGGCAGTCGGGTTAATACAAGTACCTATTTTAAAACAAAATCACTATTTTAGTAACTTCATTATTCTATTGTTCCGTATTATTTTAGGCTGCAAACACGTAAAAGGCATCTTGCTGTACGGTCCACCCGGTACTGGCAAGACTCTTATGGCCCGACAGATCGGAAACATGTTGAATGCACGCGAGCCCAAGATTGTGAACGGTCCGCAAATATTGGACAAATACGTGGGTGAGAGCGAGGCCAATATCCGACGGCTGTTCGCTGACGCTGAAGAGGAAGAGAAAAGGGTAAGTTTTGTCCAAATGTTGGCTCAAATGTTTTAAGGCCCCGGTATACGCCAACGGCCTTGAGTGATTTGGGCGGTATAGCTTGAGTGTTCTGCGCTGAGCTCAAGCAACGCGACATACATCCACCGAGCAATACGACTCGCCTATCAAGGAGCGCGCTGTGCAGAATTAGACGTATTATTACTTTTTAGTATCTAAAACATAAAATAAAAAAAAAGTAACAGGTATTATTATAGGTAGTAACATAATCTTTTCACACAAAACAAATCATGAAAATATCTTAAGCGGTTTGAAAGTAATTACGTTTTTATGTTTTGGGTAGACACGAATTCATGAATTTATTTCATTAAGTATTTTACAACAATAGTTAAATATTCACAGGTACGATTGATGTATATATGTTCTAGTTTAACATAAAAAAATTGCACAACTAACCTGCATTATTTGACGGCGAAATAAGAGATTTAAAACTGGCCGTTACCATTTACCTTCGCCTTAACCAATGATAACTGCAGAATATAGCATTGTACAGGTATGTAAAGTTAAACGAGGGACGTATTGAGGGAGGGTATTCAGTATTCGATACTTGTTCGATTAACTAAAAGACTAACTTTAAAATCACGAGAAAAAATTTGCTGTTCCATACATTTTGTCTAGTAACACAGATATTTTTGTATGGAACTGTTGCTTTTTTTTCGTGAGTTCAAGGTTGGTCCAAGTCAATGGAACTAGTATTCGATAATACTGAATATCTACATTCAATACATTTCTCTTTTATCCTTACACCCTGTAAATGAGATAAAATCTTGGTCACACTCCATTACAGTAATAGGTCGCTCGAGTTGACCATTTCAGTAACTCGATTGTGGTTCTATTAAAATATTTTTAAACATTCTTGATGTTACAGTCACGTACGGTTTACGTATATCATTTTCACTTACAGTGTGGACCAAACAGTGGTCTTCACATTATCATCTTTGATGAAATCGACGCCATTTGCAAATCTCGAGGATCTGTGGGCGGCAACACGGGCGTCCATGACACCGTCGTCAACCAGCTGCTTTCAAAGATTGATGGTGAGCATAAATGGGCTACAGTAGAGAGCGTTTCACATAAGAAGTCCCTTTGACGCTATGTTGGCTGCCCTGAATTTCAATATGTTACAACGTTTTTAACGGTGTTGCAAGTTTTCTTTCAGTACCAATTCTCGTTCACCACTTTATAGTATCCTAGGCAGTGGCGTAGCGTGGGTTTTCGCCGCCAGGGGCCGACCGGTAATTCACCGCCCCCCTTTATTAATTTCGATTTGGAGTAAATTTTTTTTTTATAACGAATTGGAGTAATTTTTTGTTATTTCCAATTGAAAAGTTCGTGGCGCTTGCCGCCGCCCCCTTTCGTATGCCGCCCGGGGCCATGGCCCCCCCAGCCCCCCCCCACGCTACGCTACTGATCCTAGGCATTACATTAACACATAAATCTACAAAAAACATAAAACGATAAGACCTAAATAGGAGTGACATTCAGGGCAGCCAACATAGCGTCGAAGGGACTTCTTACGTGAAACGCTCTCTACGCGGAAATATTACACATCGATCTTTAGAAATATATTCGGCTAGCTTCGGCTTTATAGAGCGTTATCTCTGTCTCACGAAGCATTTACAGGACAGGATTTACTCGACAGACATTGATAATGACACGCTACAATCGGGCAAAAATGCCTTCTAAAATTAACCCTTTCATACAGGCGTTGACCAGCTCAACAACATCTTGGTCATCGGTATGACGAATCGTCGTGACATGATTGACGAAGCGTTGATGCGACCCGGTCGTCTCGAGGTTCAGATGGAGATCGGTCTACCCGACGAACAGGGTAGGGTACAGATCCTGAACATCCACACCAAACGTATGAGGGAATACAAGAAGATTGCCGAAGATGTTGACTCTAAGGTTTGTGGAATATCTCGAATTTAAATCGTCTTATCAAACTAAGAACTCACAACACAACTCACTCGATTTTACTAGGAAGTCAATGAAAGCTAGTAGTCAATCATTACGTTAAGTATAGCTATTTTTTAGATTGCTTGAAATAAAGTTGTAACATTTTGAGGAGAGAATAGGGTTTATCGCTGCAGCTTTAAAAGTTCCCGTAAAGCCAACAGACAACATTATAATAAAACAAGTTTAAACGGATTAAATTGCGTATATTACAGATTTTTACAGAGTTTTCCTGACGTTTGACCAACAGACAATGTTGAGAACGAAGCGTCCGAACAATCAGTGAAAAAAGTTTTACAAATTGTTGGGTCGCTTCGTTCTCAATCGCGCAAAAAGAACGTCGGCTGTTAGAGGCCTAATACTTTCCTAATAAAAACTAGAACACTTAAAATATTAATAAATAGGTACAGTCAGGGAAAGG
The DNA here is from genome assembly GCA_948465475.1 of Thalpophila matura. NCBI lineage: Eukaryota > Metazoa > Arthropoda > Insecta > Lepidoptera > Noctuidae > Thalpophila > Thalpophila matura. Next base: position 13,513,428 of record OX419181.1, read on the forward strand.
GATCCTTTAGCAGGTTCACTATCATTCTTAATTAGGCGGATATTCGAGCAATCAATCGTCAACCTTCGTATTCGAATCCAAATGGCTCCGAAGCTCGAATATACGAATAACTAGCAAACCCGGCGAACTCCGTTTCGCCACCGTAGTACATGCTATGTATCAGAGATGGCGCTGTATGTGAAAAAAGATTTTCCCGCTTTTCTCTTTAAATTTTCCTGAATTTTCTTTGCTATAAACCTCACGGAGCCCGAGACCTTTCCAACGAATGCAAAACCGTGGAAATCGGTTCGTCCGTTCTGGACTTATATCGTCAGGAAGGAAAACCCGACTTATTTTTATATAGTAGATTAAGAATGATAGTAAACCTGCTAAAGAATCCTTTTCCCTGACCGTACATAGTAAAAATCACTTTTTCCCGGCTATAAGACAGTTGTTTGTCAGTGCGTATATTCTCATTCCCCACCACAGGAGCTCGCAACTCTAACAAAGAACTTCTCCGGTGCTGAACTTGAAGGTTTAGTGCGCGCTGCTCAGTCAACGGCCATGAACCGTCTGATCAAAGCGTCAAGCAAAGTAGAGGTGGATCCCGAAGCCATGGAGAAACTCATGGTTGAACGAGGCGACTTCCTACACGCGCTTGAGAACGATATCAAGCCAGCTTTCGGTACCGCGGCCGAAGCTTTGGAACATTTCCTGAGTCGTGGTATTCTAAACTGGGGCAGCCCTGTGTCGTCGCTGCTTGAAGATGGACTGCTTTATATTCAGCAGGCGCGCGCTACTGAAGCTAGCGGTAAGACACTGTTTGATACTAGAAAAAAATGTTTTTTTTATTATTCATAATTTAATTCATTGATTCATGATATGGCAGAACTTTGATTTGATATGTCAGAGTCTGTATCTCAAACAAACATCTTCGGAAAATCAGACATCACTATTATTTATTTACTACAAATAATAATTATTATACTTAGTAAATACATTTACATAATTATATGAATTATGTAAATACGTTAATGTTAAACCTTCCGGAATAAATTATCTAAATGGTGGTGAAAACCACATTAAAATTCATTGTGTAGTTTAGAAGAACTAAAATGATAAACAGACAGACACGAAAAGCGACTTTGTTTTATACTATTTATAGATAACGTTATATAAGTTGATACTTCCGTCACAACATAGCGATAACAGTCAAGATAATACGTACACAATTTTGGTCCTTATAGTCCACACATTGCGATGAAGGTCCTTTTGACAATACTGTCAAAAGGACCTTCATCGCAATGTGTGGACTGGGATAACAAAATTACCGTAAAATAAAAAGTGAGTTGAGATCTTATAACATGCAACTCGCTAGAACAGTCGCCGCAATTTTGCAGTATAGCCCGGTGATAATGCAATGAAATTAAATGATGGTACAACACAATAACTACTGCAGCAACAAGACCAGCCTCGCTGTCCACTATTATCTCACTAGCTCAGTACCCCGATCATGAGTTTTTTTGACGTATAGTATCGTTAACGTAAGCATATTTTGAATTGAAAATATTGGCTTGTTACACAATATTTATATAAATTAAATATTTAATTATTTTTTCTGTATTTTATAAAATGAGTAAATTGTATAAAATTTCATCAAAATGTTCCAGGACTGCTGTATTTTAGATTCAAAATATGCTTACATTAACGAAACTATACGTCAAAAAAACTCATGATCGGGGTACAGTTCTATAGCCTCAAATCCCTGCACTTATACGAACTCAATTCTACAGCAATACTTGCTACCTTGCTAGAATAATACTCTGCAATATCTTGTATAAGTAAATTGCAGCAAGAGTATCGCCATAAATATTGCCCATCTATAGTCTCAGCAAGATTACCAGCAAGATGTAATTTTTATAGCCCGTTTACAAGTCCTATAAAGAGTACTTTTATACAGGTTTAGTGTCAGTGCTGTTGGAAGGGCCACCGAACAGCGGTAAGACCGCGTTAGCCGCGGAACTGGCCAAGTTGTCGGACTTCCCGTTCGTGAAAGTGTGCTCGCCAGAAGACATGGTCGGCTTCACGGAGGCGTCCAAGTGTCTGCAGATTAGAAAGGTATGTGGATCTTGTAATGTAGGTACACAGAGTTCTCTGAACCAGAATCGATAACAGAACGCATAGGTGAAGATTTTTTTTTTTTTTTGTAATTTTTGAATGTCCCGAATACTCATAAGACTTGGCGTAGTTGACCTATTAATCGCATTATTTCGCTTATACAAAATAAACATTATTACAATAAGAATTAGAATATGAATAAGAATTTACCAATATGACAAACTGCGACTTAATTCAGCTTTTCCGGATTTCTAGGTGAGGCACTGCAGTGAACTACTTATGGCCGTTCTCAATAATCGATCCATCGTCATATAGCTATGTCAAAAATCGATCTCATTATAGATCTATTTTTCGATCGAAACGATTTTTTGATCGATGGAGGGGAAAGAGCCCATGGGCCGTTTATTCAGAACAGCCATAAGTTAGGGTGATATAGTCGCGCTGACCGTCAGCGAGGGCGGCCAACGGGGCTCGTAAGCCATACAATCATACCCGTTTCACACGCGTCTCACTATGAACACACACGTCTATCCCGTGGCCTGCGCCGGCGTAAGCGCGACTGTGAAGCAGTGTCGTAACTAGCCTTTTGTGCGCCCGGTGCGTGCTTCTATAACTGCTCCCTTCTTGGTACTAGTCTGGTCATTTCTGCGCTCTTCTTGGTCCTAGTCTGGTCATTTCTGCGCCCCTCCAGGGTCTGCGCCCTGTGCTTGGGCACCGCTGGCACCGCCCTAGTTACGGCACTGCTGTGAAGTCATCAAAATTAACTTTTGTCCCCAGTACTTCGATGACGCCTACCGCTCAACTCTGTCTTGTATCCTTGTGGACAATATCGAGCGTCTCCTCGACTACGGTCCCATCGGACCTCGCTACTCCAACTTGACATTGCAAGCGTTACTTGTGCTGTTGAAGAAACAGCCGCCCAAGGGACGGAAACTGCTTATCCTGTGTACTAGCAGCCGAAGGTAAGAACAAATAAACTACTAATTAAAAAAAAAATGGAAGCTGACTGCGGTTTGTCCTGTGTCGTGTCTGGTGTTAATAAAACTATTGAAAGAAAAAAAAAATAAGACATTGCAGTCGAAACTCACTGTTTCCGGGTAGTAATCATATTATGGGTTATTTACTGAATAATCACTATCAATAAATATAATTATCATCCTTATCGCGAATCAAATTTTGATCAATACACGACGTAAAATAGAGCTGCAGTTTGCGAACTTGAAAGATTCAATTTCGAGGGTTACCTTAGACCAGTTGTTCCCAACCTTTTCATGACCAGGGACCACTAGGACTTTTGTTTGGTGCAGGGACCTAAGTTAAGTTCAAAATAAAAATGAATTTATTACGTATATCCAAAGTAAATATTAATTTATTATGGGTTTGTAATATTGTTTCGCGGATCTTTATTCAATTCTCGTGGACCACCGGTTGAGATTTTGAGAGCCATTGCCTTAGAGCAGTGGTTCCTAACCGGTGGTTCGCGAGGACTAAATTATGGTTGCCAAACAAAGCCATATCCCATACTAAATTAACATTTATATGCTAGCGGGGCGACGCTCGTAGATTTTTATTTTTTACATTGAGGTCCCCGCACCGAACGAAAAAGTCCTAGTGGTCCCTGGTACAAAAATGGTTAGGAACCACTACCTTAGAGCAGCCTTATGAAGGGAACTTATACCTTTCGACACTACCATACAAAGTCATAACCCGCTGTTCCATCTCCAGACAAGTCCTCGAAGACATGGAGATGCTGTCCGCGTTCACGGGCGTCCTGCACGTACCGAACCTGTCGCAACCGGAACACGTGATGGCGGTGCTTGAAGAGAGCGACGCCTTCTCCAAGAAGGATCTCTTGAAGATACAGAACGATATCCGAGGAGCTAGGTACGTTGAATAGAAGTTTTAGAGAGTAGGTATATTAAGCTTCGTATAGACATTGCTCACGAACTTCGCGTACGACCATCTTCACACAGTGGCGTGCCTAGAGGGCAAGCCCGACGCATTTTTTTTATTTAAGAGTATTTATGTTAATTTTTCATGAATGTAAGTGATTTTTAATAATGTATGTATTGCTTTAATAACGACATTTATTCACTTAAATTTGCAAAAAATGAATATAAATAACCTCTAAAGCCAAAAAAAGTACGTTGGGCGTTGCCTTCTAGGCACGCCACTGTAATGACATGCGAGCTGAGCCGCTCACAGCGCGTTGCGCTCGCAGGTCTATACGAAGCTTTAGGGTAAGTGAGAAGTTGCTCAAAGTATCTATCGTCTCTCCGAAGCTTATAAAGTATGTACTTACAGCTGACCGATGAGGCTCTGAAGTTTTGCCATTTTATCTCCAGCAATGTTAATAAAGGGACAAACACATTATGGGACGCGTCCGTAAGCCGCGGCTGACTCGTAACCGTGTGAAAAACCGTAAATGAGTGTGCAGGGTTGTTTGGACGCCAACCCGCCAGATTTCCATCGGACGTCCGAATGCCGGAAGGCCCAAGTTCACGTCCTTGGAAAGCAAAAGACGCAGCTGTCAGCCGCGGCCTGCTGACGCGTCCCATAATGTGTTTGTCACTAAAGAGCTGAGTTTGGTTACTAACTTGCTGGAAGAACATAGCGACAGGTAATCTCGTTCCTTCTTACCTATCGTAAAGAGTGACTGCTTCTCCAATAACCTCATGCAGATACTGCGGGACTTCGAAATAGGTATGTTGAATTATTTTTAGCCGATTTCAAAAACGAAATTATGTATTCGGCGAGTTTTGCTGCTATCCTTGTTAGTCCATATTGATGTCAAGATCTAACGAGCAACACCAGGTAAGAAACAGCGTCACAGAAGCATTGTTATGTCAATAAACTGTTATAGTCAAGACCGTGGAAAGTAGGGAGTGTGACACGGTAGTTTGAGAATTTGGGCTAGTTGGTTTTGCTTGCTGTGGAAGAATGTTTAAGAGTTCCCGCGGCCTCCGGTCAAGTGTGCGAGGGAAGACCGCGGTGGTTTTAGTCAGTAAGAGTCTGACAGACCCCTCTATCCACCCCAGGGCAGGGGACATCCATGAGGATTTCCACCCTGAGAACAAGAAAAAAAAATGTTTCGTTTTGATTTTTTTTTTCTTTATTTATTTAGGGACTTTTGTCCAAATTAGGATATGTCAGTACCTCGTTTTGATTTAAAATCGTCGGTTGGTCGCTGATACAGTTTCGTATACAAGAACGCATGCAGAGTACGCAAGCGCGCATATGGCATAGTTCCTTCCAACAGCTCGCGTTTTAATGTCCTTGAAGGCATAGGTATTCAACGAAAAGCTAAGAAAACTTCCACAGCAGAATTGGATCCTTAATTCGGTCTGGTTACAACTTCAAGTGTTGTCCTTCCAATGTAACGGGTGCAACATCAATGTTGGACATGATATCTTGTCCTGTTCATTTATAGACCTTCCCGCATGAAGAAGCTGCGAAAATTCCTGAGCAACGCGCCACCACCTACCGAAGAAGAAACTGCGTTAGCAGCGGCAAATAACAGGTCGGTTATTTATGTAGTTGTCATTGGCGTCTATGGAATTTTATTTTATACAAAACTCTTTGTTGCTAGAGGGTAAAATAGAACAACTTGATTTTTTTTAATATTCTTTATGTTTTGCTTGCCTTTGTTTCAAAGTCTGTTAGACTAGGTAGGCCACTATCTAGGATAGAATATAATTCACTAACTTCCTGAGCTGTGCTTTTTACAAAGTACGAGTCCAAATTTCCTGTACCTGAGTTCATAAGTAGAAGAATTCCTCAAGACCTAATGGATACAATATGACATGACATGCGAGAACCAAGGTTAGTAATTTGTTTTTAAATAATATTACTAGACCAGTTTTGGAACGACTCGGCAAAATCTCACGAAGAGAGCACGATATCCTAGGAGCAAGGTATGTTTAACAATGAATTTAAATAATGATGTCCTGAAAGTCTTTAGATACGGATTCAGCCACCCAAAAGAGCTATCGACTGCTATCGAGGGAGGTTTAACGATCTTGGTTATTTTAGAAAAAAAAAACTTGAGGTAATACGAGATACCTATACTTATCTCAAGAATATCACGAACCCAAGCCCGATCTTTTATAAAAAGCATTTAAGATTTAATTGATTTTTTTTTCGCAGAATCTTCATTGGCATCAAGAAGCTGCTAGCGTTAATCGACATGGTGAAACAGACGGACGAGGAGTGCAGAGTGTTCAAGTTCCTCACGAAAATGCAGGAAGAAGGCGGTCTAGATCTCGGCACCAACTGCCAATAAGAATCATTGCAACCTTAGGGACAACATGCGCATACCACACCATCGCCCTCACCCGATCACACTAATGCACATATCTGTACATCTAAAACACAAAACGTCAAAATAACAGAGAGCTCACCTTGCGTTTCCGACCTTAGGAGCTACGAAATAGATTACGACGAAATCAGCGAATGCACCGAGTCGTTACCCGATACTAGTCACCATAAAAAACGTATGACAGCCAGAGGCAACGAAATGTCACCATCAAAAATGCCTCTCATGAGGATAAGGAGTGTAGAAATTGTTTTCGAAGACGAAATGTCCACTTGCACGGACACCGGTATTTTGGATAGGAGCATCGAGTTAATAGTCTCTGACAGCAGTGACGATTCCACCAAATGCGTGGATGATTTAGAACCTCTGAATATCGAGAAGGATGCCAACTACGACTCAGTGACGCTTAACGCTGAAGGAGATTTTTCAGATGATAATTCTGTTTCACTATCAAATGATATCGTCGAAGACATTCCTAAAATTGTTATCCCCCTAATAAGTTTCCAAGACGTCGATGAACCTTCCCACGTACAAAGTGAAAGTGCCACATTAGCCATCGATGAAACTTTGTCGCCGAATATGTCCGAAATCGGCGATTCGGGTCGCTTCACCGAAGAAGCTTCTTCATCTCATTTCGAAACAGTTCCCATTGAAGACGCTTTACTTTCGAGCTCGTTTGACGCGATCAATATTGAGAAATCATCGACGTTAATAAGCTACGAAATTAATAATGAAATGTCCGATGTCTGTAGTGTCGCAGCCGAGAAGGTGAGACTGTACGAATATATTGACAGTAACAGCGACAGTTCCGATGATTCGGACAATACAGCGACGTGCGACACGGACGCTCCAATACAACATTTAACAAGCCTCAGCAGTAACGTTTCTTCCGACGACAACACTGTCGGCGACACCTACGATCTACAGTATGATTCTTTCATAGACATGGGCAAATTTTAATATTCGAGTACCTTTAACAAAACATGTATAAATAACTTTTGCATTAACTAATTGTGCTTCTCTGTGAATGTTTCTAACTCGTAACGCTATATGGATTTTAACATGTGTAATGCAGATTGCTGTTTGACGTTATGAATGGTTATTATTTATATTTTATTGTTTCGAACAAACACATTCCAAATGAATTTTTGAAGGATTTGATTAAAGTAGGTCCTGTTTTTAGTACGCCAGTGTGGTGGACTTTTAGTGTGAGCTATTCTGACACCTTATATACCTTCTTAACACAGCTTGTGCACAGAGGGGCTCGGTGGTATGCGGCTCTCGTAACCATGTCATGTCTCTTTATACACTTGTTATAGTTTAACTACTCTGTAGTCTTTTTGTAAATATTACCTAAATGTTTCCATAGCGCGTGCAATTTAGTATGTATACAGTTTTACCTGAACGATGACATGGTTACAGATATCCCTGGGTTGTAAGTCTAGGCAATAGCTCAATTATCTACAATGTATTATATTATTTTTATAGAGTGATTTTTTATTTATTTAATTTTTTTATTGAAATGTGATGCAGCTTGACGCTGTCTATTGTGTTAATACTTAAATAGGGATATTTTGATCAATGTGTAATATCGATAGCTGTAAGGAATGATATTGATAATATCAATAAAATATGTAGTATTATGAAACATTGAGGAATATTGTTGTTATAACTCCGTAGAACTCGAAGCTTTGACTTGGAGCGTTAGTACAATTAAAGATTAAGTACTTACCTGCACATGTAGTAAATTTTACGGTCAATTAACGAACACTAATACGAATAAATCAAACTAATTGAATTGTTAACAAGATTCTAATCAGGAAGATGTCTAGAACACCTCTACATAAATGTTATGTAGGTGGTAAATATTTAATACATAATGATATTATGTAGCGCGTGCGTAATATAAATGAAAGTTGCGATCTTTGTCGTTTATAAATAAAATTTATCTCTAATGTTTAACGAACCATAGCTATAATATTGTTGCTATACATTTGTAGTTATTTATTGTTACATTCTACAGGTTAGATGCATTGTTATTGTCTTTGATCTAGGATAAAACATTCCACTCACACATTCAAAACGAGTCAGTATAGTAGTGTGTTTTAAAAATACATAAACGCAATATAAAAATAATACATTTCGTAAAATTTTCTTATATCTTGATAAATGCTTTTAGGTCATGAAATTAGCATTAGAGCTTCTAAATATACTAACCGCCACTATAATAATTATATTTTCTTGTGTGAATGTAAAAAAAATATAAGAATGATGTGGAATTGTAAAATGCGATATGAGACAGCTCCTGCAATAATGTTCTACAAATCATTATGTTAATAGATGCATAATTTTGATTGTTGGTTTTATATATTTAATCCAAGTAAGTTGGTGGCATACCACCCTGTTATATTGGAACTGCAATTATTATAATTATGACACTATTCCAAAAGGTACTGCAGTAGTTGGTACTATGCCTACTTCAAGGGTCCCCGAAACGATCAATTGCGTTTGACCAATATGTTTAGGCATGGGTTTGTCATCATTATATTTTCCTGTTATCCTTGAATTATTTTGCCGAAATTACAAAAATCGTATTTTTGCATTTTCAAAAATCCGCCACGAGCTTGCGTCACTCGTCATCGTCTTTTGAATGGGAGTTTCTTTCCGCTTATTCCCAGTCGTCACCACTGCGTCGTTCCTACTAGTGACAAATGGGACAAAAATTCTCATATCTCGCTAGTGGCGACAAGTGGAAAAAGAAATCTCTGTTGTTGCCAGTGGTGGTTTAAGGCACAAATATGCAGATCCTCATTATCCCTTCGTCTGTCGCATTTGAAAAACACAATTGATGTGACCTCCAGACCTCCAGGAGGCATCTCAACCAAGGGTCGGAAACGTTATTTAAAATAACGTTTTTTAAACGTTTCTAACAGTTCTTCTTATTGTGTTCGTTGCATTGCGTTCGAAATGGGAACATTTTCAAAAACCGGTTTAATCCGCAAGACGGTGCAGCGAGGGTCGTGCGACGACAATTATGGACTTGTTTGCAACACAAAAATTCAATAAAAACGGTTAAAAACGTTTTATTAAACGAAATCGGTATATTTTTTTGTTCTTCTAAAACGTTATTTATAACGTTCCGTCCGAACATAAACGAAACAAATTGTTCTTTAGGTATTTAAGACGAAAACGTTTCGAAAAATATACCGGTATCCGACCCTTGATCTCAACAGATAATTTTTGTAACCATGCAGGTTCTGGAAATCAGATCACTTAATAATTTGTCACATAAACATTGACAATTCAGTAGATCGTTCCGGGGACATATAAAAAAATAAAATATAGTTTTAATATGTATTAAGAAAATAAAATTGAAGTATTAACTGTTGCGTTGTATGAAATGTTATTCAAAGTACTAAATCATCATCAAATTAATTTTATTATTTACAAAATTTTATCTCTTGCTGAATAAAACCCTGTTTCTTGTAGATAAAGACTCAGCAATGTATTATTTACTTAGTTATTAATGCATAAGAATGCTTAAAATGTAAGGAACATTGCTTACAGTGGCTGTGTCACATTATCCTGTAAGCTTTATTGTTGGTAAAATAAAATGATTGACAAACTTAAGTCTTCTTTCAGAATTTATTTCAATACCCTTTGTTACATTAATACATATATAAAACAATAGACATTCTCTTCACAAGGTATAAAAATTATCAATACAATGTAAAGTTATAAGTTGATGCTAATTACATATAATTCAAGAGGTTTAGCTTGAAAATGCGTTTTTAACAGTCTAAAACATTGAGATTAATAATATAATATTTTAACTTAAAAGTAACCAATGTCATAAAACTAATTGGCGCTTTCGCATGCATCTACCCAGTCATTGTAGACGTCTATAGGCTCGGATAAGACGTTTGTTGTAGTCTGAAAGTCTTCTAAACAAACTCGACACTGTATCCGAGCCGTATTCCGAGCTCGATCCCTAGAAAAACACGTTTTAATTAAAAAGTGGATCGCAAATAAACTAGGCAATAAGTCGGTAGATACGTATCATACGTACATTTTGACTTCACAGGACTTTTCGTGATTACAAAATGGGCAATTGAACTGCTGATCCAAAGGCTCGATAGCTTTTCGCTTTGGCGGAGGCTTTCGTTTTGATTTTCGGCGACCCATGTCTGAAAAAAAATAAGAAGCACAAAAAAAATTGTTTACGATGTATCGCATGTATATCAACACTTGACAAATACCTAAAGCAACATGCTATCGCATTTTTGTATAAATAACTTTAATACTTACTACACTATTCGTGGATGGCTGCAAGAAATATTCTGAAAAATTTTGTTGTATTCCGCAAGGCAACCAAGCCAAAACCAAAACACAAAATTCTGTCAAGTTTTGACACTTGATGACTGACTTCGACTCGACTTGACAGATCATGGAGAATAGATTTATGGAGTACGAACTTAACATATTAAGCGCGTGTTCATTGAACATCGAACATGTTTAATTAACAAAAACTGGGCCTGACCTACGCGTTCTATTTAGCAAAAACAATCCAACATATGACGGGAAACATGTTCGATGTCACAGAACAATAATACTCTAGCGAGTTCGATGTTCAATGAACACGAAAACATGGCGCTGCGGACCTGGCTATATGGAGACAAGTTGAAAGCGTTCTGTAGTAAATAATAGTTCAGAAACCGTCCAAAATAGCGCTAGTAATATAAAGCAATTACTATCCGAGCTATTGATAGTACAATCGATATTCTTGCTATAGTCTAGCAAACGAAAGCCGAGTCTGAGATTTAAAGGAAACTTGGCATGGCAACATTCTTTATAGGGTTATTTTACTCCGTATTCACAACGCTTCGAGTCGATTCCGATTCGGAAAGTCGTATGTCTATCTCGCTCGCTTTCGTAATGCCAAAACATGATAGACGTACGACTTGTCGAATCGGAAAGAAATCGAAGCGTTGTGAATACGGGGGCAGATATATTTTTGATACTTATACTTAATAAATATTTCTAATTGTCATATTTACTTTATCCGCATAATTATGTAATAAATGGTTTATTTAATATATTGAATCTTTATAACAAATTAATCTACGTAAAATTAAAACCAATTAAAACATAATTACGTACCTTTTTATTTCGTTCGATTTTTCAATCGTCTGTTAACTTTTTCTGAGGAATAGATGTGGTTGTTTGTCATCTTTTGTGTAGAAAATAATTATGTCAAACCAACCACCGCATTTATTTTTGAAACAATTGAAAAATCCGCCGGGAAAAGCGCGGGAAACTTCGGACTTTGTGGACGCGTCTTTTTGATATAAAATTTGTAAATTTAAAAAACCCTAATTATAAGATCAGTAGTCATAGTTTTAGTATTCTATTTTCTTTTACTTGTAGTATAATCTTAGTGTTGTATATTTTCTTCGGTAGTGGTAAGTTTTTTTTAGCTATTTAGTTGTGAAAAATGAAAGACCCGCCTGATCCGGGGGATTTTGTTCCCCCGGCAGGCAATTTTGTTACTATTTCCAATGAATCAGGCATGGATACCGATGGGTCGTCTTCGACTCGTCATTTGAAAAGAAGCCGTGTACATGTGTGTAAGCACTGCAATAAACGTCGCCGTACCCGGAAAAACCACGGTTCCGCGTCTTCTGGTTGTGATTGCATGGACTCTACTCTAAAACCTATTACATCAGAGCCCAATTCTGAAATAATCGTAATACCTAGTTCTAATATCAAAATGCCCGATGTCCCTGCTCTGTCCTCAGTTGTTCAACCCCAGATAGGTCGTAAAACATACGGTTTAACAGACAGCACGCCTTTTGTCATTCATGTTCAAAAAATCATGATTTCACCAGATGATGGAACGACACTGCACCCAATTACATTTGGCAAGTTCTTAAAGCACAATGCCTTCCAAAATATTATCAACGGTAGCGTTAAAAAAATTGGACGCAATAAAATTTCTCTTTCTTTTTCGAATTTTCTGGACGCTAATTCTTTTATTACTCATAATAGTCTTGAAACATATAATTACAAAGCTTTTATACCTACTTTTAATGTCACCAGAATGGGTTTAGTGCGTGGTGTTCCTGCAGAATGGTCTCCGGAGGAGGTTATTGATAACATAACGGTTCCTATAGGTTGCGGACCAATCTTAAAAGTCAGACGTCTCAATTTTAAAACGACTGTTGATGGTACAACTGTTTGGAAACCATCCCAATCCATAGTTGTTACATTTGATGGGCAGGTTCTACCAAAAAGAATTTTTATGTGCTATAATGCATTACCTGTAGATTTATATATATTCCCTACTGTACAGTGTTTTAACTGCTGTCGTTTTGGACACACTAAAATTCAGTGCAGGTCCAAGCCTCGCTGTTATAAATGTGGTCAAGGCCACACTGGGGACAGTTGTGAAAGGGAACAAGAAAGTGCTTCTTGTTGCCTTTGCTCTGGTTTTCACTATGCTACGAATAAGTCGTGCCCAGAATTTTCTAGGCAAAAATTAATTAAAACATATATGGCACAAAGTTCAGTTTCTTATGCTGAAGCAGAAAAATTTTACCCACCAGTAACTAAGTCCTATGCTGATACACTTTTATCTTCTCCTTCTAAAAACTTTGCACACACCCCATCAATTTCTTCACCTAACAGAATGCCTGCTTCAAGTAGCTATAAGAAGACTGTCTTCCTTAAACCACGGTCCCCTCCCAAATCTGTACAAGGATATAATAAAGAGGCTCACAATGCCATTATAAAAGATTATGACATTCCCCAACCATCAAATGGTTGTGCTTTTTTTATTAATCATAATAATGAAAAAAACGACACAAATTTTTCCATAAACGATTTTGTTTCTGCTTTATACAATCTTCTTTCTCAGTTCAACATTTCACCGTCCAACGTTGCCCCGTCTTTCAATGTATCTCAATCCATTCATAATGGACAACACATCCAAAATAATCCAGTGGAACTGCCGCAGTCTAGTAAACAAAAAGAGTGATGTTATATATCTTTTAAACAAATATGAGCCATTTGCCTTTGCCTTAGCAGAGACTTGGCTCAAATCAAATCATATTTTTAAAATTAATGGTTATTTAACCATTAGAGAGGATAGATCTGATGGGTATGGTGGAGTAGCTATACTTATCAAGAATTCTATCCCTTTTTCTATTATTACATTACCTCCTCATAGTGAGGAAATTTCAATAGTAGCTATTAAAGTGCATCACACTTGTCTTGTTTCTATTTACATTCCTCACCCTTCCTCTTCTGTTCTTCAAGAGATGAATAATCTCTTTTCTTTTCTTCCAAAGCCTTTCTTAATATTGGGGGACTTTAACTGCCATCACCAATCATGGGGTTGTTCAACTACTAATTGTTATGGTGATGAACTACTAGAAATAATAGACTTACATAATTTATGCATCTTGAACTCAGGAGCTGCCACACGTCGCTCAGATCCCACTCAGAACCAAAGCGCAATCGACCTTTCTATCTGTACTCCAAACTTAGCCTCTTCATTAACTTGGCATACCCTAGCCTCTACTTATGGTAGTGATCATTTTCCAATAGTTATTTCTTATCCTCTTTCCAAACCAAAGGCACCAGTAAGGAGATCTAACTTAAAACATAAACTACCTAATAGAAATAATAATGACTGGGACAAATTTAGGAACATTGTTGACAGTAAGATTTGCTCCTTGCCAGTTATTTCTGATGGCAATGAAAATAGTTGTGCTGAAGCTTTAGCACTCATATTAATCGCAGCGGCAGATGAAGTTTTCCCTGTAAAAAATAACAATATTAGTACAATTCCCTCGCCTCCATGGTGGGATTCCGAGTGCACTGAATTGGTCAAGAAACGTAAAGAGGCTGAATACAATTATAACCTTGATATGTCCGATATTCATTTTGAAATCGTCACTAACCTAATTAAAGAAACTTGTAAACTTTTTAAGAAGAAAAAATTTGAATCTTGGCGTAATTTTTGCTCATCAATTTCTCCAAATACTCACCCTTCCACTGTCTGGCGCAATATCCGTAGATTTAGGTCCATTTACAACAACCCTTCTCCGATCCCCGATTCTTTAGCCAGTGAATTTTTAGATAAATTAGCACCGCCTTGGGTCCCGGAAGAGGTTAACCATAACCTGTCTCTCGTATCCAAATTCAATATCCAAGATACGACACTAGATCTTCCATTCACTCTCACTGAATTAAAGAGTGTTATTCATAAAACTAAGGATTCTGCACCAGGCATTGATGGTATCCCGTATTCCTTTTTTGCTAATTTAAATGATGACGTCCTTATTTATTATTTAGAGCTTATTATTTCTATCATGAATACAGGAAACATCCCTGTTGAATGGAAACGTCAAATGGTGTTGCCATTCCTTAAACCAAATAAAACCCCATCTGATGCTTCTTCATATCGTCCCATAGTTTTATCATCAATTCTGATGAAATTAGCGGAGCACTTAGTTAAAAATCGTCTAGAATGGTATGTGGAAAGTAACGGTCTTTTGGCAGATTCACAATATGGCTTTAGAAAAGGTAAAAGTACAACTGACTGTTTAAGTATTTTAACATCGGATATTCGATTATCCTTCTCTAATAACCAATCCACCATTGCAGTTTTCCTTGATATTAATGCAGCTTATGATAATGTTGTATTAACAGTTTTACAAAATAAATTAAAAGCCTTGCAGGTTCCATTGATTTTATCGAATTTCATTATTAATATTCTGACTGAACGCTCTGTTAACATGTTAATAGGAGATCACGAGGTATCTCATCTTGTATGGAGAGGTCTCCCACAGGGTTCTGTGCTCAGTCCCCTTCTATACAATATTTACACTTTTGATCTAGACTCGTCTTTAATTACTAATCATGTTAAGGTTCTTCAATATGCCGATGACTTATTATTATATTCTTCAAGCCAATCTGTTGAACAAGCTAGCTGTGCCATCAATTCTGCTTTGTCTACTTTGGAGACCTGGTTACATCTAAACGGTTTGGATTTATCCACGTCTAAAAGCGCGGCTGTTTTATTCACCCGGAAGAGAAATATCCCCTTGGTAAACCTCTTTTATAAGGATATACCTATGCCAGTTATAGATAAATTCAGATATCTAGGCGTAATACTTGATTGTAAATTAAGTAGTGTCCCTCATTGTGATTATATTGTCAACAAATGTGAAAATCACCTAAACATGCTTAGATGCCTCTCTGGTGTATGGTGGGGTGCACATCCGTTTTCTTTGAAACTTATTTACAACGCAATTATCAGAAGCACTCTGGATTATGGATTGTTCGTTTTAGAACCTGGTAGTGTTATGGCTTTTAAAAAATTGGATCGCATTCAGTCTAAAGCATTACGCATTATTTCGGGTGCTATGAAGTCTAGTCCCATTAATGCACTCCAAGTTGAATGCGGGGAAGCTCCTTTGCATCTTAGAAGACAATTCTTATCTGACAAATATTTGTTCCGGATTCTTCAGTTCTCAACTCATCCTCTCATTCCTAAACTAGATTCTTTAGTGCTACAGATTGAATCTTCAGATTACTGGTCCCATAAACGTGCTCCATGTTTAGTTGTAAGCTATAAAAAATTCCTTTCACTTTCTTCTCCTATTCACCGTTGCAATAAACTTCCCATATTTAATTGTAGTTATGAGAGTTTACAATTCAGCCCCATCATTAGATATAACTGTGTAAGTAGTAAATCAGATCCCGATTGTCGTATAAGCTTTAATAATTTCCTTGCTGAACACTTAGACTACCATCATATATTCACGGATGCTGCCAAGCGTTCTCCGTCGGGTTGCGTTGGGATAGGTACTTACCATTCTCAATACAACATCGTACAAAAAATAAAACTGCCTCCGGAAACTTCTGTTTTTACGGGGGAATGCTTCGGTATTTTAAAAGCCATCGAATATACTCGTGTTTTTAAGCTCAAAAAAACCATAATTTTTACAGACTCTCAAAGTGCTCTTCTAGCCATTAATAAATCCCCTTTCGAACACAAATCACAGTTTTCAATCATTTATTTAATAAGGGAATTTGCGTTTAAAACCACCTCTGAAGGTAACACTTTGCAATTTGCGTGGATTCCGGCCCATGCTGGAATCCATGGCAATGAAGTGGCTGATAAACTTGCCGGTGATGCGGTGCAGTGTGGGGACTTAGCTCCTTATATAAATTTTAGCAATGACATTATGACGTTACCAAAGACTTTTCTTCGGGACACCTGGAAGGTAGCTTGGGATATCGGTAGCAAATCCAAGGGCCGTTATTATTCAGTCATTCAACCCGATATTCCGGAAAAACCGTGGTTTGGCAGGGCAAAGTTTGGCAAGATGGAGACCTCAGTTCTAATACGGATGAGACTAGGTCATGTTTGTTCTCCAGCCCATCTTGCCAAATTTCATATCATCGATGACCCCATGTGCTCGTGTGGCATAGACGTTGGCGACCTAAATCACATTTTCTTCTCCTGTCCCTTATATGACCGTTCTTCTTTTCTCAGTAACCTCTTGTCCCTCAGAACTCCTTTTCCTACCTCAATACTTTCTTTACTTTGTACAAATAGCTTTCCTATTTATAAATGTATAGTCTCATTCATTACTGTAAATAATATTAAGTTGTAAATTTTCTTCATTGTAATTTGCTCATTAATTATAACATCATATACTGATCCTATATACAGTCCTATCATAAATCCCGTTTTAATTAATTATTCAAAATAATATCTTCGTTTCCCTACCTTTGTTCCTACTACCTAAACGTGACATTGGCTAAATGCACAAACCGTGCGAAGCCAAAAGAAAAAAAAAAAAAAAAAAAAAAAAAAAAATCCGCCCCTAACCTATTATTTGTTGTCAAGTACCTATCAACACATTTTATTCCTACTGTTCTTAGTGATACCATATTGTGTTTTTTTTTAGATTTGCCGCGCTTTTTCAGGACCAGCTTTTGTTTTCCAGACTCTATCGGTTAACCTATCATAGCTATCGAAAGACTTTTGTCGATAGTCGACTATCGAACGACAACACTACTATAGCTGTTTGTGCACTACAGACGTTTTCAATTCGTATTCGGTTTTTTTGGCCAATAGGCGTGCAGAACGATCCCCACCACTTTTTAAGATGTATGAAAAAATAAAACGGTCCGTGAAAAAACGTGCTGTAAACGTGTAGTGCACAAATAGCCTATCAGTGATGCCAACTAGATTTAGCACTATTTTCATGTGCCTAGCACTGAAATTTAAGAAACAGCACCCAGCACTAATTTTGATGTTGTCTGTTCGCTCACAAAATGCAGCTGTGGCTGAAGTAACAAAACTAAAACTAGTGTAGTCTGTAATCTGCGGCACTTCGGTAGGGGATTCCCGTGAACGTGAAAATAAAGGCGTGTATGGCAGACGAGGCGAACAGTGCTATGTTTGTCTTTTTCTCTAAAGCCGGGTCTCTTGCGCCCTGTTTTTGTGTTCGACGAACATTGAACGAACGATAAAGTGAACGATAGAGTGAACGATAAACGATTTTGTTCGTTTATCGTTCACAAACATGTTTGCCGAGCCTAGCGGAAAACATCACCGCGTTCGCCTGCGGGGGAATGAATGGAATGAATGAATGACCTCACATTCTTCGGAACTCATTTTGAAATGGCATACCTAGGGTTGCCAACTTTTTTTGAGAAAAATAACTTATTTGGAAGAAAAAAAAAGGATTTCTCGTATTTATGTATGTTTTTATTCACATAAAAAAAAAAATGTGTTGGTACTTTTAGCACACGTAATATTTTTTATGTTGTCTTTGAAAGTATCAAGGCTAGTTTGACAACCGAAATTTATATTTAAATAAATAATTAATAACTCGTTTTTTATTTTTATGGACCATTTGTTTCTCTCTTCTCGCCATGTCAGATTCGATACCGAAAAAACTCTTTTAGTAAAAGCTGAAGTGGCGGGAACAGAGAGTAAATCAGAAATATATTTTTTTTTTATTTGGTAGGCTATCAGATGTATTTGCACATGTATAGTAAAATTGAAAATAAAGTATTTTCGCATACTTTATTTTTATGAAAAATTATAAATATCCCACTCCCACTAATCCCACTAATATTATAAATGCGAAAGTTTGTGTGTGTGTGTGTGTATGTTTGTTACTTCTTCACGCTGAAACGGCTGGACGGATTTGGATGAAATTTGGCAAGGAGGTAGCCTGGGACCTAGAATAACACATAGGCTATTTTTTACTCCCGGAAAACGCGGGCGAATCCGCGGGCGGAAGCTAGTAGAAAATAAAGTAGGATACGTTATTATAAAGTACTAGCTTCCGCCCGCGGCTTCGCCCGCGTTTTTTGGGATAAAAAGTAGCCTATTCTGATTCTATTATGATGTATAAGCTATATTACTGTAAAGTTTCATCAAAATTCGTTCAGTAGTTTTTGCGTGAAAAAGTAACATAATTATATCCATCCATACATCCTCACAAACTTTCACATTTATAATATTAGTAGGATTTGTAGGAAGTAGGATAGGATAGTTGGCAACCCTAGGCATACCTGTCATACATTGTTCGATGTTCTTGTTTAGCAAAACAAAAACATCGAACATCGCAGGAGACGCGTGAATGAATGATTTCAATTCGTGAACATGTTCGTAAAACAATGTTTTGTTCAAAATTTGGTGCAGGAGACACGCCTTAAGATAACTCAGAATTGTCTAACCTTGCTTGTTTTTCGTTCATTTTTGTTTTTCATTCATCGTGTCTTTGCGCGCAATAATTATCTGATTAATAGTATTAATCATTTTATTAACTTAAATTTGTTTTGTGTTCGGTGACAGTGAGACGAAAATTGATGTTTTTATTAAATTCATATATTTGGCACTATTTTTGAAACTTTCTAGCAATTTAGCACTATTTGAGATGATACTTAGCACCCAACCGTGGCATTGAGTTGGCAACCCTGCTATTGACTTGACTCGTCGTCGTCTGGCATTTCTGGCAACCCTGGCTCTACTTGTCAAAAAGTTTGGAGTTTGGTTTGAGAGCGAAAAGCGCGGGAAATTCGTATCGATTGGGCGCCTTTTTTAAAACAAATTTTCAAATAATTAGTTTATTCCTTCACAAGTTCATTTGCTTGCTTTTCTCATGATGGGGAAGAAAGGGCATCCAAAGAAAAGAAAAAAAGAAGATGTTTCGTCTTCTGCTCCACCATTGCTGTCCTCTGAAGACGACGGTGGAGCCTCAAGCTCTTCAGAGGAATCAGTACCAATTGAAAAGGATAAGTATCGGGAATTCAGGATTCCTGACTACATTAGGTCATACCCTGAAAGCGGAGGCAATTTTGAATATGTCGTATTTTTTGAAAGTATTGACTTAGTCCCGATCGGTGATAGAGACATGATGTCCCTTTCAACCAGCATAAAAAAATACAACAAGGGAGTAAAACAATTATTGCGCATGAATCGTTATAAAATTGGTGTTATTTTTGAACGTCCTGGTTTAGCCAATGCAGCGTTATTGAATCGTAAGTTTTTGGATAGTTATAAATTGAAAGCCAGTATTCCTGCAACTGCTACGGAAAATACAGGTGTTATTATGCATGTTCCAATTGACCTGAGCAACGAACACATTTATAATGCTATAACTAGCACAAAGAATATTATTTCTGTCAGAAGATTTATGCGTCGTACTATTTCAGAAGGAGGGGGGGTGTCTTTTCAGCCTACGAAGACGGTGTCCATCACATTCTCGTGTGCAACAATACCCGATAGTGTAGACCTGAACAGCTGGCGATTCGAAGTACGGCCGTACATTCCGCCGGTGAAACAATGCCTGAAGTGTCTAAGGTATGGTCATATAGCCAAATTCTGTAAGAACTCCCAAAGATGTTCCATATGTACAAAGGACCATAATTATAAAGAATGTCAAATACCATCAACTGAGGCTACATGTTGTCACTGTCAAGGTAATCATGTAGCTATTTCGGCACAGTGTCCAGTCAAACAGCAAAAAGTGGAAGAAAACAAACACAAAATTAATAAGAAATCTTATGCAGATTTATTCAATGAAAAGTCATTTCCATCCCTTTCAAAGTCCAGTCCTGCTAAACAATTACAATCACTAATTGAAACAGAACCAATTTTAAATATTTTAATACAGACAATAGTAACATTAATTTCTCAAAATAAAAATAATGAAAAGAGTATTTGTACTCAAAGCATAAAAGATGTTCTATTATCAAAAATCCAGAATAATATAAATAAACCTTAATTTTATGGATCAGCTGAATATTGTACAGTGGAATGCTCAGAGCATCAATAGTAATAAACTTGCTTTTTCGTATTTTTTACATGAGTATAACATACATGTAGCTTTATTGTGTGAGACTTGGCTCAAGCCTCACATGAGATTTAGTATTAAAGGTTATAATATAGTAAGATTAGACTCAGGTAATTCACACAATGGTGTAGCTATTTTAATACATAACAGTTTACAATTTAGTAAAATAGATACTTTATATGATGATTCCATACAAAATATAGCGATTCGTTTAAAATATGGCAATAAAAAAGAAATTTCATTAGTTAGTTTTTATAGTCCTGGAAATGCTTCATTTACTAAGTATAAGTTTGATAATTTAATTCGCAATATTCCTGGTCCTCTTTTGGTGGGTGGAGATTTCAATGCACATCATTCGGCTTGGGGATGTAACAGTGTGAACATCCGTGGCCGAGAGGTGCTTGAAATCATTAATGACTGTAATTTGGTTTTATTGAACGATGGAGAAATGACAACTGTAGGCTCTGATAGGTGGCAAAGAAATGCACTTGATTTAACTGTAGTATCAACTTCAATTTCATTATCTTGTAACTGGTCTGTTCATGATGATCCTTTAGGTAGTTACCATTTGCCTGTAATTACAAAGTTACTTATTAATGACAATTATAATAACCCACATGATATGGAAGCTTCAAATTTGCCAAAACATTTTAATTTTAACCTGGTTGATTGGGAAATATACAAGAAGACTGTTGATAGTTTGTTAATGAATTTTAAAATTAATAAAGATAACCCATTAAATTCATATAATGACATGATAAAGTTATTAAATTTAGCTGTTATTAAGTCATTACCATCAACTATAAGATCTGATTCTTCTTTTGATACAGCATCAGTAAATAATAATCGTAAAAAACGCATTCCATTACCATGGTGGAATTTGAATTGCACTAAAGCAGTAGAAGACTCTAGGAATGCCTATATAGTATTCAAGCACCATCTCACATTGGAAAAATATATTGAGTTTAAAAAATTACAAGCTCTTAAAAAATTAGTGTTAAAAAGAGAAAGATATTTAAGTTGGATTTCTCTGTGTGAGTCATTTAATAGAACTACTCCATTATCTAGGGTTTGGCAAATGTCAAAAAGATTTAATAAAACATTTTCACCTTCAAGTAATAATATTGCTCCTTGGGTATTTGATTTTCTTAAAAAATATACTCCAGATACAGTTGAGGGGCCATTTCAATCAATTCCTCATGAAGTAAAAGCTTCAGGACATTATGAATATCTAATTTATCCATTTTCTCTTCAGGAATTAAAATCTGCAATATCATCTAGACGAGATTCAGCTTTTGGCCTTGATGGAATACCTTACAAAATGTTGAAAAATGTATCAATTATGGCACTTTCTGACATATTAAGTGTTTTAAATTTACTCTGGCAGGAAATGGTTATCCCTAATGAATGGAAAACAGATTGTCTTATCCCAGTACTTAAACCTAACAAAGTAAGACACAAAGCAGAATCTTATAGGCCAGTAGCATTAACATCATGCATGGGAAAAACCTTTGAACAACTAATTAAACAAAGAGTAGAATTTTATATAGAAAGTAATAGTCTATTACCATCCAATCAATTTGGCTTTCGACGTGGGTTCTCTACTCGAGATAGCATTTCTCATTTGCAATTAGATATATACAATTCTATTAAAATGGACAATCATTTTGTTGGTGTCTTCTTTGATGTAGTGGGTGCATTCAACAACATTAATCTGCACATTTTGTGTGGTGAACTTCGTGCCCTTGGTATTCCTGAAAAAATTATAATATGGATCTTTAACTTTTTACATGGTAGAGAAGTATATGTCAAGGTGAATAAACGTTTAATAGGGCCACGTTTTTCATATAAAGGCGTATGTCAAGGTGGCATCCTCAGTCCATTGATTTATCTCCTTTATTTACATAGACTAAACATTGTACTTGGTCTTGAAGTGGCAAATTTGCAGTTTGCAGATGATTTGGTTATCTATGCTTCAGGTTCAGATATAAGTTCTGTTGAAAGTATTTTAAACACAGCTTTAACTCGGCTAAAGAACTATTTTCATTATCTTAACTTAGATATTAGTCCAGAAAAATCTAAAGTTATAGTGTTTGGAGAGTGTGAAACAGACCTACATATCTATTACAATAATAGTGTTCTTCCAATAGTGAATGAAGTGAAGTTTCTGGGTATCATTTTTACAAGCAACCTTTCATGGACTAAGTATGTCGATTATCTGTTAGGTAGAGCTAATAAAGCATTTAATTTTATAAAGTCACTGTCGATTGCAGCTGATCCAAAAATTTTGCTTATGTTATATAAATCTCTAGTCCGCAGTCATTTCGAATATGGATTTTTGTGCTTTGGGTCTGATCAGAGATTGGTTCACAAATTGGAGATTCTTCAAAACCACAATCTTAGATGTGTAACTGGTGCAATGAAGACAACTCCAATTAATTCACTTCAAATTGAGTGTAACACTCCTCCTATGAATATAAGATTTCAGTTTTTAAAGTCCAAATACATTCTCAAGCTTTTATCTTTCGAAAATCATCCTTTATTAAAGAAAATATTATTTTATTATAGAGTATACAATCCCTCTAATTTCGTAAATGTCCCTTATATATTTCATGACTTTTCTAATCTAATCAGTATTGATGATCAATATCAAATTGAGAAATGTAAAGGCAGATGGCCATGTTACTCCGGTAATTACATCAGCAAATTCTGGCCCATGAACATTTACATTAATCGCGATCTTCGGAGTAAAGAAGATGTCTATCAGTTAATTGCAGAGTTCCCTGGGTACAGGCATATATTTACTGATGGATCCAAAAACAATAGAAATGTTTCGTTAGCCATATATTTACCTCATCTTACTGTTGGACATGGAGTTCGGTTACCTGGAGCCATGTCTATATTTACAGCAGAATCTCTAGCCATTTTATCAGCTCTGCAGTACATACATGTAAAGAATCTTGGGCACACAACTTGGCTTATAGCGACCGACTGCATGAGTGTTCTCATGGCCTTACAAAACCCGAAACTGGACGCCAATACCGGAAATATTTTATATGAGATTCGGACTTTATACGCTGATCTTTGTTCTAGAGGATTTACAATAAGCTTAATATGGACACCCTCCCACATAGGAGTAGCAGGAAACGAAAACGCAGATTATCTTGCAAGAGTTATTGTTGACGTTGACATCCCAGAGACAAGAAATGTTGCCATACCAAGTTCGGACCTGCTTACTAAATTACGTGAACAAAACACCTGTAATTGGCATGAGAACTGGCAAGAAACACTAAGAACTAAAGGAAAATGGTATGCGAAAATAAATCAAATCACTGGTTCTGCGCCCTGGTTCACCAGATCTGTTCTTCCTAAGAGCAGAAAATTTTACACAACTTTAAACCGTCTTAGATTTGGACATGGAAGATTCAATGCACATTTAGCCAGAATGAAAATTATTACATCGCCTGTTTGTATAAATTGTAACTTAGGAATTGATCAGACCCTAGACCATATAATTTTTGAATGCCCTGCATATGATCTACAAAGAATTCCTCTATTTGATAATTTACTGGAAATATATAAAACGCCAGCAAGCATCCCGCGCGACACTCAAAGTTTGCTGGAAAATTACAGTACATACACAGCACTGTATACATTTATTGACAGCACTGGTTGGGCAATCTGACCGATCGGGGCGACATAATAATATTAGAAGGATATGACCCGGATATGACCTTACTTTACAACATGATTATGACGAATACACGGATATGACACCTTATTATTATGATTTTGACTAATGAATACTGAAGACGTGGCTCTGGCCTAAAATAAATAAACATAATCAAGATATAAACTACTAAGGACGAGGCTGTGGCCTTATTTACTTTTGGACAAGAAGTATGAAACTGAAGACGAGGCTTCGGCCTTACTTACCTTTGAACAAGAAGGATAAAACTGAAGACGAGGCTTTGGCCTTACTTTTAATCAAGAAGGAGAATAATTACTGAAGACGAGGCGGTATGGTCCAAGACCTTAGCCTGCCCAAGAAGGGCGAAGAGAAAAAAAAAAAAAAAAAATTGGTTTGAGAGCACAAAATCACGAATATTGTTTGCGTTATTTTTTAGAATTTAAATGTATTCGTAAATAAATTGTTATCTTAAATATGGCTCCTAACTTAGTCATAGTCACTGTGATATCTTTTCTATCACTGGGCAGTAAGTAATTAGTGATGTTTTTAAATTTTAATATAACGTTGGTGGTAACGCCCAGTGCCTAACGTATTTAAATGCATTGTTTTAGTTGCTACTGTTGTCGCAGAATGTATGATACCCTTAGTGCTGAGAAATACTTGGTTTTCCTTCGAAAATGGCAAACAAACTATTACTGATATCAATGCCAGTGATATGACAGGAAGGTAATGTATTTCTTATTGGTTATTATTAGTCCTTTCATCACTATGGGTTTTAGATCGAATAATAATCAAAATATGGAAAAATAGCCGGCGTAGATACAAAACATACATCATTACTAAATTATTCCATATTTTAATTGATTACAACAAAGTTCATAAGGATATTAAGCCTTTACAATAATTTTAAAGTGGTTACACACAAACAAAAGATCAATAATATTATTTTTCCTCATATTTGTTACAGGGGTGTTTGCGTAAACATAAAGGCAGAATACCGAGTAAACTACACAATGGTGTTTTCTTACACAAAGTGTTATTACTGTGTCAAGCTGATTGTAAGAACTGTAAATGTGCTGGAGAAGATTGAGTCACCTTGCGTAAACTTGGCTCCGGATGAGGAACCTACTGTGGACAGGGTGTGCAAGGGCCTTAATCCTGATCAGCAAGGACTTATTACTTTGTTCTCTGAGAACTATGTTCCTGTAAGTTTCATATAAGATTATGCTTAGCAGGCATACACTTTGTGATGATATGAATCTAATTAGGCTTGTGCAAAACACTTGCCTTTTATGCATGGGTGCTGGGAGGAAGGCAAGAGGGGGGCACTTGCAGCCTCTGCCATGAAAGAAAATACATAGGAATAGAATAAGACATTTTTTTAATATTAAAGTCACTGTTCAACATTATCTGGTAGACATTAATTTAATTAACATGATGTAAATGTTCAATTTTATATACCCACCTACCTTTAAGGATACACTTAAACATTATATCTTATTAAGTAGTTATTATTATAATGTAAATATGCAGATGCATACTTGAAAATAATTCCGCTGGCACCCATGCTTTTGTGTAATAACTCTTTCACAATATCTGTAACCTATTTAACTCCATGCCTTAATTTTAGGTCAATTGCCGTTCATCTCTGGAAGGTGTATGGCAGTTTGCATATCAGAATCGTTTTCGGTTCACTGGTGAATGTAACCACCCTGATGCACAGATCAAGTCATGTCAAACTGCTGGCACGCAGTTCTTGATCACCAATCAGAAGTTCAATATTACGTACAGGAAATGTGCTGGAATGTCTAACACTTTTGATGGGGTTGTGGAGTACAGCTGTTTGGGTGAGTAGAGTATTCAAATTTAATATTTTTGGCAGAATATTAATTTATGTATAAAAATAATTTGGTATGGTAACTAGGTAGTTTTCAAATATAATTTACAACATTTATTGAAAAAACCTCTAAAACAAGTCATACTGATTGTATAAAATTATAATTATTCCTCTTAATTGCATAATAACATTTTATTAACTTAAAGACAATAACAGAAAAAATATGTGAGGTTCTTCTAAGAAAATGTATTTTTATTTCAGGACATTGGTTTGTTAACAAGAATCACTTCTTTGCGGTCGCAAACACGAAAGAATCTCGTAAAGACGAAAGGTACCGCTGTTTCCTAAAGAACAGAGATGATGATCTGTATATTGGTGCTTCTATCACACCAGAATGTAATACATTGAAGACTGTTGAGAAGTCACCTGAAAGATATCGAGTTACAGCAGTTAAGGTAAATAAAGCTTGCAAAATTTATTAAATTGTCTCTAATATCCTACTAATTATTCTAAACGTGAAAGTTTGTGAGGATATATATATAGATGTATGGATGTTTGTTACTCTTTCACGCAAAAACTACTGAACGGATTTTGATGAAACTTTACAGTAATAGGTATAGCTTATACATCAGCATAACACATAGGCTACTTTTTATCCCAAAAACGCGGGTGAAGCCGCGGGCGGAAGCTAGTTCTACTATAAAATCTTATGCATATTTTACCTTATGTAGAATAAAATAATGTTGTGTTTTTTCAGGCTGAAGTGGTTGAACCAGGTTGTCGGTTGCCACAAAACTTCTCTGGAGATTGGATAAACACGGCTAATATTGATGCTGATGTATTTATCAACGAAACACATATCATAGAGACATACTATCCTGATGAGGGTAGATTTAGAAGAACTATTTATGTTTGCAGGTAATAATTCCACTAATTTTTATAAATTCTGGTAATCTTACTACAATAGCAAAGAAATTAGAGTCCATTAAAATAGAGGGAATGAGTCACTACATATTGCGCAATATTGCAGGACCTATTGCACAATAATGCAGGAATTGCGCAATAGCGAAAATTTACTTGATTCTTTTTAGTTTTCATTATTTTATTTTCTTGACAGAGAGCAGCGCGACAGTAGAGTGATGATGGCTCGTCTCACAGTTGATGGTTGCCAAAAGGATTATGTGTGCTTCGATTTTGTACCACAACACCATAATGTCATAAGGTAAAAAAATATTTTAATTTTCCATTCATGTCCCAGGTATCTCAAAATAGTATAGGTAGCGTTATTTATTATAAGTGTATTTTTCTAGATACCGAAAAGGCTTGGCCATGATTCAGAGCAACTTCCACACAGTGTGTTCATGGGTACAGTTCAAAAACAAACAAGAGTGGCGTTACGATATATTCTTGAAAAAGGACCCTTCACCGATTCGATGCCCTGTCGCAGGAAAGTTCAACTTCACACAAAGAGGTGATGTGAGATTCGAAACAAGGATATTGGGAGGTGTCACTCTCAGTCCTCGACCAAACTTGTACTGTAAACTGAATATCAGTGATTTTTCTGTATGTGATATAGACCAGAAAACCATACAGATCAAGGAAAATTACTGTCTGTCTGTAGACTACTTGGGTAGACCTGTTGACATCTACAGTGATCCTGATTACAGGATGAAATGCATAGGTTTTTGGAAGGAAAATCTGAAGTCTTATCTGATCACTTATGATGAGTTAGATCCCTTCTCAAAGTATAGATGTTGGGTGTACCAGCGGGCTGATCTTAATAGGTTTGTATTAAACTATTAATTTATATATTGTGTATAAATTTACTATTGTACAGATTTATCTCAAATATTTATGCCATATAATCTGAGACTCGGCGAGTATGAAAACCACGGAGGAAAAGAAAACTGATATTTATTGTTTTATTTTACAGAGTACTAATGTCTCAAGCATTAGGCCCATACTGTGACTTGAAGCAAGACGTGACGTCATGGAACTATACGGAAGGCGCAGCAGTCGCCGTTGAGATGGAAGAATACGAGAGAGAACGCGACCAGTGTCCGATGCATTTTGACGACGGCAGCGATCCTTGGTCCACGAAGGAAAATTACGTCAAAGTGTTTACTTTCTCATTTTGGGGCAGCAATTCTGCTCAAGTAACTGCAGTTAATACAGTAACAATACTTCTGGTAGCTTTAGTTACATTAATACAGTAATTAATAAGTTTAGACTGATGTAGATCACAAGTAAGTTGTATAAATATTGAATTTGTGTTTCAACCTCGTTTTCACTTGAATTTTTCAGCTGTAGAAATGCTACATAATTTAATTTTATTGACTGTTT
Organism: Thalpophila matura; assembly: GCA_948465475.1. Taxonomy (NCBI): domain Eukaryota; kingdom Metazoa; phylum Arthropoda; class Insecta; order Lepidoptera; family Noctuidae; genus Thalpophila; species Thalpophila matura. The sequence goes on from OX419181.1 coordinate 13,542,101, forward strand.
TTATCCAGTCCGTCCAGTTATGATTTATCATTCCAGTTTTTTATATGAATTTATTTTATGTACTTATTTTATACACTTTTGTTTTATTTAGTTTTTGATTCTTTACCATTTATTCCATTGAGTGCAAAAAAATATTAATTTTGATGAATCTCAACAAATGCAATGTGCCTTAAATCTATGATGACTTATATTGTGTTTCTTAGATTGGTTGTAATTTGTAATAGTAAAAAAGTAATGTCATGAATTTTCTGTATTATGAGAAGTGTAAAAAGATTGTAAGGAAACATTACAATATTCATGTTATTACTTCTGAGAATACAGAAGGCTAATATCAAATCTATATTGTGTAAGTCTGCATTTTAGTGTGCCTTAGGAAGATAATTATAAGTATAACAAGTATGTATGTAGTATGTTGTTATTTAAAATGAGACAGTCTGATTATGGTGAAGAAAATGTGGAAACAAAGTTACATTATTGAGTAATTGTTTAGCTATCAAATAGTTCTATTGTTTCTTGTTTGTGCAATGCCTTAATAATATCTACAGTAACATGTGTTACCTTTATACAATGATATCCGTCCAAAATATTACATTATTATACATGTTTTACATTATTTGTTCAGACATCTTAATAAAATGTTATAACCATGTTTCAGGGTTTTATTTCTATTATATACAGATTACAGCATAAAAATTAAAAACTATTAATTTTATTTACTTAAATAAAATTATTTAATGATACATTTTACAATAATAGAATCAAGATGCTAATAGCAGAAAACTTCTACTTAGTCCAAGACACTTTAGGGATATCAAAGTGCTCAGTCAAGCTGTCTAGATGCTGATTAAACTTCTCCACTCTTTGCTTGTGGGTCATCTCTGCTTTCTGCTGTATTCTCTGTTTTTGCTGCAAAAATAATAAGTCTAATTTTAGTCAATGTCATGCGGAATTCTATTAATATCAATAAACCTTTGCTATCCAAATGTATGCTATTTCGGCTAAGTCAGGGTTGAGCTACCATGGTACCCAGCACATGCATGCACAACAAGTCCACTCAAATCTGTATGGTTCTTTCTAAAGGCCATTTCAGACTGCATGGTTCTTACTTTAATTTAATTATGAACTGTGTAGTGTAATTTACAACAGATTTGCAAAATAATATCATTTTAAGAAACATCCATGCTTGGAACATTCTGTTGCAGTTTTGTGACTAGGTAGGTATGTCAATCACAAATTGAAATATGCCACACGGTGCACTCTTTTAGGTATGACAAAAATAACAGACATTTGGACAGGTCAATTAACATGGTATTTGTGAATTGATCATGAATGTATTTTTGTTTACAATACCAGAAACTAGATTGCTAATTATTAAAAACAGATCTACAGAACACTAACTTAACACTCCATTACACACGCCCCTATTTGGGACACCATTGCTCGCACGCTCTACCTATGTAGAACTATTTTGACTGAAGATTTTACAAGGAAAATAGAAACAATGCAAAATACTCCTAAATCTTATTAAAATAAACTTTAATAAGAAACTAAAACAAACAAAACATAACTGTTAATGTTTATCAGGAATTTATTATCAGACTTCTTGAGAAATTTCAGAAAAATCTATTATTTTTAGTAAGTATGTAACCTTCTAAGTCTGCGTTTCTTTACTCATTTATATCTTCCACCCGGTTTTTTTTTATTTTTTACAATAGTCAGGACATTGAAGAACCTGAATTTAGTGATAAATCCACTTTTTACATATTGTGTGACATTTTTTTCTAGGGGATACTCCTAACAAAATGTTCTGGACAAAAATGCGCGACTAACGGAGTGTTAAATACCCCAAAACTAACTTTAAATGAAGCAATAAACTGAATGTACCATTTTCTCCTGCATTTTCTGAAACGCCATTTCGGCCTTAGTCTTAGTGTTAATAACTGTGTTAGTGGGTTGTTGGTGCTGTTGTTGTTGTTGTTGCTGAACTTGTTGTTGCACTTCGTTCTCAATGAGTTTCTCTGTGTCCTTGTTGGCTTTCTTCTTCTTTTTCTTCTTGATTCCAGAATTATCCTTGATTTTCAAGTGAGATCTGTTAACACACGCGTATTCGTCCTCTTCACCCATTATAGAAGAATTCCTTTATTGATTTTTATTGTTTATTTTGAGATATTTCTAATTCTAACAAAAAGTAACACAACTACAAAATGAATAAAGCGAATTCACGCGACAAGTTAAGAATTGTCAGCGTCAATGTCAACTGTCACTGTCAGTCACTGTTGTCACTGGTTGTCACTGTCACTCAATGTCAAAAGATTATTTTTAATTTGCTTTGAATACCCAGCTTTCTGTACACGTTTCTTTTGAGAGTAAGGCTACTTGTGCACTACAGACGTTTTCAATTCGTATTCTGTTTCTTACGGATTTTTAGCCAATAGGCGTGCAGAACGATCCCCACCACTTTTAAAATGTATGAAAAAAAAAACGGTCCGTGAAAAAACGTGCTGTAAACGTGTAGTGCACAAACAGCCTAATGATAATGAAGTTTTAATTTTATGTTTTAATTTAAACGTAGTAGGTAGGTACCTACCTATAGCAAGAACACGGTGGATCTAGACTCGAAGTTCTTTGTAGAATAAATATCGTAACCAGATTATCGGGAGTCGCTCTAACCCCCTTACTTATTGACGCCTCTTAACTTTAACCACTGATTAATTATACAACTATCCATGTCATTCAATCAAATAGAGGTGACAATAGACATAAGATCTGCTTAATTTAATCATCGTCTATAAGTAAGGGGGTAAGACTCAGAGCCAGCACGCTGCGCTGAAGTGGCATGGCAGTGGGCTTTAATGCATAATTTTATGCTCTCAGCAGTGGACTGGCTCTAAGTGCATTTGTTAAATTATGAAGTATTACATGCAAACAGTGTCATAAGTAGTCGTAACAGCTAGCCTTTTGTGCGCCCGGTGCGAGCTTTTATAACTGCTCCCTTCTTGGTACTAGTCTGGTCATTGCTGCGCATTTCTTGGTCCTAGTCTGGTCATTTCTGCGCCCCTCCAGGGTCTGCGCCCTGTGCCTGGGCACCGCTGGCACCGCCCTAGTTACGGCACTGCATGCAAATGCAGATAGTGGGGCTTCTAGCGGTATGGACAAATGTCCTAGCACCTAGTATCTGCAAAGCAGTCTTTACTGTCTTGTCCTTGTTCATCGATCGTAAAAGAAATTATAAACACACATTCTACACTTTTCTTTAAAGGTATGATTATCTCATAATTAATTGTTACATACTGATTACATTCGTGTATGTATGTTTATTGGCGTCTGAGCTTTTGAGCCACACGATAAGAAAATATTTTTGACTTCTATTTCGCCTAATGGAAAGCGATGGATGAGGACGGTCTACGGTGGAACGAGCGTGCTCAGAAAATACCTGTTCACTCTAGTTTGATTCTTTTTGTTATAAAAAATACATATTACCTATGTATTTATGTTTTACATAGATAGTAGTAAAGTATCGAATCAGTGCGCTAAGACATACATAAACGTCAACTATAACCCCCCCTTTAAGACACCCTATCTGGCGACGCGGAGCTTTAGCCGAGTTAAGTACACATTAACTCACGAGGGTGGCAGGTTGACTAGTAGCAAATATCATAAATAAATAAGTGATTGTTCACTACAAAAGAGAGGGAATGAATGGCGTTTCTTGGCGTTATCGGGACGGCGCACGCGCGTTGCTCGCCGACGCGTACGGCCTAGAGATTAGTTCGATTTCGCGCCACGTGGCGACACGTGCGTTCGAACTACCCACCAAATAAGATTAACGGATTTCCACACTACAGATTGCACACGAATGAGCAGGAAGTGTAAAGTGAAACGCCGGTAATGAGAACGCTTTGTGGGAGGACCGACGTAATGAGATAGGAAATAAAATGTTATTGTATTATTGTTTGCCATTAAGCGGTTTTTGGCCTACCTTACCTATATTATATTCTCAGCATTTGGGTTATGTACCTATTAGCTAGTCACAGAATAAGGATGTGATATGCAGTGAGAATGAGATAAATAAGCATTTACCCAATGTGCGATGTACCCAACTAAAGCTAGGTAGGTACTAGGTAGGAACGTAGCATTTTGTTATCTTATTTCTATAACTAAACTCTTAACTACAACACCATCTTAAGAACACCACAGTCTTATTCAGCTGACAAGTCCACAATAACGATGACCTGAATGCCATTTTCTGTGACGTCACAACAATGATGGGGTGCAGTGAGTTAGCTGATGACACGTGCCTCCTGCGATAAGGCTTCGCCCCTGTTACCGAACAGTTTTATCGCAACTATCGCAAGGCAAGAAGTGAATCGATCTGCGGCATTGGCCTTGTGAAGTTGGGGGACAAGTTTGTGTTGGTAATGTTGAGCTGACTAGGTGCTAGCCAAGTTTGTTCAACGTTGGCGCTCTAAAGTTTTTGGTTCAATAACTAGATAAAAATATTATTTCAAATCCTAATTACCTACACTGTTACATAATTGGACGTAGTTAAGCAGAAAGTAGGATCCAACCCACATCCACAATAATAAATCCAACCTCATATCATAGGAACAAGGAGATATGCCATCATAGCAAATTAGTACGGGAACAACTGATGCCACTTTTAGTACATTTTTCGACACAATTACGCGCATAATTAAGCGCTCCTTGTGAATAAAAAGATCTCCCACGCATTGAACATTCCGCACATCCTCAATCTAACACTGTTAATCGTCACTCAACACTAGCACTAAACTAAAACACTGTATTTATACCATCGATCGTGTTCAGTTCGTCGCCAGCGCGTACGTTTTTAATATGAGCAATTTGCTCAAGATCAGGCATCAAGCTCGATAGTGCCTTGGCACATCTCCTTGTTTCTATGATCTGAGGATCCAACCCACACACACACAATATTGTCAAAAATGAGCTCTAAATATCTGTCCATTCTGTACCGACACGCCGCATGATATCACCGCGCGAACTGTCAATTTGTTTGCGAACGTTCGGGGGAAATCTCACCGTGACATTCTCAGGCGGTACATAATAGACAGGCAGTAAGGATTGTCAGATTTGCGTGGATTAATTTATTCTTCTTGCAGAAGCTTCTTAGAGGAGAAAGTCCGTGAAAGGTTGTGTGAACGAGTAATACGATCCCTACTATAATTTGATATTGATGTAGTCTCTATACCTACTTACTATACGGTATATCTACGCCTAGGCCTATGAACACTCGTGTCTTCAAGCTATCGATCAGGGGGGTGATTCTCGCGGGTGATATATTAATATCGAATTCGATATATATCGCAACAAATGTCAAAATGGTAGGGATTTTGACAGTTGTTGCAATATATATCGAAGGCGATATCAATATCGAACCCGCGAGAATCACCCCCCTGAAAATGCCCGGTCATTATTATTTTTTTTTTTTCTATTAAGTTTTTCTAATAGGTTTTCCACTACTATTCGCTGTAAAGGAGCTACAGGCGATATACCTAATAATTAGGTACAACCCTTACAATATCCTGGATATGAAAAACACCATACCAAGCTCTAATCTTTAGAAATCACAACAAACGTACTTGACTTCTATTAACGCCTCTCGTGCGAAATTCATCGGCTTAGTCCTCACTGTCGCATTACTAGCACAAATCCAAACAAATAGCTAAGGCTAGGTGCAGAACAATGGCGAGCAGCTAATAGACATTAATACAGCATTAGTTATAAGCGCCGCACGCGCCGGCGACGCCTTGTTTGCCAAACTGCCCTAATCCGCTATTTGTAGAATAGGGTTACCATGGGTCAGGCAAGCGGTGGGAACATAAAGTGAATTATTCCGTTTAATGTATATGACAAATATTCAAGGATAACATTGCCTTCTTTAGAAGCTTGGCAATCCATGTACTGATCCAAAGATAAGATTCTTGGATTTTTGAGAGTTCGTCTAATAAAATAAATCAAGCTTTGCTAAGCAGCTACTTGGGAGGTGACTATAGACTCTTTAAAAGCTCACACCTCATACACTAGCTTTAACACGTGATAGAGTGAATAATAATATGCCGCAGGCATTAAGCATTTTGGCCAATCATGAGAGCTATCCATTTCCTTTACTATTTTCGTTCGGTCACCCTACAATGTAGCAAAATGCCGCTTTGACTTCTGAGAGGAAATCCTTTTCCCACGAGCTTTATTCAAACATATGTAAAGCGTATGATGGATGACGCGAGACCGCCCTTAAGCGGGGGTTAGCCGTTTAAATCACAATCATGTCACCCCTAATACATTTTTTCGTTGGTCACTGAACGTAAACGTTAAAATTTATAATGTAATTTATACTAGGCGGAGTTGAAAGAGTTGAAATGGCACACGTCAAAATGATTGCGCTTTTTATTGTAACGCACCCAGGGGTATAGTGTTACGTTTTATTTCCCATACGTACACGTTTCGTCGGTCGAAAATTAGCGGATAAAGTAATCAAACAATTCTGTGTTCGTAATGTGAGTTGGCGAACTCACAATCGCTGTTTTGTCATGACTTTGGTAAATATGTCTTGAAAACAATAGAATATGTGATGTAAAAATGTGAAGCGCGTGGGCTGCGCGCGGCGGTGGGGGAACGCGTCAAAGTTTTCCCATTACGCGACTCGCAGACATTAGCAGCCCTCTTGGGTTCATTAAAATTTGTCAGCTTGTCGTATAGGAGTAACTTCTAAATGGATGTAGAAACTTCTCTAAGTGAAACTCGGCTGACGTAAAAAGTTTGTCGGATTTTGAGTTGGCGTTTTTTCGACGCCATCAATTTCTCAGCCCGTCAAGAAGATTATTCGCACTCGCATTGCGGAAAAAAGAGTAATTTAAGTTTTCCAGAAGAGTCGTTGCGTTGGAGTTATGATCTTTGTTTGAAACTTTGATTGATTTATGAAATCCTCATTGTCTGCTAGGACGATTAAGGGATCAGCGGGGTTTGTATTAAAACTTCATAACATTAATATTGTTACCATAATTCCGACTAACGAATTCTAATTAACATCTTAAACAATTCGATATCTGCAATAGAAAAGGTCTGTCTGTAGATAATAAAATTATCTCGATACTAAAGTTGATTGACACAAACAATTTAACAAAACATTCCCCAAAAGAAAATTAAAACACCAACGCCTTTGATTTGATACTGCGCAATCAGTTGCTGGAGCGGACCAGTCAATGTTATTGTTCCCTTTATATTCGAGGGGTTAAATGAACCCCAGAGTACGAGGGTGACGCCGATAGTTTAGTTAACAGATGTAATTGTGAATGAATGAACGGAATCGAACGAGTGGAAGGAATGTCAGCGTAATTAACGCTGTGGGAGACTGGCCATTAACAGTCGGTTTTTATTATTTTTTATAAGCCGCGCTTTGCAATTTTGTTCTTGTCACTTTTGTATGTCATTTTATTTATCTATAAATTAAGACGCAACTATAAAAAAAAAAAATTTACGACTAGTAATACCAGACATTATTATGTAGGTTTATCGAAATAAGGAGGTCATTTTGTAAGTAATTAATTTCAATAATAAGAGGATTAAAATGTCAGTTTTCGAAACATTCTGAAATAAAGGACAATTTGTTAGTACCTAGGTACAATAGGCTGGAGACAATCATGCAACTTATTAATTAATTACTTTTTTTAACATATTCATGTTTAACCATATTTTACTTTATTTAAAAACCATAATGACTTTGTTACCTTTATAGCCTTAGGTACCATATCTATTTGCATCAGATTACCTATGAGTATTTAATTAGCCACCACAGCTGAATATTGAACAGTCCGTATAATTAAATCTATATCTACCTAAATTTATATTTAAAAGTAGGTAGGTATTTATAGTGATAATCTCAGTTCACAGGCAAGGAAAGCGGCAAATGGTTCGCTTTAACAAAACACTAACTTATAGACGCCTCTCCCTCCATTAACCACTGATTAAATATACAACTATGTATATATCCTTGTCATTAAGTATGACAATAAATAGAGATGATAATTGACATAGGTAAAAGCTGTTTAATTTAATCATCGTCTATAATTAAGGGGGCAATCTTCGATTAACTTAACGCAGGGTTAATCAAGGATTCTTTAAATAAGTATATCAGTAGGTGTAGTGTGATATAGAATATAGATGGTGTAACCACTAGTGATGTGCCGGATCAGCAAAAATGTAGATCCGCGGATACGGATACGGATACGGATCTTAAGTTTCCCACTCAATCGGTGACGGTGCGCGTGAACTTGAAACGATAGTTGACGCCACTTGACGCTTGCGTGACAGAACATGTTTCGACTTGTGTTGTGCGGGTCTTTCTTTAGTTTTGTTTATAGTTTAGTGCAGTGTTTTGCAACCTGTTGGTCGCGACCCCCAGGGGCTTCACAAGGACTTACTCGGAGGGTCATGATCGCAAGTCAGGTAAAACTAAAAAGCATGGGTTGTAGGACTTGGGTACACTAAAATACCTTTCCTTTTGGCTTTGCCAAAATCGGGTAAAAATACAGCGATTTTAGTGAGATGGCTGTGCCTGTTTATTTTTAATTTTTTTATTATTATTTAACGGTGAAGGAAAACATTCGTCAGGAAACCGGCATGTCCTAGAACCAAAAATTCGAAAAACATGTGACGTCCACCAACCCGCACTGGGCCCGTGTGGTGGACTACGGCCCACTCTTTTTCACAGAGGAGGCCTGTGTCCCAGCAGTGGGAACATTATAGGCCGATTATGCTATGCTAAAGAAAGAAAATTAAATAATAAAGTAGGTATGTCGTCTTTCAAATCACTGACATTTACAATCTTGAGGGGTCGCCAGAGTATTTTTACTTGCAAAGGGGTCGCGTATTCAAGAAAGTTGAAAAACACTGGTTTAGTGTGACACTAGGCAGTGTATATAACGTTGGTGTTTGTTGTACGAGTAAAAAAATTGTCTACAAAGAAGTTTAGTAGTGCAATTAGGAATTATTTCGTGTGGTAAAAGATCCGTACAAGATACGTCAAAAATGTAATGGATCCGGATACGGATACGGACCTTTTTTTCCTGCGGATATCCGCGGATACGGATACGGATACGGATATCCGGAACATCACTAGTAACCACATCACGGGTAGCAACAAGGGGTGTAACGGGAGACGGCGGTAAATCAAACTCATTGTGGGGCAACCCACCCGCCGCGGTACTTGCGGTAACTGACATTTAAGTATTTATTCTGTTGTGATATTCGGGATTTACACTATAATAGCAACTTGGTAGATTCTACAGTCCTTCGAATAGGCTACGAAAACATTACCTACATATTATTAGATATTATCTACATGAAAATTGGTTATAGGTACATATTATAACTCAGGCACATTTACCTATACTTTGACTTTAAGATGTTGCATTTTACCTACGGTCTATCGCTGCGGTTTCGACATTTATTTTTTTCCTTTTATATTTTTGATCTTCTTAGATCTCTCGTCTTGATCTAGGTTTATTTTCTAAATAATGTAGTAATCCATAAAACCTCAAAAATATTCTTAATAAGTAATGAGTAACTACTTATATTTAATTAATTAATAACTAGTAACCTGAATTTAGCTGTAAGTACCTATACATTATTTATATTTATACATAATCGTATGAAACTATTGTCTTTGTCGCCGTCCGCATATTAAATTAAAACAAAAGAATAAAATAACCAGCTATTCTAGTGCAGAATCTAAATGATAATTGCTTAGATTGCTATCAAAGTTCAAAAAACGTCCCGACCATTGCATCTGCACTTAATTACGAGATAATTTTGATGCACCTATATCTTTAAAAAGAAATTAACCGAGCATCTGTCATGAACAAGAATTATGAGTAGGTAACTGCGGTATGAAATCACTTGTCTATTTATGAATTTAATTAATTAAAAGTTAGTTACAGTGTGATTAACTGCAGTTATTCTTAGAATGAAAATATATGGGATGTTTTTAAATCATATTCAGTTGTTAGATGTCAAGTTTTGTTATGCAAGAATCTAACTGTAAAAGTTTGTGAATGTGACGCTTTTTAAAATTTACAGCGTGTAGAAAACTATAGGTCCTTTAAAGTTATCGATATCATATTCTGATACCTAATATCTATATTTGCACTGCCTTAATAACTAATTTTGAACATAACTCATTAGAAAAGTCACTATTTTCATAGAATTCTATTACAACACTAATAGTTAATTTTGGTGTTATAAACTTATAATAGAATTCTATGAAATGCTATGCTTATGCTATGGGGTACCCAATTGATGAAGCTGTGCATATCTTACTATTTATCAATACGCCTTGCAACACTGCAAAACAAAATCTCTACCTACGTCTTCTGTCATGCAGTCTCCAATAAAACTAGCCACGTAGGTAGGTACACATTCAACAAACTTATTTTTCTCTATATTTTCAAAAAAACACTTCAGTAAAATCCTAAACAATCACCAGCTAACTACCTAGTACATGTGACAGCTAGGGGAAGTGCGCGTCTCCGCGCAAACGCATGTCAAACAATGACGGCGCACGCGCCGCGGCGCCGGCGCACACCGCACTAATTTACGCTTCCTGAGCAGAGATGTGAAGCTGGAGTGAACTTGTGACCTGCGAGTCCTGTCCTGTGACAGATAGGGCACGGCATGAAGTTTGGAGGGCTACTGATTCAAAGATAATGTGTGTTCATTTAGTTTTGTAGAACCCTTGAAGAATTGTGTTTTTAAAGGGTTTTTGCGTGTGCGAAGGGGTTATCTTGTTATTTTAGAGGCAGATTTTTATAAAAATGAGTTGAATAATTTAATTTTACAATGCTTGAGCCAGGGCTAAATCTAATTATTATAATGTTTATAGGTATTTAAGTTTCAGGCTACCTCTCTGTTAAATTTCACCCAAATCTGTTTAGCCGTTTCAGCGTGAAGGAGAAACAAACAGACACACACACACCCACACAAAACTCTCACATTTATAATATTATTGTGATGATAAGCTTGGCTTAGCCCAAGAGAAAATTAAATTGACTTAAATAACGTAGCCGTAGGCTCGTGGCACCATAAATGCGAAGACTCTACGTAGAACGATAGATAGTGTAGATACCTCCATAAAATTATGAATATGTACCTATAATGATATAAATTCCAAATAAGTATTTTAATAATATTAGTTTTGATAAGCTACCTATTAAAAAAACCGTCAGGGGTAAAATAAAATATACCTATTTTCTTACAAATAAAATCAGAAAAGTATCAACATGTTTGGGTGACTTTATTTTACCTACAATGTAATGTGGCTTTAGCACTTCATGTATTACGTTACTTCTATTGTATTGTATCAGAAACATGTTGCCAAGTTCTCTGTTGCCAATAATTATCAATGTAGACACGCATTACAGATGGTACTACTACCTACTAATAGTGGTGCGGCTGTGTCCCGGTAGGACAGAGGGACCGGGGTCGTTTATAGTGAGGCATTTGTTTGGCTTGTTGCGGCATGTTCACACTGCGTTTGGGCAATGGTGACATGCCTGGGGTAGTTTTAATTGAGGTTTTAATTGTATAAGTCATATGGCAACAGTGTAAAGAAAAAAAAAACAAATGAATGTTTTGACTGGTCAGTGAAATGAGTTCGAATTTAATTTGAGGATTTTTTTTGTTGAATACGGCTGACTTAATACATTTGGCTTTATTCGTGGTAATATTTAAGAAGTTATGGATCTTATTAATCTACTCAGAATTTATGCGGGAGATTACTTGCAATTGCAATATGCTAAACCTGAAGTGAATAATGTCATTAAATAACGTCCGCAAACTTAAAAGTTTGCATGGCATTTCAATCTTAATCTTAGGCATACCTTCTTAATTGTGCACCACTTTCCTTAACCAAGTAAATACCATATACACGTAGTTACGTATATGTGGTAGTAATTAGGCGACGCACGAGCTGGTGGGAGGTGGGCGCCGGAACCGGAAGCGCGCCGGAGATGAAGGCGCGATACAATATCCGGTTAGACGCCATTTCCGCCGCGAGACGACGCGCGTGTGTGGATGCCTTTAGCCAGTTACTGATAGATACTGCGGTGATTTTGTATTGGTGATTTGTGGGCAATGTTTTGAGGTTTTTGGCTATTATATAATTTACGAGATTCAGCTGCTTTTTATTTTTATTTTTTTTATTTTATTTATTTGGGAAACAAACAATCGTACATTAGGTATTACAGGAACAATATAACTTAGGTATATGGTAAAATGTACAATCAACAACGTTTCCACAATTTACCAGTTGTAAATGACAGAGCACGCAAAATAGATATCAAACAATTACAGAAACAAAAAAAGAATAGAAAAAAGCGGGCAACAATACAAGTTCACATAATCGTTATACAGAAAGAGACTGAACTAATTCCTTTTTAAATTTGTGGGATGACAAACCAAAGATGTCTATGTCAACAAATTTTTTGTTATAAATGTCGACTAACCTGTGCAGTGGAGCCCGCTCACCCGCATTCGTTCGACTAGTAGTCGTAGCAAATAGCGGGTAGACGCGCACCTCTCGTCGGATTACAGTACGAGGTACAATATAAAATATATTATTAATTAATTCTATACAGTTAAACTTATTGTGTATTAAACCGTGAAGCATCATCGTTTGAAGCAGCAGACGTCTAGATTTCATGGTAATCAATTTAAATTTTTTTAGAGACATTTCATAAGATTGAGGTTTGATATGACATTTATAATGCAAAGTTCGAAGATATTTACGTTGAACTCTTTCAATCGCCTTTACATATTTTTCATAGTAGGGATCCCATATAATACAGCCATATTCTACTTGTGGACGGATAAGAGCGTTAAAGAGTTGCAAGTATGTAGCCGGGCGTTTGAAATCAGTAGTAGCTCTCATCACAAGATTGTACATTTGAAATGCTTTTGCAACAATCTTATCGATATGTAGATTTAAATGTAGCTTGTTATCTAAAAGTATGCCTAAGTCACATATATGAGTTTCGTTTAATAGGTTTTCTGAACACAGTGAGTAATTGAACTCGATTACTTTTCTTATATTAGAAATTGCTTTTGGTTATATTAGAAATTGATCCCAAACCTTAAAATAAGAATACTTTCTTATTCATTTTTTGCTATATTTTGGAAAAAAATCCTTTAAAAAATTACAACTTGCGTTCTATGTGTTTAATTAACCCCTACACAAAAAGGAATAAATAAAATATATACTTACTCATAAACTCATAAGTCATTATTTTTGTAATAATCGTTTCATCACTTAGATATTATACCCAAACATTAATTTAAAGTATAACTATTAAGTAGTTAGCAAAAGCATGACGGAGAATCCGTTTAATCTCCAAAAAATACTAGGTTTTCAGCTTGATGCTATGAGCATGTAAATTGATACCTACCTAGAAATATCTAGGTATCAAGTTGTATTTAAGAGACAACTTTAGCACAGCAATCTACAATTCCACAAACATCATTGTCAACATAGAATATCTTAATTATTACCCACACAAATCTTACTTTTAAAGACATTACCGCATAAACCCATCGATCAAACTCATTACCACAAAATGGAATTAATCGATACAAAGTACGTACTCCGATGACGTCGATAAGGCAGACGGCTCCTTACAACCTGAGGACCTGGTCCCTCCTCCCTCCTTTGTTCCTTGAGAGGGAAACAGGATTGTTCCCCAGGGATTATGCTTTTATGTGATTTTTCAGTCTGAGTACGGTTCGAGAGGCGTTCAGTGAAGGTGTCTGAAACGGAATGCTTTAAAAGAACGGTTTATAGTATGGAGTAATGTACCTACTTGTTTTATGAGGCTATCTACTTCAACACGTTGACTTTCCGCGAAGTAGACACAATAGTTATACAATCGCCGTGCATTACATGTAAGTAGGCAACTCACTGGACAGATGCTACGTAGAAACGTGTACCTACGTGTACCTCAGGTAGAAATAGATATGCACATTATCTAGACATTTAGATAGTGCCTAGAATAGTTACAGTAATTCAGACTATATGAGATATGTTTTGAGAATTATATACTTATTAGTTTATAATCAATAAGAATCAGATCACAGGTCTATCGACCGTCAACTAGCCTCCTAAAGGTTGGCAACAATTGATAAATTATTTGTGACTTATTAGTCGACGCTTGAACTCATAATATAATTAGGTATGATCTTGTAAATAGTATAGGTACCTAGGTCAGAAATATTACAAAAAATACAAATTAATACGGGCGAATGTGGTTTTCAGTCTGACTGTCGCTTACTTTTGCACTGGTAAACCGCTAATCCGATTTTGATGAAATTTTGTATGGAGAATTGAAGCCTAGAAAAGGTCATTATAGGATATTAGGTACTTTTAATCGGGATACTTATGTAGTACCTATAATCAGTGGCGGATTTTCCCTAAGGCCCAGTAGGCCCGGGCCTAGGGCGGCCAGATATTAGGGGCGGCCAATCGTGGCATCGAGCTCATCGTCGTCGAGCTTGATCTAGCTTTACTCAACTTATAAGTGGATTGTTTAAAGAAATTAGATTGCGAAGGTTTAATTAATGATTTTGATACTCTTTAAGTGCAGACGCGTTTTGTAACATGTAAAACTCTTTTTATACGAATTATGAGAATAAACCTATACTAAATTAAATAAAACATAGGTACTTACTTTCCTTTTTTAAAAACTAAAGATTCTATTAGCTAAACGATGAGAGCTAAGAAAGGGGCGGCTGGTACTACACGGCCTGGGGCGGCCAAGACTGCAAATCCGCCACTGCCTATAATGAGTAAAACAATAATGAGTGTCCATGTTTCCAAAGACACGTCAAATATCTTTATTTCGTTCAAAAATCGTAAATCTCGTTATTACCATTAGACAGCATCAGCGTCGATCCTTCGCTACTTTTGAAACTGAACTAGACCGAAAAAAAACTTAATCTGTAATTATAACTTAAAACTGCACTGCTTACTCTTAAAACCTTTTCAATAATTATTAACACAGACTTAACCCTCAAAAACTTAGCAGATACGAATCAAAGTTGAATAACCGAGACATCTCATCTTAATTTGTACTACAGATGTAGTACATACTGCATGTATAATAAATACATAAATGTTTAGTACAGCATAGTAGTACAGTTTATACATGTAGTAATAATTATTCGGCGTGTTGCGATAATACAGATTTAGATAGAGCCGCGGCTGGTGAGATAACCCCTTACATAGCTCAGAGCACATAGCGCCGACCCACCCTTAGTAGCGTCAGACTAATAAGCAGATTAGGGGTTTAAATTTTGTTTGTTTATGAAATTTAAATATAGTTTATCAATATAATTAATTGGATTTGTCTAGTTAGTTGGTCTAGTTGTCGCAAGTACGACTGCGATTTGATTTTCTTATTGGTTGTTATTGGATTTTGTAATGGAATATTTTCAGGGGCAATCCCAAGTCTGGGTTTGTTTTTTTTATTTGATAAGTAGGTAGGTAATAGGCTTGCGTTTGACCGCAATCTCGCCTGATGTTAAGTGATAATACGGTCTACGATGGAGCACGCTTGCTTAGAAGAAACCGATTCACTCGTGACTTTTAGACACCCAGATTGTGATGACTATTGGGGAACATCCCCTCAGGCAGCGCATTCCACTGTTTGTGCCCGGTTAATGGCAATAAGTTCGCCCTCTATTAAATGGGACTTAAACATAACTGGCAAAATGTGCAAAACTCTTTGGGAAATATAGGCGTGATGTTAAGTATTAAATCGTGAGGTGACACTAATAATGGTCTTGTCGCTAATAAAAAAATAAGTATCTATCATTGGAAGATGTTCACTAGTTTATATTTTTGTTTAAACATGTTTAGTTAGATGGTAAGTAGGTATATTCATTTGCTATCCATATTGTATCACTTATATAATATGGAAAGAAAGTAATCTACTAACTGCCAAGAAAACGCAAAGAGGCGACAAACTTTGCACGTTAAGCACTAATAAATATAACATCTTAAATATAAAAAGTAATGGTAAAAGGAAGCAAGATGTAATAAATAGTATGTAGGTCAATATTATCAGCATGTGCTATACTTAATTTTATTATTTTTAAATATTTTTGCTTATCGTTTTCGGAAGTGCTTATTCGATATTTTTATCAAAGTCCACTTAATTTTAATAACATTTACATAATCTTATCATTTGTTTGAATTGATTAACTAAAAGTAAATGTGGATTGTACAGTTAAGATCCATTTCCGCAAACAAATGTCAAGATAACGTTAACGAAAGTGAAATTAAGCGAAACTGTAATTTCGCAAAAAGTTGAAGAAATTGGTATAATCAAACAAAATGAATGAATAAGTGTTATAACTATAAGTATAACACATTTATAATCATTATGTTTTATTGGCGAAGTAAAGAGGTGTAATAATTGCGGAAGTAAATACCAAATTATTGCTATTGGAACTGTTGGCATAATTTGACAATCGTATCAGTTCACAAACAATGCATGTATATGCATGTCTCTTGTATATGAAACTACACAGCAGTATGGTATCCTCAAGTATTCTTATCATAATTTTGATGTCATATTTTTTTTAATTTTTATTGCACCTTCAGTAACCAGAAAGTTAATTTATTGCCGAGTTGGCGCGTAAAAACTTTGCGTTACTTAAAATAGTTATTTTTTATTTATCATTGAGGTGCTGAGCCAGGGTGGTTGTCTAATCTAATGACACAAACGTGGAAAAAGACCCTTATGATAAAATCATTTGAGACTTGTCTTACTTCTACAGGTTTGTAGATTAAAAACATAAGTTTTTCCCTAATAAGAGGCAGAAAAAACTTTTTTGGAACTAAAAATAAATTTTCCTTCAGACGGTACTCGGCGGATTTCTGAAAGGATCTAAGGAGGGTGGCGAGAGGCTTCGAGGATGCGCCGAGGGCGGTTGAGGAGTGCGGGGGGTACGCGGGCTGCGCTGTGACGTCACGTCCTATCTCGGCGGCCATCTTGGATTATCTCGTCGCACCTGCGGGGCGCGGGGGTGCTTTGGTATCGACCCGATGCCGACCCTGCACATTTTTCAGGGTGAATTTGAAAATGCTTGTCTATTATTTATTTTCAGATAACTGATAATGATAACAATCTTATCAAAGTGATGTAAAGATTTTATCTTAATTTTAGATAGGTACGCTAATAGCAGTGTTTTCAAATGGATTTACTTACTCTATAAAAATTTAAAATACGAGGCATTTTAAATGAACTTAGGTCCCTATTAGAACAAGAAATGAAACTTTTATGTTATTTCTTAACTTTTGTTTCATTACTAAAAAGTACGATAACACTGAGAAAATGAGTTGTTTACCATTAGTAAAAAAAAAACAGTTGCTGTTATTGATAGAATTCTTGCTGACCTCCCGAAAAAATAAAATATTCATTGTAGGGTCTTATTTCAATTACCGATCTATCAAACTTCTGTATTTTTTTTGTAACAATAGGTTTCAGTACCTAAATGATCATAGACATAGTAATACGAACATCTCTTTTGTTTAACTCACACTAAACTTGTGAAACTAAAAATCTTATTCTTCTATTTAATTGTAATAAAAAGTTTGTTAGATTTGTACCTAACCTACTGATGCTTCCTGCCTGGGATACGCCGGATGATCATTTGCTTATAATTGCAACATAAAAAGTAATAAATTTTTTAAAATGCTTGCAACATTATAAATATAATGCTGTTAATGACAGATGTTAGCGTTTCACTGGTAACACCGTCCACTTGCTCTTTCTTCTTGTTCACTATCTACGAACGGTGTGGTCACGTCACGTCCCCTTCAGCAAAATTTATAAATCTACAAAGTGTGTAAACTCTCAAAATACTAAATATAAAATATAATAACATTATTGTGTCGCTGAAAGTTAAGTAACTATATTATTCAAAACACTCCTGATTTCTACCTCGCAAGCTACATATTCCTGGGACGGAACGGCTGTACGCTCGCCCGCCAGTAATTAAACATTAAAAATCATCCCATAGCTCAGTATTACATAAAACAAAGCGAACCACATAAAATAAGTTTCAATTAAGCATTTAGTCCGCAACTAACACAGGCTGTATTTAAAATTCAACCCACACACGCACAGTTATCTGTCTGTGGCAGTTTGGACACGCCGATACGATCTGCGGTCCTCCCACCCTCATCCTTTTGTACCCTCCACTTCAAACGGCGATCCGCCCTTGCTTATTTACAAAGACATAACGGCCAAATTTTATTTTGAAATATCAACCTGTTCCTGTGTTGTCATCTACAGTTTTGGGGGTTGCGTGAAAAGGAATCGACCTGTATATAAGTTCTGGATCTATCAAAAATACTAACAGTCTCATGCCAGAGTAGGTACTCGTTTGAGTACCTACTCTCTACTACTTGAACTTAATTGGAATTCAACTGAGTGTGTCTGAGAGTGTTTACTCTCAGACACACTCAGTCGAATTCCAATTAAGTTCAAAATCTGTTAAATTTAAAATTAACTATTGTGATTGACTGACGAAAATAACCCATTATGGCACGAGACAAATAAGTCCAGCTCTTGTTTCAAAATTCTTAGTGTTTTCTTGCTTCTTGTTTCATTCCGCTTAACCGGCTCGAAGGACCATTTAGATGTAAGGTTCGGGATATTACACCTATATGATGAGTTGATACGCAGATTATTATTGATAGCTTGATATTTATTGATAACAGTATGATTGCTTGGTGAATGAATCCACGCGGTATAGATGTAAGTAAGATGAAAAGGAGGACGGCTCATGTGACATGTCAGCTCTTTACCTGTGCTAACAGGTAAAGTGCTGACATGTTGCTATGAAAACTGTACTTTACTAGCACTGTACACCGTCTCTATTCGTATGTCGCTATTAAACTGTCATCCGGCTCAACACACACAGACCCGTAACTGTATGATGATATACATGGCCATTATTATTAAAGCGATAAAATATTCAAATATCTCTTTTTATGCTTTAGTTAGAAGCATTATCAAAGGACCAGTAATTAGGTAAGACCAAATACGTCCTATAATTTGTAAGTATCGATCTGTTTTTGGAAATATAAAACCGGGATAGAACATACCTACATACCAGTCAAAAACAAAGATGAAATCTTATAAGACACCAAGGGCGGGTTGCTTCAAACCATCTGTATTCGTAAGTCAGTACGTAATCGTTAAGTCAGTATGAAATTGTCATACAAGCCGCCATATTTGACGGTTACAGATACGTAACTGTAAGATGAAACAACATGGCCTAAGTACAAAGAATGTACATTGTACCTACAAGAAAATAACTAAATTCCTATAAACTTTACGCTGTGTTGGATATTACTACGGCTAACAACTAATAAGTCACGTTCCACGGTTTAAAATCTGTTTTGTTGGCTATTCAGAATAATGAACGATGAATAGCAAAAGGATCAATCCTACGGGACTATTTATCGCAAACTGTGGATGACAGTAGGTCTCTCGGGGATATACGGAATTACAGTTTAGTCATTATTTTAGTTACAAGGTCGAGGGTCAGTGTTTTAAAAGTCTATTTTCAATCTGTGGTATGTTGATTCCATTTCAGTATTTCTGGCAAATAATAAAAATGACATCAAATATTTGGAAGTTAGCTGTTATGCCCCAAAAAATTATGATGACTGACACCAATGTTTTTAAATGCTGAAATTACCTCAAATCGATGTTAAAAAAAGGTATATCTACTAATGTCCTTCTGGATTTCCGGTGCCTTCCTATCTTTAATAACCACAAGTCATAAATTAATATAATTTTATTGACAATGCATCATAGGTACACTTACTGGCTACGAGCTACGATCTGTAGTTCGTAGCCTCGTAGCAAAATCGGCGTATCGATACATTGTTTTTATTACAACTCAATTGCGTGTACACTATGGGAAGTCATTAAGTGGTCATCAATATGTTAATACTTAGCAGGCCACCGTGTAATGACGCCGACAAATACTTGACACTCGGAACAATGGCATCATTGAGGGCGCGTGCAGCTGCGTGCGCTGCGAAGTTTAGTTACGTTTCATATAAATTGTATCTCTTGTTTATCCAGACTTTCGTAGACTATAGGTGGACGTAAACTTCGTACCAATAGAAGAAGCAGGTCATTATCACCATGGTAGATCCTAGCTAGTTGGAAATGACAGTTAAAAAATACTGACACCGATGATTGACTGAAATACTTATACGACATTTGGGCGTCAATAGTGTCATTATAAAAATTGTAGATAGCGTGTCAGAACATCTTAAAAAAAAAGGAAAGTATTCAATTTGTTGCAAGTTACAGGAAAATTATTAAGTAGCCATTAATATGGTAACAGACCACCACGACAAGTACTTGACACTCGAAACAATGACGTCATTGAGAGCGCGTGCGCAGCTGCTAATGCGCGGTATATCAAAATACTTGGTACTTTGGTGTAAAGCGCGCGTATTGTTGCGGAAGTTTGCTAGAGTGGCTTGGAGTGGGCAAACTGAGGCACGTGCTACACGGAGGTGGACCACCGGTGACGTGTTATGGATATACATACGGGGTGTAAGTGACTGGCAGCGTAATGAAAACTGAAACCACGGATTCAATACGTTATTCTGAATCCCTCAGAGTTAAAATTTTGCGTCGGACTTAAAAAAAAAGGCTAGAGATTTTTTAACGAACTGCAAAATCTCTAAACAAAGGCGTAAATACTTATATTTTGTTTAGAGATTTTTTAGTGTCTCCTTAATGTGTGCTACTATGCTGAATATATTAAACACTTGATGAAGAAAAGGATGCTTGTGTTCCGGAAGTTTTTCTGCCGAAGTAGGCGAAGAGTGGGCAAAGTGAGGCACGTGCTATCGCCCGGTGGGCAGACCACCGGTGTAGTGTCATATAATTAAAGGAACGAAAAAAAACGATTTGTCTACCACCGGCTCCACACGTTGGCCCCAACGTTGGCATAGATATTTTTTTAACAACAGGACAACTAGCTTCAACTAACGGACAAAGACAAACTGACTGACAACTATTGCTTGACTATTCAAAAGTGCCTGTAAATGGGCTAATTGAAATAAATGTTTTGACTTTGACTTTGACTTTAAACGTTGCGCCACAAGCCTCTCTAGGAATTTCTGAAAGAACTAACTGTAAGCCAAACAAATATTTATACAGTTCGTGAAATCGTGGTTTTTTTTGGAAAAAATCCGAACAATTCACAGGACGAATCTTTCCCACCACTCTTACCTCCACCCCCCCCCCGCCCACCCCTCCCCCCGGGAGGAAACTTGGAAAAAAACCGCCGTTTCTTTCGTATTTTTCCGTTTTTTTCCAAAAAAACATGAAATATATTCTGGCGAATCTTCTTGAAACTTTCGAATAAAACATGGAAAAAACAACGGAATTGGAAAAAAACGGGAATTTTTCCTGCTTTTTTCAACGCTACCCGCAACACGCAGTGCAGCGACCAATCGTTCAGCTTAGCCGTGCCGTCTTTAAAGCTTACACCTACATCAAATATAGCAATATGACATGGACAAAGCACATACGTGTAGTATATTAGCCATCCGCCATATAATTATGACGGTTTACAGCATATAATGACGTTAATGAATTGTTTTAATGAAGAAATAAAATATACCTACCAAAGTTTTTTAGGTCATCTGCTCTATGCAAAGACATGATAAATAGATTAATTAATTTATGAATAATTTATTATTATGGTATAGATAAGTATCTGAGATCGAACTAAAAACCATACATGTAGCTTTCAGCTGCTACACGTACCTACCTATGTACTGGAATGAAATAAGATGAACAAAGAAAGAAGTGGAATTTATTTCCAGCGGTAAGTATCAAATATAAAAGGGATGTGTTCACTTTACGTTTATTCTGAAAACTGAAAAAGATTATTACTTACAAGCCTGCTCAATGGAATTTTCCATAGATAATTTTTAACCTCTATGAATTTTCAACAATCCTTTTTAGCGCTCACTTTTTACCCGACTGCGAGACGCAAAGGAGGGTAATGTGTTTATTACCTAAGGACACATTTACCTAAGGAACAGCTCATGTACTTTTAGACCCACGTTGACTGTCAGTCAGTAAATAGAAAGGAAATAAGGTTATCCAGATCAAGTCAGTCTCCAGTTAGACTAAAAGTTGACTTCAACCTACTTGGGAAAAGGCTAGGCAGATAATATTTGTCTATACCTACTAGCTTAACACTAGATCTAGGCTCGTGGGCATCCTTTGTCTAAAATATAACGAGTCTAAGTTAACTGAGCATAGAGCATAACAATAAAGATAACGGTTTGAAATAGACTTTAAAAAGTTATTGGTGAGCCCCGGGAATTGCTAAAGGAGAGTTTTTTTACTAAACAGCGGTTGCTACGATAATATTGCGTTATGATTATAATAATATTATTATAAGCAAATCATAAATATGTTTTTAAAAGAACGACGAGTCTTTTCCGCATCTTGTAAGAATAAAATACGAAATGAATATGGAGAAATGTTTCTGCTTTCTTCTTTGTTTTGTGATCTTGTATTTCAATTGTTTCTTGTATAAAGATCATACTTATTAGAGGTGGACAAAGTTTAAATCGTCATCGCAAGTGAACTTAGTTAACCATTCTTGGTTCTAGTTAGAATTTAATAAACTTACAAGACAGACAGTCACGTTGCTGGGTAGTGCGCACCTAAGTAGTGGCTACGCTTTCCCATCTAAAATACTAGGAAGCAAAAAACATCACATAATACATAATAAAGTAACTGCAATATTTTCAAGGACAAACAGAATTTAAATAGACATACTTACTTATAAGCTTCGCAATTTCAATACACAGTGATAATATATTCTGACAAGCTAATCGGAAACATAAGGAACCGCTAAGCAAACATTCCCGCATGTGAAATTGCCGCGAATATCTATAGGAATGGCGAATGTATTTTAAAATCAATTTAATGTTAGTATGGACGATATTAATGATACTATTGAACGGCAGAGACACACCAGCTGCCGGCGAATCGCGGGGGTTCTGACAAAGAATAAATGCTTTGTGACCAGATAGGATATTGAAATTTTAAAAGAATTTTGGATTGAAGAGCCTGTTTAATTTAATGTAGTCAAATCTCATGTCAAGTATATTATGATTGGCCAATGTTATTTCGGTAAACCAATAACAACAACCGACATAAGATTTGACAGCAAATTTACTAATTAGTTTCTTGACCAGGCTTTTAAAAACTGGGGTTTTACACTCAGAAAGGTTCATTAAGTTAGTCTTGTTGCTATTGTAATTCTAGAAGTGTAGTCATGACTTCCGGGTAAAATTATTTTTTTTGGTACGGGGAAAAAATGTATTTCACTGCAGAACACAAACCTCGAACGAAAGGACTGAACAAAGATGGAATTGTCACTCGTATAAATATGTAGCTCTTTTACTGTTCTCTATCTATCTACCGAAAATATTAGGAGTCGTATACGTAACTTGTGACGACGAATATTCATCAGGAAATCCCACTAATATAATAATTATGTGAAACTTTGTAAATAAGTTTAAGGAGGTTAAGTTTAAGGAGAACTCAATCACACGGCTGCACGGATTTAGATGAAAGGTAAATATGTAGATTAGACGGGTGGTAGTTCCTTTAAGATATGAAACCGCGTATTGGTATATAACACCTTTATTTTTGCACTTTAAACCAACTTACTGCCTTTTTAGCTGAAACTTTGCTGAAGCGTTTTAATTGATATAGACTAGCGTTAATTGATATAGACATTTACAATTACCTAGCAATCTTAAGTAGAGTTTCTAACAGGATTGTCCCGTCTTTTATTTTCATAATCTATGCACCGTGTCAGGTGAACCGGTGGCAAAGCACGAAGTGACCATTTGTTAAGCGCCACGTGATAGTACTGTATTATTTATTGGCCTTCACGACTTCCGATGGGACCGGCAGCCGAACAGGCTCCTACGTCATTTCAACATCTTATACCATGCATGAATTAGGCTGTCTATAGAGATGCCTGATTTAGAGTAAATTTGTCTAAAGGTTTATATAAAAGAGATTTATATAAAAGATTTGCTAATAGATGTTATGTTATGATTTTACTTTATGTTGTGTGGTGAAGAATGGGCCACCTGCTCTTTTCCCTGTACAATGTAAATGTGTTGGGCGATTTAGATCTTTTGGTAAATAAACAGTTCTGTACACACTTCAATGCTACCGTCACAGTATTCATATAATTTATAATACTGATTACTGGGCTACTGTATTTACCTGTGTATTGAAACTATCTGTGACCGTCAATTAGTTTGCTTGGTCTTTGAAGCGGTGTATTGTGTCAGGCAAAGGAGTGATAGTATAAAAATAGGGATAGTGTGACAATGATGAGACCAGCCTTAAGAACATCTATAACCTTTATAGGGGATATAACATTATCATATATCTAGAATCATAGATGTATGAGTCATAGTTAGTTATGACAGTGTAATTATGTATCATTTCGTCTTTTAAGATTTTTAAAATCCTTACCATTTTAAAGATTGACAGATATGATCCTATATACCTATGATCCTAGACATATCGAGGGTTTACTGCTAAAACCAGCTAAGTACAGTGCAATTACTTTTGTGATATTAAAGGATCTAAAAAGCTGTAACTATTAAATAGGCGTAAGCTTTACTTTAAGACTTAAATATTACAAAATTCTCTCCACTGCACGTAGGTAGCTGGTTTTCACAGTAAACCCTCGACATGATAGTGTAGTATCTCATAATGGTTTAGAAGTTGTGACAAGTTATCAGCATAATATCTAATTAGGATGATAATGGCAACGGTCTCGAATATTTTTTTAATTCCCAAATGTGCACAGATAAGGTCAGTCTGTCCTGTTTTGCACCTGCAGACCTGGACAGCATGGAAACTGCAAGTACGCTGTGATTTATCACTATTTAAATTAAATGTGACATTTATAATGAAGAAGGTTATTTATTTAAACAAATAATTATGTAGTTCAATTTTATGTGGCCCTTTTTTGCTTTATTTGGTGATTTATTGGCCACCAAATCATCAGATTTTGATCAAATCTTATCAGTATATTTTACGTACTTATCTTATCTGTTTAAAAAAAACATATTGGGTAAGCATACCTACTGCTTAAAAGATTATGGTTTACATCGGCCGATTAAAGTTCGCGCTTATGAAAAACGATACTGAACTATTATTTATCAAAAACATTTGCATATCAAAATAAAGGTACTCATACTAGGGGTTTTTTCTGTGCCATATCTCGCAGGTGTTAACCACATCACAATAACGCATAAAAACACATTTTATCTTATTACACGTAGGTGAGAGCAAAAAATTTAATTGTGGCCACATACCTGTTCCCGCAACATGATCTCGTATTCTCGTCTACAACGAGATAAACAAAATCAACATAATAAAAATATATTATATTTATAAAGGCAGCGAAGGCGTGAAGTTACTTGAAGGAGGTAAGCGAATCATATTTCAAAACAACGAATTCGATATGACAATTTTTCGCAAGTTTTATGTTTATTGACAGCGCGGGAATGTTTTTTTTCGCGCTTATAACGTGGCTATTGCATTATCGGCGCGTTTGCAATAAAAATGAAAGCGACGGACGATATTCCTGATTATTGGTCATTATTGCTCGCGGATGTTTCGAGATTTGCTATAATGACTGCTGTGCAACATGCGACGTGTTCTAAGGACATTCATATTTCTCCCACAATTTATTCTCATGATGGAAGGCTATCAACCTAACATCGAGCACACGCGTCGAAAAAATAAATCAAACATTCTCTTTACGACGCCCACCATTAATAAAACTCTTTAAAATATATTTAATAATGTCCACAAAGGTACGGAGCACAATGCTCGACCCATAAAGGGGCAGCATTTATTATGGCGACAATATATCGAACACAAAAAGATATTGTGACAAAGACGCGTACTTTTTAATAATATTGTCATTTCTCAGCAGCAGTGGACTCTTTCAAAAAGCCATAACGCAATAATTTATCTCTTTATAAGAGTTTTTTATCTGTGGGAGAGCGCGGGTGACGCCAGGTGAGCACGGGTTAACTCCATACAGCCTTCTATACATCCTATTATGTGTCTATGTTATAGTATTACGCATTGGTGGGCCCCATTTTTTATTCGAGATAATCCAACATAGTGTAAGTACAGGAAAAGGAAGCCTACGGATATGTCAGCCTAGGGATGGATAAAATAGTATTTGGAACCAGAAAATGTAATTAAAAGTTTCCACCGTTTCTTCGTCTTAGCTCACTTTTCGTTCAGGTTTACTTTTATGCCAGAAAAAAATATAAATTTGTTAATCTAATTTGCAATATTTTTGTAAAACCGTTTAGACTAGTACGCGCTATCTACAAAGTAAAAATAATTCTAACTCAAAGTTGTGATTAACATAAAAATTCGGTGCGAAACACGATTTGCGTTATTGCGCAAAAAATTAACGACAGTCTTTATAGCTCTCGTCGAGACGGGGTTGACATTGGAGCCACAATAAAATCGATGAAATATTTAAGGGGCAGTTGCAATAACTCATAGCGGGCGAGTTAAGGGCGAGCGCCTATTGTGACAGTGTTTGCACAGGTAGCCGCGCAGTGGGCAGCCGATAACACAAATCGTGAGATTCAAGAGATCCCTGTAGGTACTAGTGAAGTTTTGATTGTTTTATTAGCATACAAATGACTGCCATATGTGGACAGTTTTAGAAATAATCGTATTGCATAATTTTAATGTAACATCATAGAATTTTTTATAATAATAATATGCTACTGTCATCATCATCAACCTTTATCCAAAAGCTTTTAGGTTGCTAATTTATCAGACTACCGATATCAAGTATTTTTCTAAGACCCATTTTTCTGACATTGACTATACAATGAGCAAGACATTCTTGTACCTATCCTAAACTTACAACAGTTGTCAGCACAGTCGGACTGCCAGCAACTATTGCCACAGATATAAACGTGACAGGTAGGTAGGTATAGGCACAGAACATAATTTTTCTGTTCTGTGGGTATAGGTAAAGGTAATTTCGTTGTTCTATGTAATAAGCACGAATAGTTTAAAAGTCCAACACAAAAGGTACCTAACATCGCAAAAAAAAACTATTAGGTATACATAGTAGGTGTGTAGGTACCCGACGGAGGAAGTATCGCATTCATGTTATTAAATTAAAAAATGCCACCATTTATGTAGTTTTTCGCCAATTCTTGTCCATAGGAAACAATTATTTGAAACGGCACAACTGTAAAAAAATATGACTTATTGTAATTGCCTGAAAATATGACATGAACATGATATTTCTATCTTTATCCTTTGACACGGGGTCTCATCAGGAACAAAGGAACATTTGTTGAAATAACTCATAATAGATGGCGTTATACGTATCGATTTGTAATTGAAGTTTTTGTAAAATTGAGAACATGAAAAAATACATCATAAATAATATTTGCTCAAATTTTGAAAAATCTTTTAAGCACGGAAAAATGTATAGCCCGAAGATAGCTCGCGCTAAATCGGTCACATTTCTTTGTATGAGATGAGGCATCTGTACGTATAGTATTATAATATCCGTGCCTTTGAAATGGAAAAACCGGGCAAGAGCGTGTCGGACCACGCACACTCTAGGGTTCCGTAGGAAGAAGTATTTCAGTCTTCCAACTGCAAACATAAGTTTGTATTTTCTAATATTATAATGATATACAAACTTATTTTTGCGGTCAAAACTGAAAATAGTGAATATTTCAAAAAGTTATTAACGTATCTTGTTCGAACCAATTTTAATCGAGAGTGTTTATTAGATTCCATAAGCTTGATTTTTTTCAGGTTTTTTGATAACGCGATTGGTAAATTACAGGGGGGGGGGACAAATTGTTAACGACTTTCGAAGCTTCTAGTTCACTAAATATGCACTTAAATAAATAAGTAATTAAGAAAGCTTGATCATTTTCAAAGACCTATTCAACGATACCCCACATAAAGGAGTGCGAGAAATTTTCATCCTTCTTTCATGTATGGTATAATAATTAGGGGGGGGGGGCAAAATTTTTATTTTTTTATAATTTCGCTACAGGTTTTTATAGCGGCTTACAGAAGACATCTACCTTTGAAGTTTCATACATATTGGTTATGAACTGTAGATTTTACGAGGGTGTGACAGACGGACATGACGAAACTATAAGGGTTCCTAGTTTTACTACGGAACCCTAAAAACGACCTTTGCAGATACATACCAAAGTTAAAACAAGACCATTTACAGGCACTTGTTGTCAGTCAGGTTTTCCGTTAATTGAAGCTAGCTATTTTCTCATTTCAAAACGAAGATTTCTATGGAGAAGAACTAACAAGAAACTCCATGGTTCACTACTTCAGTCCCAACATTATATTCAGAGACAATACTCTTAAAAGCAAACGCTTGCATTTTACACCTTTATCCAAACTATCCAGTCCGCTGACCCGTGAGTCTGTGACGTAACTACTCGCATTCGTGTCACGTCGCCAGGTACTAGTTTACTAAATCCCGCGTCCCGTACTGTCCCGGTTCGGGGAAGCCGCATGAAGTCGTCACGGCGCCCCGCCGGGACGGTAGCCGTGCGGGCGGTCTGACTCCCCTTTAATTAATTTAAATGCATTTACCTGCAGTATGAGGGTATGTGGTCCATGTATGGTGTCGTATAATGATTAGGTTGAAGAGTAAATGTTGGAGAAGTGAGTAAATACTTACTTTAAAATGTTGTGATGACTTTATTGAGTTAACTTTATTATTATGACTCAATATCCGATTAAAACCCGTCTAGTATTTGGTCTTGCATATTATTAGATAATTAGTAGCTCTCATAGGAATATTTATCTTAATCAATTAATCAATCTATTGCAATATTCGCGGTCCATTGCAATAGGTCGGTAGGTACACATGCAGTTTTAGGGCAGCTTTTTTTATTAGCGACCTTTATTAATTGTTGAGTACCTTTTGTAAACAATTTGTTTGCTTGTTTGCGTTGAAAAATACATAAACTGTTTTATTTAGGAGTAAGTACTCCTATGTGACCAATATGAACTAAGTAGTTCATATTTGTCACATTGGAATGATCACTACAAGAAAATAATATGAACAGCTTTTTCAAATAAACTTAATGCTGGTTACAATATTGGCACTAGCTTTTACACTTGGTTCCCTGTATAGTGGAAGTTTGCCTCTTTCATCTTAGACAAAAATTAGAACTTCATTGGAAGGATCTGTATAATACCAAGTACTTAGGTATAAGGTTCGCATTGACCTCATCAATACGATTATCCGATTGACATTTAATCGTGTCAAATGATGAGCAATTTTGGCCGTAAATCAGCAAATAAATGTCTCATGTGACTTTTAAACCGCGTGGGAAAACACAACGTATACTTTAAAATACATATTCCGTTCTAAAATAAGCACGGAATTAATAAATAATAAAAAGCTATTAATTTGTAAAACGGCACTAAATTATATTATTATTACCAAATATGACGAAAATGATATTTATGATATGTGAAACTTATTAAATCATGTCGTACGGTCGGTGTGACGTTGTCCAGCCATTTTCGCATCCGGAGTGTGCACACACGACCTAACCTTGTCATAACGGCTTCCAAATGTGAATTTTAAATGGCATTACCCAATCGTTACACTAATTTACAACCCAGCTACCGGCCTTCTCAGAGAGAAATATAATTAGACTAATTAGATGTAATGAAAGAAATCGAGATGCGTTCGGAAGCGATTGTAATCTCTATTGCCTTGTGGGCAAGGATTACGTGGCCATAAAATATTAAAATTAATAATTCGTATGGAGATGTATGGTACTTACTTGCCGGGAGACTAATTAGACGATTTTGTCGTAAAATAATAGACACGTAATTGACGTTTAGAACCTGTTTTAATTGAGTCGGCGACGGAATTAGGAAACAAAATGTTTATTGCAATATGTTTTAATGTCACTACGAACTGTCTTGGTCGTAAGAACACTATATTATTGGTAGTGTTCTGTAATAATCTTGTATTCGATTAGATAATTGACTTGTCTTCAGTTATACAGGATATGAAGGTATAGGTAGGTTATGTGTTGGGGAATAGGTTATCTTTAATGATTCCCGCAGTAGCAAAAGTTTGCTAATGTCAAATTTTAGGTCTTGTGGAAAAACAAACCGCTCTACGTGCGGACTTAAAACAATACAATCAACCAGATTCGACTGACTTAACGACACATTCGCCAATTTAACTCGTGTCTAATTTAATTAACCAACCGCAGTAACGCGTGGTACCCAAAATATATAAATAATTTGCTTATGCGAACCGCCCCTCCGTTTATCACCAGCCATGGCAAATCGCTGATGGACCGCGCCTAATCACGGACCCTAAACACAGTCGTAATTCGCGTTTTATTGGCATTACGTATTCTATAACCAGAAATATGGCGTATTATGCAAAATTAAGTTGAGCAAACCAATTTTAAAGTGTGCCGGTAGTGCGACCTTGTGTGTGCGAAATTGTGGTAATTATGTGGAATAAACAGTTATAAGTGGCGATTAAGCAGGATTTATATACTTTATGGGCTTTTGAGTGTCGGTGCAAATGTGTTAGATGTATTTGAACTCGTTTATTTTTTATTTAATAACAAGTAGGCAGTATTATCTACTGAATTATTGTAGGTACTTCTAAAATCCTAATACAAGTAAGTAAGTATAAAGACTTACGTACAAAATTCTTGTCGTTTTTGTAAACTTCCTCAACCTCGGTGCAACCATAATGGGACAATGGTTACACCGAGTCTTAATTTAAACAAAAATGATCAATTTTGTTTGAATTAATAAAGCGCAAAGGTAAGGCGTTTTCTAGGAACAACTGTAAAATATCGGGAGTATCTTATGGTAGATATGATAGTCCTCATCAGTGGCGAAGCGTGAGGGGGAAGCCGGTACAATAAAATAGTAACAAAATTATAAATAATCGGTTTTACTTATGTCATACATATTTGTTTATTCATAATATGTGAATACAATGAATCAACGATAGGTAACACGCAATTATTTATAATATTCACGGCTTCCCCTCACCCTTCGCTACTGGTCTTCATATTCTACTGGGGACTATCTTATGGGTATATAAGACAGTTCTCATATTCTACACTTTAAAATATATTTTTTTTGAGATTTTTTTCTAGTGTCATTATGAAAAATGCAGGTTACCGAATGTAAAAGGCCGTCTCGCAAAGATAGAAAGATCACCATAATATTCGGGAAAGTGCCAGTCCCAACGGAATAGTTCAACCATATTCAGGATACTCAACGATCCAGGAGATATACAACGCTACAACCAGCAGAAAACTTTTGTGAAAAAATCTATTGCTTGTTTCAAATTAAATTAAAATAGCGTAGGTCTGGAAATCATAGGGTCACAGCGCTGACAGCGCATCATAGGTACTAGATGACCAAATAACCTAAAACAATTAGTCTTATGCAAAAATCCTTTTAACATAATATATTATACCTAACAAATTCATGAAAATCAACATTTTACGATGGTGAATAGACGAGATAGGCGCCATAAAATATTTGATATCAAAGTACCGCCGAACGATAACACGAGAGATATACGTTGCGTTGGTGTAAGATATGTTTGTCATACCGATTGACATTATGGATTACAAAAAAGGTTATTTTTAGAGTATTACACACTTACCACAAAAAAGAAACACGTGTTGAACGCGAATGCTACCAAAAATAATACACACTTGTTTTAGACAAGTTAGTGCTAAAACAAGTGCGTATTATTTTTGGTAGCATTCGTGTTGAACGCGTGTTTATCTTTTTTGTGGTACGGCCCTGTGTGTTTAATATAATATATCAAAATTGTTTAGACTACGACTGCTTCGCTGGTCTAGTGGCTAGATAAATGACGATGGTGGTAAATAGGCGTACGTCCTACACGATGGTAAGTGTTTACGTAGGTAGCCTATAAAACGCTAGTAACACCGAGTATCACATGCGCGTTGCTGATCCTTTAAAATGAGGATTCGAAGTGCCGACAGGTTAGGTGACAAGCAGGTTCCCTCACTGGCAACGTAGCTCTGACGACTTTACTTACTGCTCCTAAGTAATGCTGGCTAGTGCTCGTAAGTAATGCTGGCTAGTGGTCGTAAGAGCGGGGTGTTGGGTTTCATCCTTGGAGCAGGCAGTGTTACTGCGATCTTCCTTTAAGGAATTATCAGTAGCAGTCTGGAGTCCGAATTTGTGCCCGGTTGATGGTATTAAGCTCACATGTAATCTTGGGACTTGAGAATAACTGGCGAAATGTGCTTGTACTACAGAGGGTAAGCTTTTGGAGGGCAATAGCTAAATATCATCTCGTATTTTCACCAGAGCTCGCTTTTGAAACAGAAAGCAAAGCTCATAGCGCAGGTGTTATAAAATGGCGGACAAAACTTCATGTCAAGAGCAGCAGGATTCCCTTCGGTTGCAAAGTCAGCTATGTCAGATAATGATGAGGCAGAAAACTCAAGTGGTGATGTAGTACCTAATACTATAGGTAGTTATTTGAGTATAAGTGAGATAATGATTGTTTTATTTGAATCGTTTTTATGAATATTAAGATTTTTTATTTTAAAGGAACACGGAATAAAGTCGAGATTTAATAAAGAGTCCAAGATTCGATAGAGGATATCGATTTATAAAGTTCCTACTTCTACTATTTTTTTAATAAGAAGGGCAATTCTCCTAATTAAAATGTTCAAAATATGTATAGTTCTGTACCCCTATCATGAGTTTTTTTGACGTATAGTTTCGTTAACGTAAGCATATTTAGAATTTAAAATACAGCAGTCCTGGAACATTTTGATAAAATTTTATATAATTTGCACATTTTAAAAAATACAGAGAAATTAATTAAGTGTTTAATTTATATAAATATTGTGTAACAAACGTGTATTTTCAATTCAAAATATGCTTACGTTAACGATACTACACGCCAAAAAAACTCATGATCGGGGTACTGATCTAGTCCCAGTGTCATCAGTGTCATAAAAATGGTATTCTTCTAACAAACAAAGACTATCGCAATGAAATCGTAAATTGATCTAAAGTTGGTCAAAAAAGAAGCGAATATTCTGCGAACATTTTGAACTGGCACATAACACAAAAAAATAATATTTTCGTGCTAAAATACATGACAAACTTGATAAGCAGAATACCATTTTTAGTCAATTTAAAATCTAATCTCAGTGGAGTCAACTGTCAGTCATAGTCCTGAATTAGTTTTGAGAATTGACCTTAGTTTATAACAGTCCAAGTAATTAAACAATGTTATCGTATTATTGGCGGTATTATTAAAGGGTGGTGTCGGATATTAATTCGACAGTAGCGTTATATCAGTCGGAATCTAAATGTCATAGTTAAATCATTGTTCTCTGATACTATCAGAAAATTTATTTTTTATTACCACGAGATAACACCCGTTCTTCCTCAATTAATTTTACACCAACTTTCTCACAATTAAACGACACATAAAATTGAAATCGCAGCTCGAGCAACACGCCTGAACGATTACAAAGTTGAGCGATCTTTGTCAGCGTATTAAAGTCTGACCGAATTATCTTCTTATTTAGGGGTAATGTTGCCATGTTCACATCGTTAATTCTAATATTGCAATAAATATGTCTTTTGGTAACAAGGCGGGCCATGCCGAATGCTATTAGGTCTAATAGAGCGTGCAATCGTGGGGTTTGAGCCGGAGCCGTGAGCCTGTGATGTGCCTCGTCCCGGTGGTCGATTTTTTTTCCCTCAGTGTAAATTGTTTCTGGTTTCGCGTTTGTTTTTTTGATTTATTGTTGTTCTGTTTGAATTTCAACTTGAGATAATGTTTCGTGCAAATATTTGGGATGGCTAACATAGTTGTCACTTTGGAGATGAATGTTTTTGTTGTGTTTTTGGTTGGTTACGCAATTTTAATTACCTACGTTGTAACTTTCTTTTTAATAAATAAGTTTTGGATTACATTAAATCAATGTACAAATGGATTATTTTCTGTAGCTGTTTATAAGCGTTAGTTTCATACAAAGAGCTTTTATTATATATTAATTTATTTGTATCATAAATGTTACCTATACCTACCTATTTATTAAAGTGTTTTTTTTTTTCATTCTTCAATAATGTCATTCTACATTATAATTTACCTATATATTTACTAATCATACCTATCTCAGTTAAATACTTACCTATGTATTTATAGGCACGGATAAAAACTGATTTAAGCGAAATGAAAACTCACTACCATATACAAAAACATAGCTATAATCTTCTTCAATCCTTTGTTATGTGATGGTTAACAGAGCATTTAACGGGGCACGTCTGAGGTAGCGAGACAAAGGCATCAAACCAAGCGACAGATAAAGGCTAGCTGGCTGGCTGTTTGTTTTTTGTACTCTTGCATATTTCTGAAAAAAAAAAAACGTTATGAGCACTCTAGAGATTGAAGAAGGACATAAATATAATTATGACGCATATTGAGCAAAATAGCTATGGATAGTAGGCACATACTCTACCTATTTCTTTTTAGTTTGTATTACTTTCTTATGTAATTGCTTATTACAGTAAATTCTAATATTAAAATATAAATGAGTAATTAAATAATTGTTTTCGTGATAATCTAGTGAAGATAAATAAAACAGTACAACTAATTATTGAGCTTCCGTGATAATTTTTTTTTTGAAATCTTATTACGATTAATTATAACGGATACAGATTGCAGTACCTACGATGAGCAATAAAATTATTTAGGTATCAAAAATGGTGCCACACTTTAGATAAAAGTTGCAACCGGACGTCAACTTATCTAATTAAAGCAATTATTTATTATTTGATCATCTATAAAAATAATGTAGATAATGATTTGATATTGGCTTCTTTTGATTTCCGCAACTACTTAAGATTAGATTTTTTTTATCCATCTTGGGTTGAGTAATTTACAGCTGTCAATTTTAATAACGATTGACTTTTCTTAGTACGCTAGCTACTGGTAATAAAATTTTGAATTTCGAATCAACGCTGGCACAAAAAAGTTAAGTGTTCCTCTTAACTTTTTTTAATAACACAACACACTTAAGTGTTTGCTCACTACAGGAGCAATGGAAATCATTTGTACAGCCATTGAACCGACAACAAAACGTCAACATTGTATCCGAACAAAATAAATAAATAATCTCCTCTACACAAATAAATATCGGCATTATCGGTCTGTGTTGCCAACCGCGACCCACTGGGCTGGGTGTTGCCAACAAAAGAAAATAATAAATTCTAATACAATGCTGTGTCACTGCATTCGTTATGCAATTATTTGGAATTGGATAGTATACTCGTATGTGAATAGGCGTGATGAGTAGGTATGTGATTAAGTATCGATTGGTTTTACGAAATCGTGAACGTTGGCATTATAATTGATTCTTTGTATTATTTAAGTTACCAAGCAATTAAATTGTTATGTTTATATGTCGCAGAAAATGAGGATACCTGCAGAGATTTCACGAAATCTGGATTTACGATTTAGTTTTGTGAAACGACATCACTCACATTAAGTAATTATATTAGTATTTAGTCATGTCACTCATCATTTTTAGTGAGAAGACGTAATAAGTAGGTAAACAAGAATACTCGACATCTACCGTGATTTCTTGGTATCCTTAGGGATTTCCCTACGACATTGTATTACGTAATTTTTTGAGTATATACCTACACATTTGGAGCTATAAGTGGCCACCCGGTCCTTTTGCTGGTCAGTACCTAATGTTTAAAATAATGATGAACGACATGAGATTCATAATTTCTATGATATCTAGGTACCTGCCGGCCTAGCATGACCACGATAGAAACGGGTTTTGTCTACATAGAAATAGACAAAGTGACAGATTGTAGAAACATTTCTACGTTTTATGAATGAAATCTGTCACTTTGTCTATTTCTATGTAGACAAAACCCGTTTCTATCATGGTCATGCTAGGCCGGCTGGTGTATGTCAAAAATATCATTTTTTGGGAAAACGCGATAAAAGATTTAGCAAACCCGATGTTTTTACTAAATTATTCATAACATCATAATTAAAAGTGCTATAGCTCTAATTTTTTTGGAACGTAATCTAGGTTAAATATACTAGGGTATAATAAGCTAAAACACTACAGAAAATTGATTGAAGTATTTATAATATTTTTTTTAAAAAGCTCTTTCAAGTTAGGCCTGTTTTTCACAATGCAAAATACCAATTAAATAATAGTTTTGTGGTAAGACAAAGAATTATATCGAGAAAAAACTAAATATTTTTGTAAAATAAGGAACTAATTAGATTTAATATGACAAATTTGAATACATTTTGGTCATAAAAGGGCTTAACTCAAAGTCAATCTTTTTATTGCTAAAAATATTGTAATACTCACCCGAGAATTTGTAATAAAAAGGCATAATTCCAATTTGCACATCGCGTTAACGATACGGCTTCGACAAGTACAGGCACTTTATAAGTTGGGCCTCTCTCGCAGGAAGAAGCGGACGCGGAATGAAAGAGACACAATTACAATAATTGCTTTAAAATTGTCTTTTTCTCTTTCTGTGAAAGGCAGATTGTAGAACAGTTGATATTGAGCCCATCTAGCACAAAAACTCAAAAACCCGAAATTTTGAGTTGTGCCCTTACTTTACTATGGGTGCGAAATACACATTTAAGAGTTCAGACATAATACTTACAGATTTTCGTTACGACTTTTTTACATTTAGGTTTTGACCTGGGAAAAGAAGTGTCTATAGGTACTTTTGTACTAGTGGTGGCCCAGTAGTCAAAATTTGACCGTAATTTAATTTATTATACTTAAACTTTATGCTAAATCTCACACTCCGCCGTGTGTGCACGTATTAATATACCTATAGATAATAAGTGGGTATTAATTAAATATACTATAATCAAAATGCATCTTGATTAATAGTTGCATTTATAGAAGTAAGTAATTAAAAATGGAAAATAATTACTAATTAGCTTCTGACAAACGAATGCATGCCCAAATATGAATCAAAGAAATTCGTGCCTATTAAATTTCTAACAGTCATCCCTTCTGTATCCATTAATATTAATTAATATAAACTTAGGAATTAATAAAACAAGTTTATACGCATTATGAATGTCAAGTATGGCTGTCCAGTTTATTTTGATACACGGTTCAGTAAGGAACTAAATTTTATTATGATGATTTGACAGTTTCTTCAACAAGCACTGCCGCGGTGTGGGATCAAGTTATACTAGTGTTTTCGTAAGAGCGGTGTGTTGAGATTAAAATGCTCGATTTTTAAGATCGTACGAGATGATATGCAAAGGAATTTACTAACGAATGTAGCTGCTGTTATATTACATACGTGAAATACATAAGTGAAATAATTAGATTGATACATTTTGAGTTAAGTATATAAAATGTTTTTGGCCAAAGGAATTTTGTGTATCAACCTAGTAGGTATTTATAATGAACAAAAACTCTTATAAAAAATCTAGAGAAGTTGCTAGTTAGATACAATATAACTGCTTGCTTATTAAATTACATAAAAGTTATTCAAATATTGTTGAGTATCGAATTAAGATTTTTATTCGCGTTAAGTTGAAACATAAAGTTCGATAAACTCTACCCTTGTTGAAACGTTTACTTATATTGTTCTAGCTGGATTCAAATTATTTATACCTACCGAATTCTTGGCAGCTTTTATAATTTTTCAAATACAGAATCAAAATGAGAGCTGACTCAGCTTATGGAACGTGTGTATGAAATACAATATTCTCATTTTTTTCTGGATTGGGCAAACTGAATTATAATTTATCCCGAAATTATACTAAAAATAGCTAATAATTTTTTTCTGCAAAATCACGGAATTTCGCCCACATTTTGATAACTATTAAGCGGTCATTAGCTAGTCACTCACCGATACCTGCCCATACATTATGTTGTCAAAATATTTCGTTCAAATTTTGAGAAGGTTGTATTTTTTCTGGTATATTTCGTGAATTCGTTTGTCGTACAATACACCGTGACATCTCAATTCGATACAAAGGGAATCATTTGTCATTGTCCATTAGATGATATTGTTGGGTAACATTATAAAATATTAGCTCAAGTATTGGTTTACACTTGGCGATGATGTTGGCGTTTATTTTGAAGTACTTTGTAATGTTTACACTAGAACAGATAGGTTTTATTTTCTATGAAACAGAAAGTGGAGTTTGGAGTGAATGTCCCTTAAATAAAGAGTTATTAGGTAGATAGGTAAATTAGTACCTAGCAGAAGTCGTTATGAAGAATCCATCCGGGGAAGTACTACCATTCTTATGTCACCGCTTATTGCTTCGTTCCAGTTTCAAGGATATGGATGCCGGTGTAATTACAGGCACATGAGACATCTCAACCCTAGACCGCTTAGTACCTAACCCTTTTTTTTTTTTTTTTTTTTTTTTTTCGAGGCTGAAATCCTCATGGATGTCCCCCGCCCTGGGGAGGGCGGAGGGGTCTGTCAGACTCTTACTGACTAAAACCACCCCGGTGTTCCGCCAATTACCTTACGCCGGGGGCGCGGGAGTCGCTTGCGCATTCGTCCGCACCCCCGGCAGGTATTGGCCCGTCAAATGAAAGGCGGGCCCCGTCACCCTATGCGGCCGTCATGCACGGCCGCAATTCCTCTAGAGAGGCGCGCGCGGAACACGTCGCGCCACCGTCTCGGGCCTGTTTCCGTTCGGGCGACGGACGCCCCAAGTCCGCCGCCCGCAGGCCGCACCCTATGGTGGCCGGAGATCGTTGGCCGCCCTACGGCGCCCGGTGCGTCTGCTGCGGATGGGGAGAGAGGACACCGCCTCCCTCTCCCTTTCCGCCGCCTCCTTGGCGTCCATCACCTCCTCGCAGAAGGAGGCGACGGCGTTCCAAGCGCTCTCGCTGCCGATCATGGCCTCAACCACGGCCGGGAGCGAGAGGCCACCCGCAGCTCCGACCGCCGCGACGAGGTCACGGCGCTGCACTGCCCAAGCTGGGCACTCCTCCAGTGTGTGCTGCGCCGTGTCGTCGGGGCAGTCACCGCAATGGTGGCAACCGGGCGTCGGCTCCCGGCCTATACGGCACAGGTACTTTCCGAAGCACCCGTGTCCAGAAAGCACCTGTGTAAGCCGGAAGCTAAGGGCGCCATGCCGTCTCCCGAGCCACTCCCTCATCACGGGCCTTACCGCCGCTATTGCGGCGTGCCCGACCTAACCCTTGTCCCTAGGGTGGACAACACAACTGTGACGCCTGTATGTACTATTGCAGATGTCCATAGGCGGCGGTAATCGCTTACTGTCAGCAGGTCTATTCTACATCAAAA
Organism: Thalpophila matura; assembly: GCA_948465475.1. Lineage (NCBI taxonomy): Eukaryota > Metazoa > Arthropoda > Insecta > Lepidoptera > Noctuidae > Thalpophila > Thalpophila matura. The sequence continues at coordinate 13,581,676 of OX419181.1, forward strand.
CGCTGCGTGATATTACCGTGAGAACTGCCAATTTGTTTGCGAACGTTCGAGGAAGAATCTCACCGTGACATTCCCAGGAAGGAAATAATTTTGATAGTTTAATTTTTCCTCTCTTCCATGAGATACTATGCACCAATAACATGAAAATGTGGTTTTTTTTGTAGAGTTGTGGAAAACCTGTAGCACTAGCAACTCAACGTTACATACGGATGAAGCAACTGGTAGCGCGCTTGCTATTAACCTCACGACCAAATTTCTCGTAAATTAAGTGTACTCCATCAAAAGAGAAGAAGGGGAAAAATAATTGGTTATAATTATTATTAGTCACTGTTATCATAATTATTACCTATTTTATTACATTTTAAATATTTCCATATAAAAAATAAAATAAAAGACATTTAAAAATATAAAAAATACAGTACCCCACCAGTATCGGGAACAGGGTCCAAGCAACCTGAGGTCAGGGATCCAGAGAGGAACCTCCTAATAATACGAGCCGTGTCCAGGAGTACCGCTCTCTGTATCGAGCCCTTGTTCCAACTACCTAACGAGCGCCTCCTCAGGTGATGCTCGAGGTTCTTGGATATTAGGCTATTGGCCGAAAGACTACCGGAACAACGATATTGGTGCTGATTCTTTGAACATCGCACTAAACTAATTTTAATCACACTATATCTCTTTCTTACAAATATCATTGAAAAAGGACAGAAAATATTGAAAACTATCAAATTAGTCTACACCCTTGTCATTCACGGGAAAATAGTCGTGACCTTTTGCGATTACGACTAAATTGACATTAAAGCTATTCAAGTGGACTAATTTGACAGGATTAAATATCTGCTATCTCTCTCTCATATTTGTAATCAGAAAGAGATATAATAGGACTAAATTAGTTTAGTTCGTAAACAGCAGAATCGGCACCATTACCTAATTATTATCGACGAGAAGACATCAGTACCCCTATCATGAGTTTTTTTGACGTATAGTATCGTTAACGTAAGCATATTTTGAATTTAAAATACAGCAGTCCTGGAACATTTTGATAAAATATACAATTTGCACATTTTAAAAAATACAGAGAAATAAATGAAGTACCTATTTAATTTATATAAATATTGTGTAACAAACATGTATTTTCAATTCAAAATATGCTTACGTTAACGATACTACACGTCAAAAAAACTCATGATAGGGGTACAGTTTCCTAAAAACACTATAATGACATAATAGACAATAGTTTACTTACACATATAAGGGTGTATTGAAAAAGCCTCTATGAGTGACGTTACGGAAATATACTTACGTTTGGAAGACCCTGAGGAGTCAGATCTGCTGTCAACTTTAAATGTGCCAATATGAGAAAAGAAGAAGTAGAGATCGTCTAATTTAAAACTGAACGCACCTCCACCAATCGTGATTCTTTCAATGTGTGAGAGGAAATACTTATTGCGACACTTTACTTGTGTGCGTGCAGCAATTTTAGAACTTGGACTCGCTAGTACCTAACGAAGACCAATATGTGTGTGTTACGTCTATACACTGCTTTGCATGTAAGCGTAAATGCATTGAAGGGAATCTAGTTTATTTTATTACGTTACCTTTTAATATTCACACTATACAAACAACTAAAATCAATAGTAAAATCGTATAAAACATTTTTCACATCTCCAAACATAAGAAAACAAATTCCACATAGGTAACATAAATAACTTAACATAAAGACAGCGTAAGTAGGTTGGAAGTACCAACGAATATAGCATGAAATAAAAATCACATTGTAATCCGGTATTGGCTATAGATAAGGAACGCTTGTGACAAGGCAAGAATTATGTGCTCCAGAGGGCAATTTTTCTTTCCCGGGATTTATTCCCGTAATTTATAGAGGATCGGTCTGTATCTGGGCTAACCCGCCCGCCCCGGCAAGCGGTCCGCAATTAAGACTAACCTCCCCTAATTAAGATGCTATAATCTATAATATAATAATTTATCAACAGTTTCGGTTGTAAATGGGAGGAATATTATTGTTTGTTTTGATTCACAAGGTGATTTTGATGTGTTGAATAAGTTTTGTTATATTGTTTTGAAGCAGGTACTTTATAGCTGCATTTACGTAATATTTATTATAGTACCTAGGTAATGTACTAGAACTGTTCGTTTAAAAGTTTTGTTTTTATTAGAATACCACAGCCAAGTAGTCTGGTGACGTAGAACCAAATTCAACAACAAAATTACTTAAGTAAACGTCTATTTATTTGCTACAAAAGAATCTTTTATGCCATCATTTACATAAGTAATAATCGTAAAGTGAAGTACGTTTCATAACGACACTCGTATTGCCTAATCTCGTCATCAATCGACTGTTCGCTGCGTTGTAATTTGACACGCAAAATTTTTGCCGAACGTGCTTCAGCCATGAATTGTTGGTGACAAAAGTGTCTGTCGCAGCGAAGCGACGAGAGTCGGCTTAATACAGCCCCCACCCCTCGCCGCAGTCGTAAATTTAGGGTTTCATAAAACCAGATCCGAGATAAGACACAGTGTGGAGTGAGTCCCGGATCAAATGCGATCCTCGAACCCGCAGCTCTCGCGCATACAATAAAAATAACACGGCCGCATCTGCGGCTACTATTTTACATCACGAAATTTGTCGTGTTTACATAAAATACGCCCCGTAGATAGTGATCGATTCGCTAGAAATCGTGGACGTCACTTTCGCGACGCACTGGCCGGCAACACGAAACCACTATTGAAAAACCCCAAGCTGTCAAGAGCACAACAAAAGCGCATTATGATTTTAACAGTTTCTGAATTGCTACACTATTATGAGGCGTGTATTATGCTTTTCATCCAGTGTAAGGGTATTTGGACGCCTTTGTGGCTCGGTATTGACAAATAAGTAAGATTTACTCTTAGAGTAAGAATTAAGGATTAGGACGGCGCAGTATTTTTTTAACATTCTCTTAGAAATAAATTCATGGCGCCATTGGTCCAATATTGCATTATTCTGCAGTCGGTTCGATGCTTATGCAGTGTTAGCAGCAATATTCTAAACAAATCAAGTGGAAACTTGGATGCAATTGAGAGCCAAGGAAAGCGAAGCTTGCGTAACTATCCACTAGAATAAACATAGTTTATACAATGGAAAGAATAGGCTTAATTCGAATGGATTTTTTACTTACCTACTAAGCAATACATTTGAAATGTATCCTTTGTTTGCATTCTTTTATTTATTTTCACTTTTGCTCAAATGTTAGCGATTATGTACCTAACATAATCGCTCAAAAGCAATTCTTTATGTGGAACATCTTATAAAATTTACATCAAAGCATCGTATCCAACGTAGGAACGGGTTGTAGGCATAACTACGTGTCGGGGACATATATTTAAAGCTTCAGTAGATAGGGGTGCAATAATTTTGACAATGACTAGCAGCCTTACCCGGGCGAGGCGTAGGCGCGGGGCGGACGGGGCGCGGGGGGCAATCTGCGCACTAAATCACGCTACGAATAAAATTTATGGCGCCGAGATAAAAACTCGCAGCTTTTCTCTTTTACGTTCCTTCCCCCTGCCCCCGCGCGCCGCCGGTCGCCCTCGTCACCCCACGCGGAAAATCCATAGGGATTTTTCCAAGTGTTCGGGCGACGGCGTGTGTGGGGTCGAAACGATTTTGTTTTATGCTTATTGCCGGTTGCGATGTTTTGTTTGCTAAGTTGCACAGATAAGGGATAGGTACGGAGATTGTCTGCTCGACCGGACGACGTGTGCCGCCGTATTTTTGTCAACTACCTACTCGTGTTTTTATTTTTGTTCGTCATTGTTTTATTACGTGCTACGTCGCAGCTTTGTGAGAAATTAAATTAATTATTCATTTACAAACAATCCATCACGTGTAAGTCCTCGGCACGTGAGGAAAGTCATGAAACTGTTTAAATGACCAACCGTGGAACAGAACCTAGCATTACCTAGCAGTCAGACGGTTATCGCACTTTCACTTAGCACTAGTTCATGCAATATTCTTTTTACGTTTATTTAAATACCGCGACTTTATATACGACCTGGTATTAATTCTAATCCGAATGTCTCACGTTCAAACGTATTAAATGCAACGCGAGTAACAAAGAAAAACGACTTGGTAATGTGAAATATTTTAGATTCAGCCACATTAAATTCTGCTTTCTTATTACCGAAAAATGTGGACAAACCATGAAAAAAGAAAAGGAGTTTAAAAAATCACATGATTAACTTGGAATGTTTTGCTGAGCTAACGAACTTTGACGTAAAAATTAAAAAGTTATCAGATTAACACGAAGTGGATTTATAAACAAGGCGTATTAACGTCGTTCAAAAGACGCACTCGATACGTACGTATTGAGTGCGTCTTTTGAACGTCTATTAGGTCTTGTATTAAACGAAATGTGATCGTGGAGCTTATCGACGGTCGTACGCCTTGTAAACTCTGAGCCCTGTTCGATACAAGTTTATCGCTTAATTCGACAAAACTAACCGTTACTGGAGCGCCGTCAACTGTTTCACCCCGGCGCGGCCGATAGAGGTTGTCATAAAGAACACATTTTATCGATCTATTGGACAACACCGAGTCCGTCTTTGTTGGGTTTAAAATATTTAAATAACTCGTTTAACAAGAGCTGTAAGTATATTCTTAGCTTGCTAAGGATAATTTTATTCATTATCAAGCTAGACATTTTTAATTAAAATTACTGGAGAGTTTACTTTTGATATATTAGAAATGTTTACGTGCTGTTGTCTGCAATTATCTACCTTGTCTCAAAAACATTATTATGCATGTATTTGGTACGGTACCTACGTACTTGTTGTACGGCGTAATGATTCCAATTTGTTTTGTTCAGTAGCATCATTAAGAATTTTCCACTACAAATGGTAATATAATGACCTCCATTTATAGGATTCAAAAGTACTAGTCAACATAATATTTCAGCTTAGTGTAGGTACACTGGCACATTTATTTTTTATCATGACATAAACAAAGACATCTAAACAGCTTAAGTTGCAAATTTTCTGTTTATTTTCCTGTTTGTTTCAGTCCTAAGTTTAACCATATCTCAAAATTCCGAATTTTTCCTAGTCTTCGAGGTTGCAAACAAAAGCAAATAAAAAACAAACGTGTCTTCTTTGATATCGCGGTGTATAGCATGTACTCGTATGTATAATGTACTTAACACCACACTTACTTCAGTGTATAGATAGGACAGCTGCTAAACATTTCCCGGTAACATCAAGCATCTCTAAGGCTTAAATTCGCGCGACCACAAAAACGTCACAACCAAGGACAAAACATCTGATTGTCTTACTTATCTATACTCAATCAGTGTTTACAATATTACAGCGGCGTGCTCCACGTCAAAATAATGTCCCTATTAGAGCACAAAGCGAGATTTTCAAAGAATCACAAGCAAAAAATGACAAAAATATCCACGTCGAGAACAGAGATTACTGCAGAGCAAGGCCATCTGTGGATATTGAGACCGTCTCACACGAGATAGCTTATCGGTCGATCTCGACTCAGATTCTGTGAAGAAAAAGCGAGAGAAAAGGCTCCTATTTATAGTTGAAGAGCCAATAGACTCACGCCACAATCGCATTAGTCCGCCGCAGCCCGCTGCAACGATGATTTGAATTTCCATTGTTTATGGTGGCAGACATGTGTCAAAGTTCGATTGGAATTTAAATTCGGCTCCTTTGTTATTATTTTTTTTGTCGAGTTGTAAACACGGCGCAGTGATGTTCCAATTTGGTTACCAGCCTCCACTGATGGGTGGTTGGATCTATGACTCCTCGTGTATGTCGGATGATGTTTTTGACGTCGGTATGCGGTATGAATAATTACGAATCATGTTCCGAATGATTCCAAATGTACCGACAACTCACCGAACAGAATTCTCAGAAATCGCTACGTATATAGGTTAGGTACTAACTACGCAGTCAAATAAACAAACGTTGAAAGTCCATTTTCTTTAGTTGAAGCTTGCTGTAGTCGACTTCAAAGGTAGTCGGGGCTCTCTGAACATCTGCTAAATTACCAAACTCGAGTCAGGAGCGGGGCACTACACAAAGCGACTACCATTTTGTTCCGACACTTTTCAAAATTGGAACGTGACGGTTGCAAGCGCTCTCGGCCAGAGACAATGACATGAAAAGGAAAAATGTAAACGGACCTATTTTAAATAGGCGTATAGCGACGACTAATATTTTATATCGTACTTTTGGTGCATGCGATTATGACGTCTGATTTTAGCTTGATGTAGTTAATAAGGATGAAAATGGCTTGTAGTTTTCGTACGATATAAGTCGTTTCGGAATTCATAGCGGTTAATTTAAAAGTGCGTTCTTGAACCCTTTCAGAGGCATTGTATCTTTGTGCTCTTTGTACGGGAGATGGTTTATCTGAGTCGCGGGGTACATAAGTGCTGTTTTTTCATTCCGTAATGCTTTTACATTTCAAAGGGGTTAAATGTTATTCAGACTGGCTGCCCGCTTAGAAAATGTGTGGGTGTCGTGGGGCCTCGGAACGCGCACCGTACTGTTTTCGGTGTACCTACCTAAGTAGGTATTTGTTTTATTCTCACCCCGTTATTATCCTACATAAACATTTAGAGGGCTTGTCTTGTATTATAAATATTATGAAAATTGGACCCGTATTTGTTTTTACCGAGGCGTCTTCTTGACAAATATAATGAAAATTCTAATAGAAACCATTGAATATGTTAATTACGAAACTAAAGTAATTTGCTGATTTTATCGAGAAGAAATAAATTTTTATTATAAATAAGATTAAGAATTTCAACGTTGGTGGTCGCATCTCATCATCTGAGTAAAACATCAAGCGACAGAAGTATTCAGACTCTCATTATGAAGATCATCTAGATATCATTAACAACGTAGCATCCTGTTTAAATTAAAAGATTTTAAAAACATTGTCATTGATTCTCTCAATTCGATTACGATAAGAAAGTAAATAACATCAATCATCATTTCATCATTCGCCTAGCCTTTTCTATATAGGTACCTATACATTATATAATATATAAGTACTTATGTCCATTTGAGGTCGAGTTCTCCTTCGGATATTGATTAGCCACCTCAGGCAGCGAGGCTCTATTCCACGCTAACTAGACATGTCTAAATAATAACCTTCATGTACTATAGATACTAGATAATGTATGTTGTTAGTCTACGATCAGCCTGGCTACGTCATTATTGAGATTGGTAATGTAGGGTGAGATAGGAGCCGTGTACTGTGATGTTGTAGCTATACAAGCATTGCTTTGAGAGTTCGCTTGCTGAATTTGATGTTTGGCAAAGATTGACTAAATACTTTACTTCTGTATCTGTAGTAATTTCTAGGTGCTGACTTATCGTAATTTCACATCAATATAAAGGGTGTCCCGTTCGGAGTGGTCTAAGGGAAAACCCTGGTATAGGGACTTGTGTAACTATCAGTCTGCAGCATTCGTTTGGGGAATAATTATATTATTGTTACATTCAGATCCTATTCTATTTAAGACCATGCAAATTATACTTTGTAGCTACTCATGTTTTTACAAAAATAAATATCTTATGTCTTACAAGTTTTCACGAAAAACTCCCCATTGGCACGATTTTTTATAATAATTTCGCATAACGATCTCTCTTTTTCATTCGAACCTTCTGCTAGGGAATTATAAAAAAAAAAAATATGGGGTTTTTTGATGTCTAAAAATCGGTTACGTGTTAATCAATCAATCAGTTATTTCTTATCAAGTCAAATCAAATAAAATAAAATAAGTACTTATTAGCAAAGGTAGGTACTGTTCAATCGTTTGTAAAACAAAATAATCTCGATTTAATTAGGTTTATAATTGTATCAAGTAGGTACCTACATATTTGATTTTTGTACTAAGGATCGTACTTATTACAGAATGACGCTCGAGCACAGATCTTTGCTTGAGCCACGGGGTCTCATCAGGAACAAAGTAACATTTATTGAAATAACTCATAATAGATGGCGTTATATGTATCGATTTGTTATTGAAGTTTGTGTAAAATTGAGAACATGAAAAAATACATCATAAAAAATATTTGTTCAAATTTTGAAAAATGGTTTAAGCACGGAAAAATGTATAGCCCGAAGATAGCCCGCGCTAAATCGGTCACATTTCTTTGTATGAGATGAGGCATCTGTACGTATAGTATTTTATTATCTGTGCTTGAGCATACATTTAAAGCCATTTGATTGGTTGACATCTATACTCAAGCAGAGATCTGTGCTCGAGTATTTTTCTGTAATACGAACCTAAGACTGTCAGTCTTAACTCGTTATAGTTTTGAAACGTAGTCGTAGGCGTAGTAATACCTACTACGCTCCCGTATTCGCTCAGTAATTCACAGACTCGCGACCTCGCACTGATTAACTGGTGCGGAGACCCTGCATATGTATGTACCTATATGTGTTGTAGGTAGGTACCAATGTACGTGGGTACCTATTTAATGACTATTGATGAAGAGCTTATGTATAATATACAATGTAATAGGGACACCACACCTCGTATTGTGTAGTGGTAACGCCTTTGTTTGAATAAAAGTAAGATAAAGTAAGCTGTTGACACCATCTTAACAATAAACATAGACTGATTGGTACAGATCGTTTCACATAAGATTTCCCTTGAATATCAATATGTTACAATGTTTTAACGGTGTTGGATTTTTTCTTTAAACTCTGTCTTTCTTTTATTCTCTTTCACCACTATTTAGTGTCTTTAATACTTCAATTTAAAAAAAAAACCGGCCAAGTGCGAGTCGTACTCGCGCACCGAGGGTTCCGTATCATTTTTGGACGTATAAAGTGAAAAAATCCGGGCCGCATAACTAAGTTTGTTTGTCAAGGAATTTTGATGATTTTGAAAAAAACTACTAGTTAGGAACATCGTTTTATTTTTGGTGCCATATTTGGGTCAATTCCTATCAACTCTAATTATTTCAGATTTTTCGCCCCGCAAACTTCGGAGATAAGGGGGGGGGGGATGGTATTCTTTTTGACATTTTTCATCATATATATATATTTTTCATCGCACAAAAAGTCTGTCGTCTGCGTTGCCTTAGACTTTTTTCAGGAAACGCGTTGGTTTATTAATATTTAATATTACTTGTGTAAAACTGTTACTTTAACGTTAACTACAATTAAGAGGAACACGTGTGAGAATCACATTTTATTGTTATAACTAACGATTTATAAGACAACAATAACTAGATAATGTGAAGGATGTATCTCATCATAATATATAAAATGACCATTTGTATAAGGATGCTGCTAATTGTGTTATGATTTACTAAACCAGATAGTAGATAGGTAGGCAAAGATAATATATATCTTTGAAATTAAAAAACAGGTTTAAAAAAAACCGACTTCCAAAAACTACACTAAAAACTATGAAATAAAAATGTTAAACTTCCATAAATAAAAATCTAAATGTATATTGAAGTCGGCGGTGCCTCTTCTTCAGGTTTTTACCTCTCTGCCTTTGAACAGGAAGAACGTGCGCAGTGTGTGCACGTGCAGCTTGCTTTGCGCCTCGACAAATTAACATTTCCTTTCAATCCTCCTTAATCTACAATTTATGGTGCTTATTTTCATGCTAGGCCCCGCCGACTTCAATATACATTTAGATTTTTATTTATGGAAGTTTAACATTTTTATTTCATAGTTTTTAGTGTAGTTTTTGGAAGTCGGTTTTTTTTAAACCTGTTTTTATTTTTATCTTTTTAGTGTAGTGTAACCTGTGTAACCATTTTATTGTTGTTAATAATTACAATAAAGTATCATAAAATCATTTATGTATTTGCTACACATTTTGTATGTACCTACTTTTACCGAGATCGATTACTTCCACTAATTTAAATAGGTACTTATATTCATAGATGTTGGTGGATAAGAGCGTTTCAGTAAACAAAAAAACCTGCCAAGTGTGAGTCGTACTCGCACACCGAGGGTTCCGTATCGGTTTTGGACGTATAAAGTGAAAAAAACCGGACCGTATAACTAAGTTTGTTTGTGAAGGAATTATGATGATTTAAAAAAAACTGCACTAGTTAGGAACATCGTTTTATTTTTGGTGCAATATTTGGGTCAATTCGGCAATTCCTATCAACTCTAATTATTTCAGATTCGCTCTGCAAACTTCGGAGAAAAGGGGGGGGGGAATGGTATTTTTTCAGAAATTTTTCATCATAAATATGTCGAAAACAGTGAGACATAAAATAAAATGAAAATATATTTTGAAATGTGCAGATCAAGCCCTTTCATATGATATGTCATTTGACCTAGTAACCCCACTTTAAAATTTTGAACCCCCACTCCGGCCCCTTTTGCAATGAAAATAAAAATATTTTTTGATTTTTTTCATTTGCAATATAGTTGGACAAGCATTTTTTATAACTGTTCCAAATTTCAAGTCGATAGCATTAGTAGTTGCTGATATAAGCAGGTGTGACAGACAGACAGACAGACAGACAGACAGGCAGTCGCACCATAAGGGTTCCTTTTTTACCATTTTGGTACAGAACCCTAAAAACAGTGTTTGTTTCAGTTTATAATAGCAATAGGCTCGCTCCCTAGCCTTCTATCAAATGCAACTTAAGCATAAAAAAATTGTGTGTACTATACACCTCTGTCTAACCTTGCGGGAAATACCGGCGTGATGTTATGTATGTATAATATCGAGATCGATTGCATTCAGGAATTCATGTACTTACACAATATCACTTTTTCATCATTGTCATGATGTCATCGAGATACACCAAAAATACCGTTTATTACACCTGGTTAAAAATCTACTCAACCAAAGTTAATAAAATTTATATGGGACCACCTCGCGAGCTTCTTCTACCATATGAAAAAAGAATCACGTAAATCGGCTCATAAGCCACGGAGTAATCGGTGTACATACATAAAAAAAAAAAAAAAAAAAAAAAAAAAAAAAAAAATCAACCGAATGCAGAACCTCCTCCTTTTTGGAAGTCGGTTAAAAAGTGACGTGTGCCTTGATGTTAAAAAAGGTTACAGAAAAATCTATTTTAAATGTTTTTAAATATTTATTTTATTTAAGAGATTTAAAAACAACTGACACTTGTTTTTAAATCTTCTACTCCCTTTAAAAACGCCTCATAATTTAACCACTGATTGAATATATGCAACTCTCTTTGTCATTTCTATGCCTATAAATAGTCAATTATTAAATTACCATTATAAAATTTTCTGCATTAGTATAGTCGTCAACGTCTATATTTAAACTGCGATATTATTATTATATTATTATTGCGATCCAACAGACAAACTATATATATAGTTTTGTTGGACATTATATTATTTAATAGACCTTAATATGTACTTTTATAATAAATAAATAAATAATAAATAATTAATTGAGTTACCTATGAGCTATTTAATTTAATAATAATTTATAAGTAAAGGGATTGAATAACACTAAGATAGGTAAGCATAACAATGGCTCTGACATGTTTAAAATTAACAAAAATATACATTTAAGTAGGTATAGTAGTATTTTTTAGGGTTTCGATTTTAATCTTTTGCTTTAAGAAAAGTTGTTTCAGGTTTTTTCAGAGTACCTATCTACGTTGATAATTCAGATAAAGATACGGCGATCTAGAAATATTAGCCTGATAGTCTAACTGAGTTGATGTTCTAAGAAGAAGTTTGTTAGCACGATCAACACGATATATGGCCTTCATTCTGTCAAGATATTGAATTAAAAAGCCAACACAGTAGGTACGAGGGTAGATAGATACTTAAATCAAAATATCAAAAGCATAAAGATATCTTTTCTACCTTAATACCTAACATGTGCTTATATCCGTATAACCCGATTAAGAAGCCATTTTTAGCTTGAACTCTGGCAGCCGGGTGTTATGTCATTAGCCATTACCGCGCAGCACTAGCGATAGTGTTGTGCCCGACAGATTTATAGCGCGGGTATATAGAATAAATCACGTTGGAGGGGAGGGTGGGGTAGTCTTAGACGCTTTGGTGAGGGGCTATTGTTTTTTTTTACTTGTGGGCTATGATAGACGTTTGGATGTACCTACCTAGTTTTGGTATCTGACTGTCTGTGTTGTTTATTTATTTTATACTCAAAGGGATCAGGGGGCAGGGATCGAAGTTCTTGATAATATAATAAAGCTGAAGAGTTTGTTTGAACTCTAGAACTACCAGTCGGATTTGAAAAAAACTTTTTGTATAAGATAGCCAAATTCATAAGGAATAGTATAGGTTATTTAATATCACCTTTAGAAGCCGAGCAACGGGGTTGAAACCGCGTGACACAACTAGTATCTTTATAAATTAACATAAAATCACGCCTGTATTCCCTGAAGAAGGGAGGCAGAGGTGTCCAGTACACCTACATTTTGCCAGTTATGTTTAAGACTCATGATAAGGTACATGAGTACATGGAACCGGGTACAAATCTCCTCCGGGCTGTTAATGCGAATTTCCTAATAGAAAAAACCGAATAAAACTTTTCCCGGGGTTCGAATCCAAGACCCTTGGATCGCACTTATGTATACTTGACCAAGGCAGTCAGATCTTGATAATTATCAGAGAAAAGTAATTATCACGATAATTTCGAACCTTGCTTAAAAGTATAGTTATAAAAAAAAAAAGTTTGTGTACCTACCTATATAATATTCCCCTTACTTATAAAAACTTGTCACTTTTAAGTACTGATTAAATGTTAATATATGCACTAGCTCCATCCTTGTCATTTGCATGCCAATGATTAGAGATGCCAACTGATTTAAGAGCTATTTAAGTTAAATAATGTTTAAACAGCGTTCATAAGTACTAAGGACGTATAATATATTTAAATATAACTTTTACATTCGCCAATTATGGGTTGACTGACCTTTTTAACCGATTTAAAAAAAAGGAGAAGGTTCTCAATTCGTCAGAATCTTTTTGTTAATTAATACACTCGAGAAGTCCGTGTCAGTCCGAAAATTTATCTCTGGATGAGTGGTAGCTTATTGAAATAAAAAACTGGATGTAGTCTATTTATTTATAAATTGAAAAAATATGTATAAGTATTACTTAGCTGTAAAACATATTTTGTTTTTTGCAAAGGAATTGCTAGTAAGTGAGAATAACTATAGATAATTAACTAACTGAATTATCTATAAATATCTACCGATACATAATTCAGTTCTGTAGTTTCATCGTATCTGCTGTACCTAAGTAGGTATGTAGTAATATTCAGCTTGGTGATTTTGAAATAAACACAAAGCCGAACATTACGTACCTATTTACAGCCGGCCTAGCATGACCACGATAGAAACGGGTTTTGTCTACATAGAAATAGACAAAGTGACAGATTGTAGAAACATTTCTACGTTTTATGAATGAAATCTGTCACTTTGTCTATTTCTATGTAGACAAAACCTGTTTCTATCGTCGTCATGCTAGGCCGGCAGCAAAGAAACATTTGTCAACAAAATAAATTTAAAGGTGTAATTCGGCAGTCTGCTCTTCATGTAGTTTTTTACACGGAGGTTCCATTTTAAAATATAGTTAGACACAGATATAACGCACCCCCCATCGAATAATATGGTAATGTGCTATTGCGGTAGTTTATGTTTTATTGCATATTCGGTGTCTAGAGCATTCATTACAGCTTGTGAATTTTTTTTGTAATGTTTCTATGGATATTGATAAAAGTACAATAATTTCAATGGCCCCGTAATGAACATAACAATATTATTCTCTTAAAATCTAAACACACTTTTTACACGAATAGTACCTTAACAAGTAAATACAGATTATGCAATCGTTAAGTTTTTCGGTAAGTGACGATTACAATTTTATTCGCGTAAGAAATACATTTAGTGTTTCATGTAAAGTTTAAAACAATTATATTCATGTGTTATTTTTATTTACACGATTTGGTAATGTTTTTTTACAATATATGACAGATATTATGCAAAATCGTAATGTTGTTCGCTGTTTATTAGGCTTGCATTTGACCGCCATTCCGCCTGACGTGAAGCGATGATGCGGTCTACGATGGAGCACGCTTGCCCAGAAGAAACCGATTCACTCTCGTCTTGAAGAAATCCAGATTGTTATTATCGGGAACATCCACTCCGATAGTGAATTCCATTGTTTTGCGGTTTTCACAATGAAAGTGGAATCAAAGCGCTTCGTATGGGTTTTTGGTATATCAACCATGAACCGATGGCGCTTTTTCGTGCTTCTGGCTGTCCGATAGAAAAAAGGGTAGGAGGGACATGAAGTACCGTCGCAGCTTCGAGAGGAATCCTAGCTTTTTAGCTGCCAATTGAACTTTGGACTCAATATAAGAGCCAAAGTTAAGGGGAGACGTCAGAGTAACCACCACCAAAAGCTCAAGATGGTCAGTTATCGGTATGGAGTATGGACACATTTCAAAAAATAGGAGCCAGCTGGGATGGGCTCTTTTTGGCAGAGAACAGACACGCCTGGGTCTTAGTTGCATTGAACTTGACCAGATTGGTATCGCTGCAATCGGAGACTGCCTTAAGGAACATTAATTCAAGCGCTCGACCATGGTTTCTCTCAGAGCCTGGATTTGTAGTCCAGTAGTCCGTTCATTGGCTATGTATCTCTCTACAACAGTGTTGTCATCTGCATACCCAAACGTTCCGGGATAAAGCAGATCGTTGATATGCAGCAGGAAGAGCGTCGCAGAGAGCACTGACCCCTGAGGGACACGCATTAATTGCTTTTCGATCGGACGAGCAGCCATCAATGCCTCAAATCGAACGATCCCTCAGGAAGTCTGATATCCACGCAACGAAACAGGTGGGCAAGCCATTTGAGGAAAGCATACAAATAAGGCCGTCGTGCCAAACCCTGTCGAAAGTCTTCGAGATGTCCAGGGAAACGATTAGCGCGTCCTCATGTTTCATAAGTGAGTAGCGTAGGCTAGGTCCCCAGTAGACCGGTTTCGGTGAGATCATTAGCTTCAAGGTACGTCAAGAGCATGTTATTGAAGAGACGCTGCATACTCTTGTAAAGTATGGACGTTACCGAATTGGCAGGGTCGGCACGACTAGGTACCTCTTTCGTTTCTCTCTTGAAATCTTTTTTGGGCACGAGTTGCACGTTGGCAAGATTCCACGTTTTCGGCACTTGTCCAGTATTTAAAAGAGACACAGGAAACAACTCAGGCGCACATGTCCTCAGAACTATGACTGGAATACCACCTGGGCCATTGGCCTTGTTCACGTCAAGATTGCACAGTGTTTTGCAAATCTCCATTTAGCAAATGCGAATTCCCGACATAAATGTCGTGCTGCCAGGTAGAGTTGGAGGTATCGCGTTGCCAGCATGTAGACGTGATGACTCCGCAAACAGATTCACTTCAATTGATTTGACTAAAACGCTTTACTACCCGCAGGGTACGAAGTCAATTTGTTCCCTATTCGACTAATGTGATCAAAGCGAGCTCCTTTTTGCAGGACTTGGCAGCCTTGTTAAACGACTTCTTCCTCTGACTTATGTCCTTCGCTTTACGGTGTCGAGCATCAACCCAGGCCAGGTATGCCTCACTGTTTACTGGCTTTAGCGAGACCACATTGAGGCCCAAACCATAGGCGAGCTTTGCCGGAGAGCGGTACTTCGGAATAAGGAATGTAGTATTCCATGGCCCGATGCAACACATCTGTCACAGCGTCCGCGCAAGTCGAAGGATCATCAAACGAAAAACACATCAACTGCCAAGGATAAAATGCAAAGAAAGACCGCATCTCATCCCTATCTGCTGACCTGTATCGCCACACTCGGTGAGTTCCTCTTGGCCAGAAATCGGGCGGGGACTAAACAGATACAGATTTCACCAGACAGTGATAGGAGTTACCTAAAGGTGACGAAACCGATACCGAGTAGCGGTAAATTGTTAAAAGAGGATTTATTAAGTCTATGCAGAACAGAAGCCTTACCTCAGCATTGTCATACTTTTTATCGTTTCTTACAGACCAGTGAAATTATGACAGAACAATCTTCAGACTGAATCGGACTGTAATGATGATTGACATGATTGATTTTTACTATCATTTAGATACCAACGACCCAACGGACCAACAGGACTTCCATCTGATTATTATTTGTGATAGAAAACATAATGTTGTACCTGATTAATATAATAAAAGCTGTGCATCGTTTTATTTGATACCTTTAACAAATCACTATTATTTATATAAATTATACAGTACCTATAAAATCAATTTATTCTAAATTTGTTACTTTTTTGCCAAATCAATTAATATTTACTAAATTATTTAATGAAATAACGTATTTGCAACATTATATTACTGTTCATTATTGACACCATACATCGACGAATATTATTGTAATGTAATAATACTGTATTCACTATAGCTGAGATTTCACCCGAATAATGTCGTAATGTAATAATACTGTATACACTATCGCTGAGATTTCACCCGAATAATGTCGTAATATCGTATTACCGTAAACTTTTTTGACACTACATTTTGACGAATAATACTGTAATGCATTAATACTGCCTACGATATCGTTGGGTTTACACGCGAATAATATCGGAATGATGCGTTGCATATTATACTTTTGACCAGCAATTTCAGTAATGTTATTTTCGTCAATAACTTTATTTAGGAAACTATTACAAAAAAATCATAAAAGGAAATAGACAGTAAAAAAATATGCTTTGTTTTGACATATAAATCACTATCTTACGATGCACCCGTGCTGAGATATATGCAAAAAACAGTTTTTTATTTTTCCTGTAAAATTTAGAATTATCGATTACCATATTATTCGGTGGGGGGTGCGATAAGTAGGTAGGTAGTATTTCCAAAAAAATTAAACAAAAACATTTTATATATTAATGTACCTATAATTTATGATTCTATTGTATTATTTATGATTTCCATTACAAGTAGCCTATCTGTTATTTTATTAGGTAGGTAAGTAATCCTACTTTGAATGACTCTACATTTAATATAAATATTTCTTCATCGGTTATTCACTCATATTTGATATTGTAACTGTATATTAAAACTTATCTAGTTATGTACTCAACAAATTATAACAAGTCTATTAAAAATGTAGAGACAACATAAAATTTACAAAATACGTTTTAAACCTTAAAGTATCGGATTGGCATTCACTTTTAAAAAAAACATATCCTTATGTAGAGTAGTACCTACCTATCTATCTATATTTAAGAGACTCTACCAGGCAACTTTATCAAAATCGCATATCGACGGCGAAGTGCCAATACCTCCTATCTCCTAAGTGCTATTCTTGCGAATTTGTCCTTTCAATTAAAATCCATAACATAAAAAGTGTATTTCTCGAAAAATGTTAGATAGAAGGTATTGGCACTTCGCCGTCGATATGCAATATTAAATCGAAATAACTTTTAAAATAAGAATAATAAGGTGCTTATAACTAATTTGATGTTCAATTTTATTATCCCCTCATTTTTTGACAAGAAAATTACAATGTCAAGTCATATTTACAAAGCATTTATTTATGCACAGAGTTTTTTTGGTGTAGTTTTCCCACTTCTGAGTTATAACCAAGTGATGAATTCTGTCAAAGTATTAGAAATCGGCAGGTAATCATATACCTACCTACTAATCGCTACCAGTACCGTGTACAAATTCATTATAATTGCAAGGTATGTACCTAATACCCTATGTTTGTACTTATGTAGGAATTTTCTGTAGGAATGAAGCCATTATGTGCTCAAGATTTTATTTAATCATATGCTTGGCTTCTAATTAAATTTCATTATTAGGTAAATACCTTATCTTACATACATCATAATGTACCCAGAGAGATATAGATATCTTCTGTATAAAACCAAAGTGTTACGACTTAAATCTCCTTCGACAACACCTAAATGCTAATCCTCATACGAATACCTATAAGTACAACAAGCATTACCTAATTAACGTATGTATGTTTAATTAAAGAATTACTTATCTTATTATCAGAAAGATTATATTACTCGCTTATTTCCTAACGTCATTCCTATTTTCTTATCACAGGAAACGCTCATTCAAAACCTAAGCAGCAATTTCCATGAATTTATAAAATTAACTGAAATGGCATGTAGAGTTGTGTGTGTGCTCTATCTTTGGGCTTAATCGTATAAGCTGCTGAGCTACCGATGGATAATGGTCGTATTACTTATTGTTAAGTATCCAGAATAAATATATTATGTCTCTTTATCAACAACCTCACAAATAAGTCAGAATAGACTGGTTCTAAATAAAGTGACCGCTATTGTTATACAGGGTGTCGTTTCGATTGTGAAAGTACCACTAATTTCAGGCAATTAATCTTGTTAGAAGCCGTCGGGCCGCCATCATCCGGCATAACAGAATACAGTGCGAGCGCGACCGCGGCTGCCATCCATCACCCGCGGCGCGCGCGCCTCGACTAACGCACACCATCGCACTACCCGCCCAAAAAGAGAAAAAGAAAATCTCAAAAGAGAACACTCCCATCGCGGTGCAAACCCCGCCCTCGCCCACCGCCTGAATCTTGTATCAGCCAATCAGGGACGCGCGACAGCCGAACGACAGTCGGCGGCGGCGAGCGGAGCCGAGGGCGGCCGATTGCGCGCGTTCACAACAAAAAGTCACACGACTGGTTTAGTGTCGGGTTGCGTCCCATCGACGCCGCATCACGTGCCGCACGCCTTAACGTCGCCGCACTTGCGCTTGCGCTCTTAACATGGACTGTTTTTGTAAATTTAACACAATATAAACGCGTTTTAGTACTATCCTGTACATACTTAACCCTCTCATCGTAGATAATAGGACCAGTAGTGACCTGTGATATAGAGAATTTTCCGATTTCCCTATGAAAATGAACATGCAAACGGAATGGAGCTCATGATTTCAGTGTGTTTTTGCATCTGCACAGTATTTACAGTGATACATAGTGATAGTGAACTACATTGTGATAAGCATCTGATAAGGACATTCGAGGTATTTAATCATTTTTATTATTTTACTTGCGTTACAAATATGTAGAGTCGAATTTTTCTTAGCATATGAATATAAGGAGCATATTTTTTATGTTTTGTTTATTAAACATAGATAGATTATGCTTGTGTAGTATCTTGTTTGAAGGAAAGCCTTTTTTGAAGGATATTTCTTGAAAAAATATTGGCTTAATACATGTTTTGATGCAAAATAATGAGGTAGAGTTTGCAAAAAATATAAATGAAAATTATACAAAACAACTTAAATATTATTAGATTGACATAAAAAGATGATATACATTTATTGTTTATATATACACACAACTTTAACTTTGTTTCTAAGCCGCTGTTTTTCGCGTTACAAATGTAGAGTCAATTCTTCTTCCGACGGACAACAACGCGAAAACAAAAATATTAATTTTATCAAATATAATAAGAAAAAAATAGAAACATGTTAATAACATAATTTTTATAACGATGATAGATTCATCTTATGATTTATTTAGCCACAATTAATATCCATTAGTTATTATCATAAATGTAAATGATTCTTATCAGTATGATATTAACGACAATTATCATTTAAAATGACTCAAATTATATTTTGTAAATGTAATATTTATATTCAATTTATGTATAAATTGACTTTACTCTTCAGTTCTTATGATTTTTATTAAATGCGTTTTGCTCTAGTAAAAGACATAAACGGGTTTTCTCAAATTGCTTTCATGAAATTTCTCAAATTAAATGTTGGTTAACTATTTGCAATGCTGATTGTTAAAAAAAATATTTTTTGTTTATTTTGTTTCTTAATTAATGTGTTTGTGTTTATTTGCAACAAGTTATAAAATTATTTAAATTTAATTTAATGAAATAAGGATAGTAAAATTATACTTGAAGATAAGTTTATAAAACAAATAATGTTTGTGTTTATTTGCAACAAGTTATAAAATTATTTTAATGTAATTTAATGAAATAAGGATAGTAAAATTATACTTGAAGATAAGTTAATAAAAAAGAAATAATACATTCTGAGAATATACCAAGCACTTGTTATCTAAAACTGTAACTACCTGTATCCAGATAAGATAACATTCCATGTTTATTAGCATCTAATTTATTCAGTTAGGTACAAATAGAACCTTTCGTTTCAATCACTCTACTTCCTTCATGTTCTTCTCTATTTGTGAGTCATATATAATTTATAGGTAGGTTTTAATTTTTATTTACAGTGATAATAAGCAAAATTCCATTTCGAGGTTTTTGTTAGGTACCTATACGGTCTACATATCTACAAGCATTTTATAAATAGCATCTATATACCTACTTATCTATGTATGTATAGTGACTTAAATGCGAGTTACACTAACATGCAAAGTTAAAAGATTTAAATGTACGTGTGCATTATAATCCGAATTTATTTATATGCTAGTGTGTACCCGGATAGAAGCTATGTATACCCTTTGTTTGAAGTTTCTCAACAACCAATCAATGTCAATGCCACTTCGTTTCATTTTCATATCGGCTGTTCGGCTTTTTTCGGCCAATCGAGCCGCCATGACAGTTCGCGTTCGAAATTTGAATGCGCCCCGAGATGCGCAAACGCAAATCGATTAGCTGCCGATAAGCCTTCACATTTTGTGTATGTGTGAGTGTGTATGAAGTAAACGTTTCCGTTGAACGCTCTATGTAGTGCTATATCCTGCCTGCCTGTGCCATATTTTATAAAATAAATATAATGATATAATTTATGACATAATTAGCTACAAAAATAATCTAACAGTTTGTTTGGCATTTGGAAATTAAAATATGAAGTGTCGAAACATCTTGTGGCATCTTGTGATGACGGTCAGAAAGATAGATGAAATACACGACCATTAGCATTAAACTGTTGACTAAAAAGTCTAGATTTCCTAAATAGATAGATAAACGGAGCCTGTAGATTGTAATCGTTGAATAAATCCGAGTAAATACCTACGTTTTATTGATCGCGGATTGTATTACATGTTAACAAGGATTTTGATTCTGAATTACAAATATATGGTGATAAATTATTATTACATTTAAATATACAAGACATAAATATGGTAAAACATATCTTTTTTCATCACGTTTACCTATATAAGAAAAATGGCATGGTTTTAATACATAGTCAATGAGAAAATGTTACATTTATTATAAACAAGTTACCGTTGAGTAGGTATACTTACATCTACTATTTTTGTAATTAAGATTTTTTTATTGATGATACAATGGGTAAAAATCAATACCTACAGCAATAAAAACTTTATTAAGTACTTACCCACCATATCTAGATACCTATTATAAACTTTTTTATAACCATAATTATTAGATTTCTTTTTTTCCTAGGCACTTAAGTATATAATATGTTTTCTATAGTTCTTTATTGAATCTCTTTTATCATCATATCTATGAGTAATAGATATTATTATATGACTATTTAATATAGACTTAAGAATCGTTTCGTCTTCAAAGATTTTTAAAATCCTTTCTACTAAATATTGGATAAAAGATATGATCCTAATATACTTAGTATAATCATGTATTATGATATATGATATTTGATGGAGTAATATCCCTCTTAAGCAAATCCATATGAAAAATAAATACCTACCAAGTGCAAGTAAAGTAATTTAATCCTTCAGTACCATTTATGGTATATGAATAATGAATACACTATTCATGTGATAAATTATAGGTAGGTACCTAGGTACTCATGAATATTTGTAAAAGCTAAAAGTAATGGCTAAAGTTAATATTATTAGACTTGACAAGCCTCCGTTAAAACATTAAAAAACAAATCCTTCTAGGCATACTTAAGTTTAATGTGAATATTAATATTGATGTATTTTGGGTATTAAATTGTATATTTATAAATGCCCGTACGGTACCATTTGAGTCACAACATAGGCTGATGTGTATAATGAGAATATTATTTAAAACAGTGATTATTTATAAAAAATCTGTTAGGTAGGTATCATGTGTAAACATAATAATTTAGTTTGTGTTGAAATTTTACATAATTTATTTACATACGTAATATGTACATCAAACATTAAATACGTATATATTATGATTTGATGTCGACAAGGTGTAATATGCAAACATAGTATTCAACGATCAATAATATTAATAATCGATTTGGGTATTAGTTAATCATTCAATTAACACAATCGTCTACAAATTGTTTGGTTAATAAATTTACTGTTGAATAAACACCTATCATAACGGACTATGAGTTTTCAATGAAATTTAGTAGAATCGATAAATTATTCGATGCTGTTATTTTAAAAGGCATCGATCAATTTCTGATCAGCTCAGGTAAGCGATTAAACTGTTCTATCGCTTCGTTTTACTCACAAATTTTAGGTACAATAAATTGTGGTTTTGTTCACAAATTAAAGGTATACTATACCTACTGACTGTCGTATTGCCTACAAATTATAGGCACGACGCCTGCAATTTGAGGGCAAAACGACAATTTAGTTTGCATACTACCGGTAGCTTTTTTATACTTAACCAAAACATTTATTTATTTGTTGCCCTTTAAAATAGAACAGCTACCATGGTTTATGTCTATAGTTTGGGTCGTTCTGTCTTTTTACTCGTGGGTAAGGGCCTTAACGTTGATAAAACCTTTGTTTCGACGCCTTTTGTATGAAGCTATTAGATTAGTTGACACGACTCGGTTAATGTTATACAGTTTTGTTTTGGTTAACTTTAAGTAGAGTCAGTTTGTTAACTTCCTAGTGTCGTAGTTACTTAATAGTGCTACCTTTCTGTGGCTCTAGATAACTTATTTCTTTAGATAAAGATAATGGTTAATGCGAGAGAAGATGATAATGGTTAACGTGTGGACAGAAAAAGCTTATAAATATTAAGTAAAATATAACTTTGTGCCTAATATTTTTTTGTGTTTTGATTTTAACTTATCCCATCACTGTGTGGTAATATGAGACAAAATAAAAATTCTATAGTTTACCGACCGCAGGAGGTCTCTTACGCTTTAATGTATGGGCCATTTAAAATTGATCCCTAAATCAATTTACGGTAGATATACAAACATCATAAATATGAAAATTAAACGAGTGCTAAAAAGACCTTATCTACAATCCGAACCCTAGAGCGACTAAACACACGTGGGAAGAAACACGGAAACATCGCCGTTTGCATCGAAATCTTTGATCATAATAACAATAATAAAATAACTATTAACAAAAGGGTTAACACCAAATATTTTTATAGTGAAACTCTTGATCGATTTAGTATCGAAACGATCCGATAAAGGTAAGATAAAACAAGTTTTTTTTTAATAAGATTTAGGCCTCGTACGGCCGGGAGGTCCACGGGGAATCAATTATCTTAATTGGAAGTTGGCCTAATCTTAATAAGAGAGATAGGAGAGTGTAAACGCGTGCGTATGCTAAGACGATGACTGTTAGATTAATTTGTTTATCTTACAGCTGATTGGGATCTGTGTGTCTAAAATTAGATAGTAATTTGGCAAATTTTAGCAGTAGGTAATGGTATGGTAACAGTAGGCAGCTTGTTTGCGAAATTTAAATTTGATTTTAGTTTCAGAAGTTTCAGGTAATGCTTCAATAATATTATTCAATACTAAAATTATGTTTAGTCCTAGTTATAAATAGTGTTTTTTATTAGTTTGTTACTTCATTACCGTTTTAAAGTATCTCGGGATACTTTAATATAAATGCGAAAGTGTATTTATTAGTTTATCCATCTTTCACTCAGCAACGAAGCAACGAATCGCCATGATTTTTTGCATAGAGATAGTTTATGGGTCGGCGGGGGACATGGCTACTTTTTGTTCCACAATAACCTTTCCATTGGATAATTTCCGACCTCCACGCTGGCGAAGCCGCGGGAAAAAGCTGGTATTAAATAAAACTTTTCCTTTAGATAGGTACTTACCTGTAGGTACCTATTATGGTGTGTAAATTTAGATATTGTTCTTGTCCCGAAGATTTCTAATAAAGTTGAGTCTGATTTCTGAGGACTTACCTGTAACAAGTAATAAAATCAATGTTAGGGGCATTTTTGTAGATAAGGTAAAACTACTTTTATTCAAGAACATTCCATTATTTCAGTAATTATGATTTAAAATATGGAACCATTCATGAATATGTCGTAAGTTCGTAACTATAAACAGAGGGCGTGAATTGAATGTGTCATTATGTACCTAGCACATAAAAGCTGTATCTACAATACTGATGCAAATAGGGGTTCCTGATTGCGAAATGGTCAAGAGCCAATTGGCTTTATGTTCAGGGTTCATTGCTTATTATTTTTTGTGTATGGGTGATTGTTTAAGTTTTCTAGTAATGTTGACTGGTGGTGATAAGTGCTTTTGTAAGTTGCTAAGTCATGAAAGGGCTTGGGTAATAATGAAAGGTGAAGAAGTTAGTGCTAAGTTAGGTATCGTTTTCGGTGTCACTATCCATACCCATATAGATATAGTCTAATACATGAGAGTATGTAGCAACAGATACATTATATTATTGGTGAAAAGTAATTTAGTCATAAAATATTGCATACAGAAAATACATTTAGGTACTGTGAACTTTTATTTTTATACAGTTTTATAATAGAAAAAAAAAACAGCTTATTTATATTGTAAAACAAACTAAAGAGCATAAAAAATTCCTCTGCATCGCTGCCAACTGGTAGAGTGCCCAAAACACTGGCAGCATTGCCACGTTGTATGATAGCCAGCTCTTTGGTCACGGGAAGCGTCAACCAACCGCTTAGCCATGATGAGCACTCGGACCCCACGGGCCGATGGTTTTAACCCCAAATGGCTTGAAATTATATTTACTGATGAGGTTACTGTACCTATTTGCACCGTTTGAAGCTTTTTTTTTAACATTACCACAGATAATTATTTTATTTATTGAGTTAAGCTTACTATTTTTATAAATATGACATTATGAAATGTGATAGATTGCATGCTGTAATGGCTGAGTATAGCTGGACACAATATTTGACATTGATGTAACAACTATGTATACCTACCTACCTACCTACCTACCTACCTATATTCGCAATAAATGATTGAATTGAATTGAATTGAATTGAATTGAATTGAATAATATAATACTATAGGTACTTACAGATGCCTCATCTCATACAAAGAAATGTGACCGATTTAGCGCGGGCTATCTTCGGGCTCTACAATTTTCCGTGCTTATAGCATTTTTCAAAATTTTAACAAATAATTTTTCATTATGTATTTTTTCATGTTCTAAATTTTACACAAACTTCAATAACAAATCGATACATATAACGCCATCTATTATGAGTTATTTCAACAAATATTACTTTGTTCCTGATGAGACCCCGTGACATTATTCGTTTATAAACGGTTTACTCTGAATATAAAAATAATCCAAAGATTTAGCAACAACACACAGGACCCTAATAATATTCATGAAGTTATAATTTAAACCGTTGGACGGGTGTAAAATCACAATGTTTATCATTGGTACCGAGTTATAGGCAATCAGCGATGATTTATAACTCGAATGTGCTACCGCTTGCGATCGACTCGATCCCAGCCGCGATAGGCCTACGTACCGTATAGATAAGTAACTTGCGCCTGCGCATCGATCACTTGCGTTTGCCGGATCAATTGTAAGACCAGTTTATGCAGGGCTCGGGCAAATAAAACTACAACATACTCGCCATTCCACATATTTAATTAATATCCATACTATTTTTGGCTTAAACCACATCATTATAATATTTTAATATGTATGTAGTGTGTAGGTACCTGTACATAAATTTATAATTGCGGTAATAGGTAGGATTATATAAAAGTAGTCTTCTATAAATGTATATATAATATTCTGAGCCTAAATATATAATTTATCTGTTCATTTTTTGTGATAAACGTCACTTAAAATGTATGAGAGGCAATTTCACAGCTGGAGTTCTATGGGCGATTTAGTTATTTGTGAAAATATGGTCATAATACAAAATTATGATAATCTATTATTATGATATCTTTATGAATAATGATTCAACAGTATTGGGTGTGAATTTATACATTTGAATTGACAGTTCTGATCTGCTCTAAGAGTTTTATTATTGTACAATTCGGATCTAAGTTGGCTGAAGTTGGCTGACCGTGACATTAAAGCATTCGCTAAAAAAACAGCTAAAAGTGGGAAATATACTTTGTTGTTTCACAAAAAATATACTATTTCAGTTATTTCTTGATTTGTAAGGGATAATTAGCAGTTTAAATTAGCAGCCACTCGTGACTAACTTCTGCCCGGCCAAGTAAGATCAGGTGAACTGTAATTTTTACAGTTAAAATAATAAGTCAATAGAAGTATCAAAGGTGCATGAGCTTATCACCGCTTTGGACCAAATTATGTAAGACAGGTAGTGTCTTACAGGACATCATCACTACATCGAGAGCGCGCATTTAAAAATGTGACGTATGTGAACGACATTAAGTTTAAATTTGTATTGCATTGGATGCTTTGACATCGACAGCGAACCGGCGACACGCATCTGAGAATAAAATGTAGTATAGATTTCTATTGACTTATATTATTTAGATTTCTATGGTAATTTTATTTGTCAACTTTTGTTGCATCAATGTCGTTTCAAGCGGAATTTGGAATTTTATTAAAACTGCTAAAATTGCTAGGGAACCATTCAGAAACACTACCTACGTGTAAGCTTTATAATAAAATTGTCAATTTTAATTTTCAAGATATCAAAAATATAATTAGCGTGCGTTAAATCAATTGGTCTTATGATAAAGTTTAAAATTGTTGAATTAGTGAAAAATAGTGATTACAGAGCAATGGTGCCGCCCGATATCTTTCCTTATCGACTGATATTACGAGGAAATCATACAAAATCGACGTAATTTGCGATAAAAACGTGAGATTTCTTTTTTTATCGGTAAATCCATTTTTCAGTCGATGGTCAGATAGCGGTGTCGTCGGTTGTGATAGATCATTATTTATACTATATCTGTTATCCTACTACTATTTTTTGGAAATTATCAAGCAAACTGAAGATTTTCATCTTATCATCGGTAAGAGATTTGACAACTCCATTATTTTATTTTATTATTTGTAATAATGTCTTAGGTTTTCGCGATTACTACACTTTATAATAAAATAAGTTTATATGGATCAAATTACGTAGGTATGATTAAATTTTGTTTTTCCTGACGTGACGAAAAGTCAGGAAAAACAAAATTAAATAATATTAGGCGCGGTTTAATCCGTTGTTTTATTATAATTTATTGTGTTTGTGTATGTTTTAAAATTTTAACAATCATGTTTTTGGGAAGTGAACAAAATGTATTCTAAATGAAATAGGTTTGATACAATGTCGTAAAACTGAAGGTCTTTTAAACTGATCGTGTTAATCGCACTGACCGTTAAAGTCTTTATGTTCTACATATTATATGCTAGTTTGTATCCATTTTAAAATGTAAAAGACATAAAAGTAGGCTCATTTGAATACTTAGAAAAGTCAGAAATTAACGATTTGATTTTGTTTTTTAATGTGACAACAGCACATTTATTTCTGTCTATACCTACACTTTTATATTCCGATGTTTCTCAAACTTAAGCAAAGTTTTTATTAAAATTGAATAGCATCTTTAATTTAATTATAGTTTTTGTTTTCGTAACGGGGGCAAAATAATGATGTTTTGTCAGTATTAAATATATATTTAAACGAATCATAATCATCAAAAAATGTTAATTCACTTTTAAAATAAAATTACATTGATCTCAAAACAAAGATAATAAATTGATGAAAACATATATTTACCTAAGATAGGTGGTTATCCGTTATGTGTACAAGCGCACGTAGTAATATTATCATAAATATTGCAAATCTTACAAGATACAAACACAGATCTTTCACAAATTCAAAGTTTATAATTTAAAAAAATCATAATTTTATATTGTTTGAGTAGAATAATATAGGTAGGTACTATAGTGCGCAGAAGACACGCCACACCTTATGTAGTAGTTATTTGATACATCCAATTATCAAATTTAATATTAATAAGATACTAAATAATATTTAAGTTCCATCCTTTATGGACTGGGGCCTTATTTGTTATGACACAATCACACAACGCAAAAACGATTACGTTGCCTACTATCCGACTGCGCAGGCGGTAAATACTGTGTGAATTTGAAATGTACTGAATTGACACATAACACTCAAATGTTCTTAGCAATCAGTGCCACCCTCAGATCATAGAAACAAGGGAGATGTGCCAAGGCGCTAGCTGCAAGTGCAAGCTTGATGCCTGATTATGAGCAAATTGCTCATTTTAAAAACGTATACGCGCTGGCGACGAACCGAACACGATCGATGGTATAAATACAATGTTTTAGTTTAGTGCTAGTGTTGAGTGACGATTAACAGTGTTAGATTGAGGGTGTGGGGAATGTTTAATGCGTAGGAGATCTTTTTATTCACAAGGAGCGCTTAATTGTGTCGAAAAATGTACTAAAAGTGGCATCAGTTGTTCCCGTACTAATTTGCTATGATGGCATATCTTCTTGTTTCTATGATCTGAGGCGCCACCACAGAAATCTAAATAATATGTCAATGGCTCTCATTGGGAGGCTGGATCAAGGGCTTGATACAGAAAGCAGTACTCCTAGACACGGCACGCATCGTGAGGAGGTTCCTTTCTCTGGAGTCCTGACCGCCGGTAGCTTGGACCCTGTTCCCGATACCGGTGGGGCACTATTTTTTATATTTTTAAATATTTTATTTTTTTATATTTTTTTACGATGAAATATTTAAAAATGTGATTAATATGTGAATAAAATGAATAAAAACAGTCAATAGAAGTCGCAGGCGCGTGACCTTGTCGCCGCTTTCGCGCAAATTATGTAAGGTAGTGTTACACGACAACACAACCTCGAGAGTGACGTACGATAATGTGACATATGTGAACGGTATTAAGTTTAATTTATATATTTAGAAGAAAAAAATATAAAGAGCACTTTGTAGTACCTATCCTACCTTTTTATACAGGGTGGCAGGTTAGACAGTGGAAATATTTAAAGGGGTCATTGCACTCATCACTATGAACAACTTTTACTTTGGGACCAACCCTGAAATCGTGAAAAAAAATCAGCTTTTCCATACTCACATATGTTCACATAACTCAACAAAATGTATGGAACAGCAGATTTTTTTTCGCGATTTCAGGATTGGTACCATAGTAAAAGTTGTTCATAATGATGAGTATAATGACCCCTTTAAATATTTCCACTGTCTAACCTGCCACTCTGTATAATGTCCATTTACTAGTTTGTATTTATGATGAAGTTTTTGTATGACCGTAAAGAATGTTCTTCGTGAGCTATGTTAAGTAATTATGTAATAGTAAAAGCACATTACCTATGCATATAGCAATTGTATGTTTTTGTTTCAGAAGTAAAAACAAATGCTTCCCTATAGTTATCTTGTGACATGCAATTTAAGAATTTTCTACATTGGATAGGTTTATCTGTCAATTACCCTTTTTTAGGGTTCCGTAGTAAAACTAGGAACCCTTATAGTTTCGTCATATCCGTCTGTCTGTCTGTCTCTCTGTCCGTCTGTCACACCCTTGTAAAATCTACAGTTCATAACCAATGTGTATGGAACTTCACAGATAGATGTTTTATGTGAGCCGCCATAAAGACCTGTAGCAAAATTATAAAAAATAAAATAATTAGGGGGGGGACCCCATACATGAAACTGAGAGATAAAAAAAAATATATCGCACCCCTTTATGTGGGGTATCGTTACATAGGTCTTTGAAAATAACATAAAGGTTCCTAAATGATTTTTTTATTTAAGTGCACACTTAGTGAACTAGAAGCTCCGAAAGTCGTACAGAATGTGTCCCCCCCCCTGTAGTTTTCCAACCGCGCCATCAAAAAATCTGAAAAAAATCAAGCTTATGGCATCTAATAAATACTTTCGATTAAAATTGGTTTGAACAAGATACGTCAATTAGTTTTAGAAATATTCACTATTTTCAGTTTTGAGTTTGCTAACCGCAAAAATAAATCTGTATTTCAAAATATTATTATGAAACAAATTTATATTTGCAGTCGGAAGACTAAAATACTTCTTCCTACGGAACCCTAGACTGTGCGTTGTCCAACACGCTCTTGCCCGGTTTTTTTGTTTATAAGTACCTACTGATTCTTAGTTTCTTCCGTTATGACATGTTTATTGTTGTTGGCATTACTTATTAAGCACCAAAGAGCCTCCCTCGCTTCGAATGGATGCAATCTACTAATGTGGCAACATGTCAAAACATCGAGATTTCTGTGCGGTATCTAAGTTAAATACAACTTATTATATCTACACATAAACCTTCCGGAATAAATTCCCTAAATGGTGAAAATCGCATTGAAATCCATTGTGTAGTTTAGAAAAACTAAGTAGACAAACAGGCAGATACGAATACGATTCGTTTTATACTATTCTATGTACATATAATAAATTAAAAGGAAATTATATTTTTTCTGCTTATCAATTTTCAACTATAGGTGCTATTCAATGATGTATCATTTTCACTCCACGATTACTGATATTATTTAATTGAATAAGTATGTGCTTGACTTTAATCACTATCTCATCAAGTCATCATACTTCTGCCTTAATCCAAATTTATTTGTGGTCGGTGCAAAATATCTTTTTCGGGAGTAGGTGTGTATGTATGTTTGTATGTTTATTTATTTGGCACAGTCTGTAGCCTTAAAAGTATAATGGATTTCAATGTATGAGGTATCGTAATATTTGTCTTCCTTGAATGTGGGAGTGACATAGAGTAGGTATTTATATCTTTTAAGTATTAGATAGTCGTGTTTATTTTTTCAAGTCTCCTGTAGGTACTACCTAGGTACAACTCTATCAGCCGTCATCTCACTATACACCCCCCTTTCTGGCGATATCATCTTTTACACAATCCATTAAAGCTTTCCTTGGTCTTCCTCTATTGTTAAAATCTTCATATTCTTATTCAAAACTCTTCTCAAGTCATTTTCCTTATTCCTTTAATCACTATCCAAGAGGCAGGAAATTAGGTAAACATAATTTTATCAAATAATGTTTGATAAGCAAAGCCAAGTGTTCGAATTTGCTTTTAATAAAATAATTCTATTATGTCGATAATAATATAAATCGATAATATCGCGATTGGCATATCAGGCGCTTTTTTATCTTAACGATGATTAATTGTTTAAAAATATAATTTGTTAAGTACGCAGAAGTGAATCCTTGATTAATTATAAATTTATTTTGTATTACTAGCTCTGCCCACGACTCTGTCCTATTTTCTTCATGCCTACATACCTACTTTACCACCCCTTTTTAAACTTTTCCCTTTAGGAATGGAATTTCATTCATTCATTTCAGGGTACACAAAGGAACATTTCCTGCAAATTTCAAATCTTTAAGTCCACCGGTTTAGGCTGTGCGTTGTCTATCAGTAGGACAGCCATGGTCCAATTTTGTAGGTATAGAATATTACATGACACTTTTAACCTAACTACAGATACCCCATGCTGAACCCTTCGGGGAATATAGGCATGGTGTTATGTTATGTTGACATTCCGTTTATGTATTTATGCGTTGGCCTATAATTATTTGCAGTAACTTGACAGTTTAAAGCAAAATTATATACTATATTTTACACTAATAGTTTGGGATACTGAACGAATTTGCCATAAAACTAATTTCAATAAATTATATGTACTTATCCTATAATAAATGAAAAGTACATTACTTAAATACATAATTTAGGTAGTTCTATTAATTTTGTTGATTCGTTTTTTTACCTCACTAGCTTTTTTATATATTAAGTGGTTGTCAAGGGAAGTCTACAAGCATTTATTATACTTAGTAGTTTGTTTATTATAGTAAAAGGGGTGGCTATACTGCTTCTTATACATAATTATATTCTCAACATAATTCTTTAATGGCACTTAAAGGAAGTCAGAAGCATTCCTTGTCTGGTACCAAACGAGACTTAAGCTAAGTATGTCTTACGTATTATTAAAATTATAATAGCAATGTTTTTAGCAAAATAATAGGTATGTCTTCCTAAACTTGTCGCAGTAAAATATGCTAAGCATCCTGCTACAAAAACTCAATGAATACTTTGGTCAAACTTTCACATCATGTGATATTTACATTATTATAAAACGTAATTACAATATTATAATAATTATGCACTTTATTTTATATTATGTTTCAACAATAAAAAGTTTTGTAAGTAGGCTATGTAGCTTCCTTAATTTCTG
This sequence comes from Thalpophila matura, assembly GCA_948465475.1. Taxonomy (NCBI): domain Eukaryota; kingdom Metazoa; phylum Arthropoda; class Insecta; order Lepidoptera; family Noctuidae; genus Thalpophila; species Thalpophila matura. The sequence continues at coordinate 13,614,068 of OX419181.1, forward strand.
TGATCTTTTTCTTTACTTTGTAGGTACATCAATATGATTAAGAAACATAGGATAGCCAATGTAGAGCATTATTCACAAAACAATGAAATTATATAATTAGAGTTATCACATTACCTTGTTTATTTAAGAGTTTAACAAACCTATATCTTTCAATAGGTACGGTATATCCATCCAATCTAGAAAAATAAAAAATATGGCCATAAAAACTTAAAATGTACAAAATTTTGTTAAAATATCATGATCACGATTAATAAGGTTTTGTTTAAGTGTAGGTACTATACTAGCTGTGTCTAATTACTGTCAAACTAAAGAAACAGCTAAGTAGTTGCATGCACAATGTTTGTCTGAGATAATTTTATAATTGTCTTCGCTAGCATCTGCATTTGAAATAAAAATAACTTTACCATTATCATTTTTTCAAATTATAATATTTGCTATAATTTTAAAGTACCTATCAGTGATTCTTGCATGATACTGATCTTCTATCTTTTATACCTTTATAACAGTACCGTAACTGATTGACAGACAATGCACAGCCTAGATATATGTTTGGAAGAAATATTCCTTGAGTAACATAAAGGTGCACTAAAGAGGGTTTTTTCGAAATTCCATCCTTAAAGGGGGAAAAGGGTTGTAAAGATTATAATATGAAGAAAATAATGACATTATGTTGTTTTCCGACTTTGATGCGGACGGAGTCGCAGGCACAGCTAGTATACATATTAAACTGTTTATATTAATATAAGTCCTGTAGTAAAAAATTACAGTAGTCAGACAATATTATTCAATTTAGTTTTTACTCATATAAATCACAAAGAGCCAAAATCATATGTAATTTATATAAATCGTGCTGTGTGCACACAATGACATTAAAGTGCCTCTATTACAAATATGATAGCTCGTATATTTTGACATGTCCATGAAGTTCTTTTATTATTAATACGCAACACAGAGAACATTATTATAATACTCTATGGGTGTGGCGATGGGTTTATCAAGTATCATATTTGTACACTTAGAATTAAATGTCAACAATTGCAACACTTTATGAGCCTGCGAAATGTCAGATGAGACATGAAAGGATAGACCTGGTTATGAAGTCAATTCAGGATCTGCAGAATAAGTAGCTTTCTACAAGTGTTAAAATCTTAGGAACATAATATTTGAAGACGTATTATGACTTATTCATATTTTCAAAATCGTATATATTGACACATTCTCAATGAAAGGTTATGATTTGATTTTTCAGGAGAAGCAGATAAGGATCTCTTTGCCAGCTTTTTAGTAGCAATAAAAATCACTGCTCGTTGGTTAACAACGCTTAATACGCGGTTATCGCTTATCGCGGCGGTTCCAGTGTTGTTTGCACCTTATCAGTTAATCAAATTGGGAGCGTATCGATATCGCAGACATATTTGATAGCACACCACTATTATCTTAATTGATTGTCTATTTTTTGACAAAACACTGGCTCGGATTTATCGTACGTATTGCTTTGATGTTGACAAAATGACTTTAAGTATGATATCCGTGCGCATTATTTGGTTTTTCCTTGTATTTTAAAAGTTTTTTGTGATTATTAGGTTCAATGTATTTTTTGCGTCACTTTACTTGATTTATATCAATTTGTAGAATCTTAATTATCTTTAAACTAATGTTGTTTTTATCTTCCACAGATACGTGCAATATGAACTGGTCGTCAACCAACGCGTCAAGTTGAGCCCACAAACAATGCAACCGAGCCCGACTGCACTTTAGTTTGGGTTCATCATATACCAAGCTGACTTTAGGAAATGTTGATAGGGGAGTGGACTTATAGTGCGTGTGTATAAAAGCGATGCATGGTGTGTGAGGTCGGAGCGGCCATGGACATGAGTGGAGAGGGCGCGGGGTCGGGGGCGAGCGCGCTGCAGCAGCGGTGGTACGAGGGCCGCGTCAACGGCAGCCCCGCCGCCGGCGACGTCAACGCTGACGCCAATGGCGACGGCTTCTTCCATTCCCCGCTGGAAGGCGGCCATCACAGCCGCGCCCGCTACTACCATCAACAGATGCACGCCCCCTACTCCGCCGCTGTCGGCTCGCATGGTAAGTTGTGTCTTATTGATCTGTTCTAGCTGCCATATTTCAATATTGTATAGAGTTGTATGCAATGTTGTAGAGCCAGTCCTTGCATACCAGTAAAGCGTATATAAAACGGTATGTTAGATGGTTGCTGTTGGTCGCAAGTTCACAGCACCGGTTTAATTGATAACACCGCCTAATCTCTAAATCACTCACATTACATACAATTTACGAACATTGGCTCTCAGAACTGGATGTCGTAACAATTAAGCACGTTAAGCGGACCTCTAATTCCGCGACCGAAACTGTCAGAATTAAGCAAATTGCTCCCACGGACGGTAGGCAGCTCGTCCATCCGACGTTATCGCACATCAGACGATATCTCTCCAAAACTCCACAATTAATTCAACGGACCCGACCAGTCAAAATCGCCATTCTGTAAGGTGACAGCTTAGGTAAACACGATCTAAAATGGGCCCCGCTCGTAAAGGAAAAAAAAAAATGAATCCATACTTTTTGTTTTTTCTTTTGAGGTTTAAATTTTATGGCGGCTATAAAGATTTTCGTGGGGACAGGTGGCTGTTCTTTATATTGTAACTACTCGGCCGGGCGCGTATAAAAGTTCGTCTATATCGTGGTGTTAGGGACTAGATTGGCATGTGGACGGTATGGGGACGATTAGAATTTATTTAGCGGTCCGTCGGTAGTGATGCGACACTTAAGAAACTGTGTCACTTCTCGGAATCGGAACTGGGAATTGATTTCGTCGCGTTCACAGCAGTTATGTGTGTTAGTTTATGTGTGTCGGGGGCTCGGTGGACACGGGGACGCGGCCCGCGCCCGCCAGCCACGGGCTTGGTCCTGTTTGTAAACCCACTCTGATATCGTGTTAGTGCCGAGGTCCGATGCGGCTTCTTGTCGCTCTGATTATATCTGAATCTGGTAAATTCGTCCGTCGACACACGGCGGCGTTTCGATTAGGTTACTTACATATAAAATTATGTGAAACATTGATTCCCGCCGACAGATAAGTAAATTAAAAAATATTAACCGAATGTCGCTACTCACTTTTGTTATCTCTCATATTAAAAACACGGGTTATTCGAAGATTTATATTTTTTACTTGCGCAAAAATAGGCGGTTTTGAAATGTTTCTCCTTGTAGAATCGGTGCTTCATCGCGGAGCTTGGTTCATGGAGTTATAAAATGCGTATTTAACCGTGTTGAGACGAACATAAACTTACTATGATGACAACTCGGATCGTTTTCACTTTGGCCACTAACTTTATTACCGAGTTTATGCTGCCTCTCCGCGTCACCAGCATATCTCGCATTATTATAGCTATTTTATTTACGAATTAAACTGCATGAACGTGTCTCGTATCCATATAAAAGTGGTCATGATCATTAAGTATCTAAGAACAAGAAGTTGTCTAAAGTCAACGAAAACAATTTATGTTAATTTGGGTGGAATTCGTTGGGACGTGGTGGTGAGCTAATGAAACGTTTTTTTAATGACAGCTCGGTTGCCATGGTGACGGGTGTAACCCTGTAACGCGATACGGCCGCGTGTTTGACGCGCACTCCCAATTTATGGTTTAGTGAAGCGATTGATGACATAGTGTAAATTATTTATTCCACTGAGAGTTTCACTTTTATTGTTGTTTTTATTCGGTTTAACTTCTGAAATGTTACACCTATTGCGCGATACCTATTTAATGGAGGACGGCTTATATTACATTTGATTTGTGGACAGACGATAAATGAAAATAAAAATCTTTGGCTCTCAGGGTTTTTAACTTGAATGGTTTTCCGACGCATTAAATATAATTTTATTTGCAACAATTATTTGTACTTATTTTTCTTGTTAATCTACCAATTTTCCTAATGTTATTAGGTAAATCTAATTATAAAGTTATTATTGTGCATGGTATGATAAGATACTTTAACAGTCATTGTTTTGTATAAATAAAGTTAATACAGAGACTTAACATAACACTACTTACAAAAATTGCTACATAACTACTAAAATGGTATACCTACCTACCTACCTACAATTATTTTTCTCGGTCTGCTCAAAATATGACAGCATTATGAGAGGCAAGAAAACAAACAGACAAACAAAGCGAGCACATTATTCAATCCACCGTTCTGTATCGACTCATCGCCAATTTCACACCTATTGAGCAATGACAAACATCGGACCACTCGTAATCTCTGCCAAGATAACTGAAATACAACCTTATCTTGACCATATAGAGTTTAAATTTCAATGTACGAATTCACTAGGTATAAAAAATAGTTATGATACGTTGTTTTAAATTATTGGCTTGTGTGCACTTACGCAATTCTACGAGTAGATAAGTGGATTGAAATTGCTACTGAACTGACCTGTTAGGCATCAAATTGCAGTTCTTATGAAAAAGATAGCCTTCAATGTTTCTTTTTGTTTCTATCCCTCGTTAGTTTTTTTTAAAGTCTATTGTACTGGAATCTGGAATGTTTATGCAAATTAAATCCATAAAATCCCATGCAGTAGGTCCTAACACTTACAGTTTCGCTTGGCTGAGTAATGTGGTTGAGTAAAAATGTAGGTAGGTTATGTACCTATAGTAAAACATGAGCAAACAAGTAGCCGGCCGGCATGGCGGCAGGACCGACCGCCAGACGTTCATTTGTTTTTTTTATTATTCCTTTAACACAAGTTTACATCACTAGACGGGAGAAAATGAGATTTTTTCAATTACCGCGTTCTGTTGGTTAAATAAATGAATGTCGTAACGAGTGTGTCAGCGCTGCCCGCCTGTCTGTCGTCTGACCGGCTACCTCATCCACTACCTAGACACACCTTCAATTGATTAAACATTCTTTTTGCTAATTCGATTTGCCTACGCCGCTCAGCAGAAGTGCTTTTTTTCAGTGACTTTACATGTAGATACATAAAGCCCATGTTATAGCAAGTAATTGTGCGAAACATGGCATAATTAAAAATAATTGAATGTCTCCGACATAAAAAATAAAACATGAAGAACAATTCCCACTAAAATGATGGGTACCTTTGTGTGAGTTGTAGAGCGCTCCCGTATAATGACTGCTGTTGTTTCCTCGTGCTCTTCTATACATTTTCATTTACATACACTAGTAACGTACATACATTTGGCGAATGCAGCGTTTGTCACCGCGTGACTGGTGTGTGCGTGCGTCGCGCGTGTGTGCGTGCGGCTCGCCCCGCAGATTGGCGCAATTAGCGGCGCGGGGGTGGGGCCTGCGCCCGCGCACGCCGCGACATCTCCTCCCAGACGCACACTGCTGCGTTACCCGTAATCATGCCACAAAATAATGTTGCCATCAACGGTTAATTATTTTCCCCCTGTACTTTGCAACCAGACCCATGGCTGGCGACATGCATAGTTAAACCGCATGAATTAAATATTTGCTAGAAAAAACAACGGCGTGGAGTTGAGAACCACACAGGCGTCTAAATTAGCACTTCTTTGCATTCTTTTTAACATAAAAGGTTTGTTTACCTATTATGCCATTAGCCTCGATAGTTGAACTATGCAGGCACGTCCTGGAAAATATTTTTGTAAAACTTTCTTCACTAAAAAAATATTTTAATTTATAACGAGTTTTTAATACCTAGTTTGCAAATTTATATCGAAGATATAGATGACCTGCGATTTATAGAAAGTGTAAGTCGGCTCGAAATCGTTCAGAGAGAAATTTAAAAATAAATATTCAAATAACGTTTTAAAAATATACCATTTCTGAAATATCGATGTAACACAAATCCAAAATAATATATTTTCTCATAAAGCATTTTGTTCGTGGTAGTACTTCCTACATGTAGGGCTACCACACAATCGATACGCGTCGGACAATCGACAACGATCGGCCCAGAATGGCATAGCCATCAGTTAGGGAACATAACCGCTGTAAAATAGACACCGCTTAGACTTGTGTAACTGCTATTCATGGGTAAAATAAATATGGCAATATTTTCTGGAACTGTAAAGTTATTCATAGTGTTGAGTCCTGTCAAAAACTGATATTGTTGAAGATCTTTGCTATGTGAGAGCATGAATATCTTGCTGTATTAAATGTTTCTAGATAATTTAAAAAAGTAATAAAAGCTATTAATCATTTGCATCATAAGACGTTGATTAGTTAACTGTATTTTTTATTATTAGGTACATAATTGATTGGTATGCCTTTGACAGTAATAAAGGTATTAAAAATGTATTAGAAGCATACTTTTACAGTAGCAGGCTAGTTTAATTCCACATAAAAAATAATTAGGTAGACAGTCTTTTGTGTATGATTGTACGAGCACAGGGCTACCACCGCATTGTTTGACACGCATCGCTGAATTTAACCAAAAATTCTAAGAGTTCAGATGTAAAGATAATAATTATCTACTAAATAAAAATCGAAAGTAGGCGACGGTGACGACGTACCCTGCGTAGAAGCACTTCACCATTAATTAAGCCAAACTGCCCGTTATGTGGCCACTTATATTATTAGCCGTCACAATACATTTAACGGCAGCCATTTTGTGTTACGTTTGAATTAAGAAGCGTGACGCAATCGCAACGCAACTGTCTACTATTCTGCGGTAATCAGTGTCTAATGTTCTATTTGTACCACCAACCTGAGGTATGCCTTTCCATGTACCTAATGTGGTAGGTATAATTATGTAAAGCTATACAAACCATGATTAGGACCACACATGACCAGGAGCAGTCAACAGTAGATTTTTTTATTTTTTGATACTGTCTCACTTCTGGGAAATTATGCCCCCCCATAGATTTCCACAACAAATAAATAAATCTTTCTCTTTGTTGCCTTTTCTGGCCATCGTCATCAAAGCTAGGAAACGCTGGTGGGACGACTAGGATGAGTTTATGACAGCAATGGTTAAGAAAGGAAAAACGTTTTAGCATCAGGAGGATTGGTTATATGAGGGGTATAGTTTCAAAACCCTCTAAATCATCCTGAAGAAATTTTTCACAAGAAGGTTATTTGTAAAATGTTGTGATAAACTTAATGCAATTAGCAAATATTTGATATTTATTTGTTTGTCATGTCATAGCAATAAAAAAAAACGTGGAAAATCTAAAATATTTCTTTGCATTTTAGCGGAATTTGCAACTAACATTACTTTTTAAACTGATTTTACTGTGTATTTAAGTGGGTTATGAAAGTTATCATATAGTCATATTGAAAGTAAAATTTAAAACTTTATGTTGGTATATTTACCAACATAAAGTTTAGTAAATGTGTCCGAAGTCATTTTAGGGGGTTTTGAAATTAGTCCCCTCATATTGTTGTGTTGTAGGTTAAAACCATATTCACAATGTGATTTCGAATAAAAAAAAACATGCACAAACCATGAAAAACATTTTAACTAACTTCAAAAAAAGGAGGTTCTGTGTTCGTCCCGTTTGTCATCCGCGATTTCCACCCAAACTTGCTGCACCAATTTTGATGATTTTTTAAGTAACTTAGGTAATCTACATACTTTGAGTAGGTATAGGTAATACATTAATTAGGTAATCATTCCTTTGCACGAAGTTATTTATGAATCATGACGGCAAGAAAATATTTAATTACCAAAAAATATATCGGTAGTTAAATGCTAAAAGCGAAGCCCTAGCAGAGCTACCTATCTCTCCTTTGATTCTTAAACGAAATGGAAATTAAAATAGCATCCGCATATGGCTAAAGAATAATCATTTGCTTAAGTAGGTACACACTGTTTTTATTCAGAAGCAAGTCAGCGGAAGTTTTTCTTGAAGCTTTGATCAACGGGACGGGAAAAAGTAGACGTGAACAAAAACCATTACTTAACACCGTACGCTACTTTGGTCTATTGGCAACCATATGTGGAAATAATGTATTACGTTTTTGCCTCTTGTGCATAGAAAGTATTACTTAGTAAACTTTTAAAAAAGAAATCTGTTAGCAGAAACAATTAAGCTAATCTAGTCTAGGCGTAAGAAACTTAAAAAAAACAAACAACAAACAGGCAAACAATCTATGCTACTTTTAATCATGAATCGATCAATGATCGCTAGACAGCCCGGATCTACGATTTTTCCAAACCGGGCAGAAACTTGATAGGGACACCCTCCCTCTCCTCCAGCGTTTTAGATAAATTATTTAAAAATACTCGCAAAAATATTCTAGGTGGGATTTTTTGTGACCGAGAGATAAACAAAAATACCTATGTCACAAAGCGCCAACTTTGTTTTTCTTCAAACGTATGAATTTCGTGCTCCCTGAAATTGCCGCCTGGGGTAGATACCCTGGTTTGCCCTTCCCCCCCCCCTCCCCTAGATCCGGAGCTGTCGCTAGAATTGTGGGTGACAATGTATAATTTGCTTACCCCGTTAACTATAAGAAGCGTGATGATCATGATCATTATCATACACACAAACAATACACTACTGCTTACATTGAACTTCTAATCATTTAATCCACCCTTCACGAATAAATTCTCAATTACGGTATCGTAAGTTTTCCCTCTCATTACCTCCAATTTTCAACCCTTATATCGCTACATACTTAAACAAACAATACAACAACATACAACAATCCAACAACGTTTACAAATATCGATTGCTGGCAGCAAACAACTAGAAAACACCGTTTTATTGACGTTTGCCGTAGTTAAAACTTTGGCGTGCTTTCATTCCATCGATCGATCGCGGGACCAGTTGACCTAATTACTTAAGTTTTTAAATTACCACACATTTGTTCTTTGTCTAGAACTTCAGTTCTTAATGCTCGTTTATTTTGAGCTTTGTTGTAACAAAAACAAATAGTGCACTTGGTGAAGTTATAATGTGTTACAGAAATGGTAAGAGGAAATTGTACTGAAGTTTTGTAGTTTTGAAATTTTGTAGGCATTTTTCTTGCGTTTGAAAACTCACACCGGTATACAAAGAAAGTACAGGGCCGATCACGAGTTATTTTGACGTATAGTATCGTGAATGTAAGCATAATTTGAATCTAAAATACAACAGCCCTAGAACATTTTGATAAAATTTTATAGAATACTTATGCACATTTAAAAAAAACAGAGAAACTAAATTAAGTATTTTATTTATATAAAAATATGCTTACATTAACGATACCATACATCAAATTAACTCGTGATCGGCCCACAGCACGACACGGCAGCGATTCTAACATACTCATTCTGCTTCGTCCATGTTTATACATCTTGTCATAGTTTTTATATGCTACAGCTACAGCTATAACTAAGATACCATTTAAATAACAAGTTAAAGTAGCTACCTACAAAACGTCTAACCAACCAATAAACATTATTTTAATTTGTACTTAGCAACCCAACTCATTTACATATAAAGGAGATGGTCAGTTTGAGAACCATTGGATCCATTTGATTACCTCTGACTTACCATTCTAATCTAAGCTAATTAATATTTAAATGTGCTTACGTCATGACAATGTATTTAATACAATGGGCAACAGAGTTCCCAGCGTATTTTTTTCCTAATCGGTCATTATTAGGCCCCGTACAAAAAATAATGCTGGCTGAGCTCGCTCGAATGCACCCGACGCCGATCACTAAAGAACTTAATGTATTCATTTTGCTTTTATATCTTTCGCGTGATTAACTTTGATTGATTGCATCCAAATATTGATATTTGATATTAAATTCTGGCGACCGGCCTGCGACAGGGACAGAAATACACAATCGCACCGAACAAAAAAGGACAGAATACTATTTTCCATGTCGTTCGCATGATAATGAATAATAATCGGGTATGGGACATGTTAGGAAGTGTTTTTCTGAAGCGGCAAATATTTTTGGCAGTGATGAAAACGATATCTGCCGCTTAAAATTAAAAGTTAATGCTTTTTTTGTGAATTGTGTATTGCTATAAAACTTAATGTTGTTTTAGTTTTATGTTTCTTTTTATCCACGATGAAGTTATTATTGGCCTGACGCTTAATGTGCGCGTGCACATAAAATTATGATAACGCTAAGTTCTCAAAGCTAATTATCTAAATGTCATAATCATTTTCATATCAGCTCTTCACTTTAATGTGGCAAAAAAGTAAACACTAAGGTACCTACCTCATACATAGTTGCATTAAGAAAAACGGTTTTCAAAAAGTAATCCTTCTTTAGCTTTGATGTTTTTTTACTGTATGTCTTCGCATTAGGTATAAAAGCTGTTTAATTACGAGGTCTGTCCAAGTTAGAGGCTGGCAGGGTATGTTTCCGGTCGATTGCCACTCTGAAGGTGATGCGCAGCGAGCTTGATGGATGAAGGCAGCGCAGGCGCAGGCATGCGGCTTAGCCACATGAATTCGTGTACACAAATGCCAACTTTATTTTTCTGCTCACAACGATACATTTCTAGCTTATCACTCTCTTATCTCAAGCAAATAAGGTTGAGAATCGCTTGTAGTAAGTTTTAGAAAACGCTAAGTCCTAACTAGTGTAGATGAGTCGGTGGTTTTGTCACGATTTGTCATACATCGATATGCGGTTACGGACGACCCTAGGAATGGTTACAGCTCAAAATTTAAGCAGAAGTTATGACAAAAATGTCGTGGGAACGGCCAACGAACTGTGGCTTGTACTCTTTTTAATTGATTGGGCTCGAATGTCCGACTAATGGCGATCGTGCCACAACAAAATAACTTGTTAACAGAGCGACTACAATAAACTGAGACTTAATTATTAATTCACGATTTATATATATACTGTGTTTTATAGACAGTGTATCTAACAATAAAAGATAAGAGGATCGTTAGTTAAACTGATGAGATAAGAAATATAAATAAAGTTTAAAAGCAGTTACCTCAGGAGCTTGTTGTTTTTCTGCTCTCAAATATATTACGAACACAGTTAGCTGTGTGTCCGCTCTTGCTTTTTTATTTTGGGTGAAGAGAATTACAAGTGTATCAAGTTCGCAACCGAGTATAAATAGTAACCGATTGGTAGCCTGTCATTAAACTTTACATAAACTTCCAAAGAAAAATACTTTAGACACAGTAGATCAATTTGGTTCACTCAATTTACTGTTGTTCTTTTACAATCTAGGATCGTCGTCGTCTTTTTATACCAATTAAAATTGTAATCTAGATCTCCTGTTTCTAAAATTTGTAGTTTAAATTAGAGCATTGTTGTGGGTTGTGCACGTTAAAAAAAAACCGTTTTGGTGTAAATTGCCGAGAGTTTTAGATTTATATTTTCATTAACGTTGTACGTTTTTACTTTATAAAACATTTAGGGCGCGGGGCGTGAACGTCGCGGCGCCGTTCCGAGTGGAAGCCTATTTTCGCAGCACATTACCGAGGATGAATGATTTCCTGGCCAGCCATGATTTATGCCCCACTGTTCTGTACTGGCTACCAAGGGCCAGCGACATAGACTCATTACCGCAACGCCGGTAAAGAATGGACACTCCTTTGTGCGAGGAAACTGTGGCATTTGTCTTTCTTTGTTACTTTTGAATGTAGATAACCATCGCCTTGGATACTCGAGCTTTATTAACTGATTTTTATCTGCTACTGATTGTTGCTACATTGATTACAACTATCATGAATATATTTTACGAAAATTATTTTTTTATTATAAATTCTAATAACATTTCATTAAAACAAACAGTGTTTTTATCTTGTAATTTTATAATGTAGTCGTAATGACGCGTCTGAATTATTCGGTCGTTAATCTTGTCGGGGACGCAAGTGCCGGTCGCTTACCACAGTTTCTTAACAACGGAGGGTTACATTCTAATGGAGTTAAAACCCAGTTTAAAATGTATTTAAGACCTGGAATAAATTAACTTTTTCCTTGAATGGGTTGTAAAAAAGATCAGTTTTATTCGAAGTATTTTATTATAATTTTCTCAGTGAGTGCACTTGATTGTAAATCTACATATCTATTGGTTATGCTTGATAATTAAATAAAAGCGTCGAGTACTTATTTGTAAGGAAGCGAATGTTTTTATTAGTTTACACCTCATTACATATGTATTCACAATTAATGAATGTTTATACACTTATTCTAATTTAATTAATTGAAGCGGCGACTTTAATTTATTAATAGTAATCAGCGGTGTGTTGACTGGCGCCCGAGAGTGCTTGTGAGTTTAAACTACCCTTTTAACGATTGATCGCAGTTTCTAGTACCTCAACAAAAAAAAACAGTTATTGACAAGCGATATACATATGTGCGTGTGTGCGTCAGCAAGATCTATCATTATGCCTTTCAAGTTTTTACGTTACTTCGTTTTCGAGAAAAACCTCTGTGACAGACGAACCGATACGGATGTTTTATGGGTTCCTTTTTCCTTTTAAGGTACGGAACCCGAAAATCATTAAATAATAATAAAGCCTCAAAGGGTTCAAATCCCGCTCGGGTCATATGATTTTTGAGAATCACTTATATATTTAATCAATAATAAGGCCGTCTACGAATTGACAAAAAATAAAGAAGGATAATGAGTACCTACTAGACCGTAAGGTCCGAATATACAGACTGACGCAGACCAACTTTCAACTACATTTATACTAAAAATCATATCACTACTGCTACGGCTCAACTACAACAGAGGGGCCTATCACGAATAATTTTGACGTATGTAAACTTGAGCATATTTTGAATTAACACAACTCCTAGAACATTAAGATAAAATTTTATACAATTTTCCCATTTTAATAAATACACGGAAATAAATAAAGTATTTAATTTACATAAATATTGCGTAGCAAACGTATATTTTCAATTCAAAATAGGTATGCTTATATTTACGATAACATACGTCAAAATTATTCCTGATAGGCCCACTGACAGTAATCCAATATGACATTGGATTACTGTGGGACTATCACGAATAATTTTGTGCCTTCTAAAACTATTGGACTACTGAATGTACTATTCAGTTGCACTGTGGTTAGCAAACCATTGACCCCAGCCATACGGCACCTGACAAGGCAACAATTCGCCCAGTCTGTGTACTCTGGTAATAAGAGCACAGTTTGCGGGTGCGCGCGCAATAACCGTCATCAGTGAGCGGCGCAGGCGCAGGTGTGCTGTTACTTGCTTATGGCGACTTGTTTAGCGTTGTTGTTGTGTAGACGAGATTTTGCAGATTTTTGTTGGGTTTTTTGCAGGTATAGAATCTTTAACGAGGTAGAAAATAATAAAATATTGCTTTGATAGTCAAAATATGGTGACGTCAGATCTATTCACACCCTTAAAATTGAAGTAAGTATAGAAAATTAAATCCATAAAAGAAGCGACAAAGAAATTACGTGCCAATTTTCAATGTTTTGGATGTCTACACAGCTGGTCTCTAGTGATCCTTAAAACTATGTAATATTTTCTGGGTGTAACTTGCCTCATTGAATATGCGAAACAGGTTCTAACACAAGTTCATAAATATAGGGTGAATTTTTCAAGTAAGCATGGATCCTCCGAATTCTCTCTCCTGAATAATCCGAAAGTATAAAAAATAGCGAAAAACATTCAAAGGGTCTTGAGACCGATTTTGATAAAAATTAAAACTGCATCATTACATTTTTGAAAATTTAATTGTCCTAGCCGGGAATCGAATCCATTGATTTTGAAAAAAGAACACACCCTAGCTAATAATGTCGCTTTTAAGAATCAAATTCTGTAAGTAATGTCAAACGGCAAACTAAAGGAAGCACAAGTTTAGGTACTTCAAAAACCGAATTAAGTATATTCACCGTTTCAACGCACTGCAGTTCACGGAGATATAGCCTATACTAGCTTTCGTGACGTCATCAACTTATAGAGGTAGGTACTATAACGGCCCACGAATTAATATTGCCAGTATTCGTGACTAGTAGAGGCTATATATTGATCACAGTCTGTGGCCGATCGCGGCGATCTGTCATCGGAATAACATTGATTAAAATGTCTACTAAGTAAGTAATAATGTTGCTGTTGATTTATTATATTTGATTGCAATGTAACGCCAAACTTGTCTATAGTGCGTTGATGATAATAAATTAGTGTACAAGGAATTTGACGGAGAAATCGGTCAGAAAGTTTATGCGAAATTAAACTAAAAATATATCATAATATGCGTTTCTCTCAATCATGTTTATAGTAAACAATAATAGTACCTACCTACCTAGTCCCTTAGCATATATGAGATGAGCTCCATACGAGTATACAAAACTGGTCAGGCGAACTAGAAAAAAATAAAAACAATCAACTTCAAAAAACCACAAGTGAAAAATCATTTTAGTTTCGGAAGTCGGTGGCAAAAAAGCAATCAAAACCAGCCACCGACTTCCTATGCAAAAAATATGTTTCTCTTTGTCGTGGTTTTTGAAGTCGATTGTTGCTTCACGAATTCGTTCATCACTAAAATCTTCTACGTAGTGTGCAGATACTTGGATATAACTTCGTACGGAGGAATGATTATCTAATTTAATAAATACTAAGCTTTCTTGAAAGTTAGATTACGTTAGTGAAAAAATCATCGAAATTGGTTCAGTCGTTTTTAAGAAAATCGCGGACATACAAACATACATACGCACAGGTAGAATATAGAAAGTTTTAGACTCGGTTAAAACTGATAATTTATAAGTAACAGCTCTATGTGTAGATTAAAAGTTATCTTCATGATCGATTTGTATCGCAAATAGATGATAATTATGGTCAATGTTTTAACTTCATGATCGATTTGCCTCTAGGTTCGTCGCCTATTTTTTTACTAGGTGGTATTATGGTTATAGTCTGGCTAGGGACATCTATCAAAATGTTGATTAATTGTATCTAATATCGAAAGTACACCAAATAAAATGGCGAAGATACGAAACAAAATGATTGGATATTAAAGAAATTATAAGTTTTCAAGGGGATATACGTTCTGTCCCTTTTTCGCAAAACATAATTTGTATGGAGGCCCTGTCAAGTAGGTACTAGGGAATAACAATATGTGATGTAATGTTGCTAGAGTTGTCTTTGTCTAATAGGTAAGTAACATTTGAGCAGTTTTAACTTTTAGTTTTTTTGAGGTACATATTTATTAGTTTTTACTTTCACTTTTTAATATAATTTGTTGTCTATTCCGTTTTAATATGATTTTAAAGAGTCCACTACCTTATTGTTGCACATTTTTAATAAAAAAAACAAATGCCTCAATCAAAGTTTTATACAGACATAAAAGATTCACATTTAAAATAAATTTAAAGCAAGTGTTTATTTGACCTCAAAGTCAAGGATCAGGCAAGGTGTACAAGTCCAAAGACAAATTAATTTAATCTCGCTAGACAAGAGGAGGTGCTGACAGCTTGTAGCAGAAATATTAATCAACACGATTGCCATTATAACGTCGACGCCCTACAGGTTCCAGTTACGAGTAAGTTGATTGAAGCTGTATTATTCCATTATTTTACTCGTAAAAAACTCAGAGAGCAAGAACTTTTTACTAGATTTTTTCGCGAAAAAGAACTTCTTACTAGGACGTATAGACTAAGTGACATATAGGTAGGTAGTTATAATTACGCAACGTTTCTTGTTGATGATTAAAACTATAAACAGTAACAGCGCGATCATGAATCATACGAAAGGTCGATCGAACTTATCTAGTAGGATTAAGTTATAGCTCGTTGACGACCTACGAACGAGTTCCTGCGTCCACAGGGGCGGACTGCAACGCCGATAAATTTAAATTAATAATAGAAAGATATTGACTCATTAATGCGCTAACCAATAAATTAGAAGTGTAACGTTTTCTTTCCAATGATCAAAGTATTAGCCCGATCGCGTGTTAGAAATACCTTTTTACATACAGCTGATTCTAATATTATTCTATTACAATTTATGGCGCTATAATTATTTTAGAAATTTATTGTTTGTTGTGCGGTTTTAATATAAAAGTTCAGGCGTAATTTAAAATGTTAAATAAAATATAAAAACTTTACAAGTCCTATCAATTTGTGATCTTATAACGTTATTGAACTGTGGATATGTTCGGAAGTACGCCTCTGCTTCCATATAGGCTCATTAATTACTGATTAATTCATTGTTTGATTAAATTTTTTTCATTGATAGACCAAAAATCGAAAGGACCCGGAATCCGGATTGGCAGCAATAACCACTAAATAAATAAAATGTGACAGTAAATGTATGAAATTATCTGTCAAATAAATTAAATGACAGGAGGTGGTCTTGAGGTGAAACTCGCTGTGAGCGAAGTACTCCTTCATTACATTACTTCCAAGTTATCTTCATATGAGGCCATTGCTGCAACATGCCGTGTAACAGTAGACTTCACAAACAAATGATGGAATATCGATAGCGTAGTGACATTAGATGCGTGCCTGTGTGTTGTGGACTCGTATTTTTCTCCCGATACCGTAATGCGCAAGTCACGAACGGTTATGTAAGCATGCTGCTGGCCGGCGCCGTCATTATAGGCATTATTACAGGAACACTCGGTCTCTCGCCCGGCCATTGTCAAGATTGTGGGGTCAGAACGACCCCGGCCGATGTTAGCCAACTTGTAATTTCGCAACAATTCCTATAACCCAATAAATCGTAGCTTGTAAAACAATTTGTTCGTGTTCGCTGATGAAAATTCAGTGAAGCTGTTGCTCCTTAGATCACGCTCGATGATAGACATCGTGACTTGTGCACGGTTATTAATTATGAAAATGATTATGACGACTCATATTGTTCTCATGTCGTGTCTAGCCATGGTTGTGGTACGTTATTGTCATTATTTGCTATTTTTATGCGAGTTATGAGCATTACTTGAGCAGTTATGTTGCTAATTTAATATATTTTATACTTGTTTAAGGATGAACTTTGTGATTATTTTTCCTCTTTTTATTAAGGAAGCACGAGTTTGTTACACGACTATTATTTTTACTTTATTTCGCTATACTTATTTGGATAGTACAGAACACCGTAAAAGTCTTCATATTTCGCAGAAATCATGTTTGTTTTTTCCCTGTATATATTTTTGATATTTTTTTTTTCTTACTTTTCTTCGAATAAATCTAATCTAATCAGTGCTTACGTGGATTTGTTCTGATTTACGTACGTAAATGTCTATCGGGGACGCGCAAGAGTCTAGTGATTGTTACCGCGAATGTTATCACAAAGACGTCAAAAGGCGTTTAATATCAGAAACAAATGTACCTTTGGACTTATAATGACGTGCCCTTGCGCAAACGAGACCGTGCGTTTTGATAGTAGTTGCGGTAGATTCAGATACACTCGAGATAAGCTATCATTTTGTTAAGACGTGAATTATCAGCTTATGTTTTCATATTGTTTTATTGTAATGCATTGATTTATTATACATTTGATGTCGGTATGGGTATTTTGTTTTGGAATTGTATTATTTTAAACACAACATAAAGTTTCTCTAGGGTGGTATTAAGGATCCAACATAAGGTCTGCAACAGGCTATGACTATAGCATTATACCTACTGCAATGACAAACCCATAGATTTGGGTGATAGGGCAACCACATGGCGTAACTATGAAGGAAGATTTTGTGAATATGGCTGTTGTCATGTCCAATGATAAATGTTTATCCACTTATATTATTGTCATTATCTTCTATACCTATAGAACAGTACCGTGATTGATTGACAGACAACACACAGGCTAAACCAGTGGACCCAGAAACTTGAAAATTAGAGGAAATATTTCTTGAGTGCCCTAAATGTGTACTAGGGATTTTTTGAAATTCCATTCCTAAGGGGATGAACTGAAAAGGGATGGTAAAGTTTATATAAAGTAAATAACAAATTGTGTTAATGTTATTAAACCGTGACCTCTGCCTCACCGTGGCATCGCTCTTACCAACCGTGCTACTGTGTCTCACCTGAATCAGTTGAAATTTGAAATCTCTTTTTATACGCCTCATATTTGTATCTCATTAGTGACAGTCAAAGGGGTTCAAATCCCGCTCGGGTCATATGATTTTTGAGAATCACTTATATATTTAATAACTTAATAGAAGCATAAAATGGCTTCGACATGTTTAAAATTCACAAAAAATATGCATTTATAATGTATAGATGGTGATATCGCATCGATGTCCGATAACTGCAAAGTAATTGGCATTGAGTTGGAAATACTGCATAAGTTTTCCGATAGATGTCGCCAAACGCTCCTAAGAAGCGTATACAAAGGGGTCTCAAATTTCAGATGAGTCGGACGAGACCCGGTAGCTCAGTTGGTTCAGAGCACTAGCCACGGTACGACAGAGGTCGCGGGTTCAAATCCCGCTCGGGTCATATGATTTTTGAGAATCACTTATATATTTAATAACTTGACAGTCAAAGGGTTATTAATTTGTGTTATTTTCCGATTTCCACACGGACCGAGTAGCCGGTACAGCTAGTACAAAATAAACAAGTAAACTCATACATGATAGATCGCTTTATGTTCTAAACGTGTCATTAAGTACCTTCATATTTAATTCATAGCCACGGTAAATCTAACTTGAATACCTACATGTATCTACCTAGTGCTTAGCGACTAGAAATCATGAAGCGATCAGATACGTAGAGCTGCATATATAATTATATTCTTAAGTAGGTATTTACTAGAAAACAAATGTACTTAAAACCAATGACGTATTATATATAGACACGTCATACACCACATCACTGTACAAAAAAATTACGTAAATACTTTAAATAGTGAAATAGCTACATATCAGTGCATATTATGTGCAAAAAAGGGAAAGAAAACGAATGCCTTACTTAGCATACCTACCTCTTGTTTAGTAGGTTTAATTTTTCGCAAAATGTTGCAAGAAATGACTTTCAGCCAAGAAACTGGTTGGTACATGACTAAATGAATGGTGGGCAATTACCTTACTTTTTTGTCGCCATTTTAGATCGCGGGTAACGTATCTATGGTTTACATATCATTGCTTAAAACTGTATCATCTACCTTTATTGTATTACTGCATTAGTCTTTTCCTCGGAAAAAGTACTTTTTTTTTTGGATTAAAGGTAGGTACCCTATGTCCTTTTCTGTACCTACTCCCGATAACGTAGCAAAATTTCATGATGATTGGTTCAGTGGTTTAGTACAAAAAGACGTTTAGTAGAAAAAGACTTTGTTTTATGCTATTAATAATTAGATGTAGGAGCAGTTCCGTGATTCACTCACTGATAATACATAATCAAAGAAATTGGGTAGATTTTTTCCAAATTCAACAAACCACAGGACACGAGACGCTACAAACATTTATGAAATTCTGATTATTAAAGAATGAAGAGGTATGGTATATCTACCGATTGTTTATCTTATACCTCTATACTGATGCCTGTTTTCACTAACACTAGGAGACACCTAAGTGAAATGTTTAAATATTAAAAGAATTGACCTAGCGCAAAAAAACATGTCCCCGAAGGGTTAGGCAGTCCCATGTAATAGGGGACGAGCCTTTTGGCACTAACCGGGCACAAATATTGACCCCGGGCTGCTACTGCAAATGTCCTAATGAATATACCTACATAACAATTTGCCCGATCCGGGGATCGACCTCCTTTCTTTTCTGCCAGTCTCCACAGCCATCATACTAATAAACAACCACAAAAACTCATAAGTACTCATAAGTTAGTCTGCTAAATACTGAGCTGTCAAGTGAAATGTAGCGGAAAGTGGTTAGCGCGCGAGTGTACGGCGCGTTTGATCATTTGATGCTGCGAGTGTACCGTGACATACTGTGCCGACGGTGGCCTGCGGTCAGCCGACTTCTTACGGATCTATGCTCGCTTTTAAGAATACCGACACGGTATGTAGATGTAGAAGGTTCAATTCGTATAAAGCCTGTTACAGACGTAGCTATAATATATATTAATATGAATCATAGCAAGGCATATTACGACATATTTTCGAGTGACCACACACGCAGCTATATATTTCTATGACGTCACCAATACATTATACCGATATATTAATATATATTATAGCTATGTTTGTGACGGGCTTAACGGTTGAACTTGCGCACTCATACATGACCGAATTTTAGGGCTTTTTCTTTATTTGAAAGCACTGCCCGGTTGTCGTACGACGCCTGCACGACTGCCGTACGACAACCGGACGGCGCTGTCGACGTGTCAAATGTATGGAAAAAAACAACCGACACGCGTCAGTATAGATATGGTCTAAGGCGTCAGTATGACACTCTAGCTGCAGCAGGGCTACCAAACGACAGCAGTCTGACACCAAATGCCTAAATTTAAAGAGCACTTAATTACCAGGAAAAAATGAAGGATTAATTCAGAACTTTTTTCTTATTAAAATAAAATCTGAAATTGTATTTAATTACAAAATCGTTATGACTTAGGTCCTGACATTGTGACCTTAGCGTTTTACCAGCTGTGAATACCGTAGCAACTACGACTACGACAGTCGTAACGCTAAACTACGAAAACCGTAGTTACTTACTTATCGGCTACGACAATCGTAGCGAATTACCGACTACGACAACCGTAGCGTATTGGCTACGATGAAATATGTGTAGCAACTATGTTTGCGTATCGCGTAGCTTACCTAATGTTTATCAAAGTTTGCCTTCTGTAGTGTTTTATTATGTGGCAACCCTGAAGTCAGCCGAGTTCTTACGGATCCATGAACGCTTTCAAGAGTACCGATGTCTCACTACTGGCATATCGATATCTGTCCGTTAGGTATCGAGTTGAATCGGATTCGGGTTTCTAACCCGTGATAGATTGGGTTTAGTTATTGCAATGTCGGGGCGTAATGCGATTGACTGTAACATCCGCTTTGTGACGCTTTTAAAGTAGAATTAGCTATCGGTAAAAATTGTTTAGTCATATAGAGGAAATTTGATATATCGTGGGTACCATTGATTTATACCTATAGATGGTGGGTTCCTATTAACTTGTGTGTCCTCTAATATTATAAAGCTGAAGTGTTTGTTTGAACGCGCTAACTCTATAACTATCAGCTGGATTTGAAAACTTATTTTTGTATGTGATAGTCAAATTCATGAAAAATAGTATAGGCTATTTAACATCACGCTACAACCTTTAGGAGCCGAGCAACGGGGGTGAAATCGCGGGGGACAGGTAATGAATTCATATTCAATAAACGCTTTTAAATCTCACCAATAAACAATAACAACAGATAGGTTTCCTTCCTAAATACTCGGAAAGGTATCGAGAGGGCCATTGACAAGTTGGAACAATGAAAATTGATTAAAATGCAATAACAATAAAATTCGTGTCCGGACATTAGTGATGTTAAGTTATTCTCCAAACGCCACTTAATGAGAAGTGATGGGTTCGTCAGAAAATAAAATAAAAATACAATGTACCCACCCCGGGTTCCAACGAGGCGGGCGCATTCGGTATGCAGGGTGCATGCGCTTGAAATTACATGTCCTGTATGCAAGGCATTCCTTCCACCGTGTCGCTGCAATCGAGAAGAAATTGCCCTATCATCTGGTGTATTAAACTTCCGCATTATGATAAACCTATTCGTAATTTATGTATGATTAATTGTAGGAACCCTCTTACTTCACCCTCACCTCAAATTTGAACCTTAACGCCATTACATAGAGTCGATAATCAGAAAGCTCAGCGTCTGCTAATCGATTAACAAGATCAAGAATCGATTGATGCAATACCTAACCGAAGCGTTAAAGTAGCTTTGACCGACAATTATTTGTAGACGAAGATGCAATCTCAAAAAGATAATGTCTAAATGCTCAGATATTTGCTGAGAATCATATTTTAAATTCCTAAGTGATGTTGCTTCAGTCATTTTCATTTAAGTTTGATTTGACTAAATTCTGGATGGACATTTGGCATAACGAGATAACAAATCCTCTAAGCGTGGAAGCAATATAAGCATAAACTGTTAAGAATTTCTTACGTAAAAGATTTTATTTGGTTCTATAAATAGTAGAGTTAAAAGTTATACAACAGTAACTTACCGTTCGTTAATTAGTTATGTTTACCACGAGACAACAGGATTTTAGTGGTATTTATTATATAGAAAGTCTATAACCGTCTCGATGTGAGCTGTAATAAATCAGAGAGACACCCACGATGCGACGACGTTCGACTTGTCGAACTCTAATCCGAGTGGGCTTAACCGATCGTGTCGTGTCGAAAATAGAGTTCCTTTTAATAAGCGAACAGTGACGTTTACATTTCGAAAATGTAGAAATATGCAAGTTGATTATTGTAAATAATTGAGTAAGTTTCTAATAGTCTTTTTGCTAATTTAAAACAATATTGTCGACAATAATTGTGTTCAAAATGTTAATTTTGTTCGGACATAATTTATTTGGTATAGGTACCTAAGTACGTATCCTTAAAACATATTTGTATTTTTTATTAATAGGATAAATTAAAGACTTTATAACAACATTGAAATCTGAACATACTTAGATTTTAATTAGCAAAATGTTAAGCCGGATATTAAACGACGATTGTTTCGAATCTGTCGAAGTTGCGGCGGTCGGCGCGTTCGAAAACGTTCGACAAGACAGCTTTTCCGTCCGCCTTCGATACTAGTTGTTATTCCCTACGTCACTTGTCACACGCCACTCGGTAGCACCCATCCGTAATAATAAGAATTGTAATATAAAAGCATTATAATCCAATCAGGAGGTAACGTGAGGTGTGACCGCCCGTGAGCACGTTTACCATTCGGGACGCGGCTATGTCGATCATAAAATAATTTTGGACGTTACAACACCCAGGAATTAGAAGTAAATAGCCAGTATAAGACACACACGGTGCTGTGGGAGTGTACGAAAGTGTACAGTCGCATTCGATCACTTTCGACTTCAACGGCGGATCGCGTTCCCCGAATTCTCGACTAAGTTCATTGACGTTTTCGAACGCAAAGTCGATCACTTTGCAAAAGCGAACGACATTCATATTCAGGCCGTTTGATCGATAAAGGCTACTCAAGTATGTGAGTTACTCAGTAAGCCCGATAGTTCTCGCACTGGCAGACTTACCACGGTATAAAATGCCGAAACAAATAAGCATAAACCAACGACACTTCGTAACTGGTTTTGTTTGGGTTTCACTTTTTAGGTATAAAGTTACCGAGCATCGTAAAATAAAACATCGGCATCATTTTGAAATAAAGGTAGGTATTTTATTGCTCCAAATATAATTTACATACTTTCATAATAAGGGAAATCCGGCTAATTAGCTTGCAAATATTTTCCATCTGACCGTCATGGCTCGCTCGCAAACGTTCATCATTCACAATAAACGATTTTATATTTTTACTGACAATTATAAAGTTAACTGCCGTACACTTTTGCAACAGAACTTATATTATGGCTATCATAAAAGTCTACATTTTGAATTGCATTATTCCCGCGTTAAAGGCGAATCCATTTAAATAATGTTAACCTAAATCGGAAATAACATGTTATGCATCACGTTTATGTGGTGAATGCATAAGAAAGTACGCGTATACTTAACATATTAATGCAAATAGTCGGTTAAACGTTACAATTTTGAGGATAACAAGGTGAGAACACAACAAAAGAATCATGAGAAGTAGCTCAACTTTACCGGCAGTATATTATACCAGTAAAAAGACAATGTTGTAAATAAATACTTTAAAAGCAAAGCAGCGTTGCGACGTTAGTAGGCACCTAAAATACTCGTCGTCGATACGACGATCAATAAATTAAAATTAATTCGGCGTGCGAACGGTGAGATCCGATACGCGATACCGACGCCTACATTTATCATTCGCTAACACGTCGGACATTTCACAGGGCGCGCTCGTCGAGGGAATGTGTCCTTTATGACAACGTAAATAGGGATTACCGATGTTGTGATGATGGGGCACGTAATGATCCGCCGCGGGAACAAAGGATAACACGTCTAAATACAATAAGTGGAAGGGATAAGATGGCGTGCGTATTGGCGGTTGTAAGGGCGTCAACACACGCGCAGGCACGCAGCTCGCATGCGGATGCGGCTGATGTCACGGCGTGCAAATAAACCGCGGCAGACTGGACGACGCTGGCCGTATGACCTTGACGCGGCCCGGGAAAGTTCTCACGATGCCTGTCACTTCTCGTTTATGAATCAATCCCAATCAGAGTGTACATGTAACATTGTACAACACATACCGAGTCATTTTAAGGAATTAAATAGATATATGTCCGCAGTTGCTGTGCTGAATCAATAGATAACATCTTGCCTCTTTTATTAAAGTTAAAATGCATTGGAATTTAATTATCCTTTCAATTCCGCAGAAAACTCCTTCCTTTTCATTAAAACGCATGTAGACGGCGCAATAAAATCACCTAACTCTAGGACTATAATTATTACAAGTTGTAACTGTCACCGGAAGACGTCACGCCGGGTACAACACACATTATAGTTTATTACGTACATATGCACCAGTTACGAGGCACTTTGAGCCGTAAGGGGCAATTTTAGCCGCAAGCGAGGAGCATAAAGGAGGGAGCTCGGTTTCAGTGTAACCACGCCTTAACGCTTGTGTGGATGCAAGACCAAGGGGCGGGTTAATGGACTCAATGAATTTTTACGGATATCCAATATGTATGCGATAAATTTGGCGTAGGTTCTTATATAAAGTGGTATAAAAACCAAACCTGTCATTTAGTAACGCTCATAAAAATGTCTGAAACTGAAACTTCGAGAGAGTAACATAGGATTTACTTAGTGAAAACCATTGATTTTTAGATGAAATTTGTCGCTAAAATCAGTAGTATTTGAAGGTTACTAAATAAGGCCACTCAAACTATCTATGAATCAAAATCAAATTCGCAACAAATGGATAAACAAACTCGCACAACGTTTAATCAGATGAAAAGTAGATTTTCTTTATAAACTAGCCTTTTAAAAATAATGTGTAGTAAATAATAAAAAAGTGTGCCAAATTAAATAGGTTAAACGGAACATTTATCAAGAGGCGAAAACTAGTCATTTAACTTATTTTTATTTTGTGATGACTGATTTTACCTACAAAATGAACTTAAAATAAGCATCTTAGACTAAAATAAATCAAACCTTGTTATTCAATTATGGATTAAAAAACCAAAATTACTGTTGCGATCTAGCAACAATAGTAAAAAAAAGCTATTTTTGTAGTAATAAAATAAAAATAGTATCATTTTCTTACTTAAACTTAAGAAAACATTATATTTCAAATAAATTTTCCTCATTTCACGACTGCTTCTATTTTCTGTGCCATGGATGTTTGTGTGCCAGTAGACCAAATAGTTACCTAGCAGCCGAACAAAAAATTAATACACGGTTGAATTTGAAAGTGCGGGTTGCCTTAATTATTCTTAATCCGCCCAATGAGTATGTGAAAAATTCGCAAGCCGAAAAAATTCAGAAGGGTAGAAAGCCGTTACAGTAAATGCATAAGGCGGGTGTACATCGTCAATTTGAACACCAGCGTTAGTGCCCTGTGGCGCGGTGATAAGATCTCTTGCTGCATCTGCCGAGGGTAGTCACATGGCAAGGGCCGGGGTTCAATTCCGGTGTTTTGTTTCGGCGCCGTCTGTGGGAACTAACGGCTTAGCTATGATTGGTTTATGATTTGATTTTCGTATTTACTTGGCTTTAATTACTGTGTGAGAAATGAGGGTTTTACCTAATAATGATTTATTGACCCCTATGAGGTTTGATTGGGGAGTGATTGTACTGTTTGTTGTGTATTGAGCATCACTAACTTGCTAAAAGAAAATGTAAGTGTCATCACAAAAAGTGAAAGCATAATTGATTCTGAATTATGAACCTACAGAAACTTATTAAAATTAACAACCAATATTTTAAAGTGGTATCGATAACAAAAAATATCATGAACTCAATAATTAGGATATCCAATAGGTAACATACGAGTTTGAAAAACACATATTAGAAGTTCAGATTAGCACAAAGATCCAGAGATAATAACAAAAGAGGATCTCCTAATTCAATTTCCACCGTATTTACTATTATGTTTATAGTTTTTGTTTTCTATTAGGCCCGCGTGCTTGTAAAACACGAAATCCCATAACAATCAGGGCTTAGTGGTATACAAACTGCGTATCTAGTACAATGGCCGAAACTTGCAGCCCTCTAATGAATAAAAAGCGCCGGTGGCCACCCGGTACCAAGCTATCGTCGGAAAATCACCTTTGTTGTATTATTGTTCGAAAACGGATTAAACTGTCGCATCGAACGGCTGTTTTGGAGGAGCGTGGTAGCGGCCAGGTAGGGCATGTGGCGAGATGGTGCGATAACAGGAATTATTCATACGCGCGTTATCGGTCCGCCATCGCTGGGGCTATTGTGAACGCGGCCTAACGCGCGAGGGGTGGCTCCCGGTTGTCGCGGACGCTGTCAAAACGTTGCTGTGTGTATTCGGCGTAATGTGACGCCCGTACGGATTGATTATTGTTTTATTCCGTGTTGTTTACCGTAATGACTCCAGCCCTATATTCGATTATTTCACTGAAGCCCATTGCGATGTTATCGACAGTTTAACTCGTCCAACGCAATTCAGTTCAGACAAACTGGCCCTCTAAAATAATTATGATAGCTGCAAGTAGTGAACTGATTGAAATCTGTACGTTTCAATTGTCTTATGAATATGTCATGACTTTATGAGTGACTCTTTTGTGACTTTATTTTTAAAACTTTTATCAGATTTATAGTCATTGCAATCTGTCATTTGGGGACACGGGCCTGATTGAAGGTTTCAGGTGCTGTTGGCTTATCAGATTTCACTAATTAAATATGTACTTTCAACATTCACCGTAGGTAAGGTTCATTCCCCCAGCTGGTCTAGCCGTGACTAGGCCGTAATGTACGGGTGCCCTTGTGATAACAATCGTTGATAATCTCAAACTGCGATCGACACCTGGATCGACACGATGCGGGCTTGTGTAGATTCTGTAGATATATCTACAACATTGTTTGTGACGAATTCATTGGCGCAACGATACCATTTTATAAGCGGCCGCAGCTTTGTTTCGGAAGGTCAAGCTATTAATTTGTATTGTTTTATCTTGTTAAGGCATCTGCATAGGTATTGTAAATGCACTGCGTCGTAGTTCAATCGTATCTCATCTAAATCACATAGTATTGAGCATATGTTTGGCAGTAAGTTGAGTGTAACTAGTTGTTAAGTACCCGCAGTGCGCCGCGGGGATGCTCGAAGTCTGCGCACCCTGCCGCATTACCGTAGGGAATAGCGTGAAGGGATGCGCCCCTAACTGAAATCAACCAATCGCCGAACAGTTCACCAACACAGATATCATTACCGCCGCCACCCTCGGCTAACAAATGCACCCATACATATGTTTGCTTTCACTTCTATAAATAATAATTGACGAATGTTGCCTCGAAAATTAAAATGGGGAGAGACTCTACATGAGCATTGTAATTCCCCACGTATTTTAATATTCTCCGAAGTGTTCCACTACGCGTAAATCCAAACGACGAACTAAACATAATGATCACAACATTTACGAAGCGCGTATGCAAACTAATGAACACAGCGTATAATCAAAACTAACACTACTACGTACATAATTAATGAAATTTCCAGCTGGCCTACAATTTTAATTGTTCGGTGTTGTGATACGCCGCTTTTGAAACGTTTCGGAAAAGTAAGGCCTTTTGTTCACGGACGCAGCCATCGAGACCCGCGTAATGCCTCCATTATTTGTTTATCAAATAGCCATTAGAACCCGGAATATTCATGATTACAATTACAATATTTGAGAATGAAGATGTCGTGTGAAAGACCAGTTGTTAGATACAAATGATATTAATTTAGGTGGGTACGCTGGGGTAACAAAACGCCTCCAAATTGTCCGCTTTAATGACAACAAGTTTGATGTTTCGGACTCGTGTTACAATGACTGTCTATCGCCGGATCTCAGCTACGATAATGGTTACTTAAACGCTCGTAAACATAAAGAGGTTTAGCTATCAAATTGCGGAGGTATCATCACTATTATGGTTGAGTCGTTTTTGAACAGCGCTTTTTTGTATGCAGGTCGAACGCTGAGCGGCGGCAGCGGGCAGGTGTGTCGGCCGCACTTCCACACGCCGCTGCACCCCTGGCTGGAGTCCAAGGCGTTGAGCGGCGGCGCGTGGGGGAGCGGCTTCCAGCAGGATGCGGCGCAGGCGGATAAGCCTTTATCTCCTGCGCAGCACCACCACCCGCATCCCTTGTTTTCGTTTCCCCCGACGCCGCCGAAGGACTCAACGCCGGATTCCGTGGCGGCGGCGGCGCTCGGCCAGCAGGACTACCAGGCGGCCGTTGCGCACGCCACCGCCATGAGCGTCGCCTTCATGCAGCAGCAGCAGGAGCTGCCGCTGTGCGGTGACGTCAAGCCCATGATGGGCGCGCCGCCGTCGAAGCAGCGTGAAGGTGCGCAGCCGGACTCGTGCCCCCAGGAGTCGAGTCAGCCCTCCGGGGAATACAACGCGCAGTACAACGCCGCCGGCGGCGACTACTACAACTACCAGGGGAAGGGGTATAGTGGGCAGCAGCAGAGCAAGCCGCGACCGAACAAGACGCGAACGAGCGCCGGTGAGTCCGCGGTCCGCACCGCACTGCACCGCTCCCGCTGCGTGCACTCACACACACGACTTCGCCACGCGCTTATCCGATCACACACTAATAACAGCATCACTGACCAAAGATTTCACAGTAAGCGATTTAGATGATCCACATTTCTCGCTCACGATACCCACTCACTTACGCCTAGAAAAGCTTTCATTTAAATGCTCTCTAATCAGTTAATAAATCAAATACGCGACCATCCAAGGCCTAATAGAAGCCTTTACAGAATGGCAGCGGAGATATCCCGCGTAATTAGAATCTCTACAGATTGTCTCATCGACAATTGAGATATATTAATTCGATAAACGTAGCAAGATTAATATTTCATTTGGTTTCAAAGTGGCATTGTCGAGTGATATCGCGATGTGTTCGGATAAGCGCGGCTCTTGCACCGGGGGTTGTGGCGCCTCACGAGTCTCTAACACGGTACTAGGGCTTGGGATCATGTCGGGTACTAACGCTTCTTCTTACTAACTGCTGAACGGTGAAGGTGTGGTACTAATAAATTATAACATTGGCTCTTTGCAGTTACTGGACGTGATAAATTCTCTGACTTTGCCAGTAGCGGGAATCGTGGTTAGTTTTTCGTTGGAAAGCGTATAGTTACAAAGCGAATTTAATCAATCTTCAGTCGGTATGTGAGAGCAGGAATTCCCCAATTAACTTGTCTAATATATTTACGGTGTAAGCCCGAGCGGACGGCGCACTTCATTGTTACTGCGGTACATGTGAACTGACGCGGCCTCGACTGATGTTGACCAAACAAACTAGACGATTCTCATTATTTAATTGCGACCTGCCATTGTTTTCTAACTAGATAATTAAATAAATTCTCTTAAGTAGATTTCTATTGAGTGTCGTGACAGTCCTCTAAATTAGGAGAGACGCTTCTTGTTTACTTTCACAATTAATTACGATGCTTCTTTTCGTTGAACAAAATATCTTCACTGTCAATGTTTTACCATAGGAGGACATGTTTTTAGTCAAATTCAAGTCAAAGATGACCTTTAATTGTTAGTTACGTTTTCGTAACGAGAGCACTATGAGCCATTAGCCACGTCATTGCCATCATAACACAAAGAGTTACACAACACTAATTGTATTAACACCACATAATGCAGCTTTATTTTATATTTGAAAATGTAATTATATCTCCCGTACTTGTTAAACTTTGACAATGGACGGGAACTAAAATGGCGGCTTATTGTCTCATATTAGAATAATGAATGTGCAGAATTATGTACAATGACTGTTAATATAGACAGACAATTAAATAGTTCCCGTTAGAATTATGTTTGTTCAATATTTTGTGAAATTCTAAATGGATTAGCATGCTGGCTCACGAACGCGGTCGCATCTAGATTGTTATAATGGATTTCTCATGATATAATTAGAATCGTATTGAAAAAAAGTAGGCGCAGCGTTAATTGCACTGGATAGAGTCATTATCTAAGTATACACTTATTTATTCTTTTACACTTCCGTGTATTATGAAAATGTAAATCTCTCCAAATAATTCGTTTCGCAAATTCTTCAGTGTTACACAACAAGCTTAATTTGTTGTGATTTAAGATGTCGACAGTAATTAAGTCTATTGTCTGTTATAACAATTCATTTTTAATTAAATATTCATAGTACATTGAATACAATCATTGATATTGCGACGAGCGAAAGCAGATTAAAAATTTTAATGTCACTTGACATTTAGCTCTGCCCTCGCCCACAGACTAAAAGTTCTCCCACAGATAATAATTTGAATTCCATTTTAATGAATAGAGTAAAAGTATGTCAATTTGTTAAAAAATGTGGTGCAAGTGCCTAAAGATTCTTCAGGTTCTAATCCAATTTACACATTAGTGCTGATTCTGTTGAACATCGCACTAAACTAATTTTAATCACACTATATCTCTTTCTAACAAATATCATTGAAAAAGGACAGAAAATATTTAGAACTGTCAAATTAGTCTACACCCTTGTCATTTACGGGAAAATAGTCATGACCTTTTGCGATTACGACTAAATTGACATTTAAACTATTCAAGTGGACTAATTTGACAGGATTAAATATCTGCTATCCCTCTCTCATGTTTTTTACTAGAAAGAGACATAATAAGACTAAATTAGTTTAGTTCGTAAACAACAGAATCGGCACCACTGTCACGCGTCGTTAACTTTTTGTTAAACCCGACTTGTTCTTGATAATTGTCGTAAAAAACTCAATACACGCCTGCCATATAATGTGTGTTTGTAATTGGAAATAGTTTATTAGCTCACTTATTTAATTGATAGTCCGTCGTTACACGCTGCCCGAATAATTCGTTTTTAATATAAGTAAGTTTTTTTTTTCATAATTAATCTTCAAGAAACAACGGCTTATGATGCTTTTATAATTGGTAATTACTAATTAATTTTTATTGCGTATTTTATGCCGTTTGTGAGGAAATAAATTATAAACACGAAGGATGATTTCCATTTGAAACAAGGAGAAAAGCCGCTATGTTATCATCCTGGTTGCCAGTTCAACTAAATTGAGGTGTTTGAATACAACGATGAGGATATTAAGTAGTGAATTTAAGGTGCTTTAAGGGCCATCAAATGTGTTAAAGCCGCTGTATTATGTACCAAGTTGTATATATATCGGGCAGTAGGTGGCAGTTCCTTGGTGGAAGCGGTATTATGATAATGCGCGGCGGCCGGATGTGGACCATTCCATTGTGCTAGCGATCGCCTGACCTCGAGCCTCCTGCCTATTACAATATACGCGGACTTTAGGACAAATTAATGCAGCATTTGCTAGCAATGTTTGAGGACTATACTAGACAAGATAGTAGTCACATCCATCGATCGTTGCATCCGTTTGGTAGTTAATCAGAAAGAACAAGCAAAAGGTTATCAAAGTCAATTGTTAGGTAAACCAAGGTACTCAAGCACTTCGGCCTTCGGTCCTGAACATCGGATAATGTTAAAGTATCAATTCTTTGTACATTACGAATTAATGATACAAGATTAAGTACAACGTAGCATTTAGATCGAACAATCGAAAAATCGTGACCTAAAACGTAGTTTGTATTTGAAGAATGTCATGGAAAGGGCAATTCGAATAATAAACGGTCAGTTCCAATGGTAACCTGTTATTATACAGGCTATTTCTTAAACAGTACCATTCAACACTTTCTAAAACCATGTTGCGTTCACTTAGACTGTATTCAAATTATTCAATGATTTTGTGTTCAATAACAATTCAAATGCAGCCACTTTGTTCGACTGATTGTGAACCTTGCGATTCTTTTCTTATTGCCATTGGGTAAAGCTGAGAATTGAACGTTGAGTACAACATTCAAAGTAAACCTTATAATATATTGCTGTCTACGTAAATTTGACATAATAATGCGACAGAAAACCTGCAATAAGAGTTCACGGATTACTTGGGATTTCAAAGCGCTGCTATCGCTTTGAAATCCCAAGTAATCCGTGTGAAAATCAATAATTAATTTTAAGATTCACGGTGACAGTGGTAGAGAAAATTTCGCGTGTAACGTTCGAGTTTGGATGCGAGTCACGCGCCGTGTTGCAGCAACGCGTGCACGCCGCGGTTGCGCAACCAATTAGCGATGGCCGTGCGCCCGCGCTACGGACCGCCACACAGCAGGAATGACGCTCCGGCTAACTCTTAATATGTTATTATTTTTGCCCGACGACGCAATACCTTTTTTATGTCCAGTATAATACCAACAGACAACACTAAATACAAATAATAAATCTTTCTCTCACGTTTCGAGTAGTATTTAAGTTACCTGCCTACCAATTCATTTAATCCGAACGTATTTTAAATGAACGTTTCCAAGTTTATTGTACAAAGTTAGTGTTGGTAGGTATAGTAAATTCGTTACGGTCTGCCGACGCGTATTGTTGCCCACAGTTGCATCAACTTGAAATTTGCATTTTACGTTGGACATCCGCGGCTATTAATTCAATTATAAATTAGAGGACAGAGATGTTACGTTATCTTACTTAGCTTGTAATACACGCTGCATCCCAACGGCTCATGGTTTCATGCAAATCGAACAGTTAAATGAAGTCTGGTTATAGCAAAAAATCATAACCTGGACCGGTCGTTAGAGGCGTGCGCGCTACTCGGACATCACATGACCGGTATATAATAATTACATCGGGTTCAGTGCAAGTTGCTACTGAGCGGCATCGCATCGCTCGTCACACGTAATTATCTCGCAGTATGCTAATAACGAATGCAAATACGAGCGTCCGCCGACCGCCGACCGACACAGCATCGATCCGCGCGGTGCAAGCGCCGTGAAAAATGGCTTCATTCCTGATCAGTGATCATACTGTACCAACTATCGACCGACACTAAATGACTAAACAAAAGTGAAATAGAATTAGCCATCCAATGACTTGCAACATCTTTTTTTTTGCTTTTAACATATTTCCTGGCAACACAATGCTCAATAAAAATAAACCTCGAGCGAGACCATCAGCTTCCATTAAATTTTTCTATTTGCATACAGGCATATAATTAAAGAGTAATAACAGCCTCTGTGGCGCAACAAAGAATAAGTTTTGAGCAATAATTTAATGGTTTGTATGCAAAATAGCCTCACCGTTACGTGTTGATGGGCCGATGCGCCGAGAGAGCGCGTCACGCTACACGAGAGCGAATTAGTCCTTCATTTAAATTACATTACCCTGATGCACATTAACGTTATACGTGACTATGTACGAGTTTTTACTTTGTGGTTTCATCGAGCAGTAACGGGCCGGCTTCGTTTGTTTCGAACGCATCGATAGCTCTGAGGTCAACATCGCTCGAGTGGCGCGCGAGTTGCACTCTCAGCGAAACCGCACCGTGTGCAGTGTTTTCCCTACGCGGCGGGAGCGTGTGAAAACTTTGCGAGTTCTCGACAGGTCCCGAGTGCCTGGAGACTCTCGAAAAATAAAACCGCCCACTCGCCTACGTAAATATGGCAGATGAAAATCTTTTATCGCGGTCACGTAGCGCTGCCGCGTCACGAGCGCACGTCACTCCGGGCTATAAAGAGCGCGCCGCATTCTAATTTTGAATAAACACTGGAATTTTTCGCTCAGCCTCATACGTTTTGCAGTAGATCAGGATAGGTATTCTCTGCGGACTCGTACCGTTACGGATAAAATAAAATGATATCTTTATGTCGAGTCTAAATCACGTGCCGGGCGGAGCAACGCCGAGATCGTCCGTCAGGGGAAATTAAGAAATAACTCTTCGGTGTGAATGTATTAAAACGTTACCATTGAACCGGATCGAACAATTAAATCGTATAGTAATTAATCAGAACAGTGTTCTCTTTAATAATACGTGTAATGTCGATGTATGAGGGGCAGGCCGCTGTAAATCTTGTGAAACGTCGCCGCCCGCGGCACCACGGGCTTTCACAAACGTTTTTACCAATAGAGACGTTACTAATGAACTAAATCCGTCTCTAAAGCTAGAGACACTACCATAAAACATCGCGGCTCGTGTAATATCCTGTTATTTTTTCCTAATAATCGTTATTGGTGTTTATTTATTACAAACTTCGATACAAATTACAGGTTTTATCGATGTAACAAAAAATATAAAGGGTTAGTCCAAAAAGTGAGTCGTTGGCCCGATCGCAATAAGTTTTCGATAAAGTCCGGGCGATTTAATTGCCGGTTTTGATCTGGTTTTACATAAAAAAGATGAATGGCTGCACTGCCTAAAGCTCGTAAAACATTTTCGGTTCGTTTAACGTATTTTTTTCTATCAGATATTTGAGCACTTTCACCTTCGTGGGGACGCTTCCCGCGTACTATTATTTATTCAGCGCACCGCCCTGGTGTGTCTGGGGACTTGGATAATCAGATCTAGATACATAATGATTACGATACCTATTGATACACTTCCGATCGATATGCTCGAGTCAAACCAGTTCTACATACAAACAAACTAATAGATAAGTACGGGGCGGGTGTTTGTCACGCGTCCTCTGATT
Organism: Thalpophila matura; assembly: GCA_948465475.1. Classification (NCBI taxonomy): domain Eukaryota; kingdom Metazoa; phylum Arthropoda; class Insecta; order Lepidoptera; family Noctuidae; genus Thalpophila; species Thalpophila matura. The sequence continues at coordinate 13,648,745 of OX419181.1, forward strand.
TCCCACACTGATTGTAGTCAGTTTGTTATCGAACGCCTCTAAGGAGATGCGAAGGTGTAACGAGCTTTTTAAATTCGATCTCGGTAAATCATCGATCGTGTAATCGAGTTTAGAGAAAGATTGTGGGCGGCGCACGCGCATCCCATATGTGAACACATCCTCTCACTAACCATGTAAGCACTTTGGTAAAATTGCTTATTGTGATCTTTTAAGAATCGTTTAAAGTTTCCCGGAGGACGGCTCATCCTGGGGTCAGATTTTGCATGAATTTATAAATTTAACGCATGAGTAAAGTATTGACTTAGCGTTTTATTTAATACTGTATTTCATCGCTTGGCTAGTTTGATGAATTAGGTGTCAAACGTAGAATTTATAAGAGCGTTTTTTGTTTCGATTCGTTTATGAAGATTTGCAATTCTACTCGGTTTATGGTTGAGGGGCGATGGCTTGCGTTTGAAATTGTTTTAGACGTAGGTGTACAATTACACACAGCGAAAATTAGCATGTGGGTAATAGTTTATAGCTCTGGTTCCGCTCTGTTTAGCGCTAGACGCTCACCAATGTTTTAGCAACAACTATTTATTTTTGTAGCAACTCGCTTTTGTTGTTGCAGTCCAAATTAATTTATTAATGAAATTCATCCTGTTCGATTAAACTTTTTATTGTTTCCTTTTTTCGCGAGATTAGGTTTTTCAATTTAAAATGAATAAATTATTAAAAATCAAAACTCATAATCATTAATTATTGAAAGATAATTGTTTAAATATGGTAATAATGGTTTAAGGGCGTTTCGCAGTAGTCCGTCAAGCTCAACTACCGATGCAAGCGTTACTTTCTCTTAGTTTTCCTTCGCGTGTAAAAAATCTTGATATTTTTTCTTCAAAGTGAAACTCGTCGCGCTTTCCCTAGTTAATTGAATATTTTACTATTTTTTTCGTAGTAATTGCAATTATGTTGATGTTAAGATAAAAGTGTTGTGAAGGATGATGTAGAACGTCTTTATGTAAGTGCTTGGTGTTAGCATGCTTTGTTAGTTAGTGAAATTCTATTTGTAATGTTTCTGAATGTGATTTTCTCTCATCTTTCCCAGCCTGCCAGGAAACAGGTAATTTCCACCCTTCCATACAATGCTACTTTATCTATGGTTTAGTTCTAACATTCGTTTTACTTGGCAGTTAATTCGACTTTGGTTTTGGTGTTAACATATCGCTTTACAACTTTTTGTTGCCGTTGCATAAATTCATTTTGTTTTCAACTGGGAAATAACACTCATTACAAATGCTATTTATTATTACGTTTTGATTACCAAACTTTGATCTTTCAAAACCACATTGCAATACTAATTACAAAAATCCTTCAATGTTACTCTCTGTTTTTGAATCTTTCCTAAATCAAATTTTGTCTTACAACACACCAATTTTATGCTCCTTTTCGTTCTCCATCTGACTATATTGTGTACAACACAGAGGGCCGGGAGTGCGTCAACTGCGGGGCGACCAGCACACCTCTATGGCGGCGCGACGGCACCGGCCACTACCTCTGCAACGCGTGCGGACTCTACTACAAGATGAACGGACAGAACCGACCCCTGATCAAGCCCAAGCGAAGATTGGTGAGTGTAAGAATCCGACCAATTTTGTTGTTTTTGATTGTCTGGGTAAACCGATTATATGAATCAACGAAGTCGGGTTTTTACCCGACTCGTCCAAGATCGGGTGCAACGCACGGCACGACAGAAGTTCGTGAAACTTTTTCATACTCTGCTTTTAGGATTATCCTAGAATCAAATTATGAAATTGCTATTAATTTAGAAGAATAAAATAACATGTCGAATGTCTTTACATTAGTTAATAAAAAATTAAGTCAATGTGCGCTAAACCACAAACGTCGGTGTAATAAATAATATAAATTCTGACGTTTAGCATGTTATGTGTGTAAAGGCATGTTAGATCGGTTTATCTAGACAAGTTCTTAGACACTTTTTGGAATTCTAACAAATTAATAGTTTTACTACTACAACACAGATATAGGTATCCGTTATCGTTCGTATATCATGTGTTAATTAAACTTCCAGACATTTGTTGCGTTGTTCGATTCGACTCGTTAATCTCAATCAATCCCGTTTAGAACTAATGTATGTGCATTGATTAACAGACTATTATAATAATTAGATTAACGTGCAACAATGATGTATTGGCTCACTACACTAGTTTTTACAACGGTGCATGCATTTCCGAGTATACAGTCGTAACGAAAGCCATACAGTTTACGATTGTAGATCTCATCAAACTGTAGTTTTACTAACATTTGGGCGCATTGTTACCCACAGTGCACCTTTTTACAACTGGCGTGTATTTGAGATAAAATGCCTTCATCTACAAATAGCATAGCGAGACAATCTCGCAGAGAATGGGTGTTGTTTACAGTTAAGGGGCAGCAATAAAAAGGCGGAGCATGCACGCCCGTGCACGACACCGCATTAAGCGCTCCCACAAATTGGGCTCTTATGAAAGTTGAACGTTTCGACGAAAGACTTCAACGTCCACTAAACTAGCCTCTGCATGACCGCCATAAATCTTGGAGTTAACATTTAATCTAAGGTCGGGTACGCATAAAACTGAAACAATGCGACATACGGCCCGCTCGGTGTCACGTCAGCCCATGTCGGCTAACGAGTGGCCCGTGCGCGCAATTGTACGTACAATTTACCTTAATACCCGTCTCGCAGACATAAACTAGCGGAATGGCTCGGAATATTTGCCTTTTGTTGGCCAAATTACGTAATGCCAGCGTTATGATTTCATTGCAACGTACAGCGTTATAGCTGCGGGGCACATGCGTATAATGGCGTTCCTGTTTAACGATTAGTTAAATTGATAAAGTAAGTTAAAGTAACGTTTTTTTGTTTGTACAATAGTATAATAGGAGCGGTTTTGTAAAACAACTTATACGAGAGCGAAGTCATGGTTTTTAAACCCGGATGTTCGTAACGCGGTTTTAATATTAAGATGCACTGTAGTGTGGAGAGATACCGTTAATGTGCTGCGGGGAAAGATTGAATTCTCACTTTTATTTTCGTTGTGAGAAATGTGAGACAATGCTCGCCTCTCGCCGCTGCCCTGCTCTTGGCTAATCCTGAACGTCTGCTAGTGTGGCACAATGACTCTAATAACGTTATTTACGAATCAAGATAACGTTTATTTTTATGACGTTACAATAGTGCTAACTGCCGCTAAGTACTGCATTTCCTTTAACCGCTACGTAAATACAAGAGCAGTTGTTATTGTTTGAGCAAGTTCACTTTTGAAGTACGATATCGCAATACGAACGTATCGAGTAGGTACCTCACTGGCAACCAATACAAACTTATCGATTGCAAAACAATGGCCCAACCTCAGATCATAGAAACAAGGAGATATGCCATCATAGCAAATTAGTACGGGAACAACTGTTGCCACTTTTAGTACATTTTTCGACACAATTACGCGCATAATTAAGCGCTCCTTGTGAATAAAAAGATCTCCCACGCATTAAGCATTCCGCACACCCTCAATCTAACACTGTTAATCGTCACTCAACACTAGCACTAAAATAAAACACTGTATTTATACCATCGATCGTGTTCGGTTCGTCGCCAGCGCGTACGTTTTCAGTATGAGCAATTTGCTCAAAATCAGGCATCAAGCTCGATAGCGCCTTGGCACATCTCCCTTGTTTCTATGATCTGAGGGCCCAACCTAGTCCTTAGCTCGGTGTCCTAGACAATAGTATTCAAAGTTTACTAACCACTTTAAACATCAATCTGCAAACATTCTTATTAGAATTAATTAAAACTAAATTGTTACACGGCAAAATGGCGGCAATTAAGGCATTAAGAAACAACGGCCTTGTTCTAACTAATTGGACAATACGTTGAATATTTAATGCAAGCACAACAATGAATTAAAACAATAATTTCTATTCATAATAATTGGACTAGCCCAATTATAAAGTGCACTTGACACGAATTACAATTAAGTGGGAAACTTAGGACAATACGCAGTCTAATGTGTGGACTAAATACAATTATTTTTCTTAATAAAATAATGGCGTTTAACCTTGTATTAAGACAATAGTGTTACAAAAATATGAACTTTACGTAATCTCTGCTGGTATATTGCACACATTAATTAGTGAAAAAGGATTATTCTTTGGAATAATAATGATGCCTCTAATGTTTGGATTTAAGGTTATCTACATACCTACTAAAAATTGATACTGTTGTTAGACGACCTTGTTGGTCTAGTGACTAGACCGCTAGAGTAGAGTCTAGTCGCTTACTATGACTGCTGAATATGAGGTTCTGGGTCCGATTTCGGGTGAGGCAAAATGTTAGGCAGGTACTGGATTTTTCCATTAGGAAATTCTCAGTAGGAGCCCGGGCTTTGGATTTGTGTCCGGTTAGTAGCAATAAAAACATCATAAAAGCCACTAAGATCCGGTTAGTTAGAGCACTAGTGTTTCCCATATTTCTGTATGCTGTGGAGACTTGGACCTTGCATGAAAGCGAAAAGAAGAGAACAGACGCTTTGGAAATGTAGTGCTGGAGAAGGATACTGGGAATATAATGGACCGACATCCGCACCAACCTGTCTATACTCAAAGAGCTGAATATCAAACAGCGTATATCGTTCATTGTTCAACCTTCTTTGGCCACGTGTCCCATCACAACAACGATAACAACAGCCTGGTAGTTCAGGGAAAAGTGGAGGGCATCAAAGCACGCGGCACATCTCCAACAAGATTGACAGATCAGATTAAAGCTGCAATTAAGCAAGCACTATTAGGAAAGTAGCAGTCAGAGAAGAATGGCGCCGCTTAACCAAGCGGGTCACACGTCAAGATACTCTTAACGACCACGACCGCTCTGTCAAGAGTGTAGGATTAACAAGAGGAATAGCAATAGGCTCGTCCTCTATCACATAGCATTAGTGTTGCCCAAATGCAAGACTGAGACCAGTCTAACCCCGTCTTTGGTCTCGGTATTGCGTCAATACCCACAGTCGTGGTCTTAGTTTTAGTATTGTACATTCATTCTTGGTCTTGGTCTTAGTCTTGCTGTAATTAGGTGGTCTTGATCTTGCAAAAATGATTGTTGCAAGACCGATTTTGGGCAACACTACATAGCATTATAACATAATTGGCGAAAGGGAATTGCTCAGTTTGTTAGGAGCTCTGGCTGAAACATGGACAAGTTGCTCAGTTAAAAGTATTTTTACCAAAAGTATATTTATTGATTTCAATAAGACCACCTGCAGATGTTTTAAAAGCAGGCCTTTTAAATTGTCAAGGAGTCGGCCAGTTAGAAAGATGAAGCTAGATACCCGTTCCATGGTGTAGATTCTTTTGGAGAAGAACGGGCAATAAACTCCTTGGTCTCTTTTAAATCAAGTTAATACTATCTTGGCTACATAGTTTGTACGTATACAATGCGATCGCATTTTTTTTCTTTGAAAATTAAATACATTGTGTAACATATTTCATATGAATATCAAACTAAAGTAGGTAGCTCATCATCAGTAATTAAAATAATCTTTGGTTTCACGCGATTTCTTTTAAGTAAAATCTTTTATCTATGCTATATACGGCAAAAAGAAAACAAACTATTCAAATGCAACCCTATTAATTAAACGAAATTTCGAGAACTAAACTTTGAGACAAAGATTAATTTCCTTACACAACTTCTGTCACTTGTGCGAAATAAAAAATGCAAATAGAGTACAACTAGCGGCTGTAGCAAAAGCATAGGTAGCATAATTATGTTAAACCAAGATTCTCTGCGATAAAGAATTTATTACCAAAAAAATTACTATTTTAGTGAAATTTTATAGGTATGTTTAATTATAATTAAAACTTGTGTTTATAGTTATACTAAGAAGTTATTTGGTAGCTATATGCAAACTTTATATTCATACCTATTAGTAGATATAAAGTTTTTTAAAGAGGGTGAATAATCGCGTCTTATTTTGATAATTTACTAAATATTATCTTAATGTGGCTTTTAATGTTTCTAAAAATACAATAACAACATTTTTCATGGTCCAAAAGTTCTTATTTGCATGTTAGGTGTTTCGTCTTTAATATAAAAAGTTTATTTTTGGGCATTTAACTTTGAATTTAGTTTTGATTGTTGAATTTCAGTTGTAAAAAAGCTGGCTAAAAACCTTAATTTTAATTAATTAAAATTAATAATAATTAAATAAAAACCTAATTTTAATTTTTAACACCTAGTTGTATTCACTTAGTTAAAATATTTATTAAAATTTAAAGCAATTATGTATTCTGATTACTTTATATTCACTTAAAAAATAAACTTAGCTTGATATGCCTTTGCAGTATAATTCATAAAAATATTTACTTTTGCGCATACTCGTAATGTCGGCAAGCTTTGTTTGTCAGTACTGACAACGTGAACAATAAATTGTATAAGTATAAAATAGAATTATGGAAAATAAAAGAGTATGCGCGTGCACCTGTATTTCTGAAAACTAAGGGACCATACCTACTTGACACAAACATGTGTTTGAACTTCAACTTTGACGTTTGACAAACGTGTTTTTAAAACATGTTAAGTACAACAAACAAGTGTGACATGTTCAATGTTTTTTCTTCTATTATGCTTATTTTTACCTCAAATGGTAATCAATAACATGTCTTAGGATAAACTTAGTCTAGGAATATATTTGGAGATGTATAAAAAATATTCAAAAAGTTAATAAATTATGTTAGTTTATTATTTAGTTGCTTAGCAAAGGATAAGTCAATAAATTATAGGGACAGTTGTACATGTCTATCTATCATATTATAATTATACGTGTAGACATGTTATCAAGTCCATATTGATGGTAAAATTAGTGTCATTATGAGCTATTGCTGTAAGTCTAATTTTCTGTTTCATGAATATCGGTCATTTCTTTACTTATTGTATTATTTACTATGACGTTTCAATTTGATAATAAGTTTTTTTAACAAGTGATATAAATAAATCATGTTTAATTAAAACCCATAGTAATGTTATTTGGATGTTTTTTCGAATCATTGGCTTAATAAGTTTGTTTTGCAAAATTGACAAAAAGGGTCACTTATATATTATTTTAGACGACTACTCGTTATTAACTTTCTTTTAAAACTTTGAAACTACCAATACTTAAGTTGAAGTTCATCTATAACATCGGCCAGTGTGCCTACATCTTAAGTTCAAAAGCAATAAAGCTGCGCAGGCCCACTATAAAGAGCTTCATACATTACGACGGGTATCTCGCAATATATCGCCGGTCACCTTGCCGGGAGCCGACAGAAATATAAGTGGACACTAGTGTTAACGTTATGCGGTTTTATTTGCATGTGCTTTATGGATAAACGTACATAGTTTTTAATTTTTTATGTTTTTAACTTCAAGCCTAATAAAAAAATATTTAAGCGGTATTTACTGGAGAGTATACTGTTTAATAGGCGGGTTCTATTCATGTTTTAAGGAAAAGGTTCCATCTTCCATCACAATAATTAAACAATAGATACTCCTAGCTATTTTTAATGGTCTGGACGAATGAAAATGGACAGAAAAACGGCGGAAGTTTCCTCTAAGGAAAAACTGAGCAGTAAAAACTGAATTGATTTTACGATGATGATTGATAGCTATCCTAATAAAAGAAGAGTCGCGTTTATTTACGACGATAGGATATTAGATTTCTTTTTCCTCTATTTCGTCATTGTTAGTAGCCTATTTTTGTTACAAAGGTCTCTATCCTCATCTTAGAGGCAGCAAACAAACTAAGTACCTACGATCATTTCTCCCGCAATAAACTTGCGCAGGAGTGGAATAAAGAGCGTTACTACGAATGGCGATATATCGCACGGTGCGGGAGCCGACAGAAATATAAGCGGACGGTAGTGTGGACATGTATGCTATGCGATTGTGTTACACGTGTAGCTAACTATTTATTTATTTAAGACAATAATAAATAAAACCTTTTCTTTTGCAGGCTGTGTAATGTATTTATTACTAGTGACCTTTGTGTAAAATTAAACCCACATAAAAATATATAAACAATCTTCACTCTTCCACTGCTAATGACGACAGTGTCATTCACATCTTTAGATAATCGTGCGTCTATTCTAGGTTATATAAAGCGTGACCTGAGGTGAGATGGTTAAAAGTGAAAGATTAATCCATAGCGTAGATGGGACCTACGAAATGCTACGTATGCTACGAAAAGTTTGTTATACCTACGTCATAAGTCACAACTTTTTTGTAAAATCTATAACAACAACTCTTCTAAATCTTTGAGATTAGCCACCATATGATTGCTTAAATTGTTTTATGTTGGTCATTAATATAGTACAATAGCTGACATTTGAGTTTTAACAGCAAGATTACTGATTCAAAACTTAATCTTGCTTTCAGTTGTTATAGGGGATTTAATTTCAAGAGTTTCTGAATGTTCATTATCCATGCTCACATTTCAAACGTAATACCTGATTGTAGATTTTTGTAATATCGAATTCCGTTTGTTTGTGTAACAATGGCAGTTAAAATATACCAATTAAAAACAGAGGTGCATTAGGGATTATGCATGGGTAATAAACTAAACATCAGGGATTATGTAAATGTTAATTTAATAATAATATAATATACTAGTGATTTCTATCCGTGGAAGCTTCAGACTGTTTTATAACTCCGTAATGTTACCTACCAGCCGTGACATAAAACTTTCTTTTTGATTGTTTTCTTTAATAAATTCCTACAGTTATTAGGTACATTTTTTTAAAAATATAATAATAGATGTACGGACGCCTGCATTATTTGTCCCTTTGCTATGTCTATGTCTAGGTATCCTTCAAATATTTACGAGGATATATAGATTAAAGAATTTTTAATTATGTACAAACATCGGACAAACAAGAGTGAATTTTCAAAATCTTTCCAATTGTAAGTAGAAAGCCGAGCTTTTAATATTAGTATTTATTAAAATCTAACTTTCCCTTTTAGTTAAAGAAATAATAAAAGCTCAACCCAAATCAATTATCCGCACACTGTTTAAAAATAAATGAAACTTATACATTTCAATTAATTTTTATTGCTGTACATTTGTACTTGGAATACATAATGTACCACAATACATGTAGTACATATTTAAATTTAAACCAAACCGGCGGTCATAGAACTTTCCTATTTGGCATTCAGGAATGGAACTGATGCCAAATAAACTATTACAATAAGAACTATGTGCCTTAAAAGTGGTGGCAGGAATCGGTCCCACACTGTCTGCCTGATCTATTAATCGGCATGATGTCATAAATTACGAATAATTTATTGTGAACGTTGCCAAGTTTTCCTATAAAGTTGTTCAATGATATCGATTGATAAAAGAGGTATAAAAATTAAAATATCTATAGAAAGTTTTAAGTTCTTAAATATGTTTGAACTTTTTACCTAAAAACACAAGTTTGTCAATATTTTATTGAAATGTAGGGAACACAAACAATAGAACAAATAAAACTTGACCGCACCATTTGTCAATAAAAATCAAATGTCACAGGATTATATATCTTTGATGTCACAACACAATCTAATAGACAAAACTTAGGCCTCTTTTAATAAGTGTGTACTAACAAAAACCCATTTAGGTTTGTAGGTACCTACTGGCAGTGTTATAAAATGAAGAAACAATTAAATTTTCGTATTTGGAATTTGGATCGTGGTAAAATATTTTTTGTAACATTAGGAACGGTAGTGGACGTTGTCCGTGTCTCGGTGGCCGGACAAGTCTCGGCGGTCATCGATCACCGCGCGCCGTCGAATAAATTGTGGCCGTGAGCGTGGTGCAAGTGTTAGCTTTAGAGCGATTTAGGTATACTTATTTTTTTTAAATATTTTATGGTTTGGGCAGTAGTATATCTTACTAAAGCATTTATATTTTTTAGGTACTCTAGCAAATTATTCTCTATATTTTTTAGATTGTTTTGTAGAAATAATTTAGACACCATAATCAAAATCAATAGATATAATTATTAATGCTATCTGAATGCTACAAAATAATATTCATTTAACACGTAAATAACAATATAACAATATACAACCCAAATTTTATACTGTGTTATCTTGTAAACTTAGGTCAATAACGATCATGATCTGTTTTCGAGATGAGTGCAACTCATGTGTGAGTTTTAAATGTTTAAATTAATATTATTTTGTAGTTTGCCTTGTGATTAATTTTTCCTAAATGCATCTTTTCATTGCGAGCGAGAGAGGTGACAAAATGCAAGAGCCCTCTTAAAATGTATTTGAAAATTATACAAGTTTCATCACATAGATTCAAAAACGTTACAAAATTAGTACATTTAAACACAGAAATATAACCAAACCAAATTCTTATTGTCAGGTCCTAATATTAATTTTACCAAAACGTGGCATACGAAACCCATGTGAACAGTATCTGAATATAAGACAACCGAGTGACTCATATCGTGTCACCAGCAGCGACAACTGATTGTGCTCCGTCGCTCACGTTTTGCGGTCACCCACTATTACGGATTACTAGTATGATATGTTGATTTGTATTATTGTTTATGATTGAAATTATAACGGGCTGTTGAATTAATATTGCAGTTTAAGATCCGTATCGCAATCCTTGCAGACGTGTATGCACGTTTTGTTATTCACTTTCAAACCTTAATTAAAATGGCGCTTGACAGCTTACACTAATTGTTATTTGTACTTGTAGAATGATTACGTAAGTTTCTGTAACCTAATTATATATCTACTTGCATGCTAGTGTAGATATTTTATCTAGAAAGTAATGCTCAATTTAAAAGAGTAGCCGATGGAAAGTTGCAGTATGCTAAAATAAAATGATAGCTTGCCTAGGTTGTTTTGTTGCGGTCCATAATGTAAGCTGAAAGCGATTTTTAAATGATCTTTTTTATAGTTCTAGGTATAAAAGTTTCGTATACCACTGGCTTTTTTTTATTAAATTCTTCTGTTTTGCATACGTTTTCTCAAGGCTTTGTTTAAAAACTTGAAACTTTGTTTTTTTTTATTAAAGAGAGTACCTAAGTAGTCGATTTTATTCAGTCATATTGTTTATACATTTACATACAGATACTTTTTTTAACCGTACCTGTATCATATATTATGTTACTTTTAAAGTATAAAACAACTTCAAATACTTTAGTAATGACTCGGTAAACGCCAAAACATTTAGTGGGACCCGCAAAAAATGCCCGGTCGAGGGCGACGCGACGTATCGTGCCGTGAGTGACACACGGGACTATCCGCGCTGCGGGGGTCGCATCGCACTAACATTTTTACTGTTCTCGCACTCCATCCAACCTACCTGACCGTGTGTCAGTGTGGTGGAATTGTTGTTAGGTCGGAACGATGGGGTTCGATTCTTGGGTCGATTATATTTTAAAAGTTATGTGAATATTGACATTTATATTTCGAAATATTGATTTCATAGTAGGTACTTATGTAGATATTTTTATCTAGATTTTACCTAGAGTCTAAAATATTGCCTTGTTTAATTTAGTATCAGTCAAGTAAAACAATTTGTAAGATACGTATCAGTAATTTTTTATGGTAGGTACCTACTATAAAACATTCACACACAAAAAGCTAGCCAATATTGATGAAACTCTTACTGAATAACACTTTAAAAAGAATTACAAAAATTAAACAAATATTCAGTTAAAGCACGAGTGACGCTACGCAGGGGTAGAGCCGGCCAGCGCCCGCGCAACGCTCACTTCTCTTTTATTGCATTTCCATAAACACGGACCCTTTTTTCATCCCACGGCCTGAGTACGAGGAAAAAAATACACTTTTGTCAACGCCTTGATTGATATGGTAACCTTCCCTTGTTTTAGCAATAACCCAAAGTCTTTAGTTTTGTTTTTTTCTACACCGCTTCGTACATTTTTATTTGCTACGTCGAACAGGTTTGACATATCACTAAATTTTGTAAGAAAAATTACTATTCTCAGGATTTTTATACCGGTGGCCGGGGTGTTATAAATTTTGGAGTTTTTTTTTCACCTGACTCACTGTTCATTGTGTGGGGAATTGAACGTTTTTGTACGTAGCTTTATAGTTTTTTATTTACCTGTGCTAGGCGCCAGTGGCCATGACATTTTATGGTCAGGATATTGGGACACAATTAATGTTGATATTAATAACGAGGAAACAGACATTGTGTGGGCCATAAATTCTTATGATGGAGTGCAAGGGAGAAACATGTCCCATTTCTTGTCAAAATATAGTTTGGCTTTTTTTATTTCTGGTTTGTTATTTTCTTTTTATACTAATTTTGGTCTCTACTAAAATCTATTAAAGAGAATTTAAATGTGAAACTGTGTTTGTTGGTTTACGCTTCTTTCACGCAGCAACAGAGCAACGGATCGCCATGATTTTTTGCATTAGGTATAGTTTATGGGCCGAAGAGTGACATACTTTTTATCACAGTATAGTATAACGTTCCCATAGGATATAATATTTGACCTTCACATGGGCGAAGCCCCGGGTAAAAGCTAGTAGGTAAGTTATAATTTTTTAACGACGATTCGTGTTTATTACACCTTAGTAAGAAGTTTTTGCTTCTAAGCTACAAGAATCTTTGTATGTAGCTACGTACCTACACTACCTACTAGGTGGCAATGGCTTCCATCCCCACCTCTCACCTCCAACAAAAGACCACGATACAGTTTCATTAGCGTAACTAATATCATGTTTAGTCGGTATCGATTTATCGAATAAGGGTTTGTGTAATCGAATCAGGCGGTCGGGTAAATGGCGATCGATTGTAAATGAGAGCGCGCGCCCGATTTCACGCGGCGAAGCGGGGAGAATCGATTCTTCGGTTGAACGTGCCTCCATTCACGATGCATGGGAGCCCCGTAACTAGGCCTGCAACACATGTCAAGCTAATAAAATACACACTAATACCTACTGCCTTTTAATTAGACGATAGAATTAATAAACAGATCGTGTATTAATTACTGTCTAGCAGAGAAGTCACTGTCGATTTTTTTTGTTAGTTGTCAATGAGTCATTTTAATAAAGTTTCTAGATAGCATAGCAATGTGTCTGCAAATAGTGTTCGTGCGTCATTAAAGCTAAGTTTCAATCTAAGTGACAATGATCTTGAGTACTCAAAAAGCAAACGAAGAGCAATTTAAAAAGGCTCAACGTAAGTAGCACCTTTTCTCAATGTTCTACAACTTGACATTCGGCATTATTAATGTTCAGTGGCATAATAGCTTAATAAAAGCTGTATTGAAGTTAAAAATGAATGATTCTCTTGTTACACTAATCGTCTCGCGGCTCCGTGCTGTTATTTATCAGTAGCTGCTGGCAGACGACGTCCCCAATGATTTAGAGCCTCAAATTGCACGGCGCGGGATTACCGGAGCAATCATCTCGATTTAACATCATATGCAATCAACACTCCTATACCTTTTATATTACAAGTAGATACAGGTATCTTGTACGATGCTAAACTTGAATTAAAAATATTATTCGAATTAAATTACATTGGATTGAAATGAATTAAAAAAACTTGAACAAATCAATCAGCTTAGAACATTAAAATCTAAATACATATATCTAGATGTTATCTTACACACTAATAACAAAAAAACACGCCCGTGAACAAGTGCCTAATCGTTTGCGATTAATCGCTGAAAAAAATCTTATCCGTGAATGTCAAAAATTCGTCACTAACTTTTTGTTAGTCGTCCAGCAATTAAATGCATTAAGCAATCACTTGAATGGCACAACAGACAAGCAAACTACCGTATTACGTTATAATCTGGACTAAGCCCCGGGGAGACTGACAGACGGGTAAGTGCCTGCTACCGAAAGTGACGCAAGAAAACAAAACCAAAACTCAATGTAATAAATAATGCGATGCGCCCGCGCCTATTGACTTCCTCTACACAATTAACATAGCAGGAAGCTCGGGCTGGCATTAACCCGTCAGCGCGCGGTAGCACCAACTGTTCCAAAAAGCATTACTCGAATCACAGTTTACGCTCACCGCCAATATAATTAGGATCCGAATGCTTTATAAATACAAATAAATAAAAGTAACGGTGCGAGGTGGCAACCCGCAATTTACTGGTGCGTTCGGCGAGTGCACGCCGCGTTCAAATTGTCGGGTTCGAGCGCGGTGTCTCCCTGACTAATGACGCGACTCCCGAACAATGCCAACACCGTGTTATGAGCATATTTAATAAGTTCGCTTTTCAATTATTGATATCTGCAACATATGCCGCGGGACATGAAAACCTCTGTTTTGATTTTATTCGTACACTTTGATTGTATGTTTTATAAAGTTATTTATCAATGTGAAAAATCGATACAAATTAATCTTAGCGTTCATATAGGAGTCTGCGTTGGTATCTCGAAGCGCGTATAATTCCATTTAACTGTATTCGCGAAACGTTAATACCGGGTAAAGGCGAGTGTTTTGTCAACGTTGTAATGTCGTCCCACGCGGCCTGTGTACAAGCCACCGGGACCTACTTGGGCTCTCCGGTCACTTCCGTGTCTCGCTACTGCTCCGCTAAATGGAACAAACGAGACTCTCGCCGCCCGGTCAAATTAGAATCTGATAGTTCGCTCCCGCTCTCTTATTAGTGACAGCTATATTTCGAATAAATTACAATAAACGTATGGTTTCTACCATTTTCAGGCTTTATTAACGGAGTTTGTATTCTTAAACACTAGTGTAACGATAGAAATGTTTATAGACTGATGATGTTCTAAAGACGCAAATGCCATCAGTCAGGATGATAAGAAAAGTTAACATCACTAGTTCTTGTAACGGTTAAGTATGGGTGACCGAGCTTCGCTCTGCGTCTATCGAGTGGAAGATTTTTTTTTGTGTGATATCTAGATAAGATTTTCTCAGGGATGACACATATTTAGATAAACTTGGAAAGTAAAATATTATCTAAATATAAAATTTCATCCAACTCTTACCAATAATTATATTGTATAGGTACCTATAGGCATATACAAGAATTGCTCGCTTAATTAAAATAATAAGATAAAATGAGAGCAGCTTGATAGTAGTAGGGTTATAAGTAAAACTGGCATTTATTATGAAGAACACTGCGTGCCTAGATGGTTATATTATGTAAGAAAACCTAACGGAATTGCTGTAGATGATTCATACAGTATATAAGTAGGTATACAATAAATCTATAATTTACCTCTAAACAGGCTTGTAACAACGATTCATGTTTAAGAGAACACGAAAGGATTACTATTAGTGGGATTGTTGTGCCTTTTATTTTATGATTCGTATTGTAAAGCGGTTGTACACAGGATTCTACTCGTCCGCTAAATAAAGGTCGTTGCATACAATACATTTGTATGTATCGCGCGATCGAGGCGGATCGCGTAATTGACGCAATCCGATATTATCCGCGATGTAAGATCACGCATCGCGATGCGATAGCCTTATCGACTGTGACAGTATTTACCCACGTGAATTGTTTAATGAGCTTCGGATTAGCATAATTGTTTTTATTACTAGCTCTACTGTATTTCGGGTAACAGTTAGCATAGTTATGTTATACCTATTTAAATGATAAATTTTCGCAAGTTAGCGAGAATATCAGTGTTGTATGAATTTACTCTAAAATTTGATGAATATTAGCACTCTAAAATAACTTTAAAGTCATTAAATAGGCAAAATTAAGACATCAATATTATTTAATGTCTTCATTTAAAACCACGTCCAAAAACACTATCTAAATAAACGCAACAAAAATTGGCTTCACAATTAAAACAGGTCGTGCAGCTAATATCTCTAATACGAGCTATGTCTTACCGTCTGGGAGATGAACGGCTACTATGTATAGAGTGATCATTGTCCGAGCGTGTTAAAGACCGGTTGGACGGCGTCGTAACGAGCGTTTCGTATACAATAGACCTTTTAGCGTCATGTGCTCGGACGTCAATCGCGCCAAGACGCGGCGTGTCGCCTCTGAGCGCTCGCCTTTATTGTCTTACCGTGATTTTCTATCTGGGCTACAGTTACTTTTAATCAGTCTCGTGAAATTCTTGTGATCTGATATAATATAATGACGAATAGCCGACCTATGCCATGAACGTAAAACTTATAGACGTTTCTAAACTTGTTTCGTTGCGCATTTCTTGCGTTTCATAATCTAGGCTGCGCTGGATAGAAATAACTTATGAATATTAATTTTGCTATCTAGACCCATCTGTAAAATATTTCTTGAAATTATGAATAGGTATTAGCAATAAACAAAACTAAAGATGTGATTTCAAAAACATTATTTTGAAATGCTATTGGAATGTTTGCGACGACTAAACGAATAAATTTAAAACCAAAAGCTCACAATAAAATTAAACGCCCAACAAAGGATCACACGATAAACAATTATAAAAATATCCGTATTAGGTACGAGACTCGGTTACAACAACTATGATAACAAAAAACAAGTCAAGTCAGTCCGATTCGTATGAAAATAAAACACATCCAGGGAACTGACGTGCGTCCGGCGTCACTTAGCAGCGCTGGAGTGATGTGACAGCCCTTGCCGAACCGAATACCTTTTTTATATTTAAAATTAAAAATAAAACAAGAAAATCAACAAACTTTCTGAATCTGTTCCATTGTGTTCACGTTTTGGAAAAATTTAAATGACCGAGCGCTGGCCGCTTTTTTGAGAATCGGAATCTCGAATTCGGCGTTTAAATACATACGGATTCGCGGTTTAGCGCCATGTTTTTTCCATTTTCTGCACATTTTGGCGCGCCAAATGCGACGCGATGCGGTAGATTTTGCGCGATTAAACGCGGGAGGTCGATAGAATAAGTTGTTAGTGTTAACGATCTAAATCTTTCGCAAACACCTCAGTTGATGTGATTTTATGCGGATAATAGTGGTTACTGGCTGGCATTACTGTCTCAGCGATGAATTAGATAGTTTTTATAAGCGTTGTCGTAGATGTTGGTCGGTGCTGATGCTGAGTACTTATTAAAGAGCTAAGCCATAATGAATTCCGGAACAAATAAAACGTAATAATGTGTTGTTTAATGGATGATCGTTTTTTTGTGGTGCGTCGGCATTTGAGAGGCGTACGGAGCATCGATCGCAGATATTTAGAGTGGCAATATGAATGTATTTATTCAGGGCTGAGGGCGGCCTCCGCCTAACAATGCTACGCTTGTCGCTGCCGCCACGCCGCTCGCACAGGGCTGGCTCAACAAGTTTTACAATATGTGCGGGTTTTGTTGCGAATATTACCAACACCACACAAAATACCAAACAAACTGGAAAAGTTCCACAACTTGTCACTTAAAGAGACAACTTGTTCTCATTTACTGATAAATGCCCCGTGTTGAGTTTTTTGCATAGAAATACACTGAATACTTACTGCAGAAATTCTTGCAAGATGTTAAATAAAAATATATCCGAAGATATTGATTCCAATCAATGTTATAATCGAATGCAACAGAGGGTATAATAACTGCAAACATTTCACATCACACCATCGCCAACCCTAAGCTATACGTCAGTGAATCAAGGGCTGACACCGCAGCTTGGTGGTCCGCGCGTCACTGCACGCGCGTGCGCCGCGGCGTTCGCATGTATTTCAACCCTAACAATTTACATGCCGAGCCCCACATGTAGTTGTAGGTAGCTCAAACAATGTTTTCATACGAGCAATCATTAGCTGAAAGTATCCACTTAGAATAAGAAAAAAAGACTTTTCATAGTCTTCGGTAATGTACCTAAATGTACTCGTATGTTTGAATTATTGAAAAATTGAGGCGAATTATAAGTAATGTTTAGAAGTAACAGAGTCTATTAAAGTAATTAATCGTTTCATACATTTCTGCTCGAGTCTGCATGTGTACGGGCATATCTCGCGGCGCGGGCGCTCCACTTTTGCTCATTTTGCACCCGTTTCCCATTGTGTTTACCGCTTTTACCATTGTTCGGGGGCCCGGGGCCCATATAAATTGGATCGCGACGTTCTACACTCGTGACAGGTATATTTGACTCGTCGATTTCGGCCGATAATTAATCCGTATTGTTAACTGAAACGGCCACCCTTGTTTACCAATCGAACATCCCGACCCTTTGTCCTGTTACCATACTTTTAATTTGTGCATCCTTTTTGTTCCTTCTTCTGAATTCATAATGCATTCTGGCTCTACATAAATCTAAAGAATTTAATACTTACTCCAATAAAACGGCAATAAGCGTACATGAAATAAAGAATACGATTGTAATTTAGTTTAATCAATATTAATGTGTACGTATTCCGCTACTCGCATAATACTATTTTAATGAATAGAATGCGCGTGCGCTGGTATAATCTACATTATAAAATATAACACCTCATCCTTTAACTTCTTTGCGAAAAAATGTTGGTTTAAACGAAGTCTAATGTTTCGTTCATTAATTGGATAGTGAGGTATGTGTTGCGCACTCAGCTCACGTGTTGTGCGAACAAAAACTGAAAATATGTTCGTTTTTTATGAAAAAAATAAACATTATGTTATTCGAATGTCATTTCACGGTCATTTGGGGCACGCGGAGGTTGATTTAATTAATTAATATTGTTGTATTTATGAAATAACATTGACACGAGTATCCTTTTTTAATTAAGTTTAAAGGGGGCTGGTGAATTAATTGCAATTTAACAGAAGTACTTGAGTAATTGTTGCGCGGACGCATTAATTCGCTCTATTTGTCTTCACATTGTTGTCTCGGATAGTGTAATAATTTATTGGGTAATTTATAGTGACCTTTGTAATAAGTTCGCTGTTACATTTGTTATATAAATACCATTATGTTAATCATGAGTTAACTAACTTACGGGAGCACGTTTGGCCTCGGGGAAGTAAACATATTTATAAACTGTTAATATCAAGTTGTTTATTCAGTAGCATCTTCTTTTCAGATCATTTTGATATTTATGGATAGTCAAGTAACAAGTAAAACTTTTATTGGAATCATTTTCAAATAATATATCTATGTAGGTATTTATATTTTTCTTTATATCTATAGGTAGATACCATTATAAAATTGTAAAAAAATCATGTGTGTGGTAAGTACATTGAATATTATTATGATAACTTTATGGAGACATTAACAAGTTTCCTTCATGTATTTAATTGAATTAATATTTTATTATCTACGTAAAAAGGTCAACCTTGTAGGACGATGGTTAACTTTGCAATTATTATACACATTTAATATTCTACATTAATTAATATTATTTCTAAATTATAATGTTTACGAACTTAATGAAGTTAAAAAGTTATTTGTTTAATGAAGAAAAAAGTACCTATGGTATGTAGGTACTTTTTTGCTTTTATTAGTTAAAATATCACAAGATATTTAATTTTAATTTCCTTTAATAATCCAGTTTTTTATCTGTAGGCCATTTTCCAAAGTGGCCTGAATATTAACGATAGGTATTCATAATTTAAACCTTATAAAGACTGCAGGCAACAGCTAAGGTGCACATACAATAGAGTTAAATACCAAAAATGTACACCAAATTCTTTAAAATTTCCAAAGAAAAGCGTCTACTAACATTATACTGCAGATTAACGTAAAGGCACCTGAACACAAACAAATACGCGTGCTGATCGTCATCGCTATTCAACATTATTGGCTGTAAGCCGCACTAAATGGGAGCTATAAACCAAAATGCCATCCACCTTGGACGACCTACGGAACCCACCTGCCCTTGTACCTTTCTACAATATACGGCGGTACTAAATCAGCCGGTGTGTCTATGTACCTACTATTGTGACGACATTTAAAAAACAAATGAATTTCGAACGAATTGGAATACTTTTGAAATAAATTCTTTTATCTTCGACCCAATGTGTAGTACCCACGGAATAAAGGTTTTTACTGTTCTGTGGTAGTACCTATCCTCTTTGGTCTTAAAGCAAACAGTTTTGACATACAATGGAAAACAGCAACTTAAAACTATTAGCCATTTCTGACTTTGGGACATTGACATGACATTGACATTGGGACTTCAAATATCGTATCTTATACGTACCTATTAGGCCTTAGACTGAACGCATCTTGACTGCAATGTAACTGCTAAATTGCAGTTAGTGTGCAGTTTCAGTTAGTCAGTGTAACTGCATTTGTTTCTGCGACTTTCTTTGTAGAACTACATATTATGTTATTCTAAGGGTAAATAAAACCTATTCAATTCTTTGTACTAAAGAAATACTAGGACATCAAAATCCTGGTCATTTATCATATTTACCTGAACTTGCAGTAGCTTTAAACATTACCATAAAGCGCGGTCGGATCAATAAATTCAATATCAATGTGTTTATTAAGTACTATATTTTATCTTTATGTTACCAACGTTTTGTTGCATTCGCAAAATAAAGCCGTTTTATTGAATTATTTATCAATTAACACTACCACAGTTTCGATGTTAATCGATTAAGTATAGATAAATGCCTATCGCTTTGATAAGAATGGTTTATCACGTGTAGGTATGTGCTTCATTTACTAAGATTTATGTTGGAGAATTGATTAGAAATATGGCAATCTTAATAGTGATTTTTCATTGAGTGTAGGTATGCGAACATATTATAAGACTTCCATTAAAGTAAGCTCAAATACAAAGTATTTATTTTAGATGTGTTTGATTTATCAAAAGAGACCAAGTTTCTAAAGCATTAAAATATAGCTGGATTATGCTGCAATCAGTGCACGAATTTGGCAAAAATATAGATATCCGCAAGCAAAAGAAGTATAGGTAATAGTATCTGAGCGATTGAGTCATCATAATTCTAAATAAAATACATTTTAGTAAGACACTATTTTAAATTAAACTAAAAAAAAATGCCCAGCAACGCAAAACCACATTTAAAAACCGGCCAAGTGCGAGTCGTACTCGCGCACCGAGGGTTCCGTATCATTTTTGGACGTATTAAGTGAAAAAATCCGGACCGCATAACTAAGTTTGTTTGTGAAGGAATTTTGATGATTTTGAAAAAACTGTACTAGTTAGGAACATCGTTTTATTTTTGGTGCCATATTTTCGGTCAATTCCTATCAACTCTAATTATTTCAGAATTTTCGCCCCGCAAACTTCGAAGATAAGGGGGGGGGGAATGGTATTTTTTGGTCATTTTTCATCATGTGTCAAAAACTGTGAGACATAAAATAAAATAAAAATATATTTTGAAATGTACAAATCAAGCCCTTTCATATGATATGACTTGATCTAGCAACCCCACTTTGAAATTTCGGCCCCCCACTCCGGCCCCTTTTGCAATGAAAATAAAAATATTTTTGGACTTTTTTCATTTGCAATAAAGTTGAACAAGCATTCTTTATAATTGTTCCAAATTTCAAGTCGATAGCATAAGTAGTTGCTGAAATAAGCAGGTGTGACAGACAGACGAAGTCGCACCATAAGGGTTCCTTTTTTACCATTTTGGTACGGAACCCTAAAAATGGAACAGTAAAAAACCCCACACTTACGCACTACGTACCGCCGGCAAAGAGAATGATTAAAAAAGTACTCATCAACATTATGTCTACCCGATGAGCTGTCAGGAATGAAGGCTACTAACCGACAGCCCAGCTCACGTGGAAACCGTGACCCTCGGGTTAAGCTGCCGGGGAATGATTGGCCATTGTTGATACGGGTAAATTAGTACCGGGTGCTGATTTTGAATATTTGGGAAAAGAAAACTTTGAGAAAGGTAGAAGGGTAAATCTAAACTTTTTGGTAGGTAGGTAATACTTATGAAAGATCAACAGTCTAAACTAAATTACTTAAAGTATTAAATAAATAGAATGAAAACAAAACGTTTAATTTAATAAACGAAGAAATGGTTACCAAAATAAAAAGGTATTTTATTTTTTAAATATCATAAAAAATCTTTAAAAAATAATAAACGGATACGTAAATGGATTATCCTTACATGCGCACTTGACTTTCAATGTAAAATAACGTTAAGAAAGCCAAGTGCGAATGTAAGGATGTTTCACTAACGTATGCTCCGTTTAATATTTTTTACAGATTTTTTATGATATAAAAATCCTTTTTTATTTTGGTTTGGAATATTTTTTTAGTATTTATGGATGCTAGTATTACCGGTCAAAGGGTCACGCGCCTGTTGTTAATTAACATGTCATACAGTATACTATACACATTTTTTGTTAAAGATCGTTTTAGCAAAACATGAAAAAAGTTATGAATAATCTTCCTCTAGTGCCTCTTCAATTTTGACGATCAGAAGTTCTAATTGATGCTATTTTCGCTCTTACACGAGAAAACGGCTCTTCTTCTACGACGTCGGTCAACGCGTTTACTCTTCGATATTTCGTATCACTTTCCTGTGTTTCTAACGCGTCCTATCCCTATCATGCGAGCCCAATTATGTTAATAAAAACATTAAATTATAACCATTCTTTCTAAATTACAATAAGTTTATTAGAAAACATCAGTGGAACTAAAATTTGACACGACGTAACAGTGTGGGACCGAGTTTAATGCTTGTCTACTTTGATCGTCTCACATGTTACGCGTGACGTTTTATGTTCACATTCCAACTGTGAGAACCAATTATTAACAGTCAAAAGGCCTCCCGTAGTCTACCGAAGCCTTGCACCTTAAACCTCTGAGAAAAAAATTGTATCAAAATACAGGCCCAACGTTCTGCAATAAATATGCGAGATCGATTGAACCACGTAATGATCTCGTCTTACCCGTGATCGAATGTTATCATTTCTCGTTAAAAAATGATCCAATTAAAAGGTCCCGCAGCTTCAATAAGTTACCGAAAGCGAGTTTAAAATCTCTCGCACACCCATTGTAATAACGCATGCGCCCTCAATATTAAATTTTAACAAGGTATTAATTAAAAAAACTAAAGCGAAATATCTTTAAATTTTCTCAGGACGCGCTCGCCCCCTCGCGTTATTTTATTTTTAATTCATTTTATTCGGCGCTGGTCGAGCGGTTCGGTACGCCCACCGGTGATTTAAAATTTTGATTTATCGGCGCGGGCGCAGCGCGGGAGAGTGCCTAGCGCGCATGCGCCCGCCTGCCGTAATTATAAATATGACGCGGTGCTAAACTGTGCGAACTGACCCGCCGACCCTGCGAGACCAGCGTTCGCACTCCTGCGCAATGCGGTACGTGCGTACATTCAGCTAGCGTGTGTTTTATCAAAACGACCCTTAACATAAAGTGTTAAATCAGATA
Organism: Thalpophila matura; assembly: GCA_948465475.1. Lineage (NCBI taxonomy): Eukaryota > Metazoa > Arthropoda > Insecta > Lepidoptera > Noctuidae > Thalpophila > Thalpophila matura. The sequence goes on from OX419181.1 coordinate 13,672,037, forward strand.
AACCGACGATTCAATCTAAGAACGCCTTGAATACGGGCTTTTGTTTTAAGCATTGCTATTTTATTTTTAGTTTTATTCTGCAACGTGTTAACGAACTTAGTTCTTCTGTTCGAATTGGATGTTCATTTGCACATTTTCAAATACTGCGTACAATTTCTATACAAGTGTCAAATCATCAAGAAGGTAGAACTGTATATTAAGGGGATTGGCGAGGGGCAGCTGCCATCGTATTTACGACTTCCACAGGCGCGGGCGCAGCTTTACAACACAACCCGGGGCATTCGCTCACTTGCACTGTTTTATGCACCTGTTTCGCTTGATTAATTGCTACAACCAATCGGCCTGTCATATAATTGTATCATTATCTACACGTTAAGAACGAACACTTTGATGTGAAATTATTTTTTGAAGAACCACCGCTGCTGTATTATTTATTTTTTACGATGACAGCTTGAAATAGTTTTTCTTATAATTTTAAAGCTTATTGAAAGACAGTTCTTTCAAATCCTAGGCAACAGCTGACCTTAAACTCATTTTTATAAAAATAGAGGCCATTTCAAAGTATTTCATTATCACTGTTTCGAAAATTGTTCTAATGACTAGCAATATCAGCGACTTTAACTGCAACAACTCTTCTACTAACAATGGGCCATTACCAACAACTGTTTTTCTATTGTAATATCACGTCTAAGCCATATTACTTAAAATATTCATCTCATTTCGTATTCAACAAATATGAATTACGTCATTTCGAATAAAGTGTTTGCTAAGCTAAATCAAAGCTCGAACAGCAGTCGTGAAGCCTACATTCGGGTAATACATTCCCAAGCAGTTTTCCAGCTATCCGCATAAGAAACACCGTGTTCGAGGATGGGATGTGAGATACACGGCGCGGTGGTGCACGGAATTCTGTGTGTGTCAGTTTTGAAAACGCCCGCAGTGTCCTTTGCCATTCAATGCAAATTCATACGTTATAAGAAGCGTTTCGAGGTAGAATTACTAGCGTTTAGTCGCCTCCAGGACATAATTCCCAAGTAACTTTGTAATTTCGCAGGACTGACGCCTTGTTTGTGTAATTTAGAAGTTGCTTTTATTTCTTTTGAGTGTTACACCTGTCTTATAGTACCTATATGTGGTAACTTTTAACTTGTGGCTTGCTAACTGAATTATTAGATTATGTTAATGTTGGTGTGTTTCTGCGGTTTTTAAATAAGAATTTTATGATGAATGGGAAGTGTGATCGTGTATGAAGGAATTGTGTTAGCTGGTTAGCTACCGCACGCGCTAATACGGTAAACAAATTACCGCTGTCTGTAGTGAATAGCCTACTTTACGTTTTTAGGGTTCCGTACCTCAAAAGGAAAAACGGAACCCTTATAGGATCACTTTGTTGTCCGCCGTCAGTCACCGGACCATAAGTGGAGCCATCTGCTCATAGATGGCGCCATTGGAAGTATGCAGTAGCGCCATCTGTGATCATATATCGGAACACTTAGGGCGCGAGGCATATAGATACTCGCACTTGTCCGGTTTTTTTTTTAATAATTTTTGTATACCTATTAAGTGGCAAGCAAGCAGTGATGGTAATTGGTAACTGGCGCCTATGGACATTTGCAATAGGTATAGGTACTAGTAGTAGGCTTGAGTCGTGAGCACAGAACGCGCATGTCATTTTCAGCCCAATAGACAAAAGACCAATCGCGTGCAGCCTCGGCGCCCCCGCCTTCTTCATTCCGCCAAAGAGACCGAAAAATCAGCTAATACGCAGGTGACGTTTGTGCTCAAGACTGGTGCCGGTATCCATACCACAAGCATCGTAGATGCATTGTCTACACTAGAGACAGAGTTGAAATGTTTCATGGTGCCTGTAATTACACCGGCACCCATACCCTTAAACTGGAACACAGCAATACTGCTTAGCGGCAGAAATAGATATCGTGATAGTACTTCCCCGGATGAGCTCTTTCACAAAGAGCTCTACTACTATTTAAAGATCCTTATAACGTGAAATTAGTTATTTATCACTTTGAATTCTGCCTACTATTAATTTATGAAACAAGGCTGCAAGTGGGCTCCTCACAATAGTTTACTGGGAACGGATCTTAACTCACGACCTATCGATTATAAGTTCAAAACCTTGCCGTTGGGCTTTTAACATCACGTAATAGGTTATCTTGGTATGTGCTTTAGATAAATATAAATTATATACAACGGTATCCACACAGATACAAATAGTTTAAATATTATATTAATCTTAACAGATTTATATGCAAAAGTTAAAATCACGTGATATAAATGCTTTGTTTTCTTAGAAAAACTCATTAAGAGTTAAAGTCCTGGTATTTGAATTATCATAAGTGCCAAAATATGCTATTTATAATGTCGATGTTTAACCAAATATGCTGATTGTTAGTGATATACGATAATATCTCGGAATTACTGAAATTCTTTTCGGTTAATTTATGAACGCGGTGTCTGACACACACTCACATAGCAAAAGATGCGTGATATTATGCATACACACAAATACATAGAATATGTTTGTGTGTGTGCATAATTTTAGACACACACTCATACAAATCATACTTTTAATTGTGTGTAACATGTAGGTAGCTAAAATAATTTGTAATAGCACACACAACGAAAATTACTTATACATAAGATGCATATCAGTGTTGTTTTGTTAAGTTCAGACTATAAATTTAACTGGCTATTAACATGTATATCTATCAAGTATCAAGATTGGGCCTTCACCCGGTGACACTGTATGATGCACTGACGCCTGCGCAACTACCATCCATCTTGGACGCGCCTGCGCACATCCTTCATTCATGTTCCGCGGATGATAGCGAATAGGTTATTTTGTTTGACGTTTGTCATTATCGTGGCTTAAAGGTGGAATGGATGGGTATATAGATGAAGGATCGGTTTTATAAATTATGAGGTAGGTATTATTAGGGTTGCCACTTTTTTGTGGAACAATAAAGGCACATTTATAATTTATACAGATATTTTTTATCGCTTCTAAATACTCTTAGTAAATAATTGCCTAAAAATAAATGTAACTCATATGAAAACGGTGTCAGGTAAAAAGAGTAATATTTTAGCAAACTTTATTACTACCGTAGATTATTAGGTAGGTACTAGCTTCGCACGGGTGCAATCTACTGATGTGGTGACATGTCACAACATCGAGATTTCCTTTAAATATTTATACCTACACATAATCTTTCCTGAATAAATTCTCTAAATGGTGGTGAAAATCGCATTAAAATCCATTTTGTATAAATCCATAGAATAAAATACTATAGATAGAGTATTTTATTCTATCTATACTACTGTTTGTTTTCCCTAATGCAATAAATAAATAAATATGTAGTATTAGGTATATTACATTACTTACTTATTCTATCTATAAATAGTATATTACGGGTGACAACCCTAGATACTATAGTAGTTCTACGTATAAGTGCTATAATATTTAAAGGTCTGTTAAGTGACTCTGACGAATTAATATATGACGGTAACGATTTCGTTGCTTGAGAGAGGAAAGCTGTTGATTTTAGCCCCCTAGCTAGCCCTTGAGCAAGGATTATAGGTACTTACTTTTACTTATAATAAGTGTTAATAATTATTAGTCATCTTAGATGCCAAAGGCCAAAATGGTTTCGGACCCTGATATCATGCCTATCTTAATAGGTACCTAATTAGTAGGGAATGCAATACCGAAATACTGGGATCTCGAAATACCGGGATCCCGTATGCAATATACGGGACTAATCCCGGTCGTAAATTGAACGAGATCCCGCGCCGGATTAGCGGGATGGACGAGAAACATAGTAATGACGATTGTTCCTAGTGTGGAAGCAGAACGAGCATTTTCCGCTGCTGGTCATGTAATATGCAAAGTCAGAAGCCGTTTAGCTGTCTAAATACTTTAACGTTTTTGCTAAGCTACTTTCAAAATAATGTTTATTTATCTTCAGCAAATACCTGGATCCCGCGAGATTCAGAATGTCCAGTCCCGCAAATAACGGGATTAAAATTTTCTTATGGGATTGCATTCCCTACTAATAAGTCATTACCTACTCGTAGTTGCGGGTCAGTTCCTTAATTGTCGGTTAGAATTAGAAGTAGATTGAAGTTTAAGTACCTAAGCGAAATTATACCGGATTTTCATCTCGTTGTAGCCTTTTACTGAAATGTATTTATTTAAAAAGTTAATCTCAAATTTATTCAATTGATTTTAAAGACATTTTTACCCGCTGTGTTAATGAGACTTTGGTGTGACTCAACGGCGGTAGGAAAAATGTAAAGTATCAATCAACGTCGGAACAAGATAATTATTGCGTTTTATACTGCCCATCTAATTGTAAATGACATAATCTTCGCATTGCGACTTTACGCCATCATTATGTTCATGAAGCTGTCCGTTCTAGGTGTCAGAGATATAAAATACTAACTTATCTTGAAATCTTAACTAGGATGTTTCTATTATTGAGCTTGAATAAGGATGCACGGAGAGATATTTGGCAGCATCAATGAGGCGGAGCGTGACGTCGGCGTGTCGATTACGAGGCGAATGTATTTCGATGGTAATCTCAACGAGCGACTGGCGGTTTGATGTGTCAATCCGAGCGAGCGTCGATCGCTATCGGCCGATAGCTCCTATTGGGCAACCGCCACGCTTTGTTATCCTAACGGACTTATAAAATTCGACGGCCCATGAACAGATACCGAGCGGACAATACCGTCCGCCTTTCCAATAAATATTTCCGTGAAGCCTCAATTTACATAGACAACAGACCCCGACAATTAAAGGTCTCGAATGAGTTTCACGCGTCCTATTTCTGCTTGTAACACGGCAATCGAGTACGCGGCCGGCCGGCGCTACGATCCGCACACAAATAAATCGTTAAGCGAATTTCCCAACATGGCTTCCGCGGATACGGCCAATGGGAGGCAGGGGGCGGTGCGGGGCGGGGGCGGCGCGGCGCTGCATCTTCGTGTGAAAATTTAAAAAATTACGAGCACCGCTTTTATTTTTATGACCGCTTCGACGATGCTTGCAGGCGCCCGTCTACCGACGTGATAAACTTCCTCCGAGACACGATCGACAAGTTGTAAATTACTTAAAGCTGTACATACAATATTCGTAGCTGAAATTACTTGTCTACCAGGTACAACTAACGTTGAACGGAAGAGAAAAAATTTCAGCTTCAAACTGTACAAGAATCAATATCATGAAACAAGTTTACTAACGATGGCATTGTCTACAATGCCGTCTACCCTTTTTATGGATATTTATTCAAAAGATATCAAATCACCCAACGCCACCAAGAATTTATGTACTTTATGAATAAATAAGGTACGGTAGCAGCTTCAAAAGAACCTACATACAACATCAAAGTTTTGTCGACCCCCGCTCTATTCCGAGAGCCCTTCCGTCTACACGTACCCGATCCTATGTGAACGACACACACAACGACACCGCTATTACATTTACATTACTACACGGCTGAAACTATCATGGTGTGAGTGAACACGATGAAAATCTTTATTTTCACGCTCTATCTCTCTTTATCTAATCGCCCCGGTCAGATAAGGACGGAGCGCCGGAAAAACTGGCGCGGGGCGAGGGGTAAAGGCTACATCGATTCCGCGCTTTCACTGCTAGGGGCCGTGTAAACCTTTAAAAACATTGCTTTTGCCGCGCGATTGTCATCTCTAACTTTATATGGATAAGAGGAAATTTTCAGTGCGGTGTCGGGCCTGGTAAATGGATTGCCTCCCCCTTGGGGGTTCTCATAGTGGGATCTAGATGGTGTAGATATGCTGATAGGCGGCGGTGTGTGCGCGCGATGTGACTGCGTCGTGTCTGTGTGTGTAGCGCATAGCTTTGTGTTTTCCGGCTACAAAATCGTGTAGATATGTATTGTAAGAGGGCTGCTTCCGGGCTGGATAAATTTTGCTTGTGTTAGCAAATATATGAGGGGACGTAGGTATCCCTTTTTGCAATATAATTTTACGTTGTAGCATAGATAGGTTAAGATAGATTAGGCAAGACGGAGGCTGTGATTTGATTTGATTAGGAGGTGTTTGCAGTAGGGACGGGGGAGATAACGCTGATTGGATCGCTCGGGGGCACGGCTTTATGGAAATATGTTTTTAATGTGGGTGGTTTATTGAATTAGCGGGAGTTAGTGTGAAGCGACGCGGCAGTAATCCGTTTGATGTGTCGCTGTTGATAATTAACTGGATGTTCAATGGTTCGGTGATATAATTTAGATATTTAATACGTGCTCTAATCACTTTCTAACCACATGAATTTTGTTTGGAATGTTAATTTGAAGCACATGTCTACAAAGTTACGATGCACGAGAAATTTTTCAAATTAGGAAGGTAGGTACTATTGTCCACTTCATACGGTCAGCATACTTCTTTATGCTATAATTCAGCTTGTAAATGCACAAAAGCGATGTTTTTGTTCACGTCACATTCACAATAGAGCCCTCAGTTGTCACAGCTCTTAAGTTTACACTACAGTGGAAATTAAAGTGGCCAACAATATGTACTGTCTGTTCGTGATGCTTTTTATCTTTGTCGGCATTTGTTTGGTATTTTTTTGGCGTGTATGTAAGATATCGATCCAAGAGGAATGTCGTTGACAGTGAAATGGGTTTAACAATTAATAAACCTCTCTGAGATAGAGGACAAGTGTTCGAATACTTCGAATTCTTTGTATTTTATTTAGCCGTATCGTTTTTTAAGAAGGTATGTTATGTAATCCGGGAGGTAACTATGATTAATTACTGCTCGGAAAACATTCAGATTCTGATTAAGATATTCTATCACAAAAACAATACATTTTATCAACGATAATAAATAAACCTTTATTTTATTCTGGGTCATCCAAATACAGCGTTTCACTGGCAAGGTCCGCGTAATAAAAAATGACCCAAATAAAATATAATCCGACTCGTAAAATTTACGACTTTTTCCAGCCATTTCAGCGTTTGAGGAGAGAAAGTAATTCGTCCATAAAATTACGAGTAAACAGCCGTTTTTCCACTGAAATAAAACCGGGGGGTGACTGGTGAGGTCGGCTATGGGTTGACTCCCAGTAATCGGCTTACCAGTCAACCCCTCTGATTTGCTCCCCGTCCCCTGGGATCATGCGTGATGCACCAACAGTTATAACTTGATGGGAACTCTTATCTCGCTTAATATAATCGGATTCTGGTAATTGAGTTGTAAACTAGTGCAGTTAATTTTGATATTAAGCTGATATGAGTTACGAAGTTATATTTGCATAAATTGGATCGGACATAGCGAGGACCATATAGTTGTAAGTTTAAATAGTTACAATTATATTTATCAACCTGAGGTAGAGCAGAGTTCTATCTCCCGATGAATTTCAATTAAAACAATTCTGTGGTAGATAGGTAATGCATAAAAGTAATATTCCTGTCATAGTAGGTAAGTCTAAAAATGCTGTATACTTTATAAAATTGAAACATTCTTTCAGGTTAATGTACTTAAGTGTTTTTAAACATACAGCGCACTTTATTTATGAACCAACAAAACTAGGTTTTGTTCTGATCAGTTCTCTTTATTCACAACAGCATCCATCTTAGCCAGCACATTTGTCACATCACATAACATACTTATATTTGTACTTATTTATTTAGAACATATCTCAATAAGACAGAAATATACCACAAAAGGGCACAACAAAAAGTCCGCAGCTCGTATGTCACAAATGGAACTTCATTCCAGTTACAGTGGGAATAAAAAGTGTGTGTTATAGGCTCGGCTAATATGGCCAAGTCTAATCTTATACAGGCACAAAGGAGCTGCCATGACGCAGCGGATATTGACGCAAACCATTTAATATTTAGGTATTCCAATATGCAGAAGTACTGACGAGTGGAACGATGGTTACTGCTAATATTATATTTAACGACTTTATGTTATACTAGTACTTCGCGACTTCGTCCGCGTGACCCACTGTGCATTTTTCCGGGATAAAAAGTAGCTTATAGCACTCAGTGATAATGCAGCTTCCTATTAGTGAAAGTATTTTCAGAATCGGATTAGTAGTTCCGGAGATTACCCCCTACATACAAACTTACAAACTTTACCTCTTTATAATATTATAGTATAGATTTATTCATTTGCGCGCTAAAATATACCTAATTTGAGAGTTAATTTTTTTTATTTATGAAGAAGAAAAAAACCGGTTTCTTTTGGTTTTGCCAACTTTAACATATTCAGGACGTAAGAAAGTAGGTCCATAACATAATTATCATAGTTCTGAATTTTAAGATGATTTTGATGCCTAAAAAGTCCAAAAATTAAATGCAAGTTTCAAATATTTTTAGGAACCGTACCTACATACTAGATCGTTTAGTGATAGAATAACAAAAGTGTCAAGGGCAAGTTGATTAACGGGTTTTTATTACTTAAATACTTAGAAAACACCGTTAAACGAAAAACAATGTTTTTTTTTTAGCACGAATGATAACAATTTAAATCAATTACTTTATTAGTTGCATGTACATGATTTACAAATCAGCTATTATTATTTATGGTACAAGATTAAAAATAAAATTAACGGTTCTGTGAAGGCCAGAACACAGATAGTGTTATCATAAAATCAAAACTGTGTTGGGAATTGATACAATGATTGAATGTCACATTATCTAAGAATTAAAAGATTATGCTTATAGTGTATTAATAATGAAATAGCTACACTGATTTGCTATTACGCAGTACCTCCGTGTCTATTCTACCGTATTTTCAGTTTGTAAAGTCTTCTGTGCTCGAGCGTACCGCTGGCTGAGGCCGACACAGTCACTTACGATATTAAATCGGACAATACGGCGCGGTGCGGTCACGATAATCTTTGGTAGTATTCGATTCTAGTTACCGAGAACCTCAGCCGGTGTCCCGAATAGTTCGCCTCTCGTAATGTTTTACGACCTCAATACTTTTTATTCGATAAATGACATGACAAATTAATGGATTTATTATGAGTCGGATTGCGCCGGCTCTTTTTATTTTGGTGTCGGTTTAGGACGAATGCATTTTTAATTGAGTGAGGCACTTTTGTGGACTGTATAAAACGGCCACCGCATGCCGTGGATATTTTTTGTCTGATTGACGGGTAGTAATGGGCAGGTGCGTAAGAGAACCCGCCGATAGCTACCTCGCTTTTTCGTTTCGATATTCGAATATTCACTTTTTGTCGATCGCGTCGTTTTGCGATAAATTTTGCTCGTATTTTATGCTGATTGTCTTAACGTACATTAATATGGTATAAAATTTTGGCTATTTAATGTTTTCGGTAATAATATTTGGACGCACATTTCGTTTTAATCGATTTTTTCTTCGGAAAATACACTCATCTACGCTGCGGGTTTGTTAATATATTAATTTGTATGTGGACCTACATTCGCGTTTTAGTATCGTCATTCAGATGTCATTTTGTATATCCTTTTATGAAATCATCATAATCATAAATTGTCTACATCTGTGGAACTTTAAATGTTTCGTATTCAACAATTTCAGTCGCGTATTTTTATTTTATGTTTATTATGCGATTGCCCTTTAAAAAAATTTTATTTAAAATAATAAACGCATTACTGTCACTTTACTGTATAATAATTTCTTCAACAGGTACAATTATTAACAAAAGTGTTGTAATACGATAATATTAAAATACAATTTCGTTTACATATTTGTACACGGAAGGGTCAGCTGTTTTGTATCCCGCACACATTCTCAGAGTTCACAGAAAGAACACGGGAAACTCATCATGTTTTTTCTCAAAACTGATGGTCTATAAAGTAGTTTATAGGGTCGGCAAAGCGCATATGATACTCCTGGTGTGATAAGCGTTTCATAGGCTATGGTAACCGCTTCCCATTAGGGGGGGGGGGATAAAAGAAAGTATAAACCCATCTTCTACCAAGACCCATACATACACAATATCAACCGTGAAACTTCCAGCTTAACCTATTTATTTGACCAAGAACAAAATCACCGTCTATGTTTTCTGAAAATTTCTCCACTTCTATGAAATAATCAATATCAATTTTCCAATTAGTGACATTTCATTACTAGGTAGTGGCTAGTTAGTAATATTTGTACAAGGCCGTAGCCAGGAATTCAATTAGGGGGAGGGGGATGGAACCCTGAATAAGAAACGCAATTAAGAAAAATATTTAAAAACTGTTTACTTTATTAACTACTAACTTTATTAACTAAAGCTTTCGTTATTTTTTTATTTAATTACATAAATGTCACTTTTATGTTACTAATTAATTTATTTGCAACTACACTGAAAAACCGAATAGTTGATTTTTTTATTGTTGATTCCTTTTTGGTTGAGTTGACATTTAATTGTGTTAAAAAAAAATTGTTCCATGACGTTTGTTTTGACAAAAATAAAGTTGAAAACAATTTTAATTTTGTTGATTTAACAAATCATGTCGGTAGGTGCTATATTAACCCAAAATATATGTTAAAAAAAGGTTAAATCAACTTCAAAAAGTTTTTCAGTGTAATTTATGATCTTGTGACATGTAGATTACCTACTGTGGTGTACATACATCCTCTTTGGATGCTCTATGGCTATTATTCTTTATTGTATGTTTTATAAGACTTTTACACATGTCATTCGTACTACAAATTTAAATACATTAAAACCATTATTCCATGGTTTTGCGTTTCACTTATATCAATTTAATGTATTTATAAAAACGTAGTGAACAATAATGGCGTCCTTAACACGACTACTTAGACCAGATAAGTTTGATGTCGATCCGGGGACTCCAACCGCCGATCTAAAATATCGGCACTGGAAGGAGACGTTCGAGAACTATCTTTCTGAACAAACTGAAGTTGAGAAAATTTCTGATTGCACCAAATTCAAGGTACTATTGAATAATGTTTCTCCTAACGTATACTCATTTATACGAGAATCAAAAGATTATACAAAAGCCATAAATCTGTTAGATAAAATTTTTCTGAAATCGAAAAATGAAATTCATGCCAGATACATGCTGACCTCTACCAAGCAAAAACCTGAAGAAACAGTGGCAGATTACTTACGTACGCTACAACAGCTAGCATTTGAATGTACCTTCAAATCTGTTGATGCTGAACAATACAGAAATGAATATGTGCGTGATGCATTTATTGCTGGCATCCGTTCGCAACGCATTCAGCAAAGGCTGCTTGAAAATTTAGAAATAAGTCTAGAAGAGGCATGTAATCAGGCCACGTCACTCGAAATGGCTGAAAAGAATTCGAATGATTTTAAAAGTGTTCATTCTGCGATGGAACTGAATCAAATTGAAAATATAAACCAAACAGAAACCAGCCCTAATTTAGCGGCAGTTCCATCGCGTAGACGTTGCTTCTTCTGTGGCGGAAACATCCATCAGAGGATAAAATGCCCAGCGTTCCACGCGACATGCCAAAAATGTGAGAAGAAAGGTCATTTCGCAAAAGTATGCAGAAGTGAAACCGCCACAACAAAACCGGCTAGTAACGCTATAGTAGAAACAAGAGAGCTAGACTTAGTAGCAATTTCAGCAGCGTCACCAGCTAGTTTACGTAAAACTACTGTTCCTATTACTGTCAATAACTATAAAGCTGATGCATTAATTGATAGTGGAAGTTCAACAAGCTTCATTGACAAAAAATTTGCTCAATTGCTGAATCTGAAATCCTATCCTTGGAATGAAACGGTAACATTAGCTTCAAAGCAGCAGAAGACATTCATAAATGGATTCCATTTAGCAACGATTAAGATAAGCGAGCATATCTACAAGCAAAAGCCTCTATATGTCTTAGAAGATCTTTGTGCTGATGTGATCATTGGCCATGACATTTTAAGTGATCATTCATCAGTAGAAATTAAATTCGGAGGCCCAGAAAAACCGCTTAAAATCTGCAATGTTATGGAAGCTGTAGTACCACCAGTTTCACTTTTCAACAATTTATCAGGTAATGTGAAACCAATCGCTATAAAATCAAGAAAACATTCTGAAGCTGATAACCAATTCATAAGTGATGAAATCAGCAAACTTTTAAATGATCGTGTCATCGAACCTAGCAATTCGCCCTGGCGAGCTCAAGTATTGGTCACGGGAGGTACAACGCACCGCAAACGTCTTGTCATTGATTACTCTTTAACAATCAACAAATTTACTGAACTGGATGCGTACCCCTTGCCAAACATAGAATCGATTGTATCAAAGGTAGCAGAACACAACTTCTTCAGCCAAATTGATTTACGAAGTGCGTACCATCAAGTTCCTATCTTGCCGACTGAAAAAAAGTATACGGCTTTTGAAGCTTGTGGTAATTTATACCAATTTACCCGTATACCATTCGGAGTCACTAACGGAGTTGCTGCATTTCAAAGAACTCTGAACTATGTCATATCGAAAGAGAAACTGACAGGTACATATTCCTATCTTGATGACGTTACAATTTGTGGCAAAACAAAAGCGGAACACGATCGGAATTTGACACGCTTTAGAGAGGCTGTGGCTAAATATAGTCTTACACTTAACGAGGAGAAATGTGTATATGATCAAGAGTCTATAAAACTGCTAGGTTATACAATTGAAAATAACTCAATTCGACCAGATGACGACCGCCTCAGTCCTCTAATGAACCTACCTATTCCAACTGAATCGCGATCGCTAAAAAGAGCTCTAGGTATGTTCGCACACTATTCAAAATGGATTAGAAATTTCTCGGAAAAGATCAATCCTCTGACAAAGGTTTCCGAATTTCCTTTAAAAGAAGACGCGATAACTTGTTTTCAAAAACTTAAAACTGACATAATGAAATCTGCGTTAACCGTCATCAATCCGAACGAAACATTTACTGTAGAAACCGATGCTTCTGAGCACTCTATTGCGGCTTCTCTTTCCCAGAACGGTAGACCAGTGGCTTTCTTTTCTCGTTCATTGAACGATTCTGAACGCCGTCATTCCTCTATAGAAAAAGAGGCGAGCGCTGTTGTAGAATCATTAAGGAAATGGCGACACTACCTCATCGGTAGACACTTTTTGTTAATAACTGACCAACGATCTGTATCGTTTATGTTTAACCAATCCCATAAAAGCAAAATAAAAAATGAAAAAATAGAAAGGTGGCGTCTTGAGCTAACAAATTACAAATATGACATAATTTACCGTCCGGGTAAAGACAATCTTACGGCTGATACTCTTTCTCGTATTTGCTCGAATATAAATACGAATAGATTACACGAGTTACATAGTGGCATGGGACACCCCGGTATAGTGCGGATGGTGCACTGGGTACGGTCTAAAAACTTACCTTACTCTGTAGATGATATCAAGAAAATGACATCCGAGTGTCGTGTTTGTGCAGAAATCAAACCAAGTTTTATGAAAAAACAGGGAACTCTCATAAAAGCAACCGCACCATTTGAAAGACTCAACATCGACTTTAAAGGACCCCTGCCTACTAACACTCAGAATCGCTACATCTTGACTATTATAGATGAATATTCAAGATTTCCATTTGCTTACCCATGCAAAGATGTGTCTGCTAGCACCGTTATAAAATGTTTAAAGGACTTATTCTCTATTTATGGGGTTCCACAGTATATACACACAGATCGTGGAACTGCCTTCATGTCTAATGAACTACGAAGCTACTTGATCACAATTGGGGTTGCCTGTAGTCGAACCACGCCATATAATCCACAAGGAAACGGTCAAGTAGAGCGTCTCAACGGTACGTTATGGAAAACGGTGAAGTTATGCTTGAGAACCAAACAGCTTGAAACAACCTGCTGGGAGCAAGTCTTACCACCAGCTCTCTACTCCATCCGCTCACTATTATGCACAGCCACTAACGCCACACCCCATGAAAGATTTTTTAAACACGTTCGGCGGTCAGCAAGCGGTGAATCCTTACCAACGTGGCTTCTTGAACCAGGCCCTATCTTGATGCGTAATAACCAAAGAACATCGAAATACGATTCCGAGGTGGAAGAAGTGGAACTTTTGGAAGCTAATCCATCTTACTCCCATGTGAGATTACCGGATGGTCGAGAAACGACCGTATCAAACAGACAACTAGCTCCTCTTCCAGTGCCAGAGAATGATCAATCTGAACCAGAAGATTCAGATCAATTTGAAGATGCGGAGAATAATGCGGAAACACCAGCTACTTGGACCGAAGAATTGACAGCTGGAAATCCTGAGCAAATTGAGACCGCATCACCTCGACGCTCCACAAGAGAGAGAAGAGCTCCAGTCCGTCTACAGGATTACGTTCCCTGACGGGGGGGTGAATGTGGTGTACATACATCCTCTTTGGATGCTCTATGGCTATTATTCTTTATTGTATGTTTTATAAGACTTTTACACATGTCATTCGTACTACAAATTTAAATACATTAAAACCATTATTCCATGGTTTTGCGTTTCACTTATATCACCTACACACGATACGAGTATACATATTTAGCTGTAAATTTTTTAAGTAAATATTCATGAATGAATGTAAACTGCAACTGATATTTATGGAGGGTTTGAACCCTTAAAACCCCCCTTTACTACGGCCCTATACCTACATAGATTTTTTTTTATACGTGTAATAAAACTGACGTGTACCTGTCTTTGTTACAGTCGCTACAAAGCGCGGCGCGAAGAGCAGGCACCTCCTGCGCAAACTGCAAGACGACGACGACAACGCTATGGAGACGCAACCAAAACGGCGAGCCCGTGTGCAACGCGTGCGGCCTTTACTACAAACTACACAATGTGAGTACACTCCTTTACAATGCATCAACCAATTATAGACTTTGTACGTATGACATGAGATTTGTTTTTGGAATAACGATATAAATGTGGCAGTGGCGAAGAGACTAGAAGGTAGACGTATGTATGTTTTTTGTACACAGTCTAAATACCTATTTTTGAAGAGGCTTTCTTTATGCAAAGAGTCACCCTATTTCAGTGCTGTAGTAGATAATAATTAAAACAGAATCTACCTTGTAACTTTACTTTAAGAGTTTAATTAATTAAACTTTGATTCCACTTTCATTGTGAAAACCGCGAAACAGTGGAATGCGCTGCCCGAGTGGGTGTTCCCCGATAGTTACAATCTGGGTGTTTTCAAGTCACGAGTGAATCAGTTTCTTCTAGGCAAGCGTGCTCGATCGTAGACCGCATCATCGCTTAACATCAGGCGAGATGGCGGTCAAACGCAAGCCTATTTACAAATGAATAAATACAAATAAATTAAATATCATTTTACCATCCCTAGCATTGGTAAAAAATATGATATGGCAATAGGTACGCATGGTTACAATAGATTTTTTTTCAATGTAAAGGAATTATACCTACGTAGCACTTTTCGTAGCAAAGAAATAATTTAAAATAAGATGTAGGTAACAAAATACAACACACAAAATACAAAATACAAAAACCGGCCAAGTGCGAGTCGTACTCGCGCACCGAGGGTTCCGAATCATTTTTGGATGTATAATGTGAAAAAATCCGGACCGCATAACTAAGTTTGTTTGTGAAGGAATTTTGATGATTTTGAAAAAACTGTACTAGTTAGGAACATCGTTTTATTTTTGGTGCCATATTTGGGTCAATTCCTATCAACTCTAATTATTTCAGATTTTTCGCCCCGCAAACTTCGGAGATAAGGGGGGGGGAATGGTATTTTTTTGGAAATTTTTCATCATATGTCGAAAACTGTGAGACATAAAATAAAATAAAAATATATTTTGAAATGTGCAAATCAAGCCCTTTCATATGATATGTCACTTGACCTAGTAACCCCACTTTAAAATTTCGGACCCCCACTCCGGCCCCTTTTGCAATGAAAATAAAAATATTTTTTGACTTTTTTTATTTGCAATAAAGTTGAACAAGCATTCTTTATAACTGTTCCAAATTTCAAGTCGATAGCATAAGTAGTTGCTGAAATAAGCAGGTGTGACAGACAGACAGACAGACAGACAGACAGACAGACAGACAGACGAAGTCGCACCATAAGGGTTCCTTTTTACCATTTTGGTTCGGAACCCTAAAAATATATTGGTATCCAGAACCCGTTCCCGATGCGCACATTTTTATATTTTTAAATGTTTTTAATTTGTTTCTACCTAGAAAAAAAATCAAAATGCCTATTGACAATCAAAACATTTTTATAAACAGATATGACATTAAAAATTCATATATTTTATACATACAGATACCTATTTGGTCGCACGCGTATAGAATTCACTTCTATAATAATCGTGCTTGACTAAGCTTGAATGATCATCTGGTCCTAAATGGCAGAAATATCAAATTCCTTATGAGGAAAGTGTTAATATTCATGTAATATCATATAATTAAATACCAGATTTAATGAAATGGATAACACACGTTACGTTTTTTCGCATGAGGGTAGGCAGGAACTGCAGAATGCAATGTAATGTACCTATATAGCTTCGATTCTGGTACAGTCACGTGCAAAAAACAAAAACGATTTTCTCGTAGTGACAACATGTTACAATTCACATTGCTGTGTGTTAGAAAGACATACTATAGGCACAGGCACAATACTACAAAATTTTAATAGATACTTGAAAATCGTTGTTGAATTTTAAAAAGTGTATCTTTTTGCACGTCACTCATATGATACGCATTTTACTTCCATGACAGTACCTCTACCTATATTAGAAGTTTGTATACTCTAACTGGTGGAAACATAGCCCCTTTAATAACTCTTCAAATATCTAACCCTATTTCCATTTCAAGTATAAATAAAACTCTAACCCCAAACCCAAATTAAAAATCAAATCGCCTATAACCAGAATAAAATAACTCTAATAAAGTGGGAATATCTAAATCGGTCCCCCGTCGCTTAATCTGGGGTGTCCCCCGCGATTTCATCCCCCGGGACGAGTTGGCCGTATCTTGGTGACAGATAACTGGGGGGCAAGCCGGGCTTGTAATGCGTCATAAAAGCCAATACGATTGTCTCAGATGAATTACGATAGAGATACCGTCTCTAAACGGTTAAATAACGTTGCATTAGTGTTTGGGAATGATTTATGTGATTGATGAATGGATTCAGTTTGACGAGTTGTGTTTTGAAATCCTAGATCCTAGGTTTTTCACTTTTTAGTCCATATTATTGCATTGTCACCCAAGTTACATAGGTAGCAAATTTCCACTTACTCTGATACCAGCAAGCGCTTGAATTTGTACCGAACAGACAGACAGACAAGACGACGCGACGTGGTAAAAACAATAAAAACGCTCATGTAAAGTTGTAGGCATTTTCGTTGCTTTTAATTAATTCATAGTCTCATCTTGTGTAGAGTAGAGACACGTTAAAAAACACAACTGAATAATTAACTATAGCACCATTTTTAGGGTTCCGTACCAAAATGGTAAAAAAGGAACCCTTATGGTGCGACTTCGTCTGTTTGTCTGTCTGTCTGTCTGTTTGTCTGTCTGTCTGTCTGTCTGTCACACCTGCTTTTTATTATTATTATACAAGACCCGTTTTTTCTGTATAACAAGCAATAACATTAAACTTTTTTATATTGGTAACTGTATCAATTACCCTTTCGTCATTCATTCGTGGTAGGCATATTGACTTTGTTGAGATGAGCGTATTGCAATTAAGTCATTGATACAATATTATCGGTAACAAAACATCTACTTATAGATGCTGAGATGAACTTTGCTAAAAAGTATAACTGGTAGAGAATATAGTGTTTTATACTGGAATATTTATTGCTCCTTATGGAAAAGTGCGTAGGGAAATTTATTAGCAGTAGAGAATATGTCTACATACAATGTATGTACCTACTATCTATAATGATTCGTAAGAGCAGAGGGAAAGGTATTAGATAAAACAACAAAAGGAGAGTTACATTGTAAATTGTAAGGTTATTCAATTAGCCACGTTACATAAGACGACAGTAGACAGTGGCACAAAAATTAAATGAACCAAGATTTCGCGCCAAGATAGTTGATAGATAAAGTGTTACCGAACAGTTTTAACAATGGTAGCGTTTCCAATATCCGGCTACGGGCCCGCAAAAATAGAACCCGTTTTATCGCAGATTTAACAAGATGTGAAGTTTTAAATGTCAAGTTATACTAAGTAACAATTCTCACGACTCTCACAGCCCCGGCGAAAACAATAAACATTAACCCTCACGCAATCCGAGCCCGCTGTACATTCGTACGGAAAAAGTACAAACATCACGCGGGAACGCAACAATGACAAAAATTAACTGTCAAAGCGACCCTTCGCTGAGGGCTCTCCACATTTTTTACATTGAAATGTATACTTTATTGCCGACTCAAAGTATCAGAGCAACAATGTTGTTTGCTCTAATTATTCGGAAGGAGCGACAAAGGAGCGAATGGGAGTGCCTGCTACTTCAGACGTTGAAGGCATAATGACGGGGGCACAATACGGGAATGGCAGTAGCTTTGTCAAGCGCCTGTACCCGCCTCTTCATACATATTTATACACGGCTCACTTACACATTCGCTACAGATTCCATGCCCTTTAAGACAGAGATTCGAAATACAAAAATAATTGGGGTTGAAACCCTAGGGCCGTGGGGTCCGAGTGCTCATCTCATATTTAAAGAGATCGCAAAACGATTAGTTGACACTTCCCGTGACCAAAGGGCTGGCTATTACTTTAGCCAAAGTTTAAGCATTGCCATTCAACGTGGCAATGCCGCCAGTCTTTTGGGCACGCTACCAGTTGACAGCGATGCGGAAGAATTTTTTGATGCTCTTTAGTTGTAGATGTATTTATAATTATTATAAGGTTTTTTTTTTGTTTGTAAATAGTACTGTATATATATTAACAAATAAATATGTATCTTAAGAGAACAAAAATAATTAATTTAAACATTCGCTAAAACCATGTTATAACGAATACATGAATAGTGATGACATATATTCTAATTTTGACATTAGTTGTTGACACATAAAATTGATACCCGGATTGTAAAGACACAGTTTAAATACTTTAGTTTAAATACGGACTAGAATAATTTAGCAATAATTATATGCGTACGCATAAATATATGTATCTCATGAGTTTAAACATAATTTAATGGCACAATAAATTTTGTGTTATGTCGTGTGAACGAGGCTTAAGAAATGCCTTGGTCTTAATTTGAGATGATCTGCATTCTAGGATATTTATTACCATATCGAATTCTAATAAACTTGTTTCAAGAACATTTCAAAACTATTTTTTTTGCTCAGTTATTATGTCAAGTTATGTGAGAAAAGTGCAGCGGCGCCAAACCACACATAAATTTAGTTTTTTTTTAATCTGCTGCATAAACTAATAACTAATACGTGTATTTTAAAGCGGTTTTGGGTAGCTGATTCCATATGTATAGAGATTTCAAAAGCAAACTTAAAGTAACAATGTGTAAATAAATACAGTATAATATTAGCCAGCTAAGCCAGCCCTCGAGGCGGACACGTCGTGATCGATTTCACCCAAAAAACGCAATTCATATAACAAAGCATGAGCGCATTGTGATTTCGAGCCAACGTCACCCTCCCACGTGGCACCTAATAGTCTTGATACTACATGAATAAATTAAAAACATTTTCGGGAACCTTGGAAAATTATATGAAAAAAGATTTTACATAACTTATAGTTTGGTATATATGTATACTAAGTTGTCTGAAATAAAATTATTGAATTGAATTGAATATTTATATTAGTAGGTAGATGATGGCAAAATTTTTCACTATGCGTCTTCTCCGATTTTATTTCACCATATACTACGCATATAAACAATTTAATTTGTGAACTTAGAAGAATTAAAATTGGTAACGTTGGCTTAATTATGGATAATTATAGTATTTTATGTTAATAAGGAGGCTCAGATAACGTTAAGTCGTCTAGACTGTTTTTTAAATCAGCGCTATCTGTACGAATAATCGTGAGATAATAATAATAAAAGTGTGATATTTTATGTACTTTCAATTTGTAAAAATATAATAATCTTGGATTTTCTCACGGTTCTGGAAATTTGATAGGTGTTATATTTATCAGAATTGAGACAAGAAAACAATGCAAAAAAATATTTAAATAAAATATAGCTTCAATAAGTTGATAAGTTATGTCTTTCAACATGATTAGACCTATGAAATTATGAGCAAGAAGATTCTGAACAACATATGATATGCTTTTAAATTATCCGGTTATGCTAAACTGTAACATAATACTTATTTTCTATGTATTCTTTATGTTATTGCCATATAGTCGTTCTATTTCCTTTACCATATAAAGATATTATTCTTTCATGTTAAAATTACCGAAAAGGTCAAATATCAACACCGTTCGGGCGGCGTATTGTTCAAACAATGTTCAAGTATGTTTACTCAAAATATATCCTTTAGTGGCCCTATTTGGTTGTGTAACTTAACTATAAATGCCCATAACCGCTCAAATTGCCCTCATACAGGCCATATAGACCCGAGAAGCCGACAAGGGTCTTGTTATTTTGGCCTGAGAGGCCATAACGCTTTGTGTTATTGTTTTTAATAAGAACATTTATTGGATTGTGATACTGTTTTATTTGATTGATGTGGGAATCTGATTGAATGGTTTTAGAAATTATGTTAATCGTTTAAGGACTTAATAAAATTTAACTGGAAAATGTTGTCTTTTGAATTAAAATATTGACGGTGCACTAAAACATACTCAGGGATAAAACGATTTTTACTGGAAAATACGACAATGAATTGTAATATTTGCCAACACGAATGAGTTGACGGATTTCAAACTGTTTACAACTCCCAAAGGCTCCGAACTTAACTGAGTGGATACCAATAAATACGTGATTGAAAATAAATTATTTATTTGGCCATCCACAATGGCCGGTTAATAGGATTACAGTACGGAGCGTGGGTTCGATTCCCGTACCTGCCCACCGATCCGTCCGTATGTTCGACTCACTTTTTATAAATTTGTTTATTTAATTTATCACGCTCGTTATACGTTACTTCCTTCGTGTTATAGCCGATTAGGTTTTTGTGGTTTGTATTCAATTTTTTTTTTCGACCAACCTTTTATGCTCCCAATGAATTGGTATTAGGTTTTTGCGGTTCTTCGATTGTTTTCGATTTCTTGCTTGGTTAGCCGACGGCATGGAAAAAGGAAGTTAGTTTCATTCAAAACTTCCATTTTCATAAAAAAACTATAATCAATTATTTTTTCAATGTAAATTGCTGGTCATACTAGATAGAGCTAATAAAGAAGACGAGCCTTGTAATATAGCTAATAACTATCATCCTGTACACTCTAAAACATTTAAACCAACGTGTTGTACAATTTTAACACAATAAGTTTCATAAGCACTAGCTAATAAAACACTGAACAAATTAATACCCTATTACACATCGGACGTTTCGTTCCTAGAGCCGTGCGTTAAGTGCCTGCCATACAAAAGTATTGGATTACCAGTTTGTATGGAGCTAGAGAGAGAGGGACCATAATAACAGCTCAAATGATACATTTGGAATACAATGGGGCGATCAATTCAATTTTTGAATCGAGAACGCTCTTCTAGTTTTCTTTTTTTTATCGTCTAAAGTGCTGTTTTGTTCAGCCAACATCTGAGGGAATTTGACAGTCACTGTTTTTTCACCCGTTTTTCTCTGACATTAGATTTAATGCTAGGCTATGGATGGATACAATGTATTTGAGATAAGGATATCTTCACGAATTTGTCCGCTACTCTTTTTGTTCGCGAGATGTTTAGGTATTTGTCTAGACTCAGTACTGTAAAATTGTATAACAAAATGATCAGAAATGCACAATCCTTGTTGTCTAGTCGAAGAGAAATCTTAGTAAGCAGTTTGCATTTGAGACGCATAATCTATGATTTAGTTCCTTACTGCGCTACAAGTCTCGCAAAATGAAGTTTGCATTTCCAAGCTGACTTAAGTTAATCGCAGCGAACATGCGAAAGTTAGGCTTGTTAAAATTCTCTTCGCAACCGCCAAACATCGTGGAACATGGCCACCGGTGGTAGAAGTCAGGCATTAATTCGGGTGTGAGATAAAAAAACGAGGTAGGTACGTTTAATTTACTCATTACGTTACATTACATATTCGTCGGTGCGGCTGGCTAGCGGCCAAACGGCCGACGCGTTTGGCCGAATGTTATAATGACATCAATTTGAATATTCAACATTGAACAGCTATCCCATTTACATAAGTTCGACCGTTGAATTTTGTGGCGATGCAAATGCTATTCGCTACACTAATTGTGCTGTTCATTGTTCCAGTTAACATTTTCAATGTTAGTTCATTATGCTTTTTAACTTGTTTAAGGTTTTCATTGTAGAATTTATAAAAAAAAAAAAAAATACTTGCTGATCGTGTAGGATAGTCTGATGGCTTCTGCAAGCGTTTTTATAAAACTCTTACTGCTTAGATTGCAGTTCCCTTGTATTTGATACTAAAATAAGCCCGTGACATTCTAAGGGTAATTTAAATAGTAAAAAATATAAGTTCTTGTTAAAGATTGGAGTGAATCAGTGAACATCGTTTAGTACAGTAGTTTATTGTAGAAGTGCTAAATTGAAATCAATAAAACCTACCCTATTATTTTTTTCAATAAAACAATACGTTTCTTTTTTAACAAATGTGTATAATTTTGCCAAAAAGTGATCACATAAAATAAAAGGAATAAAAGCGGGCGTTCGCGCAGTAGGCCGGAAAGATTTTATCTGTTGGCAATACAGAAAAAATGGCGCCCACCGGAAGTGTCCGAGCGGCGCGCGGCGCGTTACTATTTTTTTTCTTTTTTTGTTTTAAATGGCTTTTTCCCGGCAGCGTTCGGCCGGAAATGCGTTTGCGTAGAACTACCTAACATTGCCGAAAAGCGTTATGTCCGATAAAGTTTATAAGCAATTTTAATTCTTGCGACTGATATACTTAGAGTAACGTATCGCGCATCAGGCTTCTGGTTAGATGTTTCGGTACACTTGAGGACGTGGTGAGTGTAGCGCTAAATAGGATGTTTTTATTCATGAGCCTTAAGCTCCCATTTTGTTTAGTGAGCGGGCCCCAGCTGATTTACTGTCTTGGATATAAATTTTGTGAAAATGTGAGAATTATTCACGAAACTGCGCAAAAGCAATTAAATTCTATTTTAGTACATAATAAACGAATATGTTTGGAAACTAACTGGTGTTCCCAGGCTTTCGATTTACTTAATAATTCTTTTAAATATTATGGAATAAAAATCAAGAGTAGGTTGACGATAATTAGGGACCTAGTGTTTATTATTATATTTGAGTTCTAGTCTAGAAAACAATATCATCGTCCTTTACCACTGAGGTTACAAAATTATAGGTAGGTAGGTATCTGTAATCTGTATGCACTGTTTATACTAAATATTTGCTCTTTCCGTATAGAAAAGAAATCCATTAAAATATGTATATCAAAACCATATACTTATTTTTTTTTGTATAAGTACTGGTACAAGTGGTACAATCAACCCCGCTGCAACTGGCCGGCCAGCTTTTTTTTCCAAAATAGAAATCACAAGTACCAACGTAACGGTCAAACCAATTTCCATTTCCACTAGTTCCATGGGGATATTTAAAAAAGGAACCGAAATAGCAGCTGCACGTCACTCGGCGATCGTGAGCGCGATAACTCGGTGTGTCCTTCTACAAAACAATTACTTGCGCTTGCACCGAGAGTTTCGCAATACTCATTGTACGCCAGCTTTTGTCGCGATATTTGTAACCATCGATATTTCGAGTCCTATTCTCGTTTCTTTCGGCTTTTTTTTATCTGCTGTTGTGTATCGATTACCTTACTTTTCATTTGAAAATTTGGTTAGCATATTATGTTCTAGCCGCAGTTTTATTTATGTTTTTTTTTTTTTTTATATAACCACAATATAATTTAGTTTGCCCGAATCCCATTTGCATTATAAACAGGTAACTATGGTAATAGACGCATTGAATTAAACCTTGACTTAATTTATAGGTAAGTATAATCTAATAACTAATTTTGAAAACAAAATATCATTTAAAATGTAGTAGGACGTTAAACTTTATCTTAGATCGCAATCACTGCGACCTACATGACATTTAACAAAACTGTCACTTGCTAAACTCTATAAAAAAAGAAAAACTATTAGAGGAAAGATGTATTCTTTGATAACTCAGGTTAGTAACGTGGACGTCTTGTAATTAGGCGATGAAACGCCGGGAATAAGATGATCGCAGATCTGGCGCTGCGCCACACTATCAGCGCCATCTAGCGTGATCTACGAGCACAAGAATAATCCACACGTTGATATACATTAGAACTTTATTTTTATAACGATATTTTCACTAGTACTCTAAAAAAAGAGTGGTTTATGACAGCAATATGTAAAACAAAGCAGATAATTAACGAACAGTCTATCAAGCGTATTAGTGTTGTACGGTTGATTGCTTCCATGAGATGTTCGGGCCGTTACCCCTCCAGTACATCTGTAAACATCTTCCCGATAAACATCTGACGTTTGACACAAAGCGCGGTTGCGGGAGATAGTATCTCAAAACTATCGTCCCTCCCCCCGCACCGCCCGCCCGACTTCCTCTCCTCCGTCTAATTATTTATTTATGTCCTCCTATCACACCATCGATGCGCTTGAGTGCAAAACTGTGCGGGCATTACACGAATTCATATTTAGAATTCCGTTTCGTTATCATATAGGTAATCTTGGTGACAGTTTAAACTGAAATTAGCGCTATGTCTTCGTTTTTTAGGTCGTTTGTAAATCCGGGATTTGCTCTCGAGTGCTACTGTTTGCGACAAACGTTTGTGTTAATCTGTTTCTATTGTCCCGTATGTAAATACAAAGAAATGTCTGTGTCAGTACCTATTCAATATTTGACAATACGTTATCTTAATCCTTAAGTACTTACCCACTTCAGTTTTTGTTTGATAATAGAGTTTTTTTTAATAGAAAAATGTTTCAAGAACTCATAGGAGCACTTATTTTAAGTTGACCCCAAATACTATTAAAATATTAATAATAATAATTGATAATACTTATACTTCGTTTTACACCGGCACGCAACCGTCGGAATATAATTGGACTTTAAAAAAAAACTTTATGACATCTCACTCGTACAAAGTGGCCAGGCCAAGGTGTAATTTGATTGAAAGCACCAAAAAAGTATCGTAATCATATAATAAGTGGTGGAATAATTAGTGGGGGTTTAGGAGCAGGTGCTGTGCGCACGCGTCGATCCGAGCCGCTTTTACTGCTGACCGAACGAAAGACAAATGACTATTACATGATATAAGATAGTGGTTTTTGTTCTTTAGTTCGTTATATTACGGTTTATTATATGGCTGTATAAAATGTGGTGGATTAAGTATTGTTAAGTTGTAAACAGTGCTCTGCCAGCTTACGTAGTTTGACCCTAAGATTACTCCACCAGTTGTTGAATTTATCAGTATTGTTTAAAATTGATATAAGTAAAACCGCACAAATTAGCTCAATGTAACAGTACTTAAAGCTTCCGTGTTCAATACCAACTTATTCAGCTGTACCGCAACATTAGTGTTGGGAAGCAGAAGTTATCGATAATCGAGAAGCTGTTAAATTTTGTGTCGACGTGGACAGTTACGAGGTCTCGTTGGCGGGCTCGTATGAATTAGTGTAGCGTGGTAGCATCGTGAGATTTAGTGCGGACGCCGCCGGACTCTAATTGGACCGGGTTCAGTGCCACAGGCGCGAAACATTTAAATTTATTGGTTTCCATAATTGTTTTTGAGATGTGAAGTTGGTGCTCCTGCCTCTTAAACTATCTTCATTGCAAATATGGTTTTAAGTAAGAGTACCGTTACGTCAATGCCTTAATGGAATAGTAGATCTTAAACTATTGTTAAATGAAATAACGTTATTAAAATAATGCCATTCTCATTTGAAAGGGATCGTGACAACTCAATAGAGTACTTAACGTCTTGCACAACTGTCAGACTTATTTCTTAATCCTTATCTAGAGTGTTAATAAAACGACAAACATAACTACATTATCAACTCACTAAATTGGAAATGTCGATATTTTTATCGATACCTGATAATTGACTTAATAATATTTGATAAATCCGTGCCACAAAATATACCAGTACTTAATAAGATAAGGATAAATCATAATGATACTTTTGTAAAGGAACGACTTAATTTCACTAGATATCAACGGCAAGTAATCTACGACAATAATTGCATTTCACTGATTGTCTTGTTTAAATGATAATTACTAAGTGACATTTTAATTGCGTTGTTTAATTACATAAGGTTATTGAGAAACTGTATAACTTCACGAATTTATCTTTATTTGAATCGCGTTATAGCTAAAATGATCAAGAGCATGGCAAAAATGAAACGTTACAATAATAACCGATGCATAATGCCTCGCTCACACTATAAATCGTGGATGTCGATAAATTTGGCGGGTGTATAAATCGTCGTTTCAATTATCCCCCGGAGTAGCAGCTGTCGGCGGACTCCCGACTACTGCCCGGAGTATTTATTTTAATCACGTGCACATATCAAACATGACCGTGTTTTATCGACATGTCTTCCAACACATCCTTAAATTATGAAATTCACTTAAATTAGTTCTTTAGTTACTATTTCAATTAATTGGTATACATAGACTTAAAGTGCATGATGAGCGTTTAGCAATAAAAGTATAAAAATTGCAAAAAATGCAGTAATAGCTATAGTGTAACATTACGGTAGTTATTTTTCCTAATTAAATTGGTTGCGTGATCCGACAGGCGTTAGGTAGGTGGTATTAAATAGCTGAGGCGCCATTTGATTAAAGGCAGTCGCCCTATTTGATTCATTGCCTCACGCGCATATAAAGTCCCAGAACCTAGTCTGTCCTTTACTAGTGATACTTAAAAGGCGTTTAGTTTGCCAAGAACGTTTCCTTCACCATGTATGTGAAACCGAGTTAAAAAGTGGAATTTAAATAGAAGAAGGCTGGTATTCTCTAATGACTTACTCTTGCGTGGTAGTTATAGAGGAAAAAGTAATGAATCCTAAAGTTATGTTCAAATGAATGTGGATAAATTAAAATCCGGAATACTTTTTGTTAATATAAAGATTTAATTAATACAGACATGTTTAAAAGCACATATTTTTATTATTTGCTTGAACTAAAAGTTCTTCACTCGGTATCATTTTTATTTGTGCCGCTGTAATTCCATACCGCTGGGGTTTTCAGTAGCTTGCGCAGGCGCCGGGCACGGTTGATTGCGGCGCGGACTAACTATGCGGAACTAATTCACCAGAGACATTACCGCAGCCGCTTTTTGTCATTAGTTCATTGCACACGTCAACGAAAATATACTTTTTTGAGTTATGTTGCGACAAGGAAAAAATATTTATTTCTAGGACTCGTTTCAAAACCCTTTTAGATACACTAGGTTGATTTTTGTTGAAGCGTTTAGCTTTAAGTTATTTTAAAGCAACCGATAGTCAAATGTCGTATTTTTATAGATAATTTAACCTAAAATTACTTAAATATACTAGCTATTCTTGTAAGAAAGGTGTATTTTTATTTTGTAGAAACAAAATTGTAAATGTAATAAGTGCTTACCGATTACATTCATTAAAGATTACAATAAATATGTACCTACCTATTGAATTTACAAAATCTCGTATGTGCCAAGATAAAATCTAAAGATATTACTCGTGATGTTTCTTTCGCTAACTTCGTCAATATTTCAATGTTGGATTTGCACTAAGTGATTTTAACAAAATCATGTACGAATAGTAAAATCAGGTAAGTACTCATACAGACAGTAGCAATAGTTGAAATGAAATTATTTATTCAGTTAAACAAAAACCAAAACAACAAAAGTCCGAAATATAGTAACTGAACGACATATAAGTATATCAAGTAGAATCACCTGTAAAAAAAAAAAAAAATTTAATACGACTTCGTCCGCGTGACCCACAGGGATTTTGCATTTTTTCGGAATAAAAAGTAGTCTAGTTTTTTTTTAAAATTACCATTGGTCTATTGCTAGCACCTAGAAATAATGCAGGTAGCTTTCTATTAGAGAGAGAATTTTCAGAAACGATCAGTATTTAGAATGATCAGATTATCTCGTACACACAAACTTACAAACTTTACCTCATACGCCCTTAAAGTATTATTTCGGACTTCTGTTACACGTTGTATAAAATCACTTTTAGACTCCATTTTTTTTACAAGTTCGCTGGTGTCAATATTTGACTCTGACAAGAAATATCGAAACGAACTCATGGGCCAGTTTATTACTGTGCAAAGCATGCATACAAGTATTTTTAATAACATTTCACCAGTACATATGTGATTCCTCGTAGTATTTGTGTGGCCTCCGCTGGCGTTCGCCGCGGCCAATTGACAACGGCTTGTTTGATTGTGTTCCACGCTACATCTCCTGCACTGCTCTTAATTGCGACTTTCGACACGATTGTCGAGACTACTTTTTTGTTTGTCGTGTATTTCTCGTTATTGTTTTGAGACTTATGGAAATGTTAGAATAAAAAAATTGCACGGCATAGTTTCAGTTTTGAGCCGTTTGTTTTTGATATGGAGTTGAAATCTGAAACTATAAGAAATAGAGAAAAGTGGTATAAGGAGTCATAAGCTCGATATTATGAGAAAACAATAATTGCCAAAATGAACTACGTGCCTTAATTAGAATCGGAGATATAGTGCTTCATATCGGAGGAAATCGCGTTTGAGTATAACTCGAGAAAGGTGAAAGTTTGGTGATTTCCAATGCTTGATAACAAATCCGTGCATCAATACCTTTCATAAAAAAAATAAGCAAATCGCGATTGGATAGAATGGCCGGACGGGCGTAACAGGTAGATTTCATATTTTTTTTAAAATATTTCGATTAGAACAGATAAAAAAAAAATATATTATGCAATTTTTGTTTTTTCATAAATCGAGCTCGTTAGTCCTTTCACTAATTTTGTCTATTTCACATTGTTCTGGAGTTTCCCATACAATCCCACCTCAAAAATCTACTTTGTATACTTTAAGATAGCAGCAGCAATTAGGTATTAAAGCCATCACGGTTCTAGTACGAGAGAGAGAGACAAAGCTTATAATATGAAAGACGGATACTACCATCCCTTTTATGATAATAAAGTCATGTGTGTTTTAGAGTGGTTGTAGTTTTGTACGAGTTTTAAATCTTATTCTACTTCCTACTAATACTAAATAATGTAAATTTTTTTGCGTGTGTATTATGTTTGTTACTTCTTCACGCTAAAATGGCTGGACGGAATTGGTTGAAATTTGGCAAAGAGGTAACCTGGGACCTGGAAAACACATGAGCTACTTTTCATTCATTTTTCCGCAGACGAAGTCGCGGGCAGCAGCTAGTATTATATAATAATAATATCTAATTGCGGATGTAATCGAGCGCCTTTAAATTCTATTTTACAAACGGTATCTTATTCATGCGATTTGGCCAGCTGCGTAGAAACTTTCCAATTTGAAGAAACTATTTTCAAAATGTCCATCTGAAATTTCAACTGATTTCTATTCCCAAAGCTGAGAGCGATTACATAAACACTTATCAAGATTTGAGCAACGAGTTATAGCCAACTTGTTAATATCCTATTGCGAGATAGAAGCCACCTAGAAATTATCAGTTTAGTGAGAATCAGTGGCTGAATATGTTGGTGTTTATGTTGATGGCATCGGTGAGATTAGTTCATTACGTTTATATATTTAAGTCAATTGGGTGCGATAAGGCCCGATTTCATCACCATTGATGTGGCTTGAATTATAAAAACAGTTAAAAGCTCTGAGTGTCCATATGCATACTTGAAAAGACTTCGCCTGTTTCACTTAAAAATGAGAATAACAGTCTCAAAATGGACCGTGTCGTGTAAAAAATATCCAACCTACAAACTCGCCAATATGTTGTTGATGATGTTGATGCCAAAGTATAAAAAATTATCTATATATGTATAGGTAGGTATAGGTATATTCCCATTTAAAAATATCTCTGAGGGTGAAGGACTTTTTGAGAAATACCTAAAAAGAATCCCAAAATCTATATTTAATCTTATCTTTAAAATGATATTCCTGTCATGATGGTGTAATAGGGTGACTGTCATAAGAGAAATGCATTTGAATAATTTGTGTGCTGAAAAATTTCTGCACATTACGAACCAAATGATATACCTACCTACCTTCCGTTAACAATAGATACGAGTAGGTACTGAAATTACACTAAAATGTGAGAGCTCTGTAGTCCCAAAGCAATACATGCCTTCCATTCCAACCTCGCCGACGGGGCCCGTCGCGACATCCCCATCATGACCCGAGTCCGCCGCCGAGTATGACTCAGTCCCCTAACCGACCCTTGCTCGAGCCAGCCCGCGCTGAGCCTGTAGATTTAAATTCGACCCAAAATAATAAACCGATCCAGCTAGTAGTCCCTCCCTCTAGTTGCCCTCCCCCCAGCGACGCCCTAAGCCGAGGCCCGTACCCCAGTAGGGGGTGCCCTTAGCGTGTGGTCGCTTAGTTTGTAGTTTTTATTTAATTTTAAGCCTGGCTGGAGGCATTTGTAAGTCCTCACCAGAAGTCCGCGTTAAGCAGTGATGGCTGTTAGAAGCCAACTGCGAGAGGCCATTTAAAAAAAAAAAGAAAAAACAATACATGCCTTCAGAATTACCGTCGAATTCATTCCTTAACGACTACTTCGACTACCGACCGTTAAATGTAGACCAGAATTATCCAGCAGGCCAGCTCTAAATTTACAGAAGTAACTAGGCATCGTAAAACTAGGTGCGTGGAAGCAACATTTATTTCGTTAGCGGCCAGTTTTATGCGTAAGAAAGGTGCAAAAATCAAACGCGAGCCACGCGACACGTAACGTAAGACGCCAATTAAATTATTCCTGACCGCAGGTTAACGATAATAAATTCTTGCCACTTATGCCGTATATTAAGTGAATTCTTTCTCGAAGTTTTTCATTAGGGACATATCGTATGTACCGGATATATTACCCATGCAATAAGAGAAAAAAGTTGTCGTTTTTTTATTCTCCGCTAATTGTCAAAATCTAAAGAAGTATTATTTCTGTTTAGAAGTCTTAAGACCGTCGATCCATTGGAAATCGTTTTAATTAAGATTATAAATATAGGCAATCTTCCGCCGCGATCTATTAAAGCAAATAAAATCCAATCGCATTACTTTTGATTGAACAAAAATATTTATGACTCTCTCCTTTCCATCGTTATCTCGACTCTTTAAACACGTCCATATTTCTCGCAACTCATTTAAACGATCGTAAATTTGTATAAAAACACTTTCTCTCCTACTTCGGAACTGTCAAACGTTGCTCTCACAATTCACACGTCGCGAAAATGCACGCCGAACTGTATTTACTATAATGAGTTGAAATATAAAACGCGCTAGAAAAACTCGCACGCGATGCTTAAGGTGTCGCCAACTCGCGGCAAATTAATAAGACAATGCATCGGAATGGCATACAATTATTTATAGTTTCACGTACACCTAACGATGTGACAATAGCTTTTAAATCACAAGAACTTTTTGCCGAACTTATCACGTTCACAGGCTAAATGCCTGACGTTTTGAAAGAACGATTCAAATTAAGAGTGCTTTTTAAATTTCGAAGTTGAAAGTCCTTTTTAATGTAACGATTTTTGCTGCAAAGAGTGAGTGGTGTGATTTAAAAGGAAAAAATTAATCGCTTTATTCCAGCGCTGTAGACGTTGTCGCCTTAACGATCTTAAGTGAAGTGTCACTAATAACTCCACTAAATGATATGGACAGACAGTGCGCATAACCAGCCTAACTACTGAAAACTTTTTTTTACCACTGTTATTGGATTGACACCTGTCTTGTTGTTATTAATTGCAAACTTTCATGCTGAGCGAACGTCTGACATGCAAGTTTAAAATCAAGTTATTTGGATGTGTTCAAGACAGACTGGCGTCAAAGAATATGGGTTAGACATTTGCCCAGTAGTGGCAGAGTATAAACAAAAACAAGATTGGATTTGTACATTTGTTAAAAATATTTTTAAAGTTGATAATTACGCATGGGTACGGTAACATCTTTGGGAGTCAAATAAATTAAATAGTCTTCATACAAAACAACAAAGTAGCTTAACATTTCTTAAAAAGCATAATTCATGGAACTGCATTAAACACTACAAGTTATTAATCCAATTAAATGGTACCGCTGTCAAAAGCCATTACAGTTTACATTTTTTAACACCAATTTATCATTACACTCTTCAAACTATAAATCACTCGTCGAGTAACTAATAGGTGCATTACAGACGAAAAAACAGGCAACTTATCATCGGAACATGAAAAAAGATAATCGTGTAACAATTACGACTAAACACTGTTTATTGTAACAAGCCGTTATTTAGGTAAACATTGACAAAGCGTATTTGAGATAAAAACTAAAGTCCCACAGGGTAATAGCGTCATCGGTTTCAATACAGCAATTTACCTGTTTTTACCCGTTAATAGGTGCAGTGTTTTTGCTTTGTAATTGGTGATAATTCTTAACGTATGTAGTGTTGGCAGCTTTAATTTTATTGGATCTTTATCTATTGATT
The DNA here is from genome assembly GCA_948465475.1 of Thalpophila matura. NCBI lineage: Eukaryota > Metazoa > Arthropoda > Insecta > Lepidoptera > Noctuidae > Thalpophila > Thalpophila matura. The sequence goes on from OX419181.1 coordinate 13,704,751, forward strand.
TACATGAATATTCTACATGTTCTCTTTGACGCTTAATAGTTTTGGTGGATCACATTTTGACAATGCAGTTTTAAAGTGCAATAGATATAGAGTATTAAGGATTTTAATTAATACTGACTAGCGTGACTCCTGAGTGTGTCGAGTCATGGGTTCGATTCCCAGGTCTTGCAAAGTGTTATTGGGTTTTTCCATTCAGCAGCCCGGGGACTGGATCTATGCCCGGTCATTAACCGGGCATAGATCCAGCTATAGAATTGCCCCCTATTACATGGGCCGTAAACATGATTGGCGAAATAGGGATGCAGTCACGGAAAAGGATTCAATAGCGGGCTCACTATAATTCATAATTGGACCCAGTTGTGCCAAAACGTTTCAACCCGAGAGCGTAACTGATTTTCCAACTACAGACGTGCGACGAACGGTAGTATTGTCAATATTTTTTTTTGAGTTTGAATGTTTTGTCACAACTCGTTCCAACTGGTCGTTCGTGTTCGTCGTTCGGTCGTTCGTTCGTTCAATTGGTCGTATATTGAAGCTTCGGAGCAATTCGAATTCTGATACAAAAGTTGCCGATTTATTGTCAATCTATTTCATTCTTTTCTTGACATCTCAAAGGATGACATTAAATAGATTGAGAAATAATCGTCAGTGTTCATATTTGAATGGCCCAATGTTCGTATCCGAATGGCCAAATCCGAATACCAATGAAGAATGGTAGTAAACCTGCTAAAGAATCCCTTTCTGTGACTGTACTTTACACCTCAGCCTAACTCTACGGGAAATGTAAGCGTCATGAATTAATACTGAACTTATGATACAACGGTATCTGTCTCCTTGTTAAGCTTCAGACAAACCAAATCAAGATTGTAAACATTAAGGTTTTATAAAAGAAGTATTTCAAAGACGCATTTGTTTGAGTGCTACCTGCGTTTATATTACCTTCATGATTGATATCAATATAATCGGTATCCTGACTACTTAACCCCCATCTAGATATCATGTTAAGGTGGCTACATCTCGTTTACAACGCTCCGTTTCGCAACAATAACGTGTCAAGTTTGTTTTATCGAACATTACAGCACAGTTTTACTGCTCTGCGATTGGTTCGTACGTCCCTGTTCCGTTTCATTACAATATTTATGTCCAATAAAAGGCATGTTCGCCGTTTTCCAACAATTAACGACATAATAAAGCTTTCTAGCGGTTGGAAAAAATTACAGCGAGGGGCCGTGAGCAACATTTTCCATGGCATTGTGGTATGAGCCTGTTATTTTCCCATTTGAGCGGTTTTATGGCTGTGTTTGTGCAGATGAGTGCAGATAGCGTAATAAGCGCACTCTCCGTCCTAGAAACATAACGCAATTATTCGCACGCACAACGAGACGCAATACGCGTTTGTTCTTCGCGAATATTTTGTTTTGTCAGGCCAACATTGCACTGTTTTTTCTAATATTTTACACACTATCCGATGTTAGCGGTCGGTGTAATGCGTGCAAGACGACAAAAACGATAAAGTCTCACAGTTTGATTGCGAAAATTGGTGTGTGTATGCGTTAAATGCACAGTAGTGGCATCGCATACAGTTTTATGCTAGTTATATTTTACTGGCACGTCTAAAAGCGTATATTTATAAAATAATGAGTCTTTTTCTAAGTAGATTTCTAATTAGAGTTGTAAACTATAAATGATACTTAATGACATAGAAAAGAAATCAATAGAAAAATAAAACAATCATAAACCGAGTCCGAATTGGTACTCATGCAACTTTATACAGGAGCAGTAAGTGCAAGTACATACAGTTCATAGTTAATTCAGCATGGCGTGTTCAGGCGATATTACATTGACAACTAGATGCATGTTGTGCATGCCGACTGTACCTACCCGCTGTTTTACTAACCCTGAACTGTACCGCACGAAACTCTATCGAATGACAAAAGTGGAATTTTAAATCGAAATTACTAGTTAAGTTTTTATTTTTGTTTTAAATTGCTACTGAAATTCTGTTCGACTTAAAATACTTGTTCGATGTTGGTAAACATACAATTGTATACGTATAAGATAAGTATCATAAATTATGTCTAACAATCTGAAACTAATCCTACTATCCTACTTCCTACTAATAATCCTACATATTATTATAAATGCGAAAGTTTGTGAGGATGGATGGATGTATGTATGGATGTTTGTTACTCTTTCATGCAAGAACTACTGAATGGATTTTTATGAAAATTCACAATAATACCTATAGCTTAAATATCAGAATAACACATAGGCTATTTTTTATCCCAAAAACGCGGGCGAAGCCTAGGGCGGAAGCTAGTAATATTATAAACGCAAAAGTTTAAGGATGGATGGATGTATGTATGGATGTTTGTTACTCTTTCACACAAAAACTACTGAACGGATTTTGATGAAACTTTACAGGAACTTATACATCGGAATAAGACATATCGTAAGTTACTTTTCATCCCGAAAACGCGGGCAAGACTGCGGCCGGAAGCTAGTTATTAATATACCTCTATTTTCCGAAGGGTTAGCCAGAGGTGCATAGAACACTCACATCTCTATAGAATCCCCATAGAATTATAGAAGATGTAGTCTATCTATCTATAATAATATTATAAAGAGGATTTTTTTTTTGTTTGTACCGAATAGGCTCCGAAACTACAGAACCGATTTTAACATTTTTTTCACTAATAGAAAGCTACATTATCACTGAGTAACATAGGCTACTTTTTATCCCGAAAAAACGTACAGTTCCTGTGGGCCACGCGGATGAAGTCGCGGGAAAAGTGCTAGTAGGTACATACTATCATAAAATTGTAAAAAAGTCGTAACTGGTACAATTACATTGAAGATATTCCAGAAAATACAGTCGGGATACGGTAGGTACCAGTAGCGAAGGGTCAGTAAGAGGTAAGCCGGAGCTATAAATGCTTACCTGGCCACGAAAAGCTAATTAATAAAAGTAGGCAATACGAGCTGTGCTATTTTTCAAAGGGAAGCCGGTAGGAATCGTATTGTAGGGACCCTTCGCCACTGGTAGGTACTGGGACGTAACCATGTCCGGAAATATTTTTTTGCATTTTTTGTCTTACTTAAAATTTAAGCTACATTTCATCCAATTCAGATGGGATGAATCAGAGATACAGCTTGACATCTTCGTAGTACTAGCCACCCTTATGTCTTTAAAATTGTGAAATAGTAGTCCACGGACGGAGTCGCGGGAAAAAGTTTACATTCCATAATTGTTTACCTAATACATACGTTTCCCATAATTTAACGTATGACCTACCTACATGATATTTTGATTTCTACAAATCAAATTCATGTTAGCTACTAGTAGGTATGTATGTTTGGTACAATTTACAAGAGCGAGCTCATACGGTAATGAGTGTTGCGCACGCTACGGTTTGGGTAGGAGTAGGTAGGTACTTAGAGATTGGTAGGTATAATACCTACTACTTTTACAGTTTTAAACATGGTTTATAACTAGATTTTCTTTTAGTTTCTATTGATATCATTTTGGAAAGCCTTCGATTTATTACAAAGAAAAATGATTTATTCTTACGTTAAATATCGATGTACACTAAGGCCCGTATTCCAGAACGATACTCGAGCACCGATCTCTGCTTGAGCATAGATTTAAAGCCATTTGATTGGTTGAAACTAGTTTCAATCTATGCTCAAGCAGAGTTCAGTGCTCGAGTATCGTTCTGCAATACAGGCCTAAAACATGGATTTTAATAACAAGACTTTAATCATCTGAAATCTGTAATGCCTACTTTTACCTAGTTTCATCAGTAAGGACCAGTTAAAGTGTACTATTTGTTGAAGTGAAATAAGTACCTACCTAGAAGCTACGAATTCGACAAATGCTACGACAAAATGGTGTCTTTCGTCATCCTTAGGTACTTTGTGCTTTGACGAGGATATTTTAAATCCTTAATTTACAGTATCTACTATATTAAGTGGAGATGGCGATGCGTTCTAGGAGCATATTAGTATCGTCGCTTATGTTCTAACACCACGTAAGTCAAAAATATAAATTTTACAGGTAAGTGAAAAAACTAAACTACCTTACGTACTTTGTGGATCCCGTGTTGTTACAGGAGTTTCTATTAGACGTTGCTTGTTTCTGATTGGCCGAAACGACGCGTTTTCCGATTCTCTAGGGAATGGCATCAAAATCCCAAAAATTGACTTACATAAATGATGTTAGAACTTAAGCGACGATATGCATGTATGGTATAAAACATACGTACTTAAAGAGTATTACAACGTATTTAAAGAGTGTCTAATGGCAGGTTTTCCTATGGCCTAGCCTTGCAAATTTGTTCTTTCAAATCACTGTAGGCCACTAGTTGGCCATAAAAATATAGCACCTGTAGTCCTTTAATTTTCTAAGTTTGACGTTATGCCATTGCTGGGCAAACGATTAGTTTTTTTTGGCTAATCTAAGAACCGACCCACATTCGACGCGTGCCTGTACCGTTGCATGCAAAACCCGTGTTTGGTCAGATTCATTGCCGTATGACCGCTGTATTTCTGACCGTAATTATGAGTCCGAGGAAACTTTGTGCTGATAACGTAAAGCGCATACTAAGTAGCTCTACGAGGAATATGGAACGCAAAATTTGATGAGGAAGTTCTTGCCAAAGGCTTTACGTAATACCGCTTTGAATATGGTGTTATAAGTAGTACATAATAAGGTTTTATTATGTATCTATTTGCCTCAGAAAGGGTTAGCAGTGGATTTAGCTGCTGTACCTACTTACTTATGAGTCGATGACGTTATTCGGCTTGAAAACATACATAGGCATGCGACAAACATACAATAATGGGCAAGACTCGAGCAGGCCGTAGTCTCACTTAATTTTTATTTGCCTATTTTTTTGTTTTCTCAGTTATTGCGAACATACTTAATAGTTTTGTTCAATAATAAATTATAACGTCCTATAATTTGATTACCTATAATCGCAAACGTGTCTATATAATTTACATAACTTCCTTATATAGTCCACTGGATACACGTACAGCATGATATACATTCACCCATCTAACTACAGCACGGACAGTGGGAACAGGCAGACGTAATTAACCTGGTATAATGGCCAGTTATTAAGCAATTTCTGCGCCAACAAGGCGGATGTCTTGTCAGCTCCATACCCCACTACTTGTGCCCTCTTCCGCTACCCACCTATGGACGAACATAATCCTTCGATGCCATTGTCTCGCATACTAATTAATCGATGCCTACAAAATACTCCGCTACGTTTATAGACATCCAAGTGAATTACTTCAACATTCAAAGCTGATTCATTATAATGTTATTAATTTATGCCTGAAATGGAATTCATTAGCGGATCGTATTACAAATTGCTTGGCATTTGATATTTATTCATCTATGTAATACGTGCTATAAAAAAAGTTTAAAAACACATATTCAGGACTATGAAACGATCGTTATCTTGAACTCGTCTTGTTTACGCAAGTCTCCGCGTTTGCATCTTAGCAGTATATTATTTCCTCCACACACATTTTTATTGCGAGCAATAAAAACGTACTTTCTAACAAGGAACTAATTTGCAATAATTGATACGGAAAAATAAAAGCTACCAGACCGTTTTACGGGTGCGCGGTCCAGTGGGCAATTAAGAAAAAATATAGCTAGCAAAGGCTTCGCAATGACCTAATTTGGTTGCAGTCTAAATCTGCCGGCATGCAGTGATGTTAATGCATTTTATATTGGTTCAATTGGGAGGAGAGACGCGCGACGGCGCGGTATGCGCGATGTGTGGGCGATTCGCGGGAACGCATTAGGGACGTCGGGATCTGGCACGCACTGAACTACGCAGTACTTTAGCAACAGATTAATGAAGCTTTATCACTGTCTGTCTGGAGAAATTGCACTTTGTACTGCGTTTGCGGATTTGTTTATCCTTTTGAGCGTTACAGGACAACACGAGCCTAGATTAGATAAACTCAATACCAACATTCTGAAGAAACTACGTAGTCATTCTTAACCATGCTACATTCACAATTTTGACTACATTTAAAATATCACTCAACATTATTTCAGCTACAAAAGATTACGGCACAAGTAAACTCAATTGCACATCACCAAAAACAAACACAAACAAGGGCAGGTCATGCGCATGGGCTGCGTTCGCGCAGGCGCAATGCAATCGTGCGTTTAGGGCCCACATGCCGCCGCCAAGTTCCCTGGAAGGCGATGAATAACTCATTGTCCGTCCGTCCGTCCGTCGTGACGCACGGTTCTAAGAACCAGCACGATGCAAAGCAGAAGTGACCGACATAGTTGACCCGAGAATTTGGCAGAGAAATTGCACAATTATGGAAATGTATATGAGCTTATCTGATGTGGAAAGCACGCTGCGAACTTTATCTTTACGTAATCATACAAAAGACCGAGATGGCGTCCCTTATATTCTGCACATGTAAACAAACAGCCTCCTCATTGCTATCCTTTCATCACATAGAATGAAATCTTGTGGCATCACGGATTTCATATTGCAGGTCATGTCAAATAATGCTTTCATTCCCATCTTCATCATACAGGAAATTCGCGAACCATAATAATTATAGTGTGAGGACCTTAACCTCAAAACGCGCGTCACCACAGTTTCCCACCAAACGCGCACGAAACACAGGCACAGTGCATCGCTGCACTAATTAGGATGCACAGTGTGACGCCGACGGCGGCGGCATCGGACACCAAACAGCTGAATATTCGCACACAACTATTGTGATACCATTTTATGGTTTCGGCCTGCCTTTATACTCCGTAGTTAGCATTCTAAATTGGTACCGCAGACGTTTTTTCATACCGCTAAATGTCGTGTCAGAGCAATAAAAATGGAATACTGACGGTTAGCAAAATTGTGTGATTCAACAAGGGACAATTACGACTTATTAGCCTCGTACAAAATATTGCGATGGGTCAATTAAGCGAAGTATTATATTCAGAGTGAATAATTTGGTCGATACGTGATTTGCCTGTTCAAGTAAATCCTAGTTGCTTTGTGTTATTTATGTTAATGGTACTCGTAGCTTCACGTCATAATGTCATTCTCATTCAGGACAATGAGAGTTGGCGTGCGTCTTTTGTTTTGCCATTATGATAATGTTTTTCCCTATTATGTTACTTTTTATATCATTCAGCTCGGCTGAAATCCGGAATTATATTTCAAGTATCTCTACTGATCTCTACTCCAATCCTAGAACATCGTGATTGAAACCATCCTTTACGACCATCCCACTAAACTCCAAAATTCCTTGTCAACAGGTGAACCGACCACTTACGATGAAGAAAGAAGGTATCCAGACGAGAAACCGCAAGCTGAGTAGTAAGAGTAAGAAGAAGAAAGGAGGAATGGGCATGGGAGGGGGCGGGGCTTGCGCGCTGGCTCTCGGAGGAGTCATGGGAGACATGATCAAGCCCCTAGGAGATGGCAGCAAGGGATTCGGCGGGTCCGCCTTCCCATCTGCTATGGACTTTGGTAACTACTATTCTTCATGTAAGGATAAAATGTGATGAAATATCTGAATACGTCACATGTCACATTAATAGGTACCTTATACATAATTTGACGCTTTGCCGGAGGAACAATAACGTCTATTTTTGGTTATGATATTGTTCCGCATGTATAGGGTTCAAGAACAACACGTTTATTTAAATTTATTTTAATCTCTCGGTTACATATTACAAATTCAAGTTAATATAATATGTGAACATTTTTTTAGTGTTAATTAATATTCACATCATCAATGATTAAGTATGCTAACATTATTGTTTTATTTTTTTAAATATTATACGCCGGAAAATAATCATAATCATGCTGTTTTATGATAGATTTGTAATAAAATTCGTCATTATATCAATTTTCAAAGTCGTCGGACGATTTAGAGTTTACGACTGCCTCCATGATTTATGTGTTTTCGTAACTTGATGGTAATCTATCTATATGTTTGTATATGTAATTAGTTGATTTAAAATGTTACAATAATTTGCATGAACCGTGGGATAGGCAGGCCAATTAATTTTAACTGGATATCTCACCTCATTTAAGTCTAATCATCACTAACTACGCATAATTCTATGCAAAGTAGTTACCAAGAATAATAATATGATAATGCAGGAAATAAGAACCTCAGATCAAAGAAACAAGGGAGATGTGCCAAAACGCTATTGAGCTTGACACTTTTACAATAGGTAACCAGTTGCCTATCACACACGGTCGATGATTCATACAGGGTGGCAGGTTAGACAGTGGAAATATTTTAAGTGGTCATTGTACTCATCATTATGAACAACTTTTACTATGGGACCAACCCTGAAATCGCGAAAAAAAAATCAGCTGTTCCATACATTTTGTTGAGTTATGTGCACATAAATGTATGGAACAGCTGTTTTTTTTTTCGCGATTTCAGGGTTAGTCCCATACCAAAAGTTGTTCATAATAATCAGTACAATGACCCCTTAAAATATTTCCACTGTCTAACCTGCCACCCTGTATATCTACAGTCTTTTAGCTTAGTGTGAGTGACGAGTGACGAATAACAGTGATATTGAGGGTGTCCAGCATTTTTAATGTGTGAGAGATCTCTATATTTACAAAGGAGCGTTTGTAGTGTGTGACGCACACCTAACAGTGGCGACAGCGGTTCCCATACTAATTTGTTATTATAACATAATATCTCCTTGTTTTGATAGGTAATCTGAGATTCCTAAGTCTAGGTATTACTGCGAAGTACCAACCTACTTTATAATAAAGAAAGAAAGTGTTAGAAAACGTTTAACATCACGCTTCTATTCTCCGAAGGATTAGGCAGAGGTGTAGGTATAATAAATACACCCACATTTTGCCATATAAGGTATAAGGTCCCATGTGATAGGGGGCGAGCTCATTGTCATCATGCGGACATTGCACCGGAGCTCATTGCCTGACTCGGGAATCGAACCCGGGACCCCACGCTCAGCAATCGCGTTTACAGCAGCCACTAGATTAACAAGGCAATGCAAAAGTGGTTTAAAAAAAAACAACGAAATACTTTTAAATATAAAAATCTTTTAATTAAGTACGTACTTTTATCATACCCATTTGTTGCAAGTTAAAGCTACTCCGATCTTTAAGTTGCGAGTTAAAAACCCAGCAGTATTAACTTAATTAAGGCTGACTAAGTAATGAGTTAATGAAGAGAAAATATTAAGCGTATCAGCAAGTTATCTGAGCGTGCAGTAGAGATGAATAGGTTCTAACTGCAGACTGGTTTGCAGACCATTACTTGTAATCTCTAAATAAATTCCAATGAGACTTGTGTATTTTATCCAAGTTAAATACCGAAGGGGAATCGGGAGTATTAACTTATGTAATATTGAAGTTAAGATTGAGTTCTTTTTTATGAGTGTGCACAGTTTTACACATGTGCAATTGTGCATATTCCGTTCGAGTAAACTAATAGGAGGTATCCGATTTTTATCGAACAAAAGTAGGGTCAAAATAATGAGCTGTTATGAGATTATTAGCTTACACATAACATTACAAGTTCATAACTGCTTTAAGTCATAGTTGCATAAGCTTTAACTCAAGTTGCTAAGTCTGCGGAGCATAGCATAAGCATAGCATAATCGGCCTATAATGTTCCCACTGCTGGGACACAGGCCTCCTCTGTGAGAGGGAGTGGGCCGTAGTCCACCACGCGGGCCCAGTGCGGGTTAGGTTAGTCTAGTCTAGGATGTCACGTTTTCGATTTTTTGGTTCTAGGACATGTCGGTTTCCTCACGATGTTTTCCTTCACCGTTAAAGCAAGTGATAATTAATTTCTAATACGCACATGACTTCGAAAAGTCAGCGGTGCGTGCCTTGGTTCGAACTCAAACCATTCGCCGTGGGAGGCACCTGGTTAAACCCTCAGATCATAGAAACAAGGAGATATGCCATCATAGCAAATTAGTACGGGAACAACTGTCGCCACTTTTAGTACATTTTTAACACAATTACAAGCGCCCCTCGTGAATATAAAGATCGCCCACACATTAAAAATTCCGCACTCCCTCAATCTAACACTGTTAATCGTCACTCAACACTAGCACTAAACTAAAACACTGTATTTATATCATTGATCGTGTTCGGTTCGACGCCAGCGTGTACTTTTGTACTACGCCCAATGTGGGCGAACTAAAGCATCAAGCTCAATAGCGCCTTGGCACAAAACCACTATAGGCTATCATTGCGGAGCACCGTAGAGTATTGTTATTGATTTTTTATTCTAGAAAGTTCTCAGTAGCAACATAACATACAGTAGGCGGCAATAAATATTACACATCGAGCTTTAGAAAGAGATATCGGCTAGCTTCGGCTTTATAGAGCGTCATCTTCACCTTTGTCGCACGAAGCACTAACAGTCCGGTATCTACAGTCCGACCGCTGAGAGAATGCGTTCCTGAAACTCGATTAATTTAGCACTAAATCAATTTAGATGTTATGTTGATTTTATAATAATAATTGTAGTTAAATTAGTATCAATAGTTCATTTATAAAGTATAAAAATATTTTTAATCGTAAAATATTTTCCAACTCAAAATTTCGTCACCCATACAATCACGAACTGTCTGGAACGCATTCTTTCAGTGGCCGGACTTGTAATAATATATATATATATATAATAATAAACAAGTCAGCGACAAAACGTCACAGATATGAGTGAGTATCCCTCGCTGGACGCTCTACAAAGCCGAAGCTAGTCGATTATCTCTTTCTTAAACTCGATATTTACTTTACCTAACATTTACTGCCCGGTACCTACTGTATTTAAGCATAGGTTCAAAATCCATCATGTAAATTAGAACATGATACTAATATGTTTGTCTTGTCCACCAGGTCAGCACCAAGTGGGTCTGGTGCACCCGGCGGCGGCGCACATGTCGCACTGGTACGGGGCGCCGCACCAGGGCTTCGCCCCCCCGCCTGCCTCGCACAACCCCTACCACCACCACCACCTCGCGCAGCTCAATTCTATGGTAAGAACTTACACACTAATATAAATAAAGCCTGTTCATTTAAGCTGTCGTTAATTAATTTCTTATTTTACTTAAACCAATCACCGAATTCTGGAGTTTCGTTAGACTAGCCTTTGGGGCTATTTCACCAACCTATCAACGTCTCCGTCAACCCCCGTCCGGTCAACCTAACGACGGTAAAGGACCATATTTTCTTCGAAAATATAGATTTGAGTAAAACACATTGAAAGAGTTTATAATTATTTAAAGTTAAGTATTCACTAAGAGTATTAATTTTAATTTAATCAAACATAAATGATAACAGGCACGGAATAAGTCTATTAAAAATAAAATATATAGGAAAAGACATAGATATACCTACTATTACCTACTGAAGTTGATGGGTATTTCTGTACAACTGAGTATTCATAAGATACGGCTGACATAATTTACCACTAATTTAGAGGGTCTAGATTTGGCATTTTATTAAAACTAGAAATACTGAATTGAAAAACGTGGGAAGCGCCGAAAAAAAATCTTCGTCCAATAAAAATGGAGTAGGTATTTATTACTATGCGAATACGATATAAATGTAGATTATCTAGATTCCTATGAATATCAGTAGATTTAGCAATTTCCCACCAGGTCATTCAATATATTCAGGTGACGGAATATATTAATTGTTGATGCACTAAATTATTTAATGTTTACTTTATTATTCTTATCTTCTTTAATTAATTTCGCTTACATTTTAAAACATTATCCGTTAACACTGCTAAGATAGAGCTATAGGTACCTATGCAGAATTTTCTGCCGATTATTAATTTACAGAAATATCGGTAAATTCTATTGTTTCACAAATTTGATTGTCAGGCATTAATATTTATGTTGAAGAACCTCGTAAATATTGTAATGCTTAAATTATACAGTTGCGTAAGATTATGTAGGATGTACTAATGTAAAATGATCCGGTATAATTAGATATTGTAATTAGTTATGCCCGATTCCTTAAGTTACCAATGGTTATTAGTTGAAACTAACACTCGTTTATTCATCATTCATCTTTACGTTTCATAAGACACGTTTAATATTTAAAAAAATCTCCGATAAGCATTTTGTTTGGTTTACTATTGATATTAAAAACAATCAGACTTTTCAACATTGGAAACTGTAAATTAAATTATACATCGGAAAATTGAAAGAAAATTACGGTTGTTTTTAAATAAAACTAAATTCTAGGGTCACTATATTGACAGTATCTTTGATCTTTGTATCTATTGCAATTCCTGCTTAGTAATCAGCCTAATAAACTGAAACGATTTACACTAGGTATGCTTAAACATCAGCATTATTATTAAGGAGCTTTTATGAAAATAATTTTCAAAGATTTAGGCTTTTATACAATATAGTTTATTTTCTTTAATAAGTGTATGTACTACAGAACTAGTGAAGCGTCCTTATAATCAAGATGCTTGTATTAGGACACTTCGCTCTTTTGTAACTTAGATTTACATGTTGTACAAAAGTAAAGCTAAAGTTTGAAATGTGCCTATCTATATAGGTATTAATACGTGAAAAGAAAAAAATATCCCTTTTTAAGCATGCCTACTGCACGCACGAAGGAATGTGAGACTTGGCAAAGGACACTGGCAGACGCCCATAGGACGCTGGGCTTCAGATTGTGTATGTCGGTACAGATATGAAATTAGTTTGGTGTGATCTAGTATTTCAAGAGTATTTAAATTCATTTGTTTCTGTACGTAATTGGATTAAAGAGAAATCTTCGTATTCGTGACAGTGAGGTTAAGTATGGTGTGAATGATCAAATGAAGTATAGCCCGACTAATGAGTTCTCAATTCAAAGGTTTTAGTTGCTGTCGACATGATATTCTATGGAGGCACGCGCCAGCCAGCATGCACCCGTTTTTGTTTTATTGGTTTTTTCAAAATGTCAACGGCATAATCATTTTATTTCTTATTTATTTCGATTTTTGATTCCAATTCTTAATCTCTAAGATAAATTAGGCAAAGAACAATTAAAATATATTGTTATTTTTGGTTAAGCTTTTATTACTGTACCATATCAAGCCCAAAACTACCAACGTCCTTTCGACAATACGCGATACTAGTACATATGTATATAAAAGCCATATTTAACTATATTTTCTTCTTTACAGACTGGCTGGAGGAGTGAATACACGTGATAAGTCAACCAAACACAGGAGATGCAGTTATTATAATGTCTTTCGTAAACAAAGTCTTGTCCAAACGGACAGACATAAATGACCTTACAAAGAAATCAGAGGCAACAAAATACGCTGTGATTTCGTAATTATGAGTGTTCACTCATTGGGCAATAACCTCGACACATCACATTAATAAATAAGACTGTTGAACAGAATTGACGTTTACATCTATACAAACTGGGCTGAGGTGGCAGAGAGAGCGGAAAGCGACGGCGGACACACTGTGATTGACGAGGCTTTTAAACGCGAGAAAGAACAGCGATTGATTCTTGAGGCTCCCTTATTGTGTATTGAGGCACGGCCGTCGCAAGCTCCCCGCTTACTGTAGCACCTCGCCTTACAGTTTGAATTGAACTGAACATATCCTGATTTTGAACATTAATGAAACTTTGTCCCAGTTTATCGTTCCCCAATGAAAGACTTTGATATACCACGATCAGTTTCCTACAAGTATTAAATTAAGAGTGTTTTACATGAAGTAACTAGCGAAATTGTACAGTATTATAATATTAGGTAAGGTCGGTTACGAAGTCTTAATCGTATAAGTATAGTTCAAAAGAAGAAATAATTTTGTGTATTTGTACATATCTCTATAAGTTATATTCCGTTCCTGTGTACATTGATTTTTTTTAAATATTTAATTCGAACGTTTCGTTTCGCTATAGGAATTGTGATGTGTTCAGAAAAATAAAGCGAAGATGTTTTTTTGTACATTTTATTATTTGTGTAGATGTTATATGAATGAAATGCAATAGTAATTTATGTAATAGTTAAACATGCAATTTGTAAATAAATAGCAGTTTTGAATAGTGACATTTCGCAGAACTGATTTTGTTAGCGCATTAACCATGTTTTCGTTAAATAAATTATTCAAGTGGTCACTAAATCGAATTAGCTATTGAATATTTATGTATAAAAATAATTTGTTTGTCACAAGGTGTATTATAAAGTTTTGTATCACATTACCGTTGTAAAATTAAGAATATTGAGTGGCCATAAATTTAAAATTACGGGGCTGTGTCTGTGGTTGTAACGTATAGCATAAACAAAAGAAAGTTATTCTGCGCAAGGTGGGAGTAGTACCTACAATGTTTCAATATTTCCATGCACCTTGTATAAACATGGTGTGGCTCATTATTTTTTTTAATCCATGGGTTATTATGCTCGAATCAAATCTAACCTGCATTTGCTGAGTCATGAACACTGAACATAATTACACGTTACAACCACAAACACATCCTGTACCCCAAAATATGTAAATATGAAATGTAAATGAAACATGTAGAAAATAAATGAAATCATTATAAGACTATCAGATTAAAAAGATGTAAATTAGAGATCACTGCAGAACAGCCTATAACGATATCCCGTACCTAAAGTTTTTAGTTTTTAAAACAAAACATTGTGAAGTTGTGTATTTTAAATGAAATTGTGAATAAATTATCAATATTGATATTAAACGTTTATTTCATTTCACCCCTAGCAAACAAAATGGAGCTCGCGAAGTTAAGCTCATTGAATTGATAAACACGCACGTAATTCCCGCTGTCCCCATGAAAAGAGCGAAGGTCCTTTTAAATTGGAAAGCAGATCAATTGACCATCCAATTACGTCGTCTTATACGTCGTCCGCCATAAGTCACAGGATCAATTCCGCTATTCCGCAGAAAAAGTCGTCCAAAAGTCGCGCTTATCTCGCGGCAAATTGAAAATGCAGCCGGCCGTGTGATTGTGACGCAACGGCCCCGATGCCGGCGACATATGGACCTATTCAATTTTAATCGCATTTCAGAAGAATGGACATCGGATAAAAGTACGTATAAAATGGTTCCTGGTCCATGATAGGCCTTACTTAATAACTTGGTTTTATTTGCGGTTCATTCCGACGGATTTTAAGGGTGCCTTTGTTGGCACACAATTATTGTTTGCTTTTGAACTTTTTAAGTTGCACGGTTATTTT
The DNA here is from genome assembly GCA_948465475.1 of Thalpophila matura. NCBI lineage: Eukaryota > Metazoa > Arthropoda > Insecta > Lepidoptera > Noctuidae > Thalpophila > Thalpophila matura. The sequence continues at coordinate 13,719,979 of OX419181.1, forward strand.
GTGGACGCTTAACGTGCATGCATCAGTGGATCTGTGATCGTTATTCGTGACATTTGTAAAGATTTTTGTTGCACACTTCCTTATGAATTTTGATACATTTTTTGTTCATGTTTATACTGTAACCACGCTGAGGTTACCCGATGTCACAGATGTGGCACAGGATAAACTTAATTGTGTGCGTAACTTTGGTAGGACCACATTGAAGATTCCAATATAACATGATAGGAGATTAGTAAGTCTTTATTATACCTCTAAAAAGTTGCGAGGAGAAAGAGAATTCCACTGATAAAACAAAAATATTTGTATAAAATCGTAGTAGACCAACAGACAGGAGTTATTTAAATAAAAATAAGACAACATCTTTCCTTGCTCCTATACTTACTTATAGCGTCGTTCCCCAAAACAAAACAAGAAGTGGCTTGTTTGTAGTTTTAAAAATGAAACGGCATTTTGCTCGGGAGTGGAGCGAGCATAAGTCACCGGGCCGGCGCGGCCAGTCCACCGTGGTGATAAATGCACCGCTAGCGCGGGAAAAAATGTCGCCAGGCAAAAACCGCGGCATCACTCCCTGGGATTTATTGCACACGGCAACACCGCGGAATATTCGAGAGTCGACACTTGGACGAATATTCTTACACCTAAAGCGGTATGCAACGTACCCCCCGATGTGACGGAACTTCGCACTTGGCAAAATTACGAGCGTTAACGTACGACGGTATGTTCGCACTGTACGATTTATATGTTTAATTTTATTGAATGACGCGTAATATATCGTGTAATTGAGGAATACGGGCACGCGTAGCTGTCGGCTTCAATAAAATTGCCAAATCTGATATTATTTTTATAAACATTAATCAGCTGATTTTATAGACTAGAAATCTTGCATTATACTTACAAGAAAATAATGATAAAAAATGTTTCACTCATGTATCTTTATAGCGAAGCGCACAGGCTCGTAAAATTTCTAACAATAAAACATGCGTACCTAAGCCTTTCAAATAGATAATTATTGTAATTAAAAACCAGGCTTACATTCACACGACTAAGGAGCAACATTAACCAAATAGGTTACAAACACGAACACAATTCATTTTAGACAAATTGCAAGAGCCTGTGAGAGATAAAATTGAAATGGCCCATTGTATCTGTTTCTGGTTTCCACAGCACTAGGAAGAGTACGTGCGCGTGGAGTAACAGTCTGAAAAAGCTTTTGACAATAGCTACGCAGCTCCCAAACTATCGTGATGGAAATAATTGGTTGGTCTATTAAATAATCATCTCTAGATTTGATAATTTACATAAATTAGGAAATAGTTATGGAAAAGAGATACCTCTTTTCGGTACTTAGAGGAAATTCCAAAAAAGTTGTGTTAGGTAGGTACTTTTACTTTTGATAGGAAAGAAACATCTGAATAGCTCCTGAAATATTATACTTAATACAACTTCGTGTTTTCTTTCACAAAACAACTTACAAAATCGAACCTATGAGGTGTGACTACAAAAATATGAAACCGATCTACCAAAATGTTAAGTCTATGAAATGAAAGCAATACTTTTTCATTATTCCTGTAAAGAAACTAAAAAAAAAAGTAATTATTAACTTTTGCAAATTGCAGTGGTTAACGTAACTGCATTGATGCCGTCGGAAGATCTCTATTGTATGCACTATCTTTCATCAGTCTAAAACTTTTTTTTAACATACAGAATAAACTATTTCTTCTACCTATGCCTTATAACAATTCTATCACCGCATGCGCACGTTTCACATCACTTCAGCAGTCAACAACAAGACACAACAATGTAGGTATACAAAAACACAACATAAACCAAAAGCCTCTGAATTTAAAGAAGTAAACGTAACTCCACAAACCCTTAGGGACGCTCATAGTCACCGAGTCGTGAGTAAGGGATCGTACACACTCGAGCGCCCGCGACTATCCGGCTGATCCGGGAATCAATCTGGGACTTAGACGGCGTTATCTCGCTGACCCCGCGCCTTGTCACGACGCGTTTGATTTGCTTTTCAATTTTGTACTGGCTATTCTGCTTGTCGCTTCATTGAACTTGAATTAGGAGTACGCAAAGTGATTTTTATTATCGTGGTGACCAGAATAAAGGGTTAGTGTTCACTGTCTGTTTGTTATCATGGCTGTACGGTGGCTAAGTACTAAAAGGCCGATTTTAGAAGTATAAAGAAGCTTGGTTTGTTGTTTACTGTCATCAAACTACGTAAAATTTCTGAATGTTGCAATTTATTTTTAAGTTATAAATATTAAATGAGGAAAGTCCCTATACTTACTAGAGATTTTACTGTAATTCTTGCTGATATAACTGACATCGGTATCATAATTCAACAAACACTGCTAACTTAATTTAGTAGCAGTAAAATAGACATAGTTATTACCAGTATTTGAAACACTATGGGCCGTACCACAAAAAAGATAAACACGCGTTCAACACGAATGCTACCAAAAATAATATGCACTTGTTTTAGCACTAACTTGTCTGAAACAAGTGTGTATTATTTTTGGTGGCATTCGCGTTTAACGCGTGTTTATTTTTTTTGTGGTAAGGGTGAATAGTATTTTAGCCAGTAGCTAAATAAGCTATTAATCTTTATGGCGAAACTATAACTAGATACCGTTTCTATTTTTTGCATCTAATATTACACGCAACATTTTGATAAAACGATACGAATCTAATGGGAATTTTTATATACCCTTTGCATAATGTATAAATTGAACAAACATAACTTTGCCAGCGAAAAAAAGGAGAACATTGTTTCCTCTAATTCGAAAAACGTCGTACTTATCATCTGCATTGCATTGCAAAAGTAGGTATAGTTATAAAGCGCGACTGAGACTCAAGTGTGCTTACTTCTTTACGACGATCGCAAAAACCTAGCGTCCAATGTTTTCAACAGCTTTAAAAACTTATTTTCACGACTGATGCTAGAAACTTGAGATGAACTTTTGATATCGTTTTACAGTTAATTTTAAATACTAAACATAAAAATGTTTAATATTGTAAACTCGATCATTAAACTGTGTAACAAATGATGACGGAACCAGTTCCACGACACGCTGGAATCAGAACATTCAGTTCCTGGAACTAATCCTATTAGATAACAGATCAAAGATCATTTAAATTAAACAGAAACGATTAACTCCCAGACGGAATTCAACTGTGAGGCGGAGGCGACATTACGAATAAAATACCTATTTGAATTGACGCAGCGGCGAACACTCGTCGACAACCAAACGCACCGTAGACCATACGACCATTCGTAAGTTATTACATCTTATAATATGTTATTTACGTACGCGGCTCATAATAATAAACAAAGTGTGTGGGTATTGAGTATCTGTAACTTAATAACGTTGGATGCACCTGCCCGCGCTCCCTCCCTCACACATTAATATTATAATATATACAAGGAAAACGACCCTTTAATGCATTCGGCAGACGAACTGCTGTAATTATTATTTGGTGTAAACGTATTGAATATTAACTCCAGTATTGGGGGCGAGTAATAATCTTTTTTTTGAGGCTAAAGTATGCTAATCGCAGCGGTAGTAACGGACGTTGTACAAGGGTCTTAAGACAGGTGACACGGATGACAAAAACTGACGGAATTTTGATGAAATGATGCAGTCATATTTGTGAATTGTTTATTGCGATATGAATGAACAAAAACAGTTGGTACCGAATTTTGTGATGATGCAGACTGTGCCTTCAAAGGCTGTTTTGCATTGTTTATAAGGAATTTAAAATTTTGTGGAATTCAATTTATTTTTCTCCTAAACTCATTTAATTTGTAACGTATGATTTAATGTTGATTTCGTTAGGTTTAAGTCGGGAGATGTGCGAGATTAGCCTCATATTTCTTGGTAGTTCATGAATATCTTAAGCTCATGAGAATCCCATTGGAATCAAAGTTTTTATTTCAATAAGATTTTTAGTGGTACTTATGAGGAAAAGTATTTTATTCTTTAAGGAACAGAGCCAGTAAGAAAAATTGATACCTTTTTTAACCCATCAATGCAGTATAGTGCATCAGTGAATTCTGAGATATTATTTTTTTTATGTCCGACCCCCGACCCGACACATTGCTCTTGAGTGTATTTTTTAAGGAAATCAATGGACGTATAAAAAAGGCAGACGAAATCTTGCTAAACAACATGTGAAGCACCCATAGTAGGTATTTCGAAAAAAACGGATTTCGCAAAATAGGCCCTCATTCCGCTAAATAACGTCGTCTGACAGAAGTGCTTGTCTGAAGCGTATAAATGAAAATACAAAAATATGCAAAATGTAGTCTTGTCTTCCAAAATTATAGTAGTTTCATGAAAATATGCCATGGAATCCGCTTAAATCGGTAAGTGAGTAATTTAACACTTATTTTCCAAATCTATACCTATAAATGCAAAAGTTTGGATGGATGGATATGTTTGTTACTCAATCACGCCAGAACAGCTGAACGGATCTATATGAAATTTTTCACAAAGATAGATTATAGTATGGAATAGCATATAGGCTACTTTTTATCCCGAAAAACGCGGGCGAAACCGCAGGTGGAAGCTAGTTATTGTCATATAAAAATTACGGCTGGCATACTATGTATGCATCACTTTTTGTTCGCCCGCCTCTTTTGTACGTCCATGAGTAAATCCAGGTAAGATATTAAATTGCAAAGTACCTACATTAAACTAATTCCACTTTATTTTCGGGACCGTCACGTGCCTGTTTGCTATTCTAATTGGGTATGTTGTCAGAATTTCATTAAGCCATGCCATGCGGGCTTGCTTACAGGAATGTCACAATGTTGGAACAATCAGAGGCTTTGAAAGGTAAACCGACCTTTTGTACGTGCAACCTGCTTTCATATCGCGCGACTTTTTAATCACCATCCCAATATTTAAAATCTTTAGTGTAAAATAATAAAATATGTGTTTTGTGTTTTAATGTTGAGACATTAAAACACAAAACTTTGTGAAGTCTCAATATTTGAGTACCTACTGTGAGCAGTAGGTTCTCAAATATTGAGACATCACAAAGTTGTCTAAAAAGTGCCTATAATTATACGCGTACGCACCCTACTCTTCCCGCTACACCCGTACGTCGCATCTTTTTCTCATTCAGTGCATGCGCGATTAGCATAGATCCATGTAGAATTCGTGAAAATTCGGGAAAAAATGCTTTACAAAAGTCTACCTAGGTAGGTACCTTTTTTTTGGAAAAATGGTGTCTTTGATTAATATTTCTAATGCTTAATGTCTCACAGTCGGTACTCAAATATTGAGACATCACAAAGTTGTCTAAAAAGTGTCTACGCGTGCGTACGCGTAGACACTTAACATGCGCGATCAGCATAGTATCCATGCAGAATTCGTGAAAATTCGGGAAAAAATATTTTGCAAAATTTTACGTACTTACCAGTTTTTTTTGGAAAAATTGTGTCTTTGATTAATATTGCCTGATTGACCACCTCTAGATAAGTTCCGTTTGACTGATCATTTCATAGAAATTCAGTCACATTTTTTAATGTATCTAGTGGATAATGTCAATTCGGAGACTGGAAGTCTGAAACTGGCCTTTAGTTATCTATCTATCTACTACAATTTTGTTTGTTTTTCGGATAAGTATCTATTTACCTAGGTACCTACCGTAGAATGTCAAATTTTTGCCTACTATGCTATGTAATTCTTATCGATATTTTTTTCTAAACTGCAATTGAGCTATCATTCCTGTCATAAATAGGTTCTTTATCGGTTTATTGTAGAATTGAAACCACTCTTTTAATAGGTACATATTCGTTTTGCATTGCAATACGTTTTGCGAGTTTGCCAAACTCTTGCCTATTATTATCAGGTACATACGTAGGTACCTACTAGTCATTATTCACTACAAAAATAAAACATTCCCCCTCAGTTCGATTTTATGACTAACAAATGACAAGCAGCTGAAACATTCCAATTTACTTTTGTTCCAAAATCAAAATAAAAAAAGAAATACGAATTCATACCGTTGGCATAAAATTACAAGCATTCTTTTTTTTTAAAAGAGAACACCTATATGCTACTATACGCAAAGGTATATGTATACTTAGTCTGACAGTTACGTTTTCTTTTATTAAACCTAGGTTTTTTTTTATAAATCCTTATAAAATGAGGCACAGGTAATCTTAGCACCTGTGTAGGTATTTTACTGGACGGTTTATATGCCGATCGAAAGCACCCTCACTTCCGACCCTCTAGCGGAAGTACCTACGCACCTTTAGTGCCGTCTATACAGTTTTGACCTGGTTACAGCGGTTGTGTTTTGTTCGTAAGGTGTTACAACCTTTTGTTTTCGTCTTGTTATTTGCTTGAGGTGTTTTGTAAATAAAATGGATTAATTTTATACTCGTATTTACAAAAAAAAATTAAGAAAAATTCATAAAAAAATATATTTAGTAATTTTTATATTATTCTGTCTTCAAAGTCAACTGAGTTATCTACATTTTCAAGGACCACAATAGTATCTGCTGAAACTTCTAGTAGGTACCATACCACTAGGTATACACCATACAATACCTACTAGTGTTCATACCAAAATGTTGTTTCCTATAAAGAAGAATTAGTAGCAATCTGGATGGTTGTGAAAAAAAACGAGTTTTAATATTAATTTACACGTTTTAACCGACTCCAAAAAAGGAAGTTCTTTATTCGACCTATTTGTATGTATGATTGTATGTTCGCAATTTTCGAAACAAAAATTATTATTTACTTTATAGTGCTATATTTAGGTATTAATTTGTTTGATAGGTACAAACAAATATTTTCTTAAATTATTAAAACGGAGTCCTAGGTTATGCCAGAAGGCGTACAAAAATGGTTATATGCCAGAAAGGGAGTAAATAGTAATTTCATAGATTACTCAAGAAATATGAATAGTAAATGTAATGATAACCCATGCAGTTATTCCAATTAGGTTATTCTTCAAATTCTTATAACAAAAATTTTAATCAGTCAAAGTAGAGATTCATTCATGTTTCCATTGACACTCAATATACTACAAAAATATAATGTTTCAGAAAGCCAAATGATTATACAAACTGCAACACATAATACAAGAAACTTTATACTTCATAGCAGTAAGCGATAGCAAGCGATGTGATAAGAGTAGGTACGAGATAACTGCCAATATCTTCACAGTTTTAGCACCATCGGAAAACACTAAATTAAAATATGCATTTTTAAAACATAATAATTAATATTTTTATATCATATTTATGTTAATACTAGCTGTGCTCGTGGCTTTGTCCGCGTGGGAGTCGCAAAACAACATAATGTCGATATTTTCTTCCTATAAACTTTACCACTGATGGAATTTCATGGAATCCTTCCTTAATGCACCCTTAAAGATACTCAAGGAATATCTCCCAAATCTAGGTCCACCGGTTTAGGCTGTGCGTTGTCTGTTAGTCAGTCACGGTATTGTTTTATAGGTATAGCCTATAGAAAAAGACAGAAGATGAATCCACTTTAAATCTATGATAGACGACAAGGAGAATGTGGATTAAGTAGACTGTATAAGTGTAGGTATAGTAAGGAAAGCCGAGAACTAGATGCCTATCTCTACAAATGGTGAAAGAAAACATGGTGTGGAATTCGGCATGTCCTCGAACCAAAAAATCTAAACTAGTAACGTCTACCAAAACGCACTATGTTCGCGTGATGTATTACGGCTCACTCTCACATGAGGATACCTAGGTCACAACAGTGAGAACATTATTGGGAAAGAAGGCAGCGTATAGGTACCTACTGTTCTTATTCTACATAAATGCGCTGCCACTGTTTAACACAGTCAAATTGACAAAACTTCTAACAGTTCGTGGTAAGAAGCGTCAAGAAAATGGCCGATACCGTACAACGTTGCCTTGTTTTATTTAATATATATTTTTTTTCTTTTACACCGTGGTACTATAGTTATGTATACGATTTGATATTTTTGTTATTACACAAACCATAGGGCGTATAATATCCACCATAACCAAGAAGTGAAGAGAAGAAGGATCAAGGCGAGATCGACCTTATTTCGTACACCGAGATTAATACGTCTATGAATTACAACCTCAGCTTTAACTGAACTGATACTAATTTAATAGATAATGAGCTTAATTCATGAATATTTTTAACACACAAAACATTATTCCATTTCAATAATTTAGCATTAAAGATAAACAAGGCTGTGCTTATCGCTGTCAGCCTAGTATTTTAATTGAGCGTACGAACAACTAATGCCATTATAATCTGTGGTAATTAATAACAGTTGTGTAATCTTCATCGTTAGCTCGGTGACACGATGTGCACCTGCCTCTAACACCTTTATATCTGTGGTGTATCTATTAGTTGTAATTATTGAAATGTAACACTTACGCTTTCTCTAGTTACCACTTTAAGGGCAATAAGCTTGAGTAGAAAGGGCGTAACTCGTAAGTTGATCTTTTTTCAAGGTGTATATGTGCCCTTTTTATTTATGACAGCAATACCTATAGATATTATAGGGTAGAGACCATTTATAAGGAAGCTGATTGCTGATTGTCTTTTGGAAGCGTAGGTATGCAATTCGAAAAAATACTCTTAGCCAAGAGTTTTTTTTTTGTTGGAGTTAAGCTCTCCTTGTAAACTTAGACCTCATTATCTAAAGCTCTGTAAAATTAAAAAAAAAAAAACAATTATGTATTAGGTATTACCCAGATATACCCAGAGAAAAGTTCTATTGTTGAATACATCAAATAAAAAGCTATTAACTAAAAGTCGTCCCCACAAATTAGTTGGTATATGAAAAGTAATTTGATACAGCACTGCGCCCGCGCTAGTTGCGTCAATCCAGATAATATTACCCACGCGTCAACGCACACGCACCTGATACTGTATTAGAGTAAATCTAGCCGACTAGTTATGCGTTCTGCTAACTTCTGAGTACAATATCTTCAATAGCTACTGGTTACGTTTAGCTAATAAGCTACGGTTAGCTAATAGTTACGTGTTCCGCATAATAACTTACCATCATTAATCCCATCACATTAATTTTACTATCCTAGTTCCTACAAATATTATGAATGCGAAAGTTTGTGAGGATGGATAATGGATGTTTGTTACTCTTTCACGCAGAAATTACCGAACGGATTTTCATGAAACTTTACAGTAATATAGCTTAGCCATTTCAGCGTGAAGGAGTAACAAACACACACACAAACATTCGTATTTATTTATAATATTAGCATGTTTGCCTGTCTGAGGGGTCTAGCGCTCTAATATGTCGAGACACAGGAGCAATTGATAATTAATTTCTAATACGCACATGACTTCGAAAAGTCCTATAACTTTATGGTGAAATAAATCATACATTATTCTTTGTTAAGTGAACTTCACCTTCTCCCTACCTTTTTTAGATATTGTGGCACATTTTACTCGCTTAAAATATAAGTAGAAAGGTAATCAATTTAAAATTATGATTAACAAAATATACCTTTTTAACCGACTTCAAAAAAGCAGGTTCTGTATTCGTCCCGTATGTATGTATGTATGTATATTTTTGGATGTGACATATGTTAGCTTGTAAGATGAAATGAAATAAATAAATGTATGTAAGTATGTATGTATGTATGTATGTTTGTATGTGCGCGATTTTCTCAAAAACTACTGATTCGATTTGGATGGGGTTTTAGTATATAATACATTATGTAATCATTCCTATGTACAAAGTTATATGCATAAATGTACACACTCCGTAGAAGATTTACTGTTGAACGAATTCGTGAAAGTAATCTAACACGGGATAAAGAACTAAAAAGGGGAAAATAAAAAACTTTTTTAACAAAAAATAACCGACTTCAAAAATCCACTACAAAGAAAATAATAATTTTGGTTTCGGAAGTCGGTGGCAAAAAAAAGCAAACAAAAACCGAAGCCACCGACTTCCGAAAGCAAAATTATTATTTTCTTTGTAGTGGATTTTTGAAGTCGGTTATTTTTTGTTAAAAAAGTTTTTTATCCATTTTCTAGGTTCTATGTGTGTCACATCTCTCTAATAATATAATTATAAATAAAGTAAAATATGTAGTATAGTATTATAAAAAATCTTTCTTCCACCACAAATTAGTAAGTATAATGAAACGTAACGCGATACAAGCTGCGCCCGCGCCTGTCAACCCGGTGAAGATTACACGCGGATCAACGCACTCCGGACGCGTGCCTTGCACCTGGTCGAATTACGACATAGGAATTCGGTTTTGGGCTAATCTTAAAATGGAATGATAGAAATGCTCGCTAACAAACAAAAGCGAATTTAAGGGTCATACGCAGACTACGCAATACAATTGTATCGTTATTTTGCATTTATTTTAAACGTGTTTATACCCTGTTTTGTCTAAACAATATTATCGTTAAAATAATGTCGTGTTAAGACTTAATCCCTTATTACAAAACGTAGTTTAGTCTTAGTTTAAGCACAGATAACATAATACTATACGTACAGATGCCTCATCTCATACAAAGAAATGTGACCGATTTAGCGCGGGCTATCTTCGGGCTATACATTTTTCCGTGCTTAAAGCATTTTTAAAAATTTGAACAAATATAATTTTTTTTTTTTTTTAATGTATTTTTTCATGATCTCAATTTTACACAAACTTCAATAACAAATCGATACATATAACGCCATCTATTATGAGTTATTTCAACAAATGTTACTTTGTTCCTGATGAGACCCCGTGGTTTAAGTCTACTGCGTCTGGTTTTTACCCAGACTATCGTTATTCGTTCGTCTGTCGCACTTGACAGACACAATTGATTTCGACCTGAATGAGGCGGATTTTTTAAATGCGACAGATGGGTAAAAAACCTTTTGTTGTCAATGGGGTAAAGCGTCGGTCTGTAATCAGTTACCACTGGATGTAAGCTTTTCCATGCTCTTACAAATTTTAAATTTTATGGAATTATATTTAATTTTTTATCATAGTGGTACTGGTATTCTACTTTCTATGCATTGTGAACCTAATTTACAACCTAAATGACCCTAGGTGATAATGGCCGATAGTGTCACTACACCAATCCTGACAAAGTGATAATTGATTACTGAATTACATATAAAAAGTAAAGTCCTGACTCACTGACTGACTCATCAACGCCTAGCTCAAACTCTTGGACCTATAAAGCTGAAATTTAGCACAGATGGAGTCGCCGGCAAAAGCTAACTCTCTTACAAAGTTCCATACATTGTCACTGACCGTCTATTAGTCATGACGAATTTTACACGTATTATCTTCCGTATTATATATAATGCGTATTGAAATCAATAACAGATTGCTAAAATAATCGAAAAAGGTAAGTTTTATGATTTCTTTTATTACCGTTTATTGTCCTACAATAGTAATAAAATATGTTTTACAATTAATAGTAAATTCTACACATGTCAGAACTGGGTATTTTATGAATTAACTCCAGTCGGCTTGTGTGCACCTTGTTTAAAACAAATACACCTGATCAATGGTGTTTGGTGCACCTTGCTCCAAATTTTAACGGTCGCCGTGTAAAAGTAGAGTGACAGAAGGTGCAATCGGAGTCCCAATATTTTTTATGAGGTTTTTTGTCTGCCTTACATAGTCAACATACCTTATAGATATAAAAAAAAATCAGCTGTTCCATATATTTTGTCGATTTAGTAAAAGTTGTTCATAACGAAATACTATACAAAAAAAAAACTAAATATAACAAATCTCTGTTGATTTTTATAACCTATTTTGTTTTTTTTTAGGTTGAGTTTAAAACAAGATAAAAATATTGCGTAAATCTATAATACTTAGTACGATAAGAGAAAACTTTGTACCCCTTTTATAAGTCTATTGCGCGCACGGAAGAGTGTAATATTTGGCATGGTTAAAGTTTATAAATATGGATAAGTAATGCAGAAAGCTTTTTTTTTTCTCAATTGGTCGTATTTTGACCACAGGCGATACTAGTCTAAATAAACATGTTAGTTAATTACCTACGTGGCTTAAAATTATTTATACCTATTTATTTCTAAATTAAGGTCTCTTAGTTATCAAAATAAAATTTTTGCCTCTAAAAACAAATAAAAATCAAAGAAAAGTTTTTAAATAAACTTCCGAACGATACTTCTGATTTACGCAAGCATTGTGAGAGATACATCTATTTCACTCATTTACATGATTTAACAGCTGACTATCTCTTTCTTTCTTTGGGTTACTAGTGGTTCATAAAAATTGCGAAAAACGGTTGCAAGACTTGCAAGATTCTATCAAACGTTTTAAATTGGATTGCCTATTATCTACATAGTGCTAGGTTCTACCCACTTTTAATTGGGTTAATCTTAATGAAGTCTTAGAAGAATAAGATATTTTGATAATCGGTTATGTGCAAGAGTACTGCAATACTGTCTTTAATTTATTAAAGTCACTGCGGGAATGAGGTAAGTAGGTCGTCCTATTTTTAAAAGCTTTGGAGATTTCTATCAGTTAGATACCTAACCGCGATAAGCTAATAAAGAAAATGCTAAATGTAAGAATTGCAACATTATTTGCTATAAAGTGAATTTAATAACATGTCGGGGATAGCCGAAGTTAACTTTTTTTAATACACTGAAACCTAACCACTTATTGGAATATTTTGAGAAAAGAAATTGAAAAAAGTTACACTGTACAAGCCTCGAGAATGTAGCGAATTTAATTTAATTTATTTAAAAATAAAAACTCCATAAGTCTTTGTCCATTCGTACTTTGAATTGTTTCACCTCATTACGTGCACGAATATCACCAACATTTCTTTCATCTTAGCTGTTTTTATCAACCAAAACTCGACTATAAAATCTTACATGTAAGGTTCAATTTCCAAAATCTTATCATGTCTGCTGGCTTCCGTCGAAGACGGTTACTATACGAAATTCAACTCAAAACTTTGGGCTAGAAATTTCTGAATTGCCTGATTTTAAATCTGCCCTGATTATGAGAAATATCTCAATCGAATTAGTACTTTAGTTTAAAAGTTTTAAGGATTAAAGTTGTTTGGATGATGCAGAATTTCTAAGGTGTGAAAACACAAGCTGGCCGTTTGTTCGGACGTAGGGTGAATGCGACAATTTTGCTCATTCGAATACAGAAGTGGGACTAATGGTTCGCTATTTTTATGTTACCAATTATATCGTTTCCAGTTATCGTACTATACCGGTTTTGGAATTTTTAATGGTAAGGAATATTAAAGTGCTATATGATACCCGATATATTATGCAATTTTTACAATTGGTTGTCATGAGATCTGAACTCACAAACTGTTGGTTTTGTCATTAAATAACTTGATATTATACCTATAAGTTGTAATACCGGTTTAAATATTACGTATCAGCGACAAATTACCTCACAAACGCAACTACCTATAACTTAATTAAACTTGACTTAACATTATGACAAAAAATATCTGTCACACAATTTAATTAATTGAGAAGTTTCAGTAGATGCGTGTAAAATTTGCATATACACAGCGTTCGCTATCGCAAAACAAAAACACGATTTTGAACTCGAGGCTCACATGAAATAAATCGAATAAAAAAATCGATTTTAAACGTTCGATCTGCGTCGAAGTGGGTGCAATTAAAGAGTTCCGAGAATCGATGCTCCGGGACTGCACGGAGCCTGCACGAATATAGTTACGCCATTGGTATGAACAGGGGATAAAAATAATTGTATCTATATGTCAGGTAATGCACGTTAGGTATATGCTGGAGTCGTGATGATTTCACAACCTATATTTTTACTTGCACTTTGCCCGTGACTTCGTCCGCGTGACCCACAGGAACTGTACACTTTTTCAAGATAAGATAGCCTATAGCACTTGGGAACAGTGTAGCTACCTATTAGTGAAAGAATTTTCAGAATCTGACGAGTAGTTCCGGAGATTACTTACATCATACTTACACAAAAACTTTACCTCTTCATAATAATTAGTATAGGTACATTTTCAAAGCTATAAAGGACTCAATACAACTATGGCGGTTGTTACATTGCAGATAAAGATATACGACATAGTTACAAAAATATTTGAGGCATAGGTGCACTAAGGTTACTGATATACGCCTGCTGAATGACGTCGCAGAGATTCAGCGGCAGAATTTATGCTACGCAAAGCGGCATGGTGAGTCATATTTAAAAGATATTGCAGGCGTTATTACGCTGCGTAAGTTCGGCTTAGTGTGTCTGTGTCGTGGTACTAAGGGTGAGATCTATAGAGCATACTAGAAAATTCCCTAATCGTAATGCAGTCTTTAAATCCGCCTATGCGCCTACTAACGTCATTAACCATGAAAATTTAAAACAATACGCCTATGCTTAGCAAGGTCTAACTTCATAAAATCGATAACTTGCGAAAAAATTTGCTAAGCATGCATTAATCAAACTGAAATTTTCATTAATACCTAATACCGAATTTCTCATAACTCTTCAGTAAGGCTGAGCAAAGCACGCTGTATAAATCTTAGCCTATCAAGGGGATAGGCAGCAGTATATCCATGGCTTTGGCATTTATTTGCCAAGAAAGTTTGATGATCATTACTTGTTATCATAACAAGATCAACAAGTGATCTTGTTATGATAACAAGTAATGATCATCAAACTTTGAAATTAAAAGCCAACATTCAGAAGTGAAAGTTTTAATCAATATCGTTCGTCTTGAAATCAATAAAAAGATAGAATATACATTGATATCGATTTTATTAAGATTTCCTTATAATATGTTCATATGAAAATTTAACTTACGTCGTTTATCCGAATGTTCATTGCATTATAAAAGATAACAAAACTAATAAAAATACATGAAAAAGGTTGCATGTAATTTCCACCATTTATCTCAAACACGCCCTCATAAAAATCATCATAACCGAAACCTAATGAAACCCAATATCGATTACAATCGATATAGCATTACAAAACTTTATCGATAACAAAAGAGCTGAACAAGGTGTTTACGATTCCGATTTTGATCTCGAAAAACGTGCCACAAGACAAAATCCTTAGCGAATAAATTATATAGAGAGTCGGTTGGTCGTTGTCGGGTCCTTAATTGGGCCATGTACAGAACGACGGAAAAAACGTAACATTTGTTAGGTATTCCAGGAATTATACACTTGTTGGTCTCTTGGACGGGGCCGGTTTATTTTCAGTGTCCCGTAATGAATGGTCTAACGAGATAGATAGATGATATCGTACTGTTTCTCCGTATTTCGTTGGACTTTGGATAAATAGTATTGAAAAATGTAGCTAGGCCTACATATTTCATCCTTATTAGTTGTATATTTTTGTTTGTGAATTAAGTTTTGTTATGTTATTATTTGGTTACATATTTGTACCACACATTTAAAAATACTTCATTTAAATGGCCAATTTCACCGTTCCAAACATAAAAGTTATTCACTAATAAGTATTACGTAAAAAATAAAAATAGAAAATTAAAAATTTAATATAAACCCGACCGCGGTTTGCCCTACGTCTTATAGCTGGTGTTATAGAACCACCAAAAAGAAAAGGAAAACAAGACGTTGCAGTCGGGACCCACTTTAAGACTATTACCCGGGAACACTGGGTCCCGGGTAATAAATAAATAAATAAATAAAATTGTTCTCCTAAAATACAAGGAAAATCGCGGGCAACGACTAGTTCGGTTAGTTGATCCACAGTATGTTGTTATTAGGAGACAGGAGAAGATTGCTGTCCATCATTTAGAGATAGTTTTTTAGTCACTTTATAGGAAACTACTTGATTGTCTATGATACTGTCAACTGATTACAGAACGACACGTTCTGTAATACGAGCCTTAAGTATTATAAGTGAAAACTTAACTGGATGTATTTCCGAGGACAGTAGTGCTAATCATCAGTGCATACATACATTATCTACCATGCCTTCTTCTTACCGATTTTAATTTAATTGAAAATTTTAAAACCGTATAATAAATTGACCTATAAATATAATCTCTGCCAATCTCTTCGGAGAAAAAAGCGTGATGCTAAACATGTGCGAGTTATATTTTCTTCACCAACTTAAACTCCAAAGAGTTAGCTATCGCAATTATTTTTAACCGACTTCAAAAAAGGAGGTTCTGTATTCGTCCCGTATGTATGTAAGTATGTATGTATGTATGTTTGTATGTGCGCGATTTTCTCAAAAACTACTGATTCGATTTGGATGGGGTTCACTAGCGTAAGGTTTTAGTATATAATACATTATGTAATCATTCCTATGTACAAAGTTATATGCATAAATGTACACATTCCGTACAAGATTTACTGTTGAACGAATTCGTGAAAGTAATCTAACACGGGATAAAGAACTAAAAAGGGAAAAATAAAAAACTTTTTTAACAAAAAATAACCGACTTCAAAAATCCACTACAAAGAAAATAATAATTTTGGTTTCGGAAGTCGGTGGCAAAAAAAAGCAAACAAAAACCAAAGCCACCGACTTCCTAATGCTAAACATGTGTGAGTTATATTTTCTTCACCAACTTAAACTCCAAAGAGTTAGCTATCGCAATTATTTTTTTATGTCCCATTATCTTTAAGGGGAAGCAGATTTCTTTAAAAAAATTGCGTTGTAAACTTCTTGGCTAATAAGAAAGCTGAAGCGACAGAGTCGGAGCGTGTCGGCGAACGTAAATTGTTTATTATTTTTTATGGGATTTTCATGAGGACGATCCCGCGGACTCGTTAAAGGTGCTACGAAGCAATAAGAATGTAATAAATGGAGTGTTAATGCGTGTTTTGGTCTAAAATATCAAAATTGGTACTAAATGTCTATCAAATTAATGTCGCCGTGCATAGCTGTACTTCGAAAGTCGGTAAAACGTTTTGTAGAAATTTTCATAGAGCTGGACGGTTCTAATTCCAAATAAAATTAGGTACTTACAAAAAATTTGAAAATAACTACATTCTGTACGGGAGTATTCAAGGTCCAAGTGTTTTGTTTTGACATCCTGCATCTGCGATTTAAGAATTAACATTATCGTAATACCTGTAACCCGAGCACAGTAGAATTATAACCATTACTAACCGTCGCAGCCCACGAACCAGGTAACTGAATATTAACTATGCACTGTAATCTAAATTGAAGCCCGTTGACACTTTTCACTAACACTTACCTCTCCATTTGTTCATACTCAATGGACGCCACCAAGATACTCTTTTGTATCAGTACGTAACTGGAATTTTTGGGCTTTGTTTAAGATTTTTTGTCACTTTTTGAACAAACTCTTTGTACAAACTATTTCGTTCTGCACATTGCAAAAAGTACATTAATGTTTTATTATACTTTTGTTTGTGAAACGTGGCTTAATCACCGAATACTTGACAAATAGCAGGTGTGCATCTTTAATCTTTTAGGCCCGTATTACAGAACGATACTCGAGCACAGATCTCTGCTTGAGCATAGATGTCAACCAATCAAATGGCTTTAAATGTATGCTCAAGCAGAGATCTGTGCTCGAGCGTCGTTCTGTAATACGGGCCTTATAGTATGCTCAGCTTTTGCAGTAAATACTTGCAATTTTATAACTTATAGTGAAAATTCAACCTATCTATAATTAAAGTACAAATAAATATGTTGTAGCAAATCACTGCCTATTTTTAAATGTTTAGTGTTAATTTAGGAAAACAATTTTCTATTAACGCCTGCCCTATAAAATGTTTTTCCTGAATACTTAATACGACAATCAAATCGATTTTGCAGTGCTACTAAATAAACAATTGAAGGCATGACAGCATCGACAATAATGACAACAATCCATACACGACCACGGCATCTACAGATCCATCTATGACCACTTCTTCCAGAATATCCAACGAAAAAACCAAACCACCATTATACGCATAACAATTCGACCTCCTACCTGTACTCAATTTGGAAACCCAACTTAGCCAGCTCGTTGGAACACAAAGGCGTACCCGAACACAACATTTAGTTATCGGCGTTCTCTCATAATACCCGCGCGCATTTTCCACTTTTCCTCAGATTTCCCGAGGTGAAATCGCTAAGCGTTGCCCTGATGTTTGAGGATGAGAAATGAGCGGAAGGGGGGATGGAAGTCAAGGGGGGATGTATTGTAAACACAATTACCACCCTGCGTCGCGCCCAGGGCAACAAATGGTGGCTAAACGACCCATTCGCCTGTGATTTGTTAGCAATATGCTTGAGATTTGGAACAGAAATGACTTTAAAATTCGTTTTGCGTACTTGTGTTACATGTTTCTGCTGGATTTAGTGTCGTGAGAGTTCATTTAGATTGTTATATTGCATGAATTGTGTTGTTTCAATATTTATGTTTGAAGCCGAGATAAAGTCTAGAACTTAACTACTGTAGAAATTAAACTATAGTTTTCCGTACCTACTAAAACTACAATAGAATTTATTTTAGCCCTTTTAAGGTCTTGGGATTCAATAGTTTCTAATAAAATGAAACTATTGTGCTGGATGTGGGTAGATAGGGCCACAGATAGTAAAAAGAAATGACAACTAAGAATTAGTCCTTTAGCACAAGCAAAATAAATTAGAATCTTATCCATCCCACAAAAAATAATATTCTTGGAAAACCATTTGGTGATTTAAGGAATTTAACCTAAATTACTACTGCCCAATCATTAAAGTTCTAAAATAAATTCTAGACATAATGGACTACACAACAGCAACAACAGCTTATCATATTTTGATGATTATAGTAACTAATTGATATTTTTTTTTACGTGAATATCACGCTCTAGTTCCATTTATGTTAATTAACCAGGACACTAATTTAAGCGCTAATAGCGTGTCATCACTACTATATTATAAGCAGTTATCATCAAACCTGTATTTTAAGTAACACGAATGGACCTCTAAGTTTTATTATTACCTACTACGCTGACGACATAACATAGGCTCGGCTCTATTTTCAATGTGTCCAATCAACAGAAGAGTTTTCGTAGACATACTCGTAGTTTTCATGTAAGCCTACCTATACTAATCATTATTATAAAGAGGTGAAGTTTGTGAGTTTTAATGTATGAGGTAATCTTTGGAACTACTGATCCGATTCTGAAAGTTATTTCATTAATAGAAAGCTACATTATCCCTGAGTTCTATACATTCTATAGGCTACTTTCAATCCCAAAAAATGCAAAGTTCCTGTGGATCATATAGATGAAGTCGCGGGCAAAGTGCTAGTAGGTAATAGTTTGACTACATCTAAGAATTTAACAGTAATATTCTCTTTACCAAGCTAAAAATTAGAAGTCATTAGTTCATCTCACATCAATGCTATTTCTCTTTTCCTTGAATTTTATTGTTAAAAGACAATTTTCAGTAAGCTGATTCAACCGTAAGTTCTCGATCTAGAATTTTGGCTAAGCAATAGGAAACCATTGTGCCATTGACCTCAACTAGAAGAGAATGCCAAAACATCATCAATTATGGGTATTAAAAAAAACAAGCAACTTGCGCTCAAGAAACTCCCATCAATATCGTATACAACACTCGCAACAAAGCCATAAGTGTAACATACAACAATACAGGATCCTCGTTAATCCCTTATGGTTATAACGAGGCGGGCGCTAGAGGGCGGAGCCCCGGCCTCCACCGCCGTCCCGCGGCATGCGGCATAAACAACTCAAGTTACAACATTTAATTATCCCTGTTTATTAAACCAGGCTCACCTCGCAAGATATGAATCATTGTTAAATGATAACACTGGTGAGGATGAAAGAAATTATCATTCACACCTACTGGAGATTGGATGGTGTACATCTTGAACGGGATTTGGGTATCACGTATATTCTGTAGTGCTGCATTGAAATGAATGTATGAATGTGGCTATACTGAATAGAAGAAGAAGAAGACGACAAAGAATAGAGGAATACCAAGGAAGACGATTAACAAAAGGAAAAGGACGCCCTAGAATGACATAGGTATACTGATCTTATTGGTAATTTTCTTCAAAAAAGGTCGGATTCATAGTAGGTACCTATTTGCAACCAGCGTGCGATGTATAAACGTGGATGAAGCAAAAGATGATATGACCAGAAAGAGGGTGAATCATCAGATGATGGCTAATAGAGGTATGAAGGAAAGAGACATGCTGCGGCGACCCCAAATAAGGATTAAGGGTATGAGGATGACGATCGAGATAAATCGTGAGAGTGAATGAGAGTATTGAGTAGAAACTGAAACTATCGTAGATAAGAAAGTGCACACTTTGTGCAATTTTTTTCATCATCACTGCCTTAAAAAAGGGGAAGGAATGTTTTCCTTCACCGTTTTCGTGAGGAAACTGACATATCCTAGAATCAAAAGAAATCGATTCGTTAGCTCGTTTACGAGTGCTTTGAAAATGTGCAACTTGCATACCTACCTACTCATAATATATTGCTAAATTCTTTAAACCCTCAACCGATTTCCAACTACGACATTGAAGTACATTTCTCCTCCCCAATGTACCAACACTAAAAGATTAATCCAATCGCAGCCGCATGCGGATATTGCGACTCGCGAACATATTAGAAGTGCAAAGTTTATTCTGATTTACGATATTCTCCCAACAGCCTTGTAAGTTGTAGATGTAATTATCCAGCTTTCTATTGTTACTATAAATTTCACACGCCCCTTATATTTATGACCAAGGTTATATGTATATAAAACTTTGATATTTATGCTGTGAGTCGTAATAAGCATGTATCCATATCTAGCTATTTCAAGACAAATATCCACCATTGCTCAAACGGTTGTGATAAAAAGCAAATCAGGTATCGACTTTTAGTTAATGTTGGGTTCTACTAAACGAGCACACGAAGCATAGACTTAAGGAATAATAAAGTTGTTGTAAGTTGTCAAATTCTTTCTTTCACACTAATTGGCTAAATCAATTAATTATTCACACTGATTCACAGCGCAAGGTGCTGAAATTCAAATTAAGGTAACATCTATAAAAAAATGTCCTCTAGGAAGAATTCGATGAATTAACAAATATTATGCTGAATAGGGCAAAATTGATCAATCAAATAACCCATGAATCATGATACTACAGCGAGTTTCTTTGAGACAATAAGAACAAAGGCTCGACTTCATATTCAAAGGAAAAAGAAACGTGAAAAGTTCTCTTCACCCAAAAGAAAATCGTTCGCTCAGTGGAACGGTCATAACAAAAGTGCGCAAAGCAGAGCATGCGCCGGCGGCGGAGGTTCGGACGGGCCATTTATCGCACGCGTTCGCCCCGCGCACGCCCCCCGCCCGCGGCGCCTGCACGACCACCACGCCCTAAGCAGGAGCGGACCTGGACCTGTGCGTGGTATTGCTAAAATGACACGAATATCTGACGTCCCAGTTCCGTAAGACGAGAACGAAATAACCTGAAGAATTATTCAGGGAAGAGTCCCTTAGTTTTGATCTGTAACTATTTTTTAAAGACCGATTTTAGTTGCATCTCATTCTCATAGGCTCGCTAAGTATCTACATCCTTCACAAGAGCATAGGCTAAGTACATCTTACACAAGAGCATAGGCTAAAAATCAGTCAGAGTAGGTAAGTACCTACTTATACGTACCACCTGTAATGGATGGCAAACAGAATCACTTTGGTAAATTTATTGCATGCCTTCCATCAGCATTGTCTGCCTGAAACATAATTAGTAGGTAAGTAGATATATTTATTTTATGTTTTAGTTGTTTTAGGTATTTAGGTACTTATATCCTTTTTCGCACTTGTTGTGAAAACATTATGGTTGAATGGCAAATCTATGGTGCTAATTCTGTTGTACCTATGTATATCGCACAAAACTAATTTTACATTGTCACAATTATTTATCTGTTTCGTATAAATATCTATCATTGAAAAGGGACAGAAAATATTAGTCTACGCCCTTATCATTTAAAGAAAAATAGTAGCGACCTTGTACATGTATAGCGACGGCGACGAAATTCATGTTGAAAATATGCAAGTGCACTAATTTGGACTTAGTTGTCTTCTATTTCTTTCTTATGTTTTTTTATGAGAAAGGGACATAGTAAAATTAAATGACTTTCGTTTGTAAACAACAGATTCGGTACATTATTGTGATTTTAGAATACCTATTTGATTACTGCTTTTGGTTTGGCATCTTTGAATTTTATTAATATACAAATATGACTTTATTTTTTCAGGTAAATATTATACTACGGCATGATCTAACTACGTCCCTGCGCTTGCGCCCCAATGCGCGAGGGCGCGCGAAATACCGACCGATCTGTTGTGGAGCCGCCATTATAATGAGACGTTATTTATTGGACAATCCCACTACTAATCACTTCGGACAAGCTGTATTCATATTACGTTATGAAATGTGCGAGGGTAATGGTTGGAATGAAACTACCTAAGCATGGGTAGGTAGGTTTTGTAACATCCGGAAGCCTAAATGTGAGTTGTACACGTAGAAAAAGATCTGCCTACTCCAAACGGTCCCACTCTAAACTGTATTGACCTCTGGAAGAGCATTGGCTACCACGCTCGATAACTGCGTCTCGGGGACAAGAAGGTTTCAAAACGATGTTATCCTGCGACGTACATTAGAAGGATATGGTTCCTTCTTGTGTATCTCGCAGAAAAAATCGTCATATATTATAAGAAACATCTATTAGAATAACGATAAATATTCTAGAGTAGTACCTACCTTCTATGGGACAAGGCTTTTCGCGTTTTCTCTACACACATTTTGCAAGCAATATTCAGTTTAAATTAAATTAACTACATTAAGGAATGATTATTAGGATCATAGTATAAGAAAACTGGACACACCCCAAGCAAAAAGGATCATAATTAGGACACAATACATTATTATTAAAACTTGTCTTCTTATATTTTTCAAAACTACTGACAACTTTACTATCAAATTAGGTACGGTACCTATTTTGAAACAGGACTTTAATTTTAACGCCAATAAAATATTTATGTCGATAAATGGATTATTCAATATACTGAGTACATAACTAGTTTTAAGGACTATACGCATTTTGTCGTAATGGTTGATACCTACTAACACATTGCACGAAATTAGTTGCATTGACACGAAAATTATTTGGTTATATTTAAGGTCAGTGACAGAATACCGAACTATCTTCATATCAGGCCATTACTAAAGATGAACCTTGTAATAACAGACAAATTGGCCTTAGGGAATATAGCCGTAATTAATGCATTTGGGAGACGATTCGGTCATCACAGTATGTTGATATTAGAACAAACAGGAGAAAGCTGCTACTTTTCCTCTTGACATCTTGTTTGAGTCACCATGTACAAAACTTAGAGATCTAACAGAGATAGCATTTTCTTCTTCGGAAACCACACAATAAACAAGTAAAAAGTATAAATAGGGAACAGTTGCACTATCGTACAGGTGTCTGCCTATCGTCAAAAATAGCGGTCCGAATGGCAATCTCAAAATAAGCGTACGGACAAGTCAATTTGACACCCGATCTGTAGAGCCAATCCCCGACATTGGCACGTTAATATTAGCCCAACTTACCTATTCACGTGCCAATCTGTTAAGACTCGCCCGGATCGGCTCTACAGATCGGATGTCAAGTTGGATCGTTCGGACCTTTACCGTTTTGCGAATAGAGATGCGAGTCGCCCGTCGCGGACCTGCAAATGTATGCAGTCCCTAAGACCGATACAGATAGCACAAAAAAAACAAGCAGCACTACTGCACTATCGATGATCATACTCGACTATTAACTATGAAACATTATGACTTATTAACATCACAGCTTCGCCTGACAGCTGTTTAAGAAAATTAATCTTCACAAATGAAAAATTATAAAATTGCTAGCTTACCTACCTTACTTGGATGTCCATTATTTTCATATCGGGCACGTTTCCTATTGGTAATAACTTTAAGTATATGCTTACTTGATGGTTTATATAAAACATGCATGTAAGGGCTTTATGTAATAACTTGTTGAGAGAAGATACCTACATCATTTATCGTTAGAGGTGCGTGTGGGAGACTATAATTATATTTTTCAGGTTTTTACTAAAAGGGTATGGTTATAGGTCGCGTCATTTTCTTATGGGTAATTTGTGGGTAGGTAAGGTTTTTGTGTTCAGCAATATTAATTTACTTTGTCCGCGACTTCGTCCGTGTGACCCTCAGGGACTGCAGTTTTTCGGCATAAAAAGCCTATAGTAGTGCACAGGAATAATGTAGCTTTCAATAGAAATTATTCGATTTTGAAAACTAATATGTGAAAGAATTTTCAAAATCGGATCAGTGGTTCTAGAGATGACCCTCCACGCATACACAAACTCACAAAATTCACTTTCTTTATAATATTACTTAGGTAACGATATGACTGACTTCCGGCTAGCTTTGGCTAGCAAGTTCAGTTGCGTTTGCCCAGCACTTGCTGAATTTGTGACATAAAATATAATTAAATCATCGAGGTGTACAAATTCTGCAAATAATCATGCGTAAGCTACGTATGAGTATTTGTAAAAAAATCGCAAGTCCCGAAGCACCTTGGATGGAACAACTTGCTACTTAGAAACGGCTATGGCGGTGATTACACAATATTCCAATTAAAATCATAACAATAACAAATTCTGTTAAGTAACTGTGTTCAGTTTAATCATATTTACGACAATCACTTCCCTTCATACCGCTGCTCCTAATAAGGTCAACGACGCGGATGTAAAGAAATCTAGAAGAGATACTATTGTTATTGAATGTAGGCCTTAGATTAATGAACGGGGATGAATTAGATCAGAATCTTCAATGTTTTTAAATTTTATTTGGCAGTAGATGGAGTTCATTTTTACTATTGTCTACCTAAAGACCTCATGCTGCATGATCTAGCACCGTTAATGTGAGGATTGCCTCTTTGGTCATTAAAAGTTCGAGTAGCTTCCAAAAAATACAAATTTTATACAACAGTTAACTACAATAACCAATAGAAACTAAACTAACCATAAGAAGTGTTCTTAGTCACAGATATCACTATCTAATATAACTATCATTCAAAATGAGATATCAAAAATAGCAGAGGAATAAAATTAGCCTCATAAAATAAATACGAAACCGAATTCAAATAAAAATAATGGGTTATTGGATGATTCGCACGAATGAAACTCTAATAGGTATTTGATACCTTTCGAAATTTTTTGCCATTATTTTAAGCTATGAAAAAACAAGAAATGTTACGAAATGAAAAAACAACACATCTAAACAGACATGCAGCAAAACCGCAACCATCTGACAGCTTCAAGTATTACAAACACTTGTGGTTATTCCAAGATTCGGTCCCTACCTCTTCCACAAACTCTATGACCACGACCGAACAATTCGGCTGCATCACCACGACCCACAAAAAGTAACAAGGATTGCAGAGAAATTAAAATGGAGCTAATTATAACTGATCCGAAGAACTGTTTAGCAAGCTGCGTTGTATTGTTACCATACAGGATGTAAAGAAAAAAATGAATCAAGAACGATTCGTGAACTCGAAAAACGATAACAATTATGGGGATTCCATGAGGAGTATTGTGTTTTTGTTTTGACAACACTATTAAATTAGTGGTTTTAGTTAACGCTTTCGCGGACACTTAATAGACAAAATAGAACTTTTCTTGTTATTGCTGCTATAGCCGTAAATTGTTAAATGAAATACATTCGAAACTTATCTATTTTAGAGAATGTTGAGAAATTATATTTAGCTGCACCTAATTAGACAGATAGCCGACCCTAACCTAGTTAGGAAAAGTCAAGCAAAAAAAAAATGGAAAATTAAAGTCAATCAAATGAAAGAGAAATCGAGGCTATAGTTTTTGTATGAAGACTATGTGCTCCTTGGGTAACCATTTTTTACTTAGGTTTTAATGCGTGTTAAAATAATGGACTATAACGACAAAAGCCTGTCAACACCTAATTTAGTGCAACTGTTCAATTCATCTCCGAAAAATTCAGGCATCCAAAATCTAACGCTGATTTGCAGGTTTCAAAGATCTCCTCCGTCCAAAATATATTCAAGAGCTTAAATAAATCTCCAAAAAATCATAGTACAGGATGGTCCTGAGATGATAGCCCATTGGATGAGTCAGCGGCATACGTTCTCATGTTCGCCGCTAGACTCCCGCTCCATACATACTAATTCGATGTTTCGATGTACCACGGCGGGCATTCAACTCTTTGTTTTTTTTGCCGATGACACATTACAATCAGAAACGTGTAAGTAGGCTATATGTGGGTACAAAGAGGCAGAAAACGGATGTACACCGCATTAGGTTTGTTTGGCTCTTTGATTTTTAGCGGTGCAGTATTATTGTTGCGTGTATTTAAATAGGCCTACCGCGTCAATTTTTTGGCAAGAAAATCTAAACTAGAGAGAGAATTGATTACGGTATTTGGATTTTCTTGTCTTTTTCTGTAACCCTGAATGCGCCGTCGAATGTTGTATGTAGGCTGCTAAAATGTTGCTTTCATAATTTTATCTTATGAAGACATCCATTTGATTGAGTTTCTGCTCTACCTGCGTTAACGTTAATGTTAACGCCTGTGTCCAAATGTGCCATAAATAAGGTAATAAAAGATGACACGTTAATCGAGTGGCTACATTGTAGTAGTTCGTAGGGTTATATCATCCAATGTTTCGTGTCAAAAGTAATGTCATATTAGTAAATTAACGAATTGGCCGCAAGTGTTGGCCGTATCTACTTAGTTAGTGCGCGTTAGGACGCAGGTGGAGCAGGAGTATGACAGTTATCTATCATGGATGTTCTGAATATCCTATTATCGATTCTTATTATTATTCATCTACAATCTATACTAATATTATAAAGAGGAAATATTTTTTTGTTTGTTTGTTTGTACCGAATAGGCTCCGAAACAACTGGACCGATTTTAAAAATTCTTTCACTAATAGAAAGCTACATTATCACTGAGTAACATAGGCTACTTTTTATCCCGAAAAATGCACAGTTCTTGTGGGACACGCGGACGAAGTCGCGGGCGAAGTGCTAGTTATCAATATTGTAAATATTAATTATATACGGAATGGACCTCTAATATTTTTGATTTTAGAACTCCCATAAAGACTCGTACATCATATTTGATGATCACGACAACCTTTCTTTATCTTATTAGGAGTTAACACTTTCATCGACGAATGTGGGTGTACAAAGGTACACCTCCGCCTACTCCATACCTTAGTTTACACCTAACTGTTATGTCAGTATACTGCCAGAGGCATTTCATTGTAAATATTATGTGGTACTAAAATAGAATAACCGTTTTTAATATTTTATAATTAGTAATCGGTTTATTTGTGTTCTTTCTCGAATAAAATAAGTGCTGATAGGTGCCATGATTTACTATCAACTTAATATTTATTAGGGAAAAAAATATGTTTTTAGATCAATAGCCTGTTAGTAATTTTAAATTGATTTCGTATAAAAATGATTGAAGTATTGATAATAATCTTAAATAATTTTTCAAGTCAAGAATCAAAATTGTTGCTCTTTAAAGATTCGACTATGTAGGTACACGAGCGACAACTAGCAGTAGACTTACTTACAAATAAAGCATTACACATTAATAAAACAAGAGAACATCTGCCAAACGAAATGATACAAACCCCTAAACGTTCCCATAGGTCTACAGTCACAACAAACATAAACGCAATATCCATTCACAAAACCTATTATGTTAATTTAAAACACATCAGAGTCCCGATAACATCGGCTCGTTCACACCACACCTCCCAAAACAATAGTTAATAAGATGATTTATATCGATCTGAGATAGGCGTTCGACACGTCTCGACATCGCCTTAGCATAATCTGTGGTTCGATCGAGTGCTATATCGATCGGTACAGATGTTTGCGGCGCCCGGTTATGAGTTCCCGTGGCGGATATTGGTGTGAAGTTAGGGATGGGATCTCTGGGATGAGGCTGATATCCTTGCATTGATATTAGTTGTTGTGTTCTTATTTAAGGCTGCACTGGCAAAGAAGTTTTTAACAGAACAATAAGTGAATGTATGATGAAGAAAAAAGTTCCAAACACAAGTACTCTTTTCCTTCAGCTACATTATTATATCGGTAGAATAGATGCTTAGGTACCTATTAAATTTGTTAAGCAACGTTATTTGCCACTTTACTAAATAAATTTGCAAAAAAAACTACTAAATTATTAAAGTTGTGTTGATCCACTTTCGTAAAGTAAAACAGGAAAAAGGTCGTGTAATACGTTTGCATGCAATTGAATTGTAATTGAAATCGAATTTAAATAAAAAATGCGTCATGCTAATGGAAATCCCCGGACACTTTCTGTATGAACCATGGTGTATTCTGTGAAAATAATTTTATTGTTCATTGTGACCGCAGATGATGCCATGTTTTTGATACGAATGATCCAAGATCCATAACCCGAAATGACGCTGGCGGAATTAGTAAACAGCGGTTCAGCTGCCTAAAAGTAATAAAGATTTACCTATAGGTACTTACACCAAGATGACAAGAGAACAAAATTGTGAAAGGGTGTAATAAGGTGTAGATGGAAGAACTATACTAATGGAATTTAAATCTTAATAGACATAATCCAGATCTTCGAAACAACAAGTAGCGGATCTATCGTTTCTGCAATACGACAATAAGCCGATTGACTCGGTCCAGATTGACGTTACCGCCCAGAATGGGGCAATTAATTCGGTAAGAGTTGGTTATTTGCCGTGGGCCGGCAGCATGACACGGTGGTTTCGCTCGCCCTCTATACGAGTTATTATAAAATAATGAAAGGCGAACCGCCCGCTGGGTTCTACAATTGCCCTGCTTAGCCGCCTCACCACCGGCCGTTTAGCTATTTTAATTTTTAGTTTGTCTACTAACGGTGTATTTCGTAAGACGGTATCGGAAAGCAATCATCGGTTTCTGCGTTTCAAGTCCACCTACATGCGGGCTGACCGTTTGTTACAATATTAATTTAATTTGAGAGCCCATAAGCCTCGTATGTAACACTCCTCGATGTTTGATTGCCCTCTTGTTCTCAGATTCATTATGTGATGTAAAACAGCACCTCCCATCATTGTTACGAGGAACTGGTGATACGTTCGTGTAGCTTGGAATTATTTAGTTTGTGAATCATGTAGAGATGATGAGAAGGAAGATTTGAGCTTTGACTGATTTATCACGAATATACAAGACTTGGCAAAGTAGAAATAGGAAGACATTGAAATGAAATGAAATTATATTTATTTCTCTAAATAAAGCTAGGCACATTTAAAAGTCAATGTTCTGGCTGCTTTGTTTTTTTCAAACTACACGACGGTGGCCCCAGCATTTCTTAGCAGACCATCTCTGAGAAGATCAAAGCCGAAACAAACTCAGAGGTCAGTCTCTCTTAAAGTCCAAGACACTGGTAGAATTGTGTAAATGAATTAATGTAGGGTCTAGAATGATGATTTTTTGAGAAAATAACCATAACAGCTTTGAATTGACCTGTCCTCACAAATGGCAAGCATGTTGAAAACTTAAATGGGCTTATTGCAAAGGCATAGTTACATGTCGTACTCTAAGAAGTCAGTCATGAAGCTCGAATGATAACTCACATTGTAGGATCTAATAAGAATTAATATCACGTAGAAGTCACAGTTTTAAACGAGGCACCGACTAGGCAGACTAAATATTATGCAAATGGTCTCTTGTTGCGTAAGTACGTGCGTGATTTGTTTCTAGAATATGGGGAACTTTAAATAATGTTGTAAATGTGAACCTGCCGGCACATCTGTCAGGAAAGTCTGTTATCGACCAAAATTGCTGAGTTAGGACCTTTTCTGAGTTTTCAATTTTCGTAGATATTGTCAGTAGTGTTGCCCAAAATCGGTCTTGCATCAATCATTTTCGCAAGACCAAAACTCATTACAGCAAGACTAAGACCAAGACCAAGACTGAATGTGCAATAATAAAACTAAGACCACGACTATAGGTACTGACGCAAAACCGAGACCAAATACTGGGCTAGACTCGTCTCGGTCTTGCATTAGACTTAAAATCAATACTACGAAGAAGCGTCGTTTTGATCATCAAGAAGTGTTGTTTTGATCATAGTTCTGAAGAGTTTTACGAACCTTAAACTCGACAGTATGAGGTTTCTTACATACTTACATAATTATGTCATTTTCCATATTAGGTACTTTGAACATAAATAATCATGGCAACATCTAAAACCATCTTATCAGAGGGCAAAGATATCACTGAAAATATATTCCTACCCATACTTACTACTACATTACATTACTACATTACATTACATTACATACATTACTTACTACTTACTGAATTTGAGAATGCAAATTCTATTTAAATTACTACAAGTGATGTGTACATAAGTACAGCACCTTATAAATATATAAACTAACTGAAAACAAATAAAACGAAAAAATAGTTCCCCAGAAAGTTAATTTCGCAAGTGTGACACGCAAGCGCGACGAGGTGCGACCGCGCTGCGGCGCAGGCGCACCGTCATGTGGCCGGCGGTTCTTACCACCTGAATAATTAATTACAGAAGGATTACTTTATAGTGCATAGTAACAAGCTCACTCAAGTTGTAAATAAATTGTTCACGAAAGACTATAATATTATGGGTAAAGCACACAAAACGTAAACCGCAGGAGTGACAGACAGAGGAACCAACATAGCATCGAATGGAATATGTGAAACGCTCTATAACCGGGGCGAGAGACCTAGGTTTACACATTCACGTTTTTGTAGAAATGACGAGTCCAATTGAATTTTGGTAGAAGAACCAGGAAGTTCTCGCTCAGATGTCGTAGATATGGCAGTAATGTCAACGGGGCGAGAGACCTAAGTTTGCAGATCACATTTTTTATAGAATTATGAGGTATATTTTATAGTTCATCAAGACTGTGGAAATGTTGATTTGAAAAGTGCTAATTTTAGTGCTAAGTGATTTGAAAAGTGTATTTACCTCAAATCATAGAAACAAGGAGATGTGCCAAGGCGCTATCGAGCTTGATGCCTGATCTTGAGCAAATTGCTCATATTAAAAACGTACGCGCTGGCGACGAACCGAACACGATCTATGGTATAAATAGGTACAGTGTTTTAGTTTAGTGCTAGTGTTGAGTGACGATTAACAGTGTTAGATTGACAAGGAGGACTTTTTATTCACAAGGAGCGCTTAATTATGCGCGTAATTGTGTCGAAAA
Source organism: Thalpophila matura (assembly GCA_948465475.1). Lineage (NCBI taxonomy): Eukaryota > Metazoa > Arthropoda > Insecta > Lepidoptera > Noctuidae > Thalpophila > Thalpophila matura. The sequence continues at coordinate 13,751,245 of OX419181.1, forward strand.
ATGTACTAAAAGTGGCATCAGTTGTTCCCGTACTAATTTGCTATGATGGCATATCTCCTTGTTTCTATGATCTGAGGTATTTACCATCGATGCTGCAGGGAACAAACCTGCTGAAGCAGTAAGTCAGTAATTTATCACTTATTTTTCAAATTATTGTCATGAAAATACGGCTGACGGCTAGCACATTATTGGTACATTATTTATTGTTTATCCAGATTCCAACCGGTATTTTTATACGTCCATAGTTAAAGACCCATTTTTAAGATTCCCGAAGAGTGCCTCTTCTGGTCCTTGTTATGTAGTGTCCTCGGCCAGCGCGGCGGTTGCTATCGCGGCATCTTCACGCGGCGTGCGCAGTGCGTGCGGACCGCGGACCCCTTCCAACAGCTAAGTTGATTAGTTAGGAGGTCTGCTTAATAACTAATTGGTAAGGGGTTCGGGTTTTGGCCAGTGGGAAATTAATTAAAAAGTATTTTGAAAATCAATTTGTTGCTCTAGTTTTTAGATTGTATTTTTGGATGGATAGGATTAATAAAGTTCGTAAATCTAGTATCCAAGTCGTTTCCAAGAATATTCAGTATAAGTATCTATTAGAAAATGATAAATACAATTATTATTTTTGCAATGGTATCTTTAGCACGCTACTTTTTCACTTTTGCGGCAAGAAAACAAACGTTTCAGGATTTTCAATAAAACTATCCTAGCAATAACATCACACTATGTCACAACAGTTCCATTAGCATAAATACTTCACGTTTTCAGAACCTCATTTCTAACAACAATACATGATGTTCAACACAAACTAACAAACAAACCGAGCAGTTTCTTCCGAAGAACAAATCCACAAATCAGAGAGAACGTGCAGTTAACATGAACTTTAATCAATGAAGTTATGTCGGCGTCTTTACGGTTTAACTAACCGAACACATTGAGAGGTATGCTGGGGAATGGATGTGGTATGGACCGGTGTAGACTGGCTGTTTGAGAACTAGTGTTTTAGTAATAAATTATGTTGATTAAAAGATGTTTGTATCAGACCTTACGAAGCTGGAATAGAGCACATTAATTAAGCCTCAAAAATAATATTATAGCTATAAATTATTTGTAGATTTTCTAAGGTTTGCGTTATAAAATGTCTTTTCTCGTTGCTTAGATCATTGAACTAAGCATTGAACTTCTATGGCTTCTTCAAGGCAACATTTTGGGATTATAGTATAATAACAACTGATTGGCTATCCTTTTAAGCTATGTTTCACGTAGAATACGTTTTGGGACGATTTCATAGATCTCCACCAAGAAGAACCAAACCTCGTTCTTCGATTGGTGATGGGATTGTTTTAAATAATAGTTGCCGAAATTCAAAACTTGTTTTTCTAGAGCAACAATTTTTATACTATAGCTATGCTACGAGAAGATTTACAGGAGAACCAAGGTAACCGACGTAGCCTGAAGAATTACCAAACTTAAATAGCGGGGAATGTTGCTCGCATTGTTGATGGGGTCGGGAGTGGCGACCGCGTTCAGGAAGACGCAGTGAGTAGATCTCCCATAAAGTGAACCAATTACTTGATGAAGGTTGCGGCAATCCAATGGATGGGAGAAGCACAGGGCCGGTGAATGTGGCGACGCTTGATACCTATGTCCAGCAGTTGACGTCTTTCGCCTGAAATGATGATGATGACGATGATACGAGGTGATGAATATTGAGTACTTACCTACCTGTGCGGTGTACGCAATATTACTTACGTAATCTATTATTTACGATCCTTTGGAAGCGTAACGTCCAAATTATATGCTTCGGTAAAGTAGTACCTATGTATACCAGGCGCGGTCCCAGCCGACGATTTTTGGGAGGGGGTCATACCGCAGCTGAAGACTTTAGGGGGGGGTCATACCGATTAATGCCGACGTGATATACCGTGAATTACCGTGTTTGACGCATTTTTGTACGATTTTGGGGGGGGGTCATGACCCCCGTGACCCCCCCCCCCCTGGGACCGCGCCTGATGTATACCTAAGTATCCAAGACCACCTAGTGGAAATGGTAGAGGTAAGAAGCATGGTAAAGTTTTCTTAAAAAAGGAACATTTAAATTAAGTTACGGCTACAAGTTAGGCAGTTAAGTGTTTTAGTCCTTCCTATGTAGGTTCTCGAAAATGTATATTCTCTTATCTATGTTATAAAAGATACTGTACTGAACTTAGCTAATTTGGAAACTTTTTTTGAAGTTTGCTCCCGAACTAATTTAAAAGTTCTGGTTTGGATGAAACTGAAAAAAAAATTCGGAAAATTTTAGTAACGATAAATTATTTCAATGGACATTATGTAAGAAAAGGAATGTGGTAGAGAACATTTTTGGTTTTAAAAATACAATCCACAAAATAATCTTTACTAGTATCGCCTGTGGTTTAAATTCGACCAATTGTGTTTGTTAATTAGCGTTTTGTATGGAAAAAATGTAAATTTTTGCGTTCTGCACATCTGCATATACCTAAAGTTTAACTATGCCAAATCTCAAACTACTCCGTGCGCGCATTAAATCAAAGTTTTCTCTTCGCGTATTGTACACGAATTTTAATAATACAAAAGAAGATCTAGTAGCGTTCCAATAATATACAGTAACTCAACATATAATTATATAGATAGACTAAAAGACAAAATAGATTTATATTATTGAAGTCAAAAAGAAAGAAAAAACTCTGCCTCATTCCAAACGCACATTTTGAAAGCTTTTGAATACATTTTTTATTTACGCCAAACAATTACTGTAACTGCACGAAATTTGTGGCTGAACTGATTCACTGTACGTCATTTCTAAGAAACATAGACAAACTAATTTATATAAAACTAATTTCTTAGTTCGTCGGCGCACGCGTCTAGTTACGAGCCGGTCCCGATAGTTGCTGACTCAGCATCTACTCTTTAACTCTTCCCACTGATTGTTCCATTCGGCATTGTCTGTCAATATGCCTCCTCCCCGCACTACGTCCTCCAGTTAATTACTTTTCATTAGACAATAAGCTTAATGTTTGTTGGGAGATGGCGTTGTGAAATCGTAAGATGTCTTGAATTTGGTAAGCTATTTGTATGGAAAAAGTTTTCTATAAGTGATTTTTTTAGGGTTCCGTATATTAAAAGGAAAAACGGAACCCTTATAAGGCCACTCCCGTGTCCATCCGTCTGTCTGTCACAGAGGTTTATCTCTAAACCAAAAAATACTGGTGAATTGTAACCCTCCTCCTTTTTGAAGTCGAATAAAAGTGAAATTGTGAAGTAATTTCGTAATAACGATTGCAATAAAATGATCTTTAAAATCAAATAATTGACAAGATAACAATAGAAATCGCCATCTTTTCCTAATCGGGTTTCTTTTAATGCCTAATCAATGGTCAGCCAGGTCGCCGGTACCCCTGCTGATTTATTTCTCACCTCACTGTACATTACCTTGATGTCAAAGGTTGAAGGTAATTATTAGTGAAAGGGAAACATCATTGTATTACAAAGTCACCAATGACTGATGATGGCACAGTCGTTTTGCAGAAGGTGAATTTTGAATGTTGTTGTGATTGGACTCAATTAGTTGCGTGATTGACTACTCATTTGGGTTCCGTTTGAGTTTAAAACTAATCGGGTAATTCTGCAACATGAACGTGACTAATCAGAAACTAGAGCAGGACTTCAGTCTATTACAAAGCAAAAGTCAAGTCGCTGTGTTTTTTTTTTCTTGCAATGTTGACCTTTGAAAGGCTTTATGCCTACTGTAAGGCTAGCCTACCTTCAGGTAATCGCGCTTTAAACCAAACTCATTCTACAACATTATTAACCGACTTCTTTTTACTTTAAACAAAACCTAAAAGACTCTGTTTGTTCAGAATCAGTAGAAGAATCGATTGCAGTTGTTTTTAAATCATGTCATATTTGTTAAAAAATAATTATTAAAATAAATTATTAAATATTTAAGAGAATTCTCAAAAATCGAATGTCGCGAGCAGGATTTGAACCTGTGATCTCTGGCAAACCGTTAATTATTAAAATATTTTGTACATATTCGCAGTATGGTGACAGAAATAGCGTCTAACTTTGTCTGTTTCGTTTTTTTAATGCGTTTTAGGATGTTTTGGCGTTTGCATTATCAAAAAATAATGTTGTATAAAAAACAAATTAATGAAATCCTCATTATTGTGAAATCTTGTTTCCATAATAATAACTAGGTACATGACCGTACCAAAGTTATCATATTACTGTTCTTTATCTACATGGTGTAGTGATTATAATAATGTTTCATTCGCGCATAATAATATCGCTATGGGCAAAATGTTTAATTGCTCTATCCATTTTTGATTTGACCGATGCAGCGTGTAAAGTTATTGATTACTATTTAAGTGAACATGTTGATACGAATTTAAAATAATTAGCAATTTGTACTATTTAGAAGTCGGTGTGTTGGACCTAAGAGTGTTTAATTAGTTATTTTGATCTGCGACCATCAATAAGAATCTTAACTTATTTTACTCGTATGTTAAATATGAAAGTTTTGATGTCCCTCATCATCAACAACCCATTGCTGATCATAGGCTTCACCAACTACGCGCTACTGCCGTATCTTAATTATACCGATATAAACCAACCTTATAAGATAAAACAGCTCAATAAAATACAAACAAACTTCTCAGCACCTATCAAAAATAAACAGAACAAGTTTTAAAACCGTCGATCACCGAAACCTTATCTATACATCGTGTAGACACACATAACTAACACGACCACTAAACTCGGGTGTACAGCAGTCGTGTTGCTACGACATTACCTTCTCGTATTTGCATAGTAATCGTTCGGCCAGCTTTTAATTATGCGGGGTAGAAGACAGTGCCACGTAGACCGCAAGAATAGAAGGCTCACTTGTTATGACTAGTGAAGAAGACCTACACACAAATACGGGTAGCTGCATTAGTTACTTGTTTTGTTTACCTAAGTGTTTGTATTGATGGATTCTCGATTAATGTAGACGTCTATAGGTCCATTAACTGTCGCTTACCAAAAGCCGCTGTAGTATACCAAAAATAGAGTACTTTCTATCATAATGGTACACTACGTTGATGACATGGTAAAATTTCCGCTAGAATCTACTGACATTTGTTTGGGAATATTTACAACAATAAAAGATGTTCAGTTGCTGGGATTTTTACATAAATTAAAAACACTCACGAGGTACTTGACTAGTTTATGTAGCCTTCTAGCAGCAATATTAGTAACCAGAAGAGTAGGTAATAAAGCGGTTATCGACTACGATATAGAAGATACGGAAAAGTCAAAGAATTATCGTTACAGAACTCACAGATTACTCATTCCGATTCTTTGAATTCATGTGTGCTAGACATACCTACAGACATGGGAAGCAGTGGACCTTCTGTACCTACTTACTGCCTATTTTGTGAGTTTACCGTTTGGACCCAATACAAGCCGGGCTTCGTTTTTGATCGTATAAGTAGTTTTATTGTTTTCGTAGACATAAAATAAATTTTAATACGCTCGGTGTAATTGGTGGATAATTATTTCGGTTGCGTGTTTTTTTATTGCTGGAAAGGGTTTGAAGAGCAATTAAATGAGTACCTATGTTGTCTAGCGCTTAATTTTAGAGAGAGTTCAACTTTTTTCGTAGCATGTGCTACGAGCTTTATAAATGAGGTTGATGGCTGCACTAATTGGGCACCCCTATACGAAATTATTAGCAAAAAGGGTAACCAATTAATGCAGGCATACGCACCAGTATACAGGATGGCAGGTTAAACAGTGGAAATATATTAAGGGGTCATTGTTCTCATCATTATGAACAAATTTTACTATGGAACCAACCCTGAAATCGCGAAAAAAAAATCTGCTGTTGTTGTTCATAATGATGAGTACAATGACCCCTTAAAATATTTCCACTGTTTAACCTGCCACCCTGTATAAATGGCGACATGTGAATCCTCATTTGTACAATTACATCACAACCTGACAATAGTGTAGACTAGGTAGGTACTATAACACAACTAAGACACGAAGTAACCGAAATGCAAACTTGAATTTAAAAATTGTTGTCAGTATCATCACCAGTACCACCACGAAATAGAAAAAACATTTCTGCTCCGTGAGTACAACCATCATTTGCTGTTTGCTGACTGTGCGAAGCTTCCATTCCAACCCAATGCAATATTGATTTGGTTGTCATATCGAAACATAGATGAAACCTTATGATCGGTATAACAATAAAGAAAAAAACAACTGTTGAATAAAAATATTCATATCACTTGATAAAATGTGTGGAACCGCTGACATTTTTCGTAATTTCAAGGTTAGTGACGTAGTTAATCGAACTAGTATAAAATACAAAATAACCCCCTGCAATACGTTCTTCGTTTAAACTAGCACCGTGCATATGTTACGGGCAATTTGATAAATCCGGTCACTATTAATAATGACCGGTCTGTATTAATAATGTCCCGTATTAGGCCATGTGATTAAAACTGCACGATTAATCACTTTTTCCGGTCATTATGAATAATGACCACCCTTTCTTGGGCATAATAATAAGGGCAAAATAATAAAACCGATGAACTGTAGTGTTTTTGTAAGGGGGGAAGGGGGCGAAAGGGGGTTGAGGGCGAAGGGGGCTAAGGAGACAAAGGGGGCAAAGGGGGCAAAGGGGGCTAAGGGGGCTACGGGGGCGAGGAGGCGAAGGGGGCGATGGGGTGAGGGGAGCGAATGGGTCTAAGGGGTGAGGGGAGCGAAGGGGTCTAAGGGGTCTTGGGGTCTTGGGGTCTTAAAGGTCTTGAAAGGTTTATATATTTAAAGAAATACAACGGTTCCAAATAGCAAACAAGCAGCTGTCTAGGCTCCTCAAAAATATTTTTACTTTTTAAGGAAGTTATTAAATAGATAAGAGATTTTCAAAAACTGACCTGACACAGGCGGGGTTTGAACCTGCGACCTCTGCCTTACCGTGGCATATTTTATTAGGAATCCAGAACGTCCCCTATTAGAAATCAGAAACAAAAAAATAAAAGCTCACAAGAAATAAAAAGGCATTTCTAACGTCCGTTTTAAAGTGATTAAACCGAAAATTTATCTGCAGTTCCTTCGTGACAATGCCTACTGTAAGTAGGTGACTTTAAGGTTTCATGCCAGCTACCCATTGAGGTACATGCTGAAGGCAATAACAATTAATTAGAACAATGTATGGTCGCCATATGCCCACTTGGAGCAAGCCGGCTCAATGTCATAAGGTGGTAAAATACTAGTTCGTAGAATTTTCCAGCAACTTATGTAAAGTGGTGTGGTTAAATATTTTGGTGGTTTATTGAATGTTGTTTTTCGTTTTATTTTTATTAGGTATTTTTCTTGTATTAAAGTGTGTGTTGGATTACGCTAAACTTATAATAAGTCGTTCTTTTTGATCGGTTGCTCACCGATAACTTTTTCGTTCAATGGCACTTCAGTATCTTCCTTCAGTCAAAGTCAAATATTTAAAGACCTTGCTTAGAGGTAGGTACCTGTAAAATATTAAAACTAGGTGTATGATTTTAAAAGGGATCCTGTGGAAACGAGCCGGCAAGAAACTCAATAGATATTGATGTCTTACTACAACAGAAAACACTTTTTGAAAACGTGTGTAACGTCATTTTAGATACTTCTCATCAATCTCGTAACCTAACTTTTTCAGAAGAACTCCGATTGATTAAAGTTTAATACATTATAAAAAAAAAAAAAATTATTCACTTCTCTATTGTTTTAAGACTCTTCGTACCATAATGTCTACAATTTATTTTTTACTCATCTTTCCTTTCGCAGGTCTGCTTTTAAAAATACCTATTGAAATAAGCAATAACTTTATACTATTTTTTTTTATTTATCACTGTATTCTTATTAAATAAAAAAAAACTCAATAATTTGTAGTCAACGTCCAGTTAAAGATATTCTCACTCTTATCGTATAATTACTCATGATAGATACTCATAAAGCTTCTAAAAGCATATTAAAATAATGATATTATTAATAAGTAATAAGTCTATCAGTCACAAACATGACAGGGCCCTTTCCACACTGGAGGACGATTTACAATGTCGGTGAGCATCGCGGTGTGAACAGACGATAACTGGATCACTGTGAAACGTAAATACATAATTATATTTTTTTTATTATTTATATTTATGTATAAACAAATCATATATCTACCAATTTCATCATCGTTGCAACCTATTTTAGTCGTCTTCAAGGTGAAATGCGACGGAATCAGTAGCTCCCATCTACTCTACAAGTACAAATACTGCAGAATGTAGAGCAACTAATGACATTTCTTCAACTTTCGTGTCAGGCAATGTGTTACATAAGTAGGTATTTTTTTATCTTTGTGCCGATAGTATTAACCATCGTTTGGTAGTAAACTGCAAAAGGCTTTAAAAGTTTGAATTCATTACCAAGTAAACATTTTTTTAACTTTAACAAAGTCATCTTAGAATATTGATGGATACCTACTGTGGCCTTAAGAAAGAAGCTACCTAATAAAATATCTAAAACCTATGTGGCTACATAAGGTAAATACAATAAAATTAACTTAGGTACAATATGTTTTCTGTACATAAAATACATCTGTTAGAGTTTAGTGATTGTTTATTGAATATTTTGTAAATCTATCTTCTATACAACATAAAATCTTATCAAACTATATAAAATCTTTTTAACAATACATTACAAATTAAAAGTGCATGTTAATGACTTTTTAAGTGTCAGTTCTGATCTTTAAAAAATTTCAACTGAAACACTTAAATGTTTTACTTTGACTGAAATAATTTCAGACGCCAAATTCAAATTCCCATTCCACACAAATCACAATTACAGACAGCCATACATCACCAATACAACTCTGTACCTACACAAGTATGAAGTACGGTACGGTTACGGGTCGGTCCCGCCTCTCCCCGTGAAAAATGCGAATTACTTTTGAAGATGGCCAGCGAGTCAGAAACTCATTGTTGTCCCGATAACGATATTCAACGATGCGATGCCCGTTGCCACTCGTGTCGGCGGCTCGTGAAATTATGCCTGGAAAAGTGGCTTGTGTGTACGTAAATATTGGTTGTTATGAAGGTACCTACTTTTGTGATATGACGTTTCGGTTTTATTATTTGGTTTGCTGGATACATAAGGTGCTGGTTTGATTGTACCTACGCAAGTTGGGGTTCGACGCCATAGTGTAGGTTGAAATTGCAAATAACTGTCGCAAATAAAATGACTAAAATATAAAAAAATATATTTTAGTAGCTCGATGGAATGAAAATTTGAATACACCACATAGTTGCCAACTTAATGACATATATTTTATATTAAAATAAAGTTAGCTAGTCAAAACAATATTGATAAAACAAAGCGTAGTTTCAATATTTTATTTCGTTTGGCGTGCGTGTGCTCTAAACCGAATTGCAGAAATTCGGATGAACGATATCGGGCAGCGGACACGAGTCCACCAACTGGGACCTCGAATACACTACACAATTCTACGCAGTATATGCTGGACTTACAGATAAACCTTGAAATAGAGTATTTTTTCTAATTTTGAGTCGTTGATATTATATTACTGGTACCTATAAGGTATATCAATAATAATGAAGCGTAAAATTAAGATACCTATTACAAAATATCCAGTGTTTAGATTGATCATTGTTCGCGTCTCATAATGAAACTATGATTTTAGCAGCGTAATAGTTATCATCAGACTATTAGGATAAAATATAGGTATTATACTAAGTTAGTAATTAGTAAATATCTTCAAGCACATCCACCAATAATAAAAAAAAAACAATAATCAAGTTAGACCGCACGGTTGTCGCAGTGGCTGAGAGATTGGCTGCTGGGCGACATGTCGCAGGTTCGATTCCCGCATTGCACAGTGGTCTGGCTGTTTGTGTTTGTAAACGCATCCACGACACAGGAGAAATCCTAGTGTGGGGCAACGTTTCCCAAAACGTTTCCCAAAAAAATAAATACTAAAAACATTATACAGATAGGTATCAGCAAACATGTAATACACTTTTTAGGGTTCCGTACCTCAAAAGGAAAAACGGAACCCTTATAGGATCACTTTGTTGTCCGCAGTCAGTCACCGGACCATAAGTGGAGCCATGTGCTCATAGATGACGCCACTAGAAGTATGCAGTAGCGCCATCTATGATCGTTTAGCGGAACCTTTAGGGCGCGAGGCATACTCGCACTTGTCCGGATTTTTTCTTAATGAGCTTTAAACTTCATAAATCTTTTTCTGCACATTGATCTGAATATTTAGTATATACTGTGTTATCAGTCGGTTCTGTTCCACGTGCCCCGGCCGATCGTTAATTGACTTTCGGCTCCAAGTGTTTCGGCCAGTCATCGCTCTAGTTTTGTATTTTTGGCGCCTATTCCATTCCTAACAGCCCTCTATATTTTTTTACATGGCAGATCAATTATGATTTCGAATTGGTTTGATGAATCTGAATAAAATCCCATTGCTGTTGTTTAATTGCCTTGTTGGTTGTTTGAAAAATGGTTTAATCAATATAAACGTTTTGTATAGACTACAAATAGAGGTGAGCTCTGCCTAACAAACAATAGTGGTCGTATTTTTTTCTTTGTGTTCTACAATTAACTTGTGCGTATTAGATTTTTACAGTTAAACAGAAATGAGTTGAGGAATTAATGGAAGCTTCAAATGAAACTAATGACATTGGTTGTTTGTGTAAAAGGCAAATATTTTTAATTTTACTTTACCTTTAAAGAACAAACTAAATTATTTGTTTACCTAAAATGTTTTATCGTAGAGATGTTTATCGCCACGTTATTTTTATAATGCTCGTCAAAGTAACGACTAACAAGTTCAATGCCGAAGGTTACGACGTTTTAAAGTGGTAATATAATCGAAAATAAAACTTTTTTTTATATTCTCACGCGAAAACATTCGTACATATTGAGCGTCGAATAAAAATATTTTAACATAATGAAGTACTATTGCGCATTTTAATTGGACATGCGCATTGAACATGCGTGTACGCACCAGCCAAACGGACGCGGTGCAGCCGTAAAAAAAATTCAATTTCAATGCAAATAACTACGAAAATTACTTTAAATGAACATTTTCGCTTTCGAATTCGCGATTCCATCGGTTAATTGTCGTGTATCTGTTTATCGGTGTTTGTAAAAACGTAACGGTGCATCCCTACGTGCGGGCTCGTTGATATAAGTTTTGATAAATTATAACAAACTTCCTTCTGGAGCTAACAAGCTTCGAGTGCGGGGGAAGAGCTAACCGTTTACATGGGAATACCTAAACTTGACACACTAAATCAGCGAAAAATATCGTGACTCATAAATGGGAATGGTAAATCGGGTACCTACACAACATAAACGGAAAAATAAAATATCAAAAACTAGCCTTGAAAATGTGCTTTTAGTGGGTCGATTAAAAACAATATTTAAATGGTGGATTATTATACTGTACCCCTGTCCGTTTGTCGGCTGCTGTATAATTGTAATCATGCGTTCAAAAAGTGGACGATTACGAGTTTATAAAAAAGTGATGAACACTTCGACCAGGCTTGAATTTTAAAGTTTTGCTAAGAAATGCACCAAAAAAACCTTTTATCAAAGAACTCTAAAAATAAAACACCTATGACGTCACGTTTAAGGTTTCTAAATTTGTCTTAGGTAACTATACCTACAAATTGACAATCAAGATGTACAAGTTTCCTTGTCTAATTAGTTAAAGGTTAAGCTTTGATACCCTAGACCCCAGAGATGGTGTGATAGATAGGCCGGCTAGCCCATAGATCTAACTAAAGAAAGTTAAGAAAACTCTAGATGTAAATCTGGAAAGATATAAATTATATATCTATCTCTATTGGTCTATAAAAGGGATGAGAGAGAGAGATATTTATGGATTAATCTCCTGTATCTTAAAATCGATTTCCTTTAAAGGTAGATAGAGAAAATGGAGGGTATGTGTGAATAACTTGTCATGTGTGTTTACACGTTTCTTTTGAACGAGAATATGGTAATGGAACATGGATGTAGAAACATTGGTTTTCTCTTGATGATTCTTGATATAGATAGACTATGAATAAAACAATTTCGGCGTCTTCGCATACCTATATTTTATGGCAGCGAGCAGGTATTCAACAATTGATTCTATCACTTTTGTAAAGTTTCAATTAAATACGATGTCATTAAATATATTCCTTAAAAATGCAATCAAACCGACTTCGACAGTAATATAAAGTAAGCGACTTAATTTCTTTATTAAAATATGCGTAACGTGTTAAAAAAACGAATTAAATAATATGCTTAAGTAAGACATGTGCCTACAAACTCGTAGGTACGTAGGTACTTGTATTAATATAAACCAATAAAAACCTGTCTACTTTTAATAATTATAACTCAATTACGGAGCTATAGTTATTAAATATCATAATAATAACATTACATGCACACGCGTGTGTATGTAATGCATGGATGTAATTGTAATGTGTTGTATGTATGTTGCGTGTGAATTGTGCGAGTATAGCAGTTGAGTTGGAACGTCGCCGTCGCCTGGCGACGCGCTGGGGCGCAAGGCAGACGATGCAATCGCTCACTCGGTACCGACAGCAAGATAGAAAAATAGTATTTATAAAACTAGTTTTTGTCAAGTTTTGCTACCGTACTTAACAATTTACTTACGGGATAACTTCCGTGATTTTTGTTTAGATTGAGTTCCCGATATTTTGACGCTGTTGCAAGCGCCATGATCGCGGGTAAACTTTTCTTCTTTTGCTACCGTATTCGTGAAACCTGCCCAAATGTAGTAGTTTGGGGATTTGTATATTGATATCACTATAATAGTTAATGATTTAAGTTATCATCTGAACTATTTCTTATATCATTATTGTGATCTTTTTTGAAGGCAGTTTTAACTTTATCAAAGATTTTTTTCCTATAAAGATTTTTGTAGATACCTTTGTGATTTTCGGTGTTTCCTAACGAGAAAATCAAAAAGTTACCTTACCAGGCCGTAAAACCCTTCAGATCTTCGAACTAACAAGTTCATGAAACTATAAGTATATAGGAGGTGAAAAAAGAAAGAGGCCAGAACAGAAGTTTCCACTAGTTCAACGAACTTATAGGTACTCTATTAGGTATACACCTAATAGAGTTCATACATTTTCACAGAAGAAATCTACACGTTTACTTTATTGAAGTCGCTTGACGCATTTTATATAGTATAGTTAATATAGTATATTCAATAAAGTAGTCGCTTGACGCATCGCGAAAAGATCGTATAAGTATTTATACGATCTTTTCGCGATGCGTCAAGCGACTTTAATAAAGTAAACGTGTAGATTTCTGGGACCATATTGACCTTGTCAATATCATTATTGTCATTATCAAAATGTTGTACACAACATTTTGATAATGTGAAGATGGTGACAAGGCAAAAGCTGAGCTTTTAAATAAAATCTAGGTTGTCTATTGTAATAGACAACCTAGATTTTATTTAAAAGCTCAGCTTTTTATTAGATATTAAATTAAGGATCTAAGTAAATGTACGAGTTAAACGAATGGAATTATGGCTGCACTAACATCTAGT